>CM016614.1:94614131-95814131 GCA_005393395.2 Gossypium australe | reverse complement strand
GGAATCGCATAGTAGCCCTTATGCTATGCATCCTGGAGGAAGTAAGTTGTACAGAGATTTAAGGGAACAGTTTTGGTGGCCTGGACTTAAGCGGGAAGTTACAGAGTTTGTAGGCAAGTGCTTAACGTGTCAGCAAGTCAAGGCTGAACACCAAGTTCCGTCAAGATTGCTTCAACCGATAAGGATTCCGCAATGGAACTGGGAGAGTACCATGGACTTCATTAGTGGGCTTCCCCTTACGCCTACTAAGAAGGACTCGGTATGGGTGATAGTGGATCGGTTGACAAAGTCCGCGCATTTCATTCCAGTGCGGGTTGACTATTCTTTGCAGAGGTTAGCAAAGTTGTATGTGGCAGAAATTGTGAGGTTGCATGGAGTGCCAGTATCAATTATCTCGGATAGGGATCCGAGGTTTACGTCTCGATTTTGGAGAGCGCTACATCAAGCTTTAGGCACCAGATTAGACTTCAGTACGGCATTTCATCCACAGTCGGACGGTTAGTCTGAACGAGTAATCCAAGTGTTAGAGGATATGCTGAGGGGTTGTGTGATAGACTTCAGAGGAAGTTGGGAAGAGTATTTACCTTTAGCGGAATTTGCTTATAATAACAACTATCAAGCCAGTATTCGGATGGCACCATATGAGGCGCTGTATGGACGGAAGTGTCGCACTCCTACGTGTTGGACCGAATTGGGGGAACGTCGAGTTTTGGGCCCGGAGATTGTGGCGGAATCCGAGGAGAAGGTGGAGGTAATTCGGGCATGATTAAAGGAAGCATCTGATAGACAAAAGTCGTACGCATATCTCAAACGGAAAGAAATAGAATTTGCTATGGGAGATCAGGTGTTTCTTAAAGTGTCGCCTTGGAAGAAGGTGATGAGATTTGGTCACAAAGGGAAGTTAAGTCCAAGGTTTATAGGACCTTATCGGGTATTGAAGCGGGTTGGACCAGTGGCATACCAGTTAGAGTTGCCTTCGGAATTGAACCAGATGCACGACGTATTCCATGTTTCTATGCTACGTCGTTATCGATCGGATCCATCTCATGTAGTACCAGTTGAGGAGGTGGAATTAAGACCAGATTTGTCCTACGAGGAAGAGCCGATTCAGATTTTGGAGCGAGATGTGAAAGTGCTACGGAGGAAATCAGTTCCTTTAGTCAAATTGTTATGGAGTAATCATGGATCGGAAGAAGCTTCGTGGGAGCCGGAAGAAGCGGTGCGACAACAATACCCTCACCTATTCTAGCCAGGTAATTTCGAGGTCGAAATTATTTTAAGGGGGTAGAACTATAATATCCGGGATTTATGGCTTATGTATTAATGCTAAATTGTATGAAGTAACATGCCTATGTGTGTTCTGATTGTGTTGTATGAATTTTGAGAACTTTAGAGCGTAGGTGAATGCCTTAGAAATTATTTAATTTTAAGTCTTTAAGAGGAAGCTAGGCAGAGGAGGCCTTAAGAAAATTTGTAGGGGAAATATGACACAAAAATGGGCTTGTCTAAGTGGCTTGGAGGCACCACTTAGGGCCTCAGTATGTGACGCCACAAGCAGGGTGCAAGGGCCTAGGTTCAAGCCACGTGGGAAGCAAATAAAAGAGTTTTATTTTGCTGCAAGGAGCAAGAGAGGTGGACGGCAATGGGGCACTAAGGGATGAGTTTAAGATGTGGTCTAATCCTTTTAAAATTCGGCTAAGATAAGAGATAAATGTGGATTTATTTTTGTTATTTTAAATAAAGTGATAAAGAGAAAAATAAGGGAGCTGATAAGGGGGGAAGTGTTGGCTGGCCTAGGGACTTCCTTAAGGTGATTTTCAGCCAAGCTAGTAAAGGGGGAATAGCCGAATTTCATTAAGCATTTTAGCCCCTCTTTCAAGTACTCCTTTATCTCCAAAACCGTCATCTTCTCTTCTTTTTCTTTTATTCTAGCCGAAATATTCTTCTCCCTAATCCACCATTGCCGATTTTCTCTAAGTCTCATACACTCTCTTCTCTTCTCCTTTTTGATTCTCCAAAAGCCGAATCTCAAGGTACCGTAGCCGATTTCTTCATAGCTTCAAAAGCCGAAACTTGTTGATCACTTCTTAGCCTTCATAGCCGCACATCTCTGTGGATTTAAGCAAGGGTGCCGTCGACTACAATATTAAGGGTAAGACTGAATATTATTCGATTTCCTTTCTTATTCTTTTAGCCGAAACATAGGAACTAATCATATTAATGCTCTTTGGCCGAACCTTTGAAGGAGGATTTCGGATTTTCTGCTAAGTCGACTACAATAGAAGATAATTCGGGATTTCTAATATCTAAGGTAAGTAAGGTGAAAGATTAGGCCGAAGGCCATTTATTTGAATGTTAGAATTTGATCTAACATATGCCCATAGTGATTTCGACAGATACCACAATCAAGTAGCACTTTTCGGGATTTAAGATTCACAAGGTAAGTCATGTATGATATCCGGCCAAGGCCATATTTAGTGATTAGATCTGTTTCTTATTCGTTCAAAAGCCGAAACTAACCAAGTCAAGTGATCTAGCATTGGCCGATTGGAGGGAAGGAGTATCACGGAGTTTCGGGATTTGATTAGTAATCAAATCGGCAGCAAGGTAAGGATTTTGGTTGCAATAATCCTTCGGGATTTGATTATATAGCCGAATAGGCTTTTGTTAAAATATTAAGTGCTGGCCGAATGTAGGAACTAAGATCTAGAGCATTAAATCGGGATCCTTCGAGATTTCAGTGAAAGCGTTCAGTGAACCAGGTGTGTACCTCACACTGACTCTTAATAGATTTATGGCATCAATTTAATATATGTGTTTATAATAATGTGAAGTGTGGTCAAAGGTACCATGCAATGGTACAAAGTACTCAGGTACGTACTCTTAACATTATGTTAATAAATGATATGAATATTTGGAATTTGGCACATATGTGAATACTGATAAGAATGTGAAATGAGGCATGATTTGCATAATTTGGATGACATGGGGCATATGGGTGATATGAAAAGGGGAAGTAATCCGGTGGTTTATACCACAATATCTGAATGTGGTGACTTATGTCACGAAATCTGAATGTGGTGACTTATGTCACGAAATCTGAATGTGGTGACTTATGTCACAAAATATTATCTGGTGGCTATGCCACAAAATTTATAAGGGCGATGAGCAAGTCGTCTGCAGCGACTGCCTTTGATGATGTGTAGCGGATGGAGGGTCGACTTAGTAGTCCCCACGGTGTGATGGTTGGTACGGGTGATGTGTAGCAGATGGTTATCTAGGTTTGGGTTCGGGATTGCATCATTATTTATAATTGTTATATGTATATGTATGATCTGATATGCCTGAATCGTTGGGACTTAGTGTTGGCTGTTACACACTGAGTCTGTTTGACTCACCCCGTTGTGGGATATTTTTCAGATGACGCTCAGTGATGGATCGGGTCGGCAGGAGCTTAGTGGTGGCCATGCTCAGCACGAAATTTATTTTATTTGGACTTTCTATTTTTAAGTACTTTGAATTTATTTTGGGTTTTGTTTTTGGTGTAATAAGGCCACTGGTATGAAACTGTTTATGCATGCATTTTAATTATTTTATTATGACACAATTCCTATCAAATTAAAGTTTAAGTAAATTTTCTTAAAAATAAATCTTAAAATGTTTTGACACCTAACACAAATGGTTTCCAGTTTAAATCGTAAACTCTAAGAACTCGACAATGTTTTTAACTTAATATTTTGTAAATAAAGTTTTATTAAAATCTAGTCTTCAAGAAGAAACTCGTTTACAACTCGAAAACAACACAAATCAATTCTTCTTCAAAACCATCCAAAGTTTTCCAAAGAAGCAAACAAGTTTTGAACCGTTTCACTCAAGGAACATACCAGATCCGGTCAAGGCTCGTGGGCCGGGTTTGGGGTGTTTCATGATTTATGTTTAGAGGATTGTTATTTTGTGCCCAGTTTGACTAAAAACATTATTTCAATTTCTTGTTTAGACAAAATTGGTTTTGAGATAATTATTAAGAATAATTGTAGTTCATTTTATCTCAATAATGTTTTCTATGGTTCGACACAATTGATTAATGGCCTCTATATTTTAAATCAAACGAATCCCATTTACAACATAAATACTAAAAGATCTAAAATAAATGACTCAAATCAAACTTATCTTTGGCATTGTCGTTTGGGCCACATAAGTGAGAAACGCATATCCAAACTCCATAAAGATGGTCTTTTGAATTCATTTGATTTTGAACAATTTGAAGTATGTGAATCTTGCTTATTGGGAAAAATGACTAAATCTCCTTTTACTGGAAAAAGTGAATGAGCTAGTGATTTATTGGGCCTAATACATTCTGATGTATGTGGACCAATAAATACACAGGCCAGAGGTGGATTTCACTACTTCATTACTTTCACTGATGATTTCAGTAGATATGGATATGTTTATCTCATGCGCCATAAATCTGAGTCCCTTGAAAAGTTTAAGGAGTTCAAAAATGAAGTACAAAATCAACTAGGCAAAACTATCAAGTCACTTCGATCTGATCGAGGTGGAGAGTATTTAAGCCTAGAGTTTGATGATCTTTTGAAAGAATGTAGGATTGTCTCACAACTTACTCCTCCTGGTACTCCTCAATGGAATGGAGTATCTGAGAGAAGAAATCAAACTTTGTTAGACATGGTTCGATCCATGATGAGTCATGCTGATCTACCGACTTCCTTTTGGGGACATGCACTTGAGACAGCTGCTTTCACACTAAATCGTGTTCCATCTAAATCGGTTCAAAAGACACCATATGAGATGTGGACTGGGAAACGTCTTAGTATGTCTTTCATGGAAATTTGGGGTTGTGAAGCTTATGTTAAACGTCAGACGTCTATTAAGCTTGAATCCAAATCTGAAAGGTGTATTTTTGTGGGGTATCCAAAAGAAACCAAAGGATATTATTTTTTTAATCCCAATGAGAACAAAACGTTTGTTGCTCGGACTGGTGTCTTCCTAGAGAGAGAATTTACTTCTAGAAAAGGAAGTGGGAGAAAGATTGAACTTGAAGAAGTTCGAGAATCGCAAGATACCACTGAACCAAAGATTGAACAAAAGCGAATTCCACAAGAAATTGAGGAACAAACAACTGTTTTAGAAACACAACCATCGCGTAGATCTTTAAGAGAACATCGTGCATCTGAGAGATATGGATTTCTCATTACAACGCATGGTGACGTTCTTCTTATAGATCAAGATGAGCCTAGGACTTATCAAGAAGCGGTGACGAGCCCAGACTCTGAGAAATGGCTTGAGGCCATGAGATCTGAGATGGATTCCATGTATGAAAACCAAGTATGGACTTTGATTGACCAACCCGAAGGGGTTAAACCTATAGGGTGCAAATGGGTTTTCAAAAAGAAAACTGACATTGATGGTAATGTACAAACATACAAAGGGCGATTAGTCGCTAAATGTTTTCGCCAAATTCATGGTGTTGACTATGATGAAACCTTTTCTCCTGTAGCTATGTTTAAATCAATCAGGATCTTGCTCGCCATAGCTGCATTTCATGATTATGAAATATGGCAGATGGACGTCAAAACAGCTTTCCTTAACGGGAAACTTGAAGAGGATGTGTATATGACACAACCTGAAGGTTTTGTAAATCCAAAGGATGCTAGAAAGATATGTAAGCTACAAAGATCCATTTATGGATTAAAGAAAGCTTCTCGAAGTTGGAATCTTCGTTTTAACGATGCGATCAAAGATTTTGTTTTTATCAAAAATGAAGATGAACCATGTGTTTACAAGAAAGTTAGTGGGAGCACTATCACATTCTTGGTACTATATGTGGATGACATACTTATCATGGGAAATGACATACGTACCTTGCAGTCTATTAAGACTTGGTTAAGAAGTTGTTTTTCTATGAAGGACTTGGGCAAAGCCACTTGCATCTTAGGAGTCAAGATCTATAGAGATAGATCAAGACGACTACTAGGTCTAAGCCAAAGCACATACATAGATAAAGTACTGAAAAGGTTCAGTATGGAAGAATCTAAAAGAGGATTCCTACCTCTGAGACATGGTATTTCACTCTCGAAGGAAATGTGTCCTTCAACTCCACAAGAGAGAGAACGTATGAGTAAAATTCCATATGCTTCCGCTATTGGATCTATCATGTATGCTATGTTATGTACCCGTCTAGATGTCTCGTATGCCTTAAGTATGACGAGCAGGTATCAAGTAGATCCTAGTGAAGGTCACTGGACCACAGTCAAGAGTATCCTTAAGTACTTAAGAAGAACTAAGGATACGTTCCTATTATATGGAGGTGAGGAAGAGTTAAGTGTAAAAGGTTACACTGATGCCATCTTCCAATCCGACAAGGACGATTCTCGATTGCAATCAGGTTTTGTGTTTTGCCTTAATGGTGGTGCTGTGAGCTAGAAGAGTTCAAAGCAAAGTACAGTAGCCGATTCTACAACAGAGGCTGAGTATATTGCAGCCAGTGAGGCAGCAAAGGAAGCGGGTTGGATCAAGAAGTACATTACTGGACTAGGGGTTGTGCCTAGCATATCAGATGCTATAGGACTCCGATGTGATAACGATGGAGCTATTGCACAAGCTAAAGAACCCAGATCTCACCAGCGATCCAAACATATACTTAGGCGCTACCATCTTATTCGAGAGATTATCGTTCGAGAGGATGTAGAGATATGCAGAGTACCTTCAAAAGATAACATTGCTGATCCCCTGACCAAGCCTCTGACACAGCAGAAGCATGATCGTCACACTAAGTCACTTGGTATTAGATATATGAGTGATTGGTCTTAGTGCTAGTGGGAGATTGTAAGAGTATGCCCAAAGATCAATCATGAGATGGTTGTAATAACATACTTAATTTACCATGTTTATTAATATAAAGCGTTGCCATTATTATTTCAGTTTTTCTTTCTGTGTGTATAAATAAACTGTTTTATAATAATGTCTTGAGAATAATATGATTATTCTTAAAAGATCCTTAGTCGAGTATTATTGTTGACTAGGACAACAACAATGCACTAAGACTAACATGTAGTTGATTGATGATAAAGAGTTGTCATTGATATGGAGTGTCAAAATCAGTGCATGAATATGTGTGTTAGAGAACAACATATTGGATTGACCCGCTATGAGTATGTTTCTTGGATTATTATGTAATTGTCACAACATTACTCATAGTGATTAATATGTATATGATCCTCAGACTTGAGATCATTATTATCCTAGCATCGTGAGTTGTATATTTTGATACAGTCAAACGTACACCGTAACAGGTTGTTCTATAAAGGCTGATGTTGGATATACCACAATCTATGTAGAGGGATATGGTTGATCAATAAAGGATAAGTCCCTCCTACATAATAGGAGTAATATCTTAGGCCACTTGATTGAGTTAGACTAGAAATGCATGGCCATGCTCAAATAAGTTGATATGAGATGTCATACTAATTTGTATATCATAGTCTACTCAAGATATCAAGAAACATGGGATGGACTATGCAAGTGTGACTATCCCATGACTTGTATCCGTTCCATAGATAAAGGACTTAAGGATTAATGCATGAAAGGTTAATCACAAAAGGTTATGTCGAATCATGACTTCTTGTAACTTAGATAGCAATGATGCATTGGTAGATGCCACTCATTGTTTGTGACAATAGAATCGTTCTAGTATTACTGCTAATGTTGCAAGAACCTACAGGGTCACACCCTATGGTTGAAATGAACGGAATGAAATATAGTTGGTATTGTGTTTGGTTGTCACATGAATTAAATTAATTAAAGAATTAATTTAATTGGGCAATCAAATATTGAACATATTATATGTATAAGGATGTTGTACACATAACGATAACATAATTTTATTAATATATGAATTTGATTCATATATAAATTTAAATAAATATAGTTTACTGAAATCCTTATTATAATTAATGTAATTATAATTTTCAGATATAATTAATGTAATTATAATTTTCGGTTAAAAACTTTATTGTATTTATTTAGTTTTATAATATATTCAAGAGATGCCAATTATAAAAGGCCCAATTAAAAGGATACCAATTATAAAAGGCCCAATGAAAAAGACACCCATTATAAAAGGTATTAAAAGGAGGCAAAGCAAAAGTAGAAAATCCTATGTGATTGCTTGTTAGGTCTAGCAGCCGTCAAGCAAATAAACCTCCAAAACAGTTTTGGAGATTTCTTCTGTACATAGTCAAACCGGGTGGATTACGTAGAGGCAGACATCGGAAAAGGTTGTGGCTTGATTCAACAGTAGATCAAAAGTTTTGTTGCCAAGGCGTCGCTGTCTACTCAGATTGAAGTTTTGGTAATTTCGAAACCTTTATTTCACCCCGATTCGTTCCTCACACATGGATTCATGGTTTGGATCGCCGGATCTAATTTTATTTTGCTGCGCCATGGGGCATCGGCGTTCCAACAGATAGCATGTACGTGTTAAAATTTCGTTAGCTAATTTTATCGTTTAATTGCTCAATTTGAGAAAAATGACTTAATCGTGTAAAATGCAAAAGTTGCATTCTATTTGTTAATGGTGTTTAATTGCTATGATTTATTAAACCAAAGGTCCTTATGATGATATTAGACCATTGGTAGTGTAAGTGGACAATTATGGCCATCCATTATATGTTTTTATATGTTATAATTTAAGGTTAAATTTGGTATTTGATAAATAAAGTTAATATTAATAAAACAAAAGGAAAAATTTGCTCATATTATCATCTTTTCAACTAATTATAACGAAGAAAAAATCCATTTTAGGGCTTGAGATATTCTGCCAACTCCTAGCTTGATTAAGGTACGGTTTTAACTTGATTTTTAATGATTTCTATGTTTTTGTAATCGTTGCAGCTCAATCTAGCTAGCTCGTACCTTTAATTTCAAAAGTGTTGAAGCTTTTAAGAGTTGCCATTGATGAGCTTATGTGTTCTTTGGTGTTTGAGAATGAAATATGAATTTTTAATGATAGATTTTCATGTTTTGTTAATCGATTTTTGATAAAAATGCATAATAGGGATTAAAGTGTGAAATATGCAAATGAGTGGTTAAAATGTGAAATAAATGAAATTTTTGGGCTGTTAGGGACCTATGTATAATTCGACCAAGCATGGGTTAAGTTGAATTGTGTGAATTTTATATATATTTGTGAAATAGGGACTAAATTGATTAAATGTTAAAGTTTAAGGGCTAATATGCAAATATGCTTAAATGAGTGTTATGGACTAAATTGAATGAACGATTGATTAAATAAGTTAATTTTGAATATATTTAGATCAAGAAAAGATGAATCCGAGATTAGATCAGGGGAAAGGCAATATTATCGAGTAATTGACACATTTCACCATTTTCATACTCGAGGTAAGTTCGTATGTGGTAATTTCATTATAAATATAAGTTAAATGCTTTGATATCACATAAACTGTGATTATGAGATGCGGATAATGTTTGAATTGTGAATACGACTCCACGGATATGTTCGACGATGAAAACGGCAAGTGTAAATTCCCGGTTGAACCTTAGGAATAGTTTAGGATGCTAGTGACATGTCATTAGGTTATTGTATTGGATTCGGGGCACGATATCGGTACTACGGGTGCGAGTGATACCTTGATTTGGCTACGGGCCATGGTATAGGTATTTCAGAAAGGAGTTACCACTGAACCAGAGATTGAAAAAAAGCGAATTCCACAAGAAATTGAGGAACAAACAACTGTTGTAGAAACACAACCACCGCGTAGATCTTTAAGAGAACATCGTGCATCTGAGAGATATGGATTTCTCATTACGATGCATGGTGACGTTCTTCTTATAGATCAAGATGAGCCTAGGACTTATCAAGAAGCGGTGACGAGCCCAGACTCTGAGAAATGGCTTGAGGCCATGAGATCTGAGATGGATTCCATGTATGAAAACCAAGTATGGACTTTGATTGACCAACCCGAAGGGGTTAAACCTATAGGGTGCAAATGGGTTTTCAAAAAGAAAACTGACATTGATGGTAATGTACAAACATACAAAGGGCGATTAGTCGCTAAATGTTTTCGCCAAATTCAAGGTGTTGACTATGATGAAACCTTTTCTCCTGTAGCTATGTTTAAATCAATCAGGATCTTGCTCGCCATAGCTACATTTCATGATTATGAAATCTGGCAGATGGACGTCAAAACAGCTTTCCTTAACGGGAAACTTGAAGAGGATGTGTATATGACACAATCTGAAGGTTTTGTAAATCCAAAGGATGCTAGAAAGATATGTAAGCTACAGAGATCCATTTATGGATTAAAGAAAGCTTCTCGAAGTTGGAATCTTCGTTTTAACGATGCGATCAAAGATTTTGTTTTTATCAAAAATGAAGATGAACCATGTGTTTACAAGAAAGTTAGTGGGAGCACTATCACATTCTTGGTACTATATGTGGATGACATACTTATCATGGGAAATGACATACCTACCTTGCAGTCTATTAAAACTTGGTTAAGAAGTTGTTTTTCTATGAAGGACTTGGGCAAAGCCACTTACATCTTAGGAGTCAAGATCTATAGAGATAGATCAAGACGACTACTAGGTCTAAGCCAAAGTACATACATAGATAAAGTACTGAAAAGGTTTAGTATGGAAGAATCTAAAAGAGGATTCCTACCTCTGAGACATGGTATTTCACTCTCGAAGGAAATGTGTCCTTCAACTCCACAAGAGAGAGAACGTATGAGTAAAATTCCATATGCTTCCGCTATTGGATCTATCATGTATGCTATGTTATGTACCCGTCCAGATGTCTCGTATGCCTTAAGTATGACGAGCAGGTATCAAGTAGATCCCGGTGAAGGTCACTGGACCACAGTCAAGAGTATCCTTAAGTACTTAAGAAGAACTAAGGATACGTTCCTATTATATGGAGGTGAGGAAGAGTTAAGTGTAAAAGGTTACACTGATGCCAGCTTCCAATCCGACAAGGACGATTCTCGATCGCAATCAGGTTTTGTGTTTTGCCTTAACGGTGGTGCTGTGAGCTGGAAGAGTTCAAAGCAAAGTACAGTAGCCGATTCTACAACAGAGGCTGAGTATATTGCAGCCAGTGAGGCAGCAAAGGAAGCGGGTTGGATCAAGAAGTACATTACTGGACTAGGGGTTATGCCTAGCATATCAGATGCTATAGGACTCCGATGTGATAACAATGGAGCTATTGCACAAGCTAAAGAACCCAGATCTCACCAGCGATCCAAACATATACTTAGGCGCTACCATCTTATTCGAGAGATTATCGTTCGAGAGGATGTAGAGATATGCAGAGTACCTTCAAAAGATAACATTGCTGATCCCCTGACCAAGCCTCTGACACAGCAGAAGCATGATCGTCACACTAAGTCACTTGGTATTAGATATATGAGTGATTGGTCTTAGTGCTAGTGGGAGATTGTAAGAGTATGCCCAAAGATCAATCATGAGATGGTTGTAATAACATACTTAATTTACCATGTTTATTAATATAAAGCGTTGTCATTATTATTTCAGTTTTTCTTTCTGTGTGTATAAATAAACTGTTTTATAATAATGTCTTGAGAATAATATGATTATTCTTAAAAGATCCTTAGTCGAGTATTATTGTTGACTAGGACAACAACAATGCACTAAGACTAACATGTAGTTGATTGATGATAAAGAGTTGTCATTGATATGGAGTGTCAAAATCAGTGCATGAATATGTGTGTTAGAGAACAACATATTGGATTGACCCGCTATGAGTATGTTTCTTGGATTATTATGTAATTGTCACAACATTACTCATAGTGATTAATATGTATATGATCCTCAGACTTGAGATCATTATTATCCTAGCATCGTGAGTTGTATATTTTGATACAGTCAAACGTACACCGTAACAGGTTGTTCTATAAAGGCTGATGTTGGATATACCACAATCTATGTAGAGGGATATGGTTGATCAATAAAGGATAAGTCCCTCCTACATAATAGGAGTAATATCTTAGGCCACTTGATTGAGTGAGACTAGAAATGCATGGCCATGCTCAAATAAGTTGATATGAGATGTCATACTAATTTGTATATCATAGTCTACTCAAGATATCAAGAAACATGGGATGGACTATGCAAGTGTGACTATCCCATGACTTGTATCCGTTCCATAGATAAAGGACTTAAGGATTAATGCATGAAAGGTTAATCACAAAAGGTTATGTCGAATCATGACTTCTTGTAACTTAGATAGCAATGATGCATTGGTAGATGCCACTCATTGTTTGTGACAATAGAATCGTTCTAGTATTACTGCTAATGTTGCAAGAACCTACAGGGTCACACCCTATGGTTGAAATGAACGGAATGAAATATAGTTGGTATTGTGTTTGGTTGTCACATGAATTAAATTAATTAAAGAATTAATTTAATTGGGCAATCAAATATTGAACATATTATATGTATAAGGATGTTGTACACATAATGATAACATAATTTTATTAATATATGAATTTGATTCATATATAAATTTAAATAAATATAGTTTACTGAAATCCTTATTATAATTAATGTAATTATAATTTTCAGATATAATTAATGTAATTATAATTTTCGGTTAAAAACTTTATTGTATTTATTTAGTTTTATAATACATTCAAGAGATGCCAATTATAAAAGGCCCAATTAAAAGGATACCAATTATAAAAGGCCCAATGAAAAAGACACCCATTATAAAAGGTATTAAAAAGAGGCAAAGCAAAAGTAGAAAATCCTATGTGATTGCTTGTTAGGTCTAGCTGCCGTCAAGCAAATAAACCTCCAAAACAGTTTTGGAGATTTCTTCTGTTCATAGTCAAACCGGGTGGATTACGTAGAGGCCGACATCAGAAAAGGTTGTGGCTTGATTCAACAGTAGATCAAAACTTTTGTTGCCAAGGCGTCGCTGTCTACTCAGATTGAAGTTTTGGTAATTTCGAAACCTTTATTTCACCCCGATTCGTTCCTCACACATGGATTCATGGTTTGGATCGCCGGATCTAATTTTATTTTGCTGCGCCATGGGGCATCGGCGTTCCAACAGATAGCATGTACGTGTTAAAATTTCGTTAGCTAATTTTATCGTTTAATTGCTCAATTTGAGAAAAATGACTTAATCGTGTAAAATGCAAAAGTTGCATTCTATTTGTTAATGGTGTTTAATTGCTATGATTTGTTAAACCAAAGGTCCTTATGATGATATTAGACCATTGGTAGTGTAAGTGGACAATTATGGCCATCCATTATATGTTTTTATATGTTATAATTTAAGGTTAAATTTGGTATTTGATAAATAAAGTTAATATTAATAAAACAAAAGGAAAAATTTGCTCATATTATCATCTTTTCAACTAATTATAACGAAGAAAAAATCCATTTTAGGGCTTGAGATATTCTGCCAACTCCTAGCTTGATTAAGGTACGGTTTTAACTTGATTTTTAATGATTTCTATGTTTTTGTAATCGTTGCAGCTCAATCTAGCTAGCTCGTACCTTTAATTTCAAAAGTGTTGAAGCTTTTAAGAGTTGCCATTGATGAGCTTATGTGTTCTTTGGTGTTTGAGAATGAAATATGAATTTTTAATGATAGATTTTCATGTTTTGTTAATCGATTTTTGATAAAAATGCATAATAGGGATTAAAGTGTGAAATATGCAAATGAGTGGTTAAAATGTGAAATAAATGAAATTTTTGGGCTGTTAGGGACCTATGTATAATTCGACCAAGCATGGGTTAAGTTGAATTGTGTGAATTTTATATATATTTGTGAAATAGGGACTAAATTGATTAAATGTTAAAGTTTAAGGGCTAATATGCAAATATGCTTAAATGAGTGTTATGGACTAAATTGAATGAACGATTGATTAAATAAGTTAATTTTGAATATATTTAGATCAAGAAAAGATGAATCCGAAATTAGATCAGGGGAAAGGCAATATTATCGAGTAATTGACACATTTCACCATTTTCATACTCGAGGTAAGTTCGTATGTGGTAATTTCATTATAAATATAAGTTAAATGCTTTGATATCACATAAAGTGTGATTATGAGATGCGGATAATGTTTGAATTGTGAATACGACTCCACGGATATGTTCGACGATGAAAACGGCAAGTGTAAATTCCCGGTTGAACCTTAGGAATAGTTTAGGATGCTAGTGACATGTCATTAGGTTATTTTATTGGATTCGGGGCACGATATCGGTACTACGGGTGCGAGTGATACCTTGATTTGGCTACGGGCCATGGTATAGGTATTTTAGAAAGGAGTTACCACTGAACCAGAGATTGAAAAAAAGCGAATTCCACAAGAAATTGAGGAACAAACAACTGTTGTAGAAACACAACCACCGCGTAGATCTTTAAGAGAACATCGTGCATCTGAGAGATATGGATTTCTCATTACGACGCATGGTGACGTTCTTCTTATAGATCAAGATGAGCCTAGGACTTATCAAGAAGCGGTGACGAGCCCAGACTCTGAGAAATGGCTTGAGGCCATGAGATCTGAGATGGATTCCATGTATGAAAACCAAGTATGGACTTTGATTGACCAACCCGAAGGGGTTAAACCTATAGGGTGCAAATGGGTTTTCAAAAAGAAAACTGACATTGATGGTAATGTACAAACATACAAAGGGCGATTAGTCGCTAAATGTTTTCACCAAATTCAAGGTGTTGAATATGATGAAACCTTTTCTCCTGTAGCTATGTTTAAATCAATCAGGATCTTGCTCGCCATAGCTACATTTCATGATTATGAAATCTGGCAGATGGACGTCAAAACAGCTTTCCTTAACGGGAAACTTGAAGAGGATGTGTATATGACACAATCTGAAGGTTTTGTAAATCCAAAGGATGCTAGAAAGATATGTAAGCTACAGAGATCCATTTATGGATTAAAGAAAGCTTCTCGAAGTTGGAATCTTCGTTTTAACGATGCGATCAAAGATTTTGTTTTTATCAAAAATGAAGATGAACCATGTGTTTACAAGAAAGTTAGTGGGAGCACTATCACATTCTTGGTACTATATGTGGATGACATACTTATCATGGGAAATGACATACCTACCTTGCAGTCTATTAAGACTTGGTTAAGAAGTTGTTTTTCTATGAAGGACTTGGGCAAAGCCACTTACATCTTAGGAGTCAAGATCTATAGAGATAGATCAAGACGACTACTAGGTCTAAGCCAAAGTACATACATAGATAAAGTACTGAAAAGGTTTAGTATGGAAGAATCTAAAAGAGGATTCCTACCTCTGAGACATGGTATTTCACTCTCGAAGGAAATGTGTCCTTCAACTCCACAAGAGAGAGAACGTATGGGTAAAATTCCATATGCTTCCGCTATTGGATCTATCATGTATGCTATGTTATGTACCCGTCCAGATGTCTCGTATGCCTTAAGTATGACGAGCAGGTATCAAGTAGATCCCGGTGAAGGTCACTGGACCACAGTCAAGAGTATCCTTAAGTACTTAAGAAGAACTAAGGATACGTTCCTATTATATGGAGGTGAGGAAGAGTTAAGTGTTAAAGGTTACACTGATGCCAGCTTCCAATCCGACAAGGACGATTCTCGATCGCAATCAGGTTTTGTGTTTTGCCTTAATGGTGGTGCTGTGAGCTGGAAGAGTTCAAAGCAAAGTACAGTAGCCGATTCTACAACAGAGGCTGAGTATATTGCAGCCAGTGAGGCAGCAAAGGAAGCGGGTTGGATCAAGAAGTACATTACTGGACTAGGGGTTGTGCCTAGCATATCAGATGCTATAGGACTCCGATGTGATAACGATGGAGCTATTGCACAAGCTAAAGAACCCAGATCTCACCAGCGATCCAAACATATACTTAGGCGCTACCATCTTATTCGAGAGATTATCGTTCGAGAGGATGTAGAGATATGCAGAGTACCTTCAAAAGATAACATTGCTGATCCCCTGACCAAGCCTCTGACACAGCAGAAGCATGATCGTCACACTAAGTCACTTGGTATTAGATATATGAGTGATTGGTCTTAGTGCTAGTGGGAGATTGTAAGAGTATGCCCAAAGATCAATCATGAGATGGTTGTAATAACATACTTAATTTACCATGTTTATTAATATAAAGCGTTGTCATTATTATTTCAGTTTTTCTTTCTGTGTGTATAAATAAACTGTTTTATAATAATGTCTTGAGAATAATATGATTATTCTTAAAAGATCCTTAGTCGAGTATTATTATTGACTAGGACAACAACAATGCACTAAGACTAACATGTAGTTGATTGATGATAAAGAGTTGTCATTGATATGGAGTGTCAAAATCAGTGCATGAATATGTGTGTTAGAGAACAACATATTGGATTGACCCGCTATGAGTATGTTTCTTGGATTATTATGTAATTGTCACAACATTACTCATAGTGATTAATATGTATATGATCCTCAGACTTGAGATCATTATTATCCTAGCATCGTGAGTTGTATATTTTGATACAGTCAAACGTACACCGTAATAGGTTGTTCTATAAAGGCTGATGTTGGATATACCACAATCTATGTAGAGGGATATGGTTGATCAATAAAGGATAAGTCCCTCCTACATAATAGGAGTAATATCTTAGGCCACTTGATTGAGTGAGACTAGAAACACATGGCCATGCTCAAATAAGTTGATATGAGATGTCATACTAATTTGTATATCATAGTCTACTCAAGATATCAAGAAACATGGGATGGACTATGCAAGTGTGACTATCCCATGACTTGTATCCGTTCCAGAGATAAAGGACTTAAGGATTAATGCATGAAAGGTTAATCACAAAAGGTTATGTCGAATCATGACTTCTTGTAACTTAGATAGCAATGATGCATTGGTAGATGCCACTCATTGTTTGTGACAATAGAATCGTTCTAGTATTACTGCTAATGTTGCAAGAACCTACAGGGTCACACCCTATGGTTGAAATGAACGGAATGAAATATAGTTGGTATTGTGTTTGGTTGTCACATGAATTAAATTAATTAAAGAATTAATTTAATTGGGCAATCAAATATTGAACATATTATATGTATAAGGATGTTGTACACATAATGATAACATAATTTTATTAATATATGAATTTGATTCATATATAAATTTAAATAAATATAGTTTACCGAAATCCTTATTATAATTAATGTAATTATAATTTTCGGATATAATTAATGTAATTATAATTTTCGGTTAAAAACTTTATTGTATTTATTTAGTTTTATAATACATTCAAGAGATACCAATTATAAAAGGCCCAATGAAAAAGACACCCATTATAAAAGGTATTAAAAGGAGGCAAAGCAAAAGTAGAAAATCCTAAGTGATTGCTTGTTAGGTCTAGCAGCCGTCAAGCAAATAAACCTCCAAAACAGTTTTGGAGATTTCTTCTGTTCATAGTCAAACCGGGTGGATTACGTAGAGGCCGACATCAGAAAAGGTTGTGGCTTGATTCAACAGTAGATCAAAACTTTTGTTGCCAAGGCGTCGCTGTCTACTCAGATTGAAGTTTTGGTAATTTCGAAACCTTTATTTCACCCCGATTCGTTCCTCACACATGGATTCATGGTTTGGATCGCCGGATCTAATTTTATTTTGCTGCGCCATGGGGCATCGGCGTTCCAACAGATAGCATGTACGTGTTAAAATTTCGTTAGCTAATTTTATCGTTTAATTGCTCAATTTGAGAAAAATGACTTAATCGTGTAAAATGCAAAAGTTGCATTCTATTTGTTAATGGTGTTTAATTGCTATGATTTATTAAACCAAAGGTCCTTATGATGATATTAGACCGTTGGTAGTGTAAGTGGACAATTATGGCCATCCATTATATGTTTTTATATGTTATAATTTAAGGTTAAATTTGGTATTTGATAAATAAAGTTAATATTAATAAAACAAAAGGAAAAATTTGCTCATATTATCATCTTTTCAACTAATTATAACGAAGAAAAAATCCATTTTAGGGCTTGAGATATTCTGCCAACTCCTAGCTTGATTAAGGTACGGTTTTAACTCGGTTTTTAATGATTTCTATGTTTTTGTAATCGTTGCAGCTCAATCTAGCTAGCCCGTACCTTTAATTTCAAAAGTGTTGAAGCTTTTAAGAGTTGCCATTGATGAGCTTATGTGTTCTTTGGTGTTTGAGGATGAAATATGAATTTTTAATGATAGATTTTCATGTTTTGTTAAGTAATTTTTGATAAAAATGCATAATAGGGATTAAAGTGTGAAATATGCAAATGAGTGGTTGAAATGTGAAATAAATGAAATTTTTGGGCTGTTAGGGACCTATGTATAATTCGACCAGGCATGGGTTAAGTTGAATTGTGTGAATTTTATATATATTTGTGAAATAGGGACTAAATTGATTTAATGTTAAAGTTTAAGGGCTAATATGCAAATATGCTTAAATGAGTGTTATGGACTAAATTGAATGAACGATTTATTAAATAAGTTAATTTTGAATATATTTAGATCAAGAAAAGATGAATCCGAAATTAGATCAGGGGAAAGGCAATATTATCGAGTAATTGACACATTTCACCATTTTCATACTCGAGGTAAGTTCGTATGTGGTAATTTCATTATAAATATAAGTTAAATGCTTTGATATCACATAAACTGTGATTATGAGATGCGGATAATGTTTGAATTGTGAATACAACTCCACGGATATGTTCGACGATGAAAACGGCAAGTGTAAATTCCCGGTTGAACCTTAGGAATAGTTTAGGATGCTAGTGACATGTCATTAGGTTATTGTATTGGATTCGGGGCACGATATCGGTACTACGGGTGCGAGTGATACCTTGATTTGGCTACGGGCCATGGTATAGGTATTTCAGAAAGGAGTTACCTTGATTTGGCTACGGGCCATGGTATAGATACTCCGGGATAAGTTACCTTGTTTTGACTTTGGGCCATGGAATAGGTACTTATTGATTGAGATCTTTGAGTATCTGACTTCTATTTCGAATGGTTCAACGAGTAATCGAATGATGTGATTGAGAAAGAGGTTAGTACGAGGCGATACAGGTACGTACAGAACCTATTTGAGTATTAAATAGAGAGAGTTCGATGAGATGGTATTTGATCATGTTTTGGGACATGAGAAAGGTTTGTAGTTAATGTGCATATGGTGATGTTATGTAAATTTAGTTGATTTGAATTTATTGGAAGAATTAAGTTATTCACATATGAACTTACTGAGCTATGAAGCTTACTTTGTGTTATTTTTCCATGTTTATAGTGAATCAAGGCTAGCTCGGACCTGGGAGTCATCGGGAACATCATCGCACTACCGGACATCTATTTAGTACTTTTGAGTTGTGTAAATATGGGTTATGGCATGTATAGGCTAGATGTGATATTTTGGTTGTGATGATAGCCATGAGATTTGGCTTGTAAATGAATATGTTTTGGTTTGTATATATAGCCATGAGTGATGGCTTATTTTGGTATGATTTGGCATGAATGTGGTTATGGTTTTTAGTTGCTCAAAATGGTTATATTTGGAGCTTGGTAATTGACTTATATTGTGTGATGGAAATTGACAATTTGAGAGTTTATGTGCTAGTGAAATTGTGTTTGATTAATGTAAGTGTGGAATGATTAATTGATTGAATTGTATATGTGAATTTAGGTATGAAAATTTAATGGCAAACTATAGTAGGTTTGTGATTGGTATTGTTGGTACTTGGATGCACATTAGTGTCTTAAAATGGTGCCATTTGAGCTTGAATAGGTATGTGCATAATGGGTGGCAAATTGGCCTTGCAAATGGCCTATTTTTGTCCACACGGGCAGAGATACGGGCATGGGTCTAAGCCGTGTGTGACACACGGTTAAGTGCAAGGCCGTGTGTCCTGGAGTTGAATTGAATTAAGGTAAGTATGCTCCACACGATCTCACACACAAGCGTGTGACCGGATGTGTAGTTCAAATCAGTATACACCCCTAAATGGCACATGGCCTAGCACACGAGCGTGTGACTTGGCCGTGTTGATAAATCAGTACACCCTACAGTTTTGGCACAGCCTAACACACGGCCTGGCACACGGGCTGGACACACGGGCGTGTGGTTGGCCGTGTGACCCAAGTCAGTATGTATGCCCTGTTTCCACGCAGCCTGGGACACGGGCCTGTCTGGAGCCATGTGAGGCAAACGGCCAGTTCACACGGGCCTGTAACCCCTGTATGAATGAAAAAAATTTTAATTTTCCAAAGTTTTTGTATGTTATCGGTTTAGTCCCGAATTACTTCTAAAGCATGTTTAAGGCCTCGTAGGCCCTTATAAGGGACAATGTGCCGGTGTTGATTGATTTACGAGAATGAATGTTTTATGTTTGGTAAATGTATGCTATATATTGTATAGTGATAGGTAATACCTCGTAACTCTATTCCAGCGACAGATACAGGTTAGGTGAAACACCCCATACCCGGCCCACGAGCCTTGACCGGATCTGGTATGTTCCTTGAGGAAAACGGTTCAAAACTTGATGGTTACTTTGGAAAGTTTGGGTGGTTTTGAAGAAAACTTGATTTGTGTTGAGTTCGAATTGAAAACGATGTCATTCTTGAAGTCTATATTTTAATAAAACTTTATTTTCGTACTTGAAAACAATGAGTTAAAAGTTTTGCCGAGTTTTTAGAGTTTAACATTAATTGAAAATCGTTTGTGTTTAGGTGACAAACATTAAAAATTGATTTTTGAGAAAAGTTACTTAAACCTTGATTTAATAATAATAATCGTATCATAATGAAATCAAATAAAATGCATGCATAAAACAGTCAATAGAAATGGCCTTATTACAACTGAAAAATACCAAATAAATCCCAAAAATAAAATATTAGAAAACACAAGTTCAACTGTTTGAAATCCCGAAAATATTCAGCATGGCCACCACATAGTCTCTGCTGACCCGGTCCATGTCACTGTGTGTCACCTGAAAAGATATCCCACGACGGGGTGAGTCAAACAGACTCAGTGTGTAACAGTCAACACAAGTCACAACCGATTTAGGCATATCAAATCATACATATATATATATATAGCAAATAGCGATAATGATGCAATCCCGAACCCAAACCTAAATATCCATCCTCTACACATCACCCGTACCTGCCATCACACCGTGGGGATTACTAAATCGACCCTCCATCCGCTACACATCATCGAAGGCAGTCACTGCAGACCACTTGCACCTTGCCCTTATAAATTGTGGCATAGCCACCAGATAATTATATGTGACATAAGTCACCACATTCAGATTATGTGACATGAGTCACCAGATATTGTGGTAGAAACCACCAGATCACTTCCCCTTTAATAATAACCCGCATGCCCATGCACAATACAAAACATGCAAATACCATGCCATATACCCTATTTCATATTCGTAACCATTTCTCTTATATGTCATATTCATTCTTCATGCACTATTAACATAGTAATAGTAGGTTTACGTACCTGGATATTCTGTACCATTGAATGGTACTTTTGGCCACATCTTTCATACTTTCAATTAACACATTCATAATAGTTAATACCATAGATCTATTAGGAATTAGTGAAGGGTTACACACCTGGTTACTAACGCTTTCACTAAATCCCGAAAGTCTACCGAATTAGAGTGTACTCCTCCCTAAAAATCAAAGTCAGAATCGGCCAACATTAATCACTAAATATGGCCTTGGCCGAATATTCATACTCCCTTACCTTGTGGATCTAAATCCCGAAATCGTTACTTGTCTGTGGTATCTGTCGAAATACCTATAAACCTTATGTTAGATCCGATCCTAATACTTAATGAACACCATCAATGGCCTTCGGCCTAATATTACACTTTACTTACCTTAGATAACCGAATCCCGAATGATCTCCCCTAAAAGTCAGCTACAATAGAAATCCTGAAACCTCCTTCATAGTTTCGGCCAAAGAACATTAATGGGATTAGTTCCTAAGTTTCGATTAATCTAAAAGATAAAGGAAGGAAAAATTGAATACCACTTGATCTTACGCCTAAAGCTGTAGTCAACGACACCCTTGCTTAAACCCACAGAGATATTCGGCTATATAGACTAGGTAGTGATCAATAGGTTTCGGCTTTTGGGGTCTAATGGACAATTGGCTATGGCTAGGAGCACTTACATTCGGCTCCTTTGGAAAATTGTGAGAAGAAAAGATGTGATGGAGAGGTTCAATAGAGATTCGGCTAGCACAAGGAATATTTCGGCTCTTAGTGCTATGATCAAATCGGCTATAGAAGAGGGATTAACTTGAAGAAGAAAAAGATGAAGAAATCGGCTAGGCTTACTAGTGTTTTCGCCTTTCACAAAATAAAAGGAGAAGAGAAGATTCACTTTCGGTTTTCAACAGAGAAAGAATTCGGCAGAGACACAAGAGAAAAGAAAAGAATGAAAATGGCCTTACTTCTTCCCTTTGGCCGAAAATACTACACCTAGACCCCCCCTATTCGGCCAACTCTCCTTCCCCCTATCTAATCCCTTCTTTTTCTCCTAAAACTTCTCTTCTTCACCTACTCAAAACAATTTAAATAAATCCACAATTATCTCCTTAGCTTAGCCGAATTTTTAAAAGGAATTAACCACATCTAAAGCTCATCTCCTTAGTGTCCCATTGCCGTCCACCTCTACTCCCCTTTGCTGTAAAATAAAACTCCTATATGCGTCCCTTGCTGCTCGAACCCAAGCCCTGCACACTGTCTGAGGCGTCACTTACTAAGGCTTTAAGTGGCGCCTCCTCGCCACTTTAACAAGCCCATTTTTGTGTCCAATTTCCCTTACAATTTCTCTTAAGGCCTATCAGGCTTAGCTCCCCTTTAAAACTTAAAATCAAATAATTCCTAAGGCATTCACCTACACTCTAAAGTCCTCAAAATTCATAAAACACATTCAAAACACACATAGGCATGCTACTTCATACAATTAAGCAAAATGCACAAGCCCTAAATACCGGATATTACAGTTCTACCCCCTTAAAATAATTTCGACCTCGAAATTACCTGGCTAAAATAAATGAGGGTATTGCTGTCGCATTGCCTCTTCCGACTCCCATGAAGCTTCTTCCGATCCATGATTATGCCATAATACTTTGACTAAAGGAACTGATTTCCTTCGCAACACCTTCACATCTCGCTGTAATATCTGAATCGGCTCTTCCTCGTATGACAAATCTGGCCTTAGCTCCACCTCCTCAACCGGTACTACATGAGATGGATCTGATCGATAACGACGTAGCATAGACACATGGAATACATCATGCATCTGCTTTAACTCCGGTGGCAACTCTAACTGGTATGCCACTGGTCCAACTCGCTTCAATACCTGATAAGGTCCTATAAACCTTGGACTTAACTTCCCTTTGCGCCCAAATCTCATCACCTTCTTCCAAGGCGAGACTTTTAGAAACACCTGATCTCCTACAGCAAACTCTATTTCCTTCCGTTTAAGATCTGCGTATGACTTTTGCCTATCAGACGCTTCCTTCAACCTTGCCCGAATTACCTTAACCTTCTCTTCGGACTCTGCCACAATCTCTGGACCCAAAACTTGACGTTCCCCCAATTCTGTCCAACACATAGGAGTGAGACACTTCCGTCCATACAGTGCTTCATATGGTGCCATCCGAATACTGGCTTGATAGCTTTTATTATATGCAAATTCTGCTAAAGGAAAATATTCTTCCCAACTTCCTCTGAAATCTATCACACAGCCCCTCAGCATATCCTCTAACACTTGGATCACTCGCTCAGACTAGCCATCCGACTGTGGATGAAATGCCGTACTGAAGTCTAATCTGGTGCCCAGAGCCTGGTGTAGTGCTTTCCAAAACTGAGACGTAAACCTTGAATCCCTATCCGAAATAATCGATGCCGGCACTCCATGCAACCTCACAATTTCTGCCACATACAATTTCGCCAACTTCTGCAACGAATAATCCACCCGCACCGGTATGAAATGCGCGGACTTTGTCAATCGGTCCACTATCACCCATACCGAGTCCTTCTTAGTAGGCGTAAGGGGAAGCCCACTAACGAAGTCCATGGTGATTCTCTCCCACTTCCACTGCAGAATCTTTATCGGCTGCAACAAACCTGATGGAACTTGGTGTTCAGCCTTGACTTGCTGAAACGTTAAGCACTTCCCTACAAATTCTGTAACTTCCCGCTTAAGACCAGGCCACCAAAATTGTTCCCATAGATCTCTATACAACTTACTACCTCCAAGATGCATAGCATAAGGGCTACTATGCGATTCCTGAAGAATTTTCTGCCTTAACTCCTTATCCTTAGGCATACAGACCTTACCCTTGAAGCACAATACTCCATCACTGTTAACACCAAAATCTTCTAACTCCCCATTCTACACTTGTCGTAGCTTAGCACTTAAATCATCATCTACCAACTGCCTTTCTTTCACTTCATTCAACCATATCGGCTTGACTTGTAACTCTGCTAACAAACTTCCATCGTCATACAAGCTAAGATGTGCAAACATCGCCCTCAGATCCGACACAACTTCTCGACTTAGGGCGTCCACCACCACGTTCGCCTTGCCCGGGTGATACTCTATAGAACAATCGTAATCTTTCAATAACTCCACCCACCTTCGCTGTCTCAAGTTCAGCTCTTTCTGAGTCAGCAGATACTTAAGGCTCTTGTGGTCTGTGTAGATCACTGACTTTTCTCCATATAGATAATGCCTCTATACCTTAAGAGCAAAAACCACCGCCGCCAACTCCAAATCATGCGTCGGGTAGTTAACCTCATGTGGCCTTAATTGCCGAGACGCATAAGCGACCACTTTCCCGTCTTGCATCAATACGCGTCCCAAACCTGTATGAGAAGCGTCACAATACACCACGAAATCCTTCCCTGCCTCAGGCTGAATCAAAACTGGAGCTTCAGTCAAAACCTTCTTAAGCTTCTCAAAGCTCTCCTATTGCTTATCTGTCCATACGAAAGGTACTTCCTTTCTCAACAACTTCGTCAAAGGTGTGGCTACTGATGAGAACCCTTCCACGAACCTTCTTTAGTAGCCTGCTAACCCCAAGAAACTGCGAACCTCCGCCACAGACTTAGGTGGTTTCCAGTCTAACACCGCCTCAATCTTTCGAGGATCCACCATTATTCCTTCTGCAGACGCCACATGCCCTAAGAACGCAACCTCCTTTAGCCAAAATTCACACTTGCTGAATTTGGCATAAAACTTCTTTTCCCTTAACACTTGCAGCACTATCCGGAGATGCTTATCATGTTCTTTCTTAGACTTGGAATACACCAGGATGTCGTCTATGAACACAACGACGAATCGATCCAAGTAAGGTTGAAAAACCCGGTTCATCAAATCCATGAACGCGGCTGGGGCGTTCGTCAATCCGAACGGCATTACCAAGAACTCATAATGCCCGTACCTTGTCCGGAAAGCTGTCTTATGGATATCCGCTTCCTTCACCTTAAGCTGATGATAACCCGACCTTAGATCTATCTTTGAGAACACTGCTGCCCCCTTAAGCTGATCGAACAAGTCGTCTATCCTTAGCAAAGGGTACTTGTTCTTGATGGTCAGCTTATTCAACTGACGATAATCTATGCACATACGCATAGTCCTGTTCTTCTTCTTCACAAACAGGACCGGTGCTCCCCATGGAGACACATTGGGTCGGATAAACCCACGGTCAAGCAACTCTTGGATCTGAGCCTTGAGCTCAACCAACTCCTTTGGTGCCATTCTATACGGAGCAATTGACACAGGAGCTGTACCAGGTAGCAAGTCGATTCCAAACTCCACCTCCCTGTCCGGGGGTATTCCAAGTAATTCCTTCGAAAAGACATCCACAAATTCCCTTACTGTTCTAACTCCACTAACTCCCCCTTCTTTTGCATCCAACACCCTAACGAAGGTCAAAAATGCCTTGCACCCTTTTCGAACCATCTTATCAGCCTTTAATGCAGAGACTACATTAGACAAGTAGTTTCTTCTTTCCCCTATCATAATTATCGCCTCATCCTCCGGCGTCCTTAACTCCATTCGCTTAGCTGCGCAATCCAATATAGCCCGATGTTCCACTAGCCAGTCCATGCCAAGAATGAGATCAAATTCTCCGAAGGGTAGTTCCATCAAGTCGGCAGGAAACACCACTCCCTGAATCTCTAGAGGTACAGTCTGAAATATCTTATTCACCACTACAGTTTGACCTAATGGGCTTACTACAGTCATCTCCCTATCAGACAGTTCAAAGGCTATGCCTAATGTTTCAACTACTCTACATGCAACATAAGAGTGGGTAGAGCCAACATCAATTAAAGCAAAATAAGGCTTGCCAGCTATAAGGAACGTACCGGTTATGACGTTCGGTGCGTCTCCATCCTCCCTCCGGCGAACTGCATACACCAGGCCTGGCTGTCTTGCCTCTGTACTACCAACACCTCGGCCCGGTGTTCCCCGTCCTCTTCCAGCACCGTTACCTCTACCAATCGACCACGGCCCCGCGGTGGCTGCTGTCCACCTCTTCCAGCCTGATTAAAACCCTGACCTGTTGGTCGGCTCCGGTCTACCTTTATAGGACAGTCCTTAATCATGTGTTCCTTGGACCCACACTTGAAACATCCCCCTGTCTTCTTCCAACACTCTCTTAGGTGCATTTTTCCACACTGAGTACAAGTACGGTACTGCCCTCCTGTCACAACCCGCTGACCTCACGGCCCATCAACTCTAGGCCTCTTTTGAACATTCCCGGATGTCCTTGATGACCCAAAACCTCTCTTTTGCCTATTTCGATCCGTATTCTGTCTCACAGAGTCCTTAATCCCTTCGGCTACCTTAGCCTTTTCCACTAACACGGCAAACTCCCGCTCCTGTTGTGGAGCTATCAACAACTTCAGGTCATCCCTCAGTCCGTCCTCAAACCGGACACATCGCTCATGCTCCGTAGCCACGATTCCTCGAGCATACCGGCTCAACCTTAAGAATTTCGCCTCGTACTCTGCTACGGACTTATTCCCTTGAACCAGCCCCAGAAATGCCTTCCTCTGTGCATCAACATAACTAGTACCAACATACTTCTTCTGATACGCCGCCTTAACATACTCCCAAGTGAGATCTTCAGCTGTAGCACCATCCCGAACTGTGAGCCACCATTGATATGCCTCATCGCGAAGTAGTGACACCATTCCCTTCAGTTTCTCCTCAGCAGTCAGATCCAGCTCATCCATAATTCGCTCTGTCGCCTCCAGCCAATACTCAGCCGTACTGGGCGCCACACCGGATACACCACAGAATACCTCAGCTCCATTAGCTCGGAGTCGCTCGGGTACAGATTTTCGAGCTCCCATACCTCCACCTGCTCCGGCCACCATCTCAAGGACCCGCAACACTGTCTGCGATACTGCATCATCCCCTGTCTGATCCTGCTGCTCAACACCAATCGCTGGTGGTGGGGGTGGTGGTGGTACCTCATTTTCGGACCCTTGACCAGACCTAACAGGTTCCGATACGGTCATTCTGCCTCTACCACGCCCTCGCACAATACGACCATGTCCCCTAGAACTCATGTCTACGATCGCGATTTAATCTGATTTAAGAAATTTTATGCATTAGTCCTTGTTCCACTGATTATCCGCGAAGAAGTTTTATGAAAAGAAGTTTAGTAATAGTTCTTTCGATCATTTCAAAGGTTTCGTTCCAAGTTTTCTACCCTAATTCAGAGAAATACATTCATTCAGTAGTACCTACCACACACATTCACCATTCGAACATTTTTTTTGTCTGTTCCTTTCCCAGGGGTATTTTCGTAATTTGTCCTACAAGGGTATTTTGGTAAATTTCCTAATTAGGGTATCTTGGTATTTTGTAAAATGGGGTTTTTAGTATTTGTGTAAAGTAATAATATTTTAATAAAAGTCGAGGGTAATATGGTAATTTTATAATCCAAGGGTATTTAGTAATTTTTACAAACCAGGGGTATTTGGGTAATTTTGTAAATCGGGAATATTTTGGAAAATTTTTTAAAAAAAATATTTTTTTCTACAAATCAAAGGGGTAATTTGGTTAATTTAAAACTAAAGTTTTTATAGAACAGTATGGCTAGTCCCTTTCGGGTTTTAATTATTGAATTTAGCCCGTGAATAAGTCCTCTTGGTTAGGGTGAACTGTCACTACGCACCAGGTAGGATTCGAGCGAAGAGGAGGTGAGTCACTAGGACTGCTTAAATATCAGGCTTTCCCTGAATCCAATCCTAGACATGCGCATAATGGTTGCCACACCCTAACTCGGCGACTTATTCACAGGTTTGTTTAATTAGGCTTTGAGTTTTATGTGATTCTGAGTTGGGGTAAACTAATCCTAGGGTTCAATATCTTAGTAGACTAATCTACATTCTCGTTATACCCACATACAAACCATACAATAAGTCATATAACAGTTAGGGGTACTTACCTGGTGGACTTCGGGTCGGAGACTAAGGTGCCATGCCAGAAACCTGATCATTTCACAAAAATTTTCATAACACCTATTTGGGCTCAAATTTGAAAACATTATGGGCTTTAAACCCAAGGCCGAGAGTTTAAAACTGAGCTCTGATACCAAATTGAAACACCCCATACCCGGCCCACGAGCCTTGACCGGATCTGGTATGTTCCTTGAGGAAAACGGTTCAAAACTTGATGGTTACTTTGGAAAGTTTGGGTGGTTTTGAAGAAAACTTGATTTGTGTTGAGTTCGAATTGAAAACGATGTCATTCTTGAAGTCTAGATTTTAATAAAACTTTATTTTCGTACTTGAAAACAATGAGTTAAAAGTTCTGCCGAGTTTTTAGAGTTTAACATTAATTGAAAATCATTTGTGTTTAGGTGTCAAACATTAAAAATTGATTTTTGAGAAAAGTTACTTAAACCTTGATTTAATAATAATAATCGTATCATAATGAAATCAAATAAAATGCATGCATAAAACAGTTAATAGAAACGGCCTTATTACAACTGAAAAATACCAAATAAATCCCGAAAATAAAATATTAGAAAACGCAAGTTCAACTATTTGAAATCCCGAAAATATTCAGCATGGCCACCACATAGTCTCTGCTGACCCGGTCCATGTCACTGTGTGTCACCTGAAAAGATATCCCACGACGGGGTGAGTCAAACAGACTCAGTGTGTAACAGTCAACACAAGTCCCAACCGATTTAGGCATATCAAATCATACATATATATATAGCAACTAGCGATAATGATGCAATCCCGAACCCAAACCTAAATATCCATCCTCTACACATCACCCGTACCTGCCATCACACCATGGGGATTACTAATCGACCCTCCATCCGCTACACATCATCGAAGGCAGTCGTTGCAGATGACTTGCACCTCGCCCTTATAAATTGTGGCATAGCCACCAGATAATTATATGTGACATAAGTCACCACATTCAGATTATGTGACATGAGTCACCGGATATTGTGGTAGAAACCACTAGATCACTTCCCCTTTAATAATCACCCGCATGCCCATGCACAATACAAAACATGCAAATACCATGTCATATACCCTATTTCATATTCGTAACCATTTCTCTTATATGTCATATTCATTGTTCATGCACTATTAACATAGTAATAGTAGGTTTAGGTACCTGGATATTCTGTACCATTGAATGGTACTTTTGGCCACAGCTTTCATACTTTCAATTAACACATTCATAATAGTTAATACCATAGATCTATTAGGAATTAGTGAAGGGTTACACACCTGGTTACTAACGCTTTCACTGAATCCCGAAAGTCTACCGAATTAGAGTGTACTCCTCCCTAAAAATTAAAGTCAGAATCGGCCAACATTAATCACTAAATATGGCCTTGGCCGAATATTCATACTCCCTTACCTTGTGGATCTAAATCCCGAAATCGTTACTTGTCTGTGGTATCTGTCGAAATACCTATAAGCCTTATGTTAGATCCGATTCTAATACTTAATGAACATCATTTACTTACCTTAGATAACCGAATCCCGAATGATCTCCCCTAGAAGTCGGCTACAATAGAAATCCCGAAACCTCCTTCATAGTTTCGGCCAAAGAGCATTAATGGGATTAGTTCCTAAGTTTCGATTAATCTAAAAGATAAAGGAAGGAAAAATCGAATACCACTTGATCTTACCCCTAAAGCTGTAGTCGACAGCACCCTTGCTTAAACCCACAGAGATATTCGGTTATATAGACTAGGTAGTGATCAATAGGTTTCGGCTTTTGGGGTCTAATGGACAATCGGCTATGGCTAGGAGAACTTACTTTCGGCTCCTTTGGAAAATTGTGAAAAGAAAAGATGTGATGGAGAGGTTCAATAGAGATTCGACTAGCACAAGGAATATTTCGGCTCTTAGTGCTATGATCAAATCGGCTATAGAAGAGGGATTAACTTGAAGAAGAAAAAGATGAAGAAATCGGCTAGGCTTACTAGTGTTTTCGGCTTTGACAAAATAAAAGGAGAAGAGAAGATTCACTTTCGATTTTCAACAGAGAAAGAATTCAGCAGAGGCACAAGAGAAAAGAAAAGAATGAAAATGGCCTTACTTCTTCCCTTTGGCCGAAAATACTACACCTAGACCCCCCTATTCGGCCAACTCTCCTTCCCCCTATCTAATCCCTTCTTTTTCTCCTAAAACTTCTCTTCTTCACCTACTCAAAACAATTTAAATAAATCTACAATTATCTCCTTAGCTTAGCCGAATTTTTAAAAGGAATTAACCACATCTAAAGCTCATCTCCTTAGTGTCCCATTGCCTTCCACCTCTACTCCCCTTTGCTGCAAAATAAAACTCCTATATGCGTCTCTTGCTGCTCGAACCCAAGCCCTGCACACTGTCTGAGGCGTCACTTACTAAGGCTTTAAGTGGCGCCTCCTTGCCACTTTAACAAGCCCATTTTTGTGTCCAATTTCCCTTACAATTTCTCTTAAGGCCTATCAGGCTTAGCTCCCCTTTAAAACTTAAAATCAAATAATTCCTAAGGCATTCACCTACACTATAAAGTCCTCAAAATTCATAAAACACATTCAAAACACACATTGGCATGCTACTTCATACAATTAAGCAAAAATGCACAAGCCCTAAATCCCGGATATTACATTAGGGGTGTTACATGAATAGCTTGATCGAAACTTGGAGCTTCAAAAATGACAATTTCAGTTGATGAAGAAGAAGAATGAAAGTGGAAATATGTTGTTTTCTTATTTTAACTTATTTTATTATTAACTTAATAATATTGTAACATATAAAACCTTTAAAATTTTAGGCATTAACCATCCAACAATATAAAAGTGGTCTAACTATCCTTTAGACCATCAACCAACTATTAATTATGCATTTTAATCAATAAAAAAATAGTATTGATTAACTTTAGCAACATTACGCTTTAGTCCTTTTTTACTTAATTAACTTCCAGATATTAAAATTTCTTAACCAAATTTAAATATAACCGTAATAACTCTCCATAAATATTTAATAAAATATTTATGGGCTCGATTTATAGAAACGAGGTCTTGATACCTCATTTTCTAAAACCACTTGACTTTAGGGACATACCACTTGAACCTAACTATTCACTCAAGTAACATAAATTATCAAATCAAAATTTATTATAATGCTATATTGGACTCGGGAATATTAAATAGTACTATTTATGGACTCACTTGTTAGATTTGTGGCCCCAAAACCACTGTTTCTGACACTGCTGGAAAATGGGCTATTACATAAACCATGCACCAGGTAGGGTACCAGAAAAGGGAGGTGAGTCAAATTTGACCGCTTGAAAACTAAGCCTTTCCTAGCCAGAGTCAATCCTAGACATGCACATTCTCTTTACCACACTTTTCACAGTTATCGAATAACCTAAAGAAGTGAATAGCACAATACAACACATGTATTTTCTCATTACCACACTTATTATTTTTTAATCGATCGACTGTGGATCATCTCATATATATATCACAATTATAACATTACATAATATAAATGTTAGAAACAATTATAAAACAAATATATAATGAGATAGATAATTAAAATAAAATTGCCAGTCAAGGTTTCCATGGTTCTAATTCTAGAAAATAAAATTACATAATTTTTCTCCATAAGGCATTCCTTGGGTCTTCAACCTCCATCACATCTTTCCCTCGCCATGGACTCCTTTTGGAAAAATTACATTTAAGTCTTATGACCTTTCAGCTCACAAGAATTCCATGAATTTAAAAAAAAAAGAGCCCTATTTGGAGATGATAGTCCACAGTCTATTTCCTAAGAACTAAAACCTCGGCAATAAAGAATAATTATATAATAAATATATAATATCGCACCCATTCCCATATATAACTCAAAATATGCATAAGGTCTAAAGAATGTCACTTTCTATGTAATCAAATCATTCAAGAAGAAGAGAAATTTATTTTGATGATTTGTTTATACTTATAGATAGAGCATAACATGGCTCATGATACCAATTGTTGGAAAAAAAAGGGTTTGGAAAACGCAATGGAAAATAAATTTAGGAAAAAACAAGAGTTTTAAATTTTTTTCCAAAACAATATCTTGGTTGTGATATCTAAAGTAACAAACACTTAATCAAAATTTTACCTTTCCGATTCATCTAGGATGAGCGCTTCGACTGAGTAGCCTTCTCCATTATCCTCAAGCTCACGCCTACCAAGTGTGGGCTTGCTTCGATTTAGAAATTTTTTTCATAAAAATTTCCAGTGGGGTAATTTCGCAATTTCTCTAAATTTTGGGTTAAGTTGTAAATTAGAAAAAGATATCTTGAAATTTTCTGAAATAATCTCTTCGGATAATTTTCTCTCTACAATTTGTTTTTTAAATTTAAGTGTGTGTGTGTAAAATAATTACCCAATGCTATATAGGGAGAGTTTAGAGAGTTCAACTATGATTAAACTTAATCACTTTAATATTAAATTAACATAATATTAAATTTAATATTTTCCTCTTCAGATCCAAGGAGGAGCAGGTATCTCTAAGTTTTGAAAATATTCAATTTGTTTTCAATATTTTCGAGTTCTTGTTTAACTGTGTAATAGTCGGATTTAGGGGCTAGTCGGAACAGTGGTTCCGAACCACTAATTCGAGGTTAGAGAAAATTATTTTCATGATATTTTATGAGTTAGAGCATGATTATATAAGTGTATGAAAATTTTGGTGCTTTAATTTTAGAGATTTCATGCTTAATCGCGAAAAAGGTCAAATCGCATAGAGTGCGAAAGTTTACAATTTCCATGTAACACCCCTAACCCGTAGCCATCGCCGGTTTAAGGTTAAGAGGCATTACCGGACAATCAGAAACTTTTATGGACATTTCATAACTTAATTTGCAAAATCACATCAAAATATCCCTTAAATAGGTCTTTGAGACCTTAAACATGGTTTAGAATAGGGTTGGGACTAAACCGAACACATACAGAAATTCTCGAAAATTTAAAAATTTTTCTAAGTTACAGAGGTCACACGCCCGTGTGTCTAAGCTGTGTCAAAATAGGGCATACATACTGACTTGTCCACAAGGCCGTGGACATGCCCGTGTGCCTCACCCGTGGTCGCTACTGACTTCCACCACACGGCCAGTCACACGCTCGGTGTCCAGCCCGTGGTCGAGTCTGACTTGTTTTGAAATACAACCACAAGGGACACGGTCGAGCCACACGCCCGTGTGCTCAACCGTGTGGGCAATTATAGGCCATTTTCAAGGCCAAATGCCACCAACACTTGGGTCATCCCTACAAGCACATACAAGCGTTATCCCATACACAATTGACAACCAAAAACATATCAAATTGTGCATCATTTCTATCTACTCATAAACATCATAAACACTCCAATTTAGAACTCATTTAACTCAATATATATTATTAAGCATTTCAAAGTGTAAACCATCACAAACTAACCATCAATAATATGATAACTATGCATCAATAAGCTTACCCTTCAAATGACCATTTCATTTGCTAACAAACCATATCAAACTAAACATCTTATAGCTTGATCACTCATACACATCACAACCATTTAACTAGCCATATCACATGGCTATATACATATTTCAATCATAAATCAAAGTGACTATGTTATAATCAATAAAACAAGTTTGATTTGAAATATTTGATAAAATACTACTAACCTCGAAGATTGATCGGCAAATCGATAATTTGAACAAGAGATCTTATAAACCGTGACTTTTGAAAATATCTTTGATAATTCGAGAGAAAATTTTCGAGTTAAAATACTCGCAAAAGTTTGTTATGAAATCCATTTGTTAATCTATTTTGAAAAATCTTTATATAAGTTTTTAGAAAAATTCCCATTAAAGCAATTCAAGCAAAATAAAAGTACGTCAAACATAAAGCAAAAATAAAATATTCTAGAGGCCTTATTACAACATAAAAACCCAAAATAGTAAAGTGAACGGAAATAGAAATCTAAAGTTCAAAATAAAACACAATTTCTGAAGTATGGCCTCTACCGAGTCATCCATGGCCCAAGTCCACATCACTGAGCATTACGTGCAAGGGTTAAGGAAAAGGGGTGAGTTACTAGAACTTAGTGTATAATCCCCTTACCGTCATCCATTGGGCCTGAATCCATTTAGCAAAAACTTGGGCCTGAGCCCATAAAGCATAATCTTGGGCCGAAGCCCATTTACATAACAGAACATATATATATGTGCAATGTATGCAACCCAACCCATCCATCCAATCACACCCCCGTACCAGCCAATCACACCTGTGGGGATCAAGTCAACCCATCCCGCCAATCACACCAATTCGCAGGCAAGTTGCCATTTATAATATTTTATTGTGGCCAAGCCACCGATATCATACGTAAACATTTTAATAAACATTTTATTATGGCAATGCCACCAGGCTACACTTCTCTTCAACATTTTTTTTCCAACCCATGCAATATGTAACATGCAACATACATAATTAAACATAATATTTACAAATATGTACAATAATCAATAATGCAATAATTTATTACGGTGAATCGGCCCATTATAAAACCTTGTAATTCTACCCATAAGGCATTCTAGAAATTTGGCCCATAGGGGCATTTTGGTAATTCGGCCCATAGGGGCATTTTCGTAGTTTTATCAATTATAACATCAATTTCGAAAAATCTTAAAAAATAAAATACTTTAAGCAAATTTCTCGTTTTATGCCAACTTTACGATTTTTTAGCCGTATAACAATAACAATCTACTATCAAACAGTTGCCGTATCATGGACCTACAGAATTACGGTGTGAGATTACACACCTGATTACGGTAAGTATTAAACCCTCTTGATCGTCAGCACTCTCGATATCGTGAACAACCACGATTTGCCAATTCTCACCGAATGATGGTCCACAACCCGGTGGAAAATCTCGAACTACCGATACCGCTCTACGCTTGAATTTGAGTAGGAACCGCAAATCCACTCCTTTTGAGTTCTCCAATCACTTTTCCTTTCGAATCGGTTCCACTTGCCTCCATAGGAAAATCTCGGTTAGAAAACTACAACTATGAAAGAAAGTAGTCGTTTAGGGATAAGATTCAGCTTACCTCTTTTTCCAAAAGATCAACGATTGAATAAGAACGAACGATAAATCCCTATAATAACCGTTTAGTCAAAACTTCGGCCCGATTTGCATCATAAATGAGTAAAGATATATCGAAAGATCCAAGAATAAACTCCTTACCTTAATGATGATGAATCCAATTTCTATCGATTGACTTATGGCTACGGATGAGACCAGATTATGAGAATCGACTTCCCTCTATAACACTATACTAGAAGAAGAACATGATATAAGAGAGTAGGAGAGATATATTTTGATAAAGAAACAAAGTGAAATACCGATTAATGATGGACACACATATTCAGCTAGGAAGAAAAAGAAAATGAAGATGAAAAGAGGGGAATGAAGTTACTTACCAATTCGGTCAAGAAGGGAGTGCCCAACACAAACGAAAAAGAAATGAAGAAGAATAGATTAGGTGTTAATAGGTTCAGCTAGTGAAGAGAAAAAGAGAAAAAGAGATAGAAAAGAAGTGTTAGGGAGTTTCGGTTGACACATAAATGAAAATGATCAAAATGGTCAAGATGATCAATATGAGATGGGTGTTTTGGCAACAAGGGAAGAATGAGTATAGATGGATTGAGAGTTTCGACACAACAGGGGAACAAGATGAACAAAAATGCAATGAGAATTTTGGCCAAAACAAAGGAAGAGAGTTGGGAAGAGAAAACACCAATATGCTAAAAGAAAGTAGGCCTTACAAGCACTAAATTTGCCAAATGACCAATGAAAAATTTGGCTACCCAAAACCCCCTCCCAAACCGTGTATCATCTTTACCAAAAGATGAACATTGACCAAATAAAATCTTTCCAAAACATCTTTCCCAGAACCAGCCAACATATCCCCTTTCTTGCTCCTTTCTTTTACTCCTTTCCATACACTCCTCCTTACCATATTTCTTTAGCCATCTTTCCATAATTAAAAAGTCTCCCTCACCAAAAATACTATCATGACCGACACTTAGGGAAGGAACACAAAAATAAATCCCAAAATTTGCACTAGATGGGATTTGAACTCCACCCCTTAAGCCCATACATGCAACGGCACACCACTCCTCTACTAGCTTCACTTGTGCTAGCAAAATGCACACTTATTTTCTTAAGCCTTGATGCCACTTACCTTCTCTCTTTAAAGTTCTTAAACACAAAAAATTTACTAGGGCCCAACTCAACCCCGAGCCTTTTTAGGACCTTAAAACATACACAATTAATATTTTTAACTAACCTATCACATGGTATAATGCAACACATAAAATTCTGAATTTCAGGATGTTACAAATCAATACCTATTTTAGTACGAATAAAAAGGATTTAACATGTTTTTCTCAAGTGACATGTCAGATCCGGTCATAACGCATGGGCCAGGTTTGGGGTGTTACATTTAATGGTATCAGAGCCTGGTTGCAAAACTCGGCTGTTGGTTAGGTTCAAAAATGTTTCCCAAGCAGTTTAAAATTTTTAATTATAAATGCATGTGTTAAAGGAAGTATGGGACCACGAGTATCCGGCACCAAGTCAAGTAAGTTAATGTTTTCACTTTTTGAATAGTGGTATGACTGTAGAATTACTCTAGAACTTTTAGTTTTAGGAGCTGAAACTATAGAGATTGAGACTATAGGATGCGTTTTGCGAAAACAACTTTACTTCCTATACTTCATAAAATATTGTTTAATAAACACTGAAATAGCATACTGATTCATAAGACTCTTAATCAGATTAAATTGAATTAGCAAATATGAGTGCTAGAAGACGTGGACGCGGTAGACGTGGCCCTGGTAGAGGCCGAGGTGCTAGAGTTGTATCTGAGGCATCGGGACATATGCCGAAAATAGACGCCCCTGCGTCACCTGTGACTGAATCTGGGTCACATGATCGTATGAGAGAGGACGACGCTTTGTCCCAAGCGATGTTGTGAGTTCTAGAAAGGGTTGCTGGGGCAAGAATTGGGTCAGCAGCTTATGGGTCGATATCGGAGCGACTCAGATCAAATGAAGCTGAGGTTTTTAAGGGTATTTCGGGTGTAGCCCCTAATGTAGCAGAGTACTGGCTTGAGGCCGTGGAGCGGATCATGGGCGATCTGGATTGCACCTCCTAGCAGAAACTAAAAGGAATGGTGTCTTTGCTGAGAGACGAGGCGTATCAGTGGTGGCTCACTGTTCGGGAAGGCACTCAGGCTGATCACATTACCTGGGAATTCTTTAAAATTGCATTTCAAGGAAAATATGTCGGGGCTACCTATATAGATGTCCGAAGAAAGGAATTCCTGAATTTGGTACAATGAGGTAAATCTGTGGCAGCATACGAGGCGAAATTTTTGCGTCTTAGACGATATGCCAGAGGAATAGTGCCGACTGATTATGAACGCTGTGTGCCTTTTGAGGACGAGTTGCGTGATGAGTTGCGGGTACTGATAGCCCCACAGAAGGAGATGAATTTTGCCACACTGGTGGAGAAAGCCAAGATAGCTGAGGAGGTTAAACACTCGGAGAGGCAAAACTGAGACAAGGATAGGGGCAGGAACAAGAGAGACTCTGGGTACTCAGGTCCTGCTAGAGGGTTTCAGAAGAGGTTTAGGAATGAGGAGCCAGCTCGGGTAAGAGTTCAAGCTGCTGCCAATCAGTTACAGCCCTGTGTGGATTGTGGAAAACTTCACTCGGGTGAATGCTGGAAGAGAACCGGTGGTTGTTTCAGATGTGGTTCCAAGGACCATCGGCTTAGAGATTGCCCTCGACAGCCTGCTCAGACTCAGGGTGTTCGTAACAATGTTGCGCAGCAAGCTAAAGGCGCTCAGCAGCCACTGAGAGGTCGTGGGCCAGGTCGAGGTGGTAATGGCATAGGACGAGGTTAGGGTACACCGAGTAGAGGTACCAGTAATAGGGGTAACGCGGAGGCGAGACAGCCAGGGTTGGTCTATGCGGTCAGACGTCGAGAGGATGGCGATGCACCTGATGTCATAACCGGTACGTTTTTCATACCTGATGTACCTGTTACTGCTTTAATAAATATTGGATCCACCCATTCGTATGTTGCTTGTGCTGTGTCTGGAACCTTGAACATTAGATCTGAAATTTCTGCTAGAGAAACCACTGTGATTAGCCCTTTAGGACAGTCGGTGATATTAAATAAGTTGTTTAGGGATGTGCCCTTAGAAATTTAGGGGGAAGTTTCTCTGGTGGATTTGATGGAACTGCTGTTCGGCGAGTTCGATCTTATTTTGGGCATGGACTGGCTGGTTAAGCATCGTGCGAACTTGGACTGTGCTGCAAAGCAGATGGTGCTAAAAACTTCAGAGGATAAGGAAGTGATGATGATAGGTGAAAGAAGAAACTATTTGTCTAATGTGGTATCTGCTTTAAAGGCAAAAAAGTTGGTGGGAAAGGGGTGTGGAGCGTTCATAGCCTTTATCAGTGCTCTGGATGCCAAAGAATTATCTGTAGAGAGTGTTAGAACGGTGAAAGAGTTTTTAGACGTCTTTCCTGAGGAGCTTCCAGGATTTCCACCGGATCGGGAGGTGGAGTTTGGTATTGAGCTGTTGCCAGGAACGGCTCCGGTGTCCATTGCTCCTTATAGAATGGCGCCGAAGGAGTTAGCGAAGCTTAAAGCTCAAATTCAGGAGTTGTCGGATCGTGGATTTATTCGACCGAGTGTGTCACCGTGGGGAGCGCCGGTCTTGTTCGTTAAGAAAAAGGATGGGTCAATGCGTATGTGCATCGATTATAGGCAGTTGAATAAGTTGACGATCAAGAATAAGTATCCATTACCGAGGATCGACGATCTGTTCGATCAACTGCAATGAGCTTCTGTTTTCTCGAAAATAGACTTGAGATCGGGATATCACCAGCTTAAGGTCAAGGAGGCAGATATTCATAAGACTGCCTTTCGAACTCGTTATGGGCATTACGAGTTCTTGGTGATGCCATTCGGGTTGACTAATGCACAAGCTGCATTTATGAACATGATGAACCGGGTTTTCCAACCCTATCCAGACCGGTTTGTGGTGGTGTTCATAGATGACATCTTAGTGTACTCAAAGACTGAAGAAGAGCATGATTCGCATCTACGAGTTGTATTGCAGATATTAAGAGAAAAGCAACTGTATGCCAAATTCAGTAAGTGTGAATTTTGGCTAAAGAAAGTGACCTTTTTGGGGCATGTTGTGTCTACCGAAGGAATTAGAGTAGATCTCGGGAAGGTCAAGGCTGTATTGGATTGGAAGCCACCAAAGTCAGTGGCAGAAATTCAAAGTTTTCTAGGTTTGGCTGGGTATTACAGGCATTTTGTTGACGGGTTTTCGTTGATTGCTGCACCCTAACTAAGCTATTGTGTAAGAGAGTACCGTTTGTGTGGTCAGATAAGCAGCAAGAGAGCTTTGAGAAATTGAAGAAGATTTTGACAGAAGCACCAGTAGTGATTCAACTTGAGGCTGGTAAAAAGTTTATTGTTTATTGTGATGCGTCACACACGGGCTTGGGATGTGTGTTGATGCAAGGGGGAAAAGTGGCGGCTTATGCATCTCGTCAATTAAGGCCGCATGAGGTGAACTATCCCACTCATGGTTTGGAGTTAGCTGTAGTGGTGTTTGCTCTGAAGATTTGGAGACACTATCAGTACGGTGAGAAGTCGATTATCTTTACGGATCATAAGAGTCTGAAGTACCTCCTTACCCAGAAGGAAGTTGAACTTAAGACAGCGGAGGTGGATAGAACTGTTGAAAGATTATGTCTTCTCAATCTAGTATCATCCCGGAAAGGCTAACGTAGTGGCAGATGCGTTGAGTCGTAAGGTGATATCAGATTTGAGAGCGATGTTCGCTCATCTCAGCCTTTATGAAGATGGTAGTTTGTTAGCCGAACATCAGGTGAAGCCTGCATGGGTAAGTCAAATTAAAGAAAAGTAGTGAATAGATGAAAGTTTGGGTTCTCAGCTTTAGCAGGTGGAAGGTGGTGAGATAGGGGATTTTGGATTGAATAGTGATGGAGTATTGTGTTTCCGGGGAAGAATTTGTATGCCCAAGTATTTAGAATTGAGGCAAATGATTCTACGTGAGGCGCATAGTAGTCCATATACTATGCACCCCAGGGGAAACAAAATGTACCGAGACCTCCGTGAGTAGTATTGGTGGCCAGGGTTGAAACGGGAGGTTACTGATTTCGTGAGTAAGTGCTTAACATGTCAGCAGGTGAAGGCGGAACATTAATTGCCGTTAGGGTTGCTTCAACCGGTGAAAATTCCATTATGGAAATAGGAAAGGATAACAATGGACTTTGTTAGTGGGTTACCCTTAACGCCTACTAAGAAAGATTCCGTACGGGTGATAGTGGACCAGTTAATGAAGACTACTCATTTCTTGCCTGTTCGTACAGATTATTTGTTGCAGAAGTTGGCCAAGTTGTATATAGTAGAAGTCGTGAGCTTGCATGGGGTACCAGTGTCTATTATATCAGACAGGGACCCTAGGTTTACATCGCTGTTTTGGAAGGCTTTGCATGAAGCTTTGGGAACAAGGTTAAATTCCAGCACGGCGTTTCACCCGCAGACAGATGGTCAGTCGGAGAGGGTTATTCAGATTTTGGAAGACATGTTAAGAGGCTGTGTGATCGACTTCAAGGGTAGTTGGGAAGATTTTCTACCTTTGGCCGAGTTTGCATACAACAACAGCTATCAATCCAGCATCCAGATGGCACCCTACGAGGCATTGTATGGTCATAGGTGTCGTACTCCTACTTGCTGGACTGAGCTGGGTGAGCGTCAGCTTTTGGGTCCTGAGTTGATTTCGGAGATGGAGGAGAAAGTTAAGGTAATTTGGGCTCGGTTAAAAGAAGCTTCGGACAGACAAAAAATATCTGAAGCGTAAGGATATAGAATTTGCGATGGGTGATCAGGTCTTTTTGAAGGTCTCACCTTGGAAGAAGATGTTTAGATTTAGGCGGAAAAGGCAAGTTGAGTCCTAGGTTCATTGGACCTTACCGAATACTGAAGCGTGTTGGACCAGTGGCTTATCAACTTGAGTTACCTCCTGAGTTAGGTCAGATACATAGTGTACTCCATGTATGTTAAGACGTTATCGTTCGGATCTGTCTCATGTTAAGGTGCTGAGAAGGATGTCGGTACCGTTAGTCAAAGTTCTATGGCGTAATCACGGATCAGAGGAAGCTACATGGGAGCCTGAGGACACGATTCGACAGCAATATCCTCAACTCTTTTAATCAGGTAAATTTCGAGACCAAAATTTTCTTTAAGAGGGTAGAATTGTAACATCCTGAAATTCAGAATTTTATGTGTTGCATTCTACCATGCGATAGGTTAGTTAAAAATATTAATTGTGTATGTTTTAAGGTCCTAAGAAGGCTCGGGGTTGAGTTCGGCCTTAGTAAAATTTTTGTGTTTAAGCACTTTAAGGAGAGAAGGTAAGTGGCATTAAGGCTTAAGGAAATAAGTGTGCATTTTCCTAGCACAAGTGAAGCTAGTAGAGGAGTGGTGTGGCGTTGCATGTATGGGCTTGAGGGGTGGAGTTCGAATCCCACCTAGTGCAAATTTTGGGATTTATTTTTGTGTTCCTTCCCTAAGTGTCGGTCATGATAGTATTTTTGGTAAGGGAGACTTTTTAATTATGGAAAGATGGCTAATGAAATATGGTAAGGAGGAGTGTATGGAAGGAGTAAAAGAAAGGAGCAAGAAGGGGGATATGTTGGCCGGTTTTGGGGAAGATGTTTTGGAAAGATTTTATTTGGTCAATGTTCATATTTTGGTAAAGATGATACATGGTTTGGGAGGGGGTTTTGGGTAGCTGGATTTTTCATTAGTCATTTGGCAAATTTAGTGCTTGTAAGGCCTACTTTCTTTTAGCATATTGGTGTTTTCTCTTTCCAACTCTCTTCCTTTGTTTTGGCCAAAATTCTCATTGCATTTTTGTTCATCTTGTTCCCTTGTTGCGCCGAAACCCTCAATCCATCTAAACTAATTCTTCCCTTGCTGTCGAAACACCCATCTCATGTTGATCATCTTGACCATTTTGATCATTTTCATTTTTGTGTCAACCGAAACTCCCTAACACTTATTTTCTATCTCTTTTTCTCTTTTTCTCTTCACTAGACGAACCTATTAACACCTAATCTCTTCTTCTTCATTTCTTTTTCTTTTGTGTTGGGTACTCCCTTCTTGACCGAATTGGTAAGTGACTTCATTCCCCTCTTTTCATCTTCATTTTCTTTTTTTTTCCTAGCCTAATATGTGTGTCCATCACTAATCGGTATTTCACTTTGTTTCTTTACCAAAATATATCTCTCCTACTCTCTTATATCATGTTCTTCTTCTAGTATAGTGTTATAGAGGAAAGCTGATTCTCATAATCTGGTCTCATCCGTAGCCATAAGTCAATCGACAGAAATCGAATTCATCATCGTTAAGGTATGGAGTTTATTCTTGGATCTTTCGATATATCTTTACTCGTTTATGATGCAAATCGGACCGAAGTTTTGACTAAACGGTTATTATAGGGATCTATCGTTTGTTCTTATTCAATCGTTGATCTTTCGGAAATAAAGGTAAGCCGAATCTTATCCCTAAACGACTACTTTCTTTCATAGTAGTAGTTTTCTAACCGAGATTTTCCTATGGAGGCAAGTGGAACCGATTCGAAAGGAAAAGCGATCGGAGAACTTAAAAGGAGTGGATTTGCGATTCCTACTCCTAAATTCAAGCATAGAGCGATATTGGCGGTTCGAGATTTTCCACCGAGTTGTGGACCATCATCCGGTGAGAATAGGCAAATCGTGGTCGTTCACGATATCGAGAGTGCCGACGATCAAGAGGGTTTAATACTACCGTAATCAGGTGTGTAATCTTACACTGTAATTTCGTAGGTCCATGATTCGGCAACATGTTTGATAGTAGATTGTTATTGTTATACGGCTAAAAAAAATCGTAAAGTTGGCATAAAACGAGAAATTTGCTTAAAGTACTTTATTTTTAAAGATTTGTTGAAATCGATGTTATAATTGATAAAACTACGAAAATGTCCCTATGGGCCAAATTACCAAAATGCCCCTATGAGCTGAATTTCTAGAATGCCTTATGGGTAGAATTACAAGGTTTTATAATGGGCAGGTTCTGTAACACCCCAAGCCCAGTCAACACACCACGACCGAATTTGGTATGTTACGAGGAAAATCAATTTTTTTTTCTTTTACAACCATAGTTTTCTTTGAAAGTTTGGTAAAACAATTTGGTAAGTTTTGTACTTGCAGAAATCTTGGGCATGATTGTTTAAAAACTCCTATTTCATTTTGGAAACGGGTAATTTTGAAAACTTAATTAGTTGTGAAGTTTAAACACGTTTATTTCATTTAGAAATTAAAGTCGTTCCGATTGTTACTAAAACATTTTGACTTAGTAGGAAATCAAGTTTAAGTTAGAAATACCTTTAAGTTCTCTTTATCCCAAATCGTAGTGTGATACCCGATGGTATAGATTAAAACATATCGATTTGAAGTTTTGAAATCGTTGTCTTTCCAAGTTTTAACAAATTTTAAACCAATTAATCTGTTAAGGCATGATAAGAATCAACTTTAAGCATAACCATAGCAAAACATAATTTTAAAAGGCCATTTACAAACCAAAATAAAACCCAACAGTACTAAATAAGCTAAAGTACCAAATTTTATAAAGTCTGAGCAAAGCTTTATTCAGGCATGGCATGAGCATCTCGAGTCCATCCCGGCTCCATGTCCGCGTCTAAGTATCACCTGAAATGTCAAAGGAGAGGGTGAGTCACAAGACTCAGTGCATAAATCCCACTCCCGATAATACAACATGCTAACACACGTCATATCATAGCAACATAATTAATGCACCCCGATCCTAACCATCCATATCACCTTTCTACCCCGTGTGGTACCAAACCACTGGTGGTGCCAAACCACTGGTGACCCAAAGTCACGATTAATCCAATGATGGGGCCAACCCATCGTGTGATACCAAATCACTAGCGACAATCCCGTATCTCATAAGTGGGGCCAACCCACGGTGGTGTCAAACCACAGGGACGAGTCGCAATGAGGTGCCAAACCTCTGGTGTCCCAAAGACACATGTGATACCAAATCACTAGTGACTGCCGTCACAAATCCGATGATGGGGCCAACCCATCGTGTGATACCAAATCACTGGCGTCAATCCCGTATAATCAACCGTGGGGCCAACCCACCGTGGTGCTAAGCCACTGGGACGAGACGCTGAGGTGCCAAACCTCTGGTGACCCAAAGTCACAAAATATCATCTGTGGTACCAAACCACTGGAGGTGCCAAACCTCTGGTGTCCCAAAGACACAGTGTCCCAAAGACACGGATATCATAATCCCCCTCCTCTCATTTCACCCGTCATCATGCCATACTCATGTAAATTATGCATATTATACAAGTCATGCATATCATGCCAACATGCCTAGCATTACATTTCATAACATACATAGCATAGATCCTAATATTAGGTATATCAACAATAAAACTCGTAATGCTACAGACTTACCCGGATCCGTACATATACCCCATTTGGGTACCAAATAATCCCTCATACTGTTTTGGTTTTAACAAGGCAATCAGAGTTATTAACAGTATTACTAAGTATGGAGTGTGTTAGTTACACACCTGGTATATCGCAAGCCTAAATCCCAAAGAACCCGATCTAACCCTCGATCCTCTTGCTCCTTGCTATTGGTTTGGTTTCCTACCAAACCCCGAACCAAACGGTGGTTCCTCTTTTAACAATTGGGACACCCTATTAAAGAGAACAGTTAATCCTTTGTCACCCTTGACTTAATCGAAACCAAAAGATTGAACTAATAATAATAATACCAATCACTTACCCCTTACTTACCAATCGGTCACTTGCAGTCAAGGCTTCAATTGACTGCCTCACCTGATCACCACCACAATCCAAGACCCTTGTTCAATGATTGAGCAACCAACCAAGATCAACCCTTCACTGATATTCGGCCAAGAGAGAGCTACTAGGAGAGAGGAGAGATTCGGCCTTAACCAAGAAAGAAAATGCAAGAAAAAGATGAGAAAGGGAGGGGTTGATATTTGGCCAAAATGAGAACAAATGCTAGAAGGAAATTTCGGCAACACAAGGGAGGGATTCGGCTAAATGTTTAACACTCCTATTATCGGCTTTGAATGGAAAAAGAAAAGAAACTGTGAGATGAGAAAGAAGTTTCGGCAAAGGGTAATTGAGAAGAAGAGAAGTGGATGGGATGAAGGTACTTTCGGTTTTGATAAGGTATTTTGGAGAATATAGTTTCGGCTACCAATGCTTCTAATGAAAGAAAGAAATTATGAGGAGAAAGGGTAATAGTTTCGGCTCAACACAAATGAGAAGAAAGTGGGAGAGAAGAGAACATTCGGCTACTCACACAAAGTCAAGGAAACAAAGCACATTCGGCAGCTAGGTGTCTGAACTTTCGGTTTCCACAGAGAAAATGAAAGAAAACTCTTTAGAATTTCGGCTTTGGTATGACAAAAGGAGGAATTTGGCTTGCCAAGATGTTGACCGAAAACACCAAAATGCCAAAAAGAATTTCGGCAAACCTCTCCTACTCACTACCAAAACCGGCCACTCACTCCACACACACCCCAATATTCGGCCACTACCTCCAATCACTCACAACCACCCAATTCAAACTAGTTGAACTAGTCTTCCTCCTACTTTCACTCTCCACCCTCCATTCGAATGAGTTGACATAGTCTATGGTAGAGTTTGAACTACCAACAACTCCTCCTCCATGCCGTCAAAATGGAAGCCAAAATGGGGAATTTCGCAGCTTGAACTCAGGACCTCTCCCACCTGCAATTGACGCCAACCACAAGCCCTTAGTAGCGCATGCTTTGCCACTTTGCTAGCTCATCACTTGTGCTACAAATCACCAATTAAAATATATAAACCCCAGCTCCTTCAGCTCCCTTCACATAAAGCTCAAAAACTAAAATTTTCCCACCTACTGAGGCATACTCCTAGCCTACAACTAAGCCCCGAAACCACACAAACAACAACATAACAAGCCATTAACATGCAAACAATGCCACAACAAAATAGCCCCTAACCCGGGATATTACAGATTCACCGTAATAAATTATTGGATTATTGATTATTGTACATATATGTAAATATTATGTTTAATTTGTATGTTGCGTGTTACATATTGCATGGGTTGGAAAAAAAATGTTGAAGAGAAGTGTAGCCTGGTGGCATTGCCACAATAAAATGTTTATTAAAATGTTTACATATGATATCGGTGGCTTGGCCAAAATAAAATATTATAAATGGCAACTTGCCTGCGAATTGGTGTGATTGGCGGGATGGGTTGACTTGATCCCCACAGGTGTGATTGGCTGGTACCGGGGTGTGATTGGATGGATGGGTTGGGTTGCATACATTGCACATATATATATATGTTCTATTATGTAAATGGGCTTCGGCCCAAGATTATGCTTTATGGGCTCGGGCCCAAGTTTTTGCTAAATGGATTCAAGCCCAATGGATGACGGTAAGGGGATTATACACTGAGTTCTAGTAACTCATCCCTTTTCCTTAACCCTTGCAGGTAATGCTCAGTGATGTGGACTTGGCCATGGATGACTCGATAGAGGCCATACTTCAGAAATGGTGTTTTATCTTGAACTTTAGATTTCTATTTCCGTTCACTTTACTATTTTGGGTTTTTATGTTGTAATAATGCCTCTCGAATATTTTATTTTTGCTTTATGTTTGACGTACTTTTATTTTGCTTGAATTATTTTAATGGAAATTTTTCTAAAAACTTAAATAAAGATTTTCCAAAATAGATTAACAAATGGATTTCATAACAAACTTTTGCGAGTATTTTAACTCGGAAATTTTCTCTCGAATTACCAAAGATATTTTCAAAAGTCACGGTTTATAAGATCTCTTGTTCAAATTATCGATTTACCAATCAATCTTCAAGGTTAGTAGTATTTTATCAAATATTTCAAATCAAACTTGTTTTCTTGATTATAACAAATCAATACCTATTTTAGTACGAATAAAAAGGATTTAACATGTTTTTCTCATGTGACATGTCAGATCCGGTCATAATGCATGGGCCGTGTTTGGGGTGTTAAAGACTAGCCTATACATGCCATACTTAATATTTACTCTTTCACAAAGTTACCAAAACAAGATTGAGTAGTGTGATGACGATCCTCGACGATCCTTGAGCCTTTTGTAGCTTTAACGATCTATAAAACAGAACAAACACACACAAAGTAAGCTTTCAAAAGCTTAGTAAGCCATATACAAATAAACTTAATATAAATGCATATAAAAACATTAATACAATGTCATTAATATTTTTCAATGGTAAATTCATAATATTCTCTTTGGGTTATTTGCTTAGCCATAGTTTACCCAACATATCTTATCTCAAGCATTTCATCACAAACATACATATATCATCTTTTATCCATTGTCTTTAAACACATAATTGCTCACCTTTCATGCTTATACAAAGCATACATTAAATGTACCTGAAAAGATTCTACCATTCACGAAGTCATTCATCTCTCAGACTTGCCCGTTGAACTGTTCAGAATTAAATAGGAAGCACGGAATATTCAGAACAGTTGTACAATGCCAACGTCCCAGATGTGGTCTTACATGTACTCAGATATCGATGCCACTATCTCAGACAGTGTCTTACACGAATCAATAAAATGCCAATGTCCCAGACATGGTCTTACACGTAAATTACAAATCGATGCCAATGTCACAGACGTGGTCTTACACGATATCACATATCAGACAATTATGTCATGACATATGCAATCCTATCTATTCTTAGGTTCATACGGGACATTTTCGGATGTTAACACCATGTCGATACTATCTCGAATTTCATGTACTCATCATCACATATACATTCAACATTATAAATTTTCATATAAACATACATATATCAATGTAAATACGTTTATTTGTATATAGACTTACCTCAGATTTGGATAACGGAAACGAACTCGGCTACTCAATTACTTTCGATTTCTCACGATCTAAGTCAATTTTCTTCAATTCTTGATCTATACATATTCAAATTTAACTCATTTATTCACCAATTCATTCAATTCAATCCAAGAACACATATTTAGGGTAATTTACAAATTAGCCCTCATATTTTCACATTTTGACACTTTAGTCCCTATTTCACAAAATCACAAAATACACATAATTTGCTTATACCCATGCTTAGCTGAATGTTCACTATAAACATACAAATCCATACATTTCATTTATTTCACAATTTAGTCCCTCAAAATATTATTTTATCAATTAAGTCCAAATTACACAAAACTCATGTGTTCATCAATGGCATATTTCAAAATCATCATCAATTCACAAAATTGAAGCATGGGTTTTGAAGAACACAAAGCAACGATTACAAAACTGTAGAAATTATCAAAAATCGAACAAAAACTAACCTTGAATTAAGACTTGTAATGACCGAATGTAACAAAGCTCAAGCTATTTTTTTTTTCTTTTAAGAATCAGTGGAAAATGGATGAACATTCCACTATCTTATTCCTTTTCGTTTATTATAATAGCTTAAATACACATTTTACTAATTTAACCTTTTTAATTAATTAAGAAAACCACATAAACTATGTCCAAAATCGTCCATTATCTAATATAATGGCTAATTTTCTTCTTAAGGACTTCATCTTTATAAAGACACATCAATTCAGCCACTATTCAATTAGAAAGCTACTTTTACAATTTATGCAATTTAGTCCTTTAATCAAATTAAACACACAAACGATAAATTATTCATACGAAATTTTCACACATGCTAATTCATGTAATGCAGACACAGAAAATAATATTAATATATTTTTCTGACTAGGATTTGTGGTCCCAAAACCACTATTCCGACTAGGGTCTAAACCGGACTGTTACAATTCTCCCCCTTAGCGATTTTCGTCCCCAAAAATCTTACTGTTAAACAGATTTGGATATTGTTGTCTCATTGTATCTTCAAGCTCCCATGTAACCTCTTCAACTCTGTGTCGATGCCACAGTACTTTAACTAACGGAATTTTCTTGTTTCGCAATTCTTTTACTTCACGAGCTAAGATACGAATCGGTTCCTCTTCATAAGTCATATGAGATCGGATTTCAATCTCAAACGGAGTAATCATATGTGATGGATCAGATCTGTATCGACGAAGCTTTGGCACGTGAAATACATTATGAATCTTTTCTAGTTCTGGTGGCAACAACTTATAAGCAACTGGCCCAATTCGTTCGATGATCTCATACGGTCCGATTAACCTCGGACTCAATTTCCCTTTTCGTCCAAATCGGAGTACTTTCTTCCACGGAGATACTTTTAAAAACACTTTATCAGCGATTTCATACTCAATATCTTTTCGTTTCAAGTCTGCATAAGATTTCTGACGATCAAACGCTACTTTCAGACTATCACGAATCACTTTCACTTTTTGTTCTATATCTTTCACCAAATCGACCCCGTGTATTTTATTTTCACTGAGCTCAGTCCAATACAGAGGTGTACGACTTTGTGTCCGTACAAAGCTTCATAAGGTGCCATTTTAATGCTTGACTGAAAACTATTATTATATGCAAATTCAATCAATGGTAAATATTGTTCCCATGTACCATCAAACTCAATGATGCAACATCTCAACATATCCTCGAGAATCTGAATAATCCATTCAGATTGACCATCCGTCTGCAGATGAAAAGCCATACTGAAATGCAATTTCATACCTAAAGCTTCTTGCAATTTCTTCCAGAATCGTGATGTAAATCTCGGATGTCTATCAGACACAATAGACAATGGCACTTCGTGCAATCTCACAATTTCATAAATGTAAAGTTCAGCTAACTTATCAAGTCAATAATCAGATCGTACCGGAATAAAATCGGAAAATTTTGTTAATCGATCAACTACGACCCAAATTGCATCTTTCTTTCTCGGAGTCAATGGCAATCTAGAAATAAAATCCATTGTCACTCTGTCCCATTTCCATTCGGGAATCATTATCGGTTGCAACAAACCAGACGGAACCTGATGTTTAGCTTTAACTTACTGACAGACTAAACATTTTGAGACAAAATCGAAAATATCTCCTTTCATACCAGACCACCAATAGTGTTGCTTCAAATCATGATACATCTTAGTACTTCTCGGATGAACAGATAGGCGACTATTATGAGCTTCATTCAAAACTAACTGCAATAACTTTAGATTTCTCAGAACACAAATTCGACCTCGAAATCTCAAACAATCATCATCATCATTAACTCGAAATTCAGAATCTAAATTCAAATCACACTGAGCTCGTTTCACTAACATTTCATAATCAACTTTCTAAGCATCGCATATTTGTTGTAAAAACAACAGTTTCACTTTCAATTCAGCCAAAACTGAACCATCATCAGATAAGTCTAAATGAGCATTCATAGCATGTAATGCAAACAGTGATTTCTGACTCAAAGCATCAGCAACAACATTTGATTTACCCAGATGATAATCTATCACAAGCTCATAGTCTTTCAACAGCTCTAACCATCTTCTCTGTCGCAGATTCAAATCTTTCTAAGTCATCAGATACTTCAAACTTTTATGATCTGAAAACACGTGGCATTTCTCATCGAAAAGATAATGGCGCTAAATCTTTAACGCAAACACAATCGCAGCTAGTTCAATATCGTGTGTTGGATAATTATTTTCATGCAGCTTTAATTGTCTCGAGGCATAAGCTATAACTTTGCCTTTCTGCATAAAACACATCCCAGACCATTTAACGAAGCATCACTATATATCATGAATTCTTTGCCCGATTCTGGTTGTATCAAAACTAGAGCTTCGGTCAACAGAGTTTTCAACTGATCAAAGCTTTTCTAAAATTTATCTAACCATTCAAACCTTACATCTTTCTGAAGCAATTTAGTTAACGGAGTAGCTATCATAAAAATTCCTTTTACAAATCGATGATAATAACCAGCTAGTCCCAGAAAACTACGGACTTCAGACACATTCTTCAGAGGTTTCCATTCCAGAATAGCAGAAATCTTACTCTGATCAACTCGTATTCCAGAAGCTGATACAATATGTCTCAGAAAACTATCTTCTCGCATCCAAAATTCGCATTTACTGAACATTTCATATAATTGCTTATCTCGTAGAGTTTGCAAAACAATTCTCAGATGTTCAGCATGTTCAATCTCATCACGTGAATAAATCAAGATGTCGTCAATGAATACAACAACAAATTGATCTAAGTACGGTATGAAAATTCCGTTCATCAGATCTGTAACACCCCAAACCCGGCCCAAACACCACGACCGGATCTAGCTTGTCACTAAGAAGATTTAGTAAAACATGTCGCATTTTTGGAAAAACATTTGTCGAGTTTAAACATTTATATCGGAAAACTTAATAATTTGATAGTTTATATAAGATATAAATTCTATAAAATGCCTTTATGAATTAAAAACTGAAATTTAGTACATGCCTTATGATACGGTCCGTCTCGGGTTTGAAGACGAATCGTAAATGTTGCCCGATCGTAAATTAGGTAGTTTTTCTTTTAATTAACAAAAGGGTTAATTTTATTGGAAATAATATCTTTGAAAGGTAAAGATAGGTGAGAGGTTGAAATGGATACGTATTTGAAATAAGAAAGAACCTTTAATAAAAATTAAAGACCCGAATCTTATAAGTTTCAAATTGATGGAATGAGTTTTTGTAATAAAACCGAGACCCACTATCTAGCGAGATAGGAATAAGTTCAAAACAAGGAAAGATCGACGCCACTAGAAAACTAGATAAGTCAATTCAAACCTTGAGAATTAGGAGAGTGGATACTCACCAAAAGAAATTCTTCTTTCATTAAAATTCAAAGTTGTTTACAAAATGAAATGTGCAAAATATTTATAGGCTTTTCCAATGATAGTCGAATAGGGAAGGAATAAACTTGAAAATTCCAAAAAGGAAAGAGGGCTTCAATCTCTATTTGTGCGCACGAGTAGTTGACTTGGTGGGGCATTTGTGAGTATTTGGCCAAGGGAAGGGCTAGTCACGTTGGAGACAAGGTGTCATGTAAGACAAAAAGATCATGGAGCATGAAGGTATGGCCACTTGCAATTAAATTAAAGCACTTGAATGTTGTGGCCGTTCAACCTAAACTCCACCAAAGCTTTGTTGGAACGCCGGTACCCCATGGCGCAGTAGAATAAAATTAGATCCGGCGATCCAAATCATGGATCCATGTGTGAGGAACGAATCGGGGTGAAATAAAGGTTTCGAAATTACCAAAACTTCAATCTGAGTAGACAGCGACGCCTTGGCAACAAGAGCTTTGATCTACTGTCGAATCAAGCCTCAATCTTTTCGATGTCGGCCTCTACGTAATCAACCCGGTTTGACTATGAACGGAAGAAATCTCCAAAACTATTTTGGAGGCTTATTTGCTTGACGGCTGCTAGACTTAACAAGCAATCACTTAGGGTTTTCTGTTGAGTTTTGTCTCCTTTTAATACCTTTTATAATGGGTGCCTTTCTCATTGGGCCTTTTATAATAGGTATCCTCTTAATTGGGCCTTTTATAATTGGTATCTCTTGAATGTATTACAAGATTAAATAAATACAATAAAGTTTTTAACCGAAAATTATAATTACATTAATTATATCTGAAAATTATAATTACATTAATTATAATAAGGATTCCGGTAAACTATATTTATTTAAATTTATATATGAATCAAATTCATATATTAATAAAATTATGTTATCATTATGTGTACAACATCCTTGTACATATAATATGTTCAATATTTGATTGCCCAATTAAATTAATTCTTTAATTAATTTAATTTATGTGACAACCAAGCACAATACCAACTATATTTTATTCCGTTCATTTCAACCATAGGGTGTGACCCTGTAGGTTCTTGCAACGTTAGCAGTAATACTAGAACGATTCTATTGTCACAGACAATGAGTGGCATCTAGCAATGCATCATTGCTACCTAAGTTTCAAGAAGTCATGATTCGACATAACCTTTCGTGATTAACCTTTCATGCATTAATCCTTAAGTCTTTTATCTCTGGAACGGATACAAGTCATGGGATAGTCACACTTGCATAGTCCATCCCATGTTTCTTGATATCTTGAGTAGACTATGATATACAAATTAGTATGACATCTCATATCAACTTATTTGAGCATGGCCATGCATTTCTAGTCTCACTCAATCAAGTGGCCTAATATATTACTCCTATTATGTAGGAGGGACTTATCCTTTATTGATCAACCATATCCCTCTACATAGATTGTGGTATATCCAACATCAGCCTTTATAGAACAACCTGTTACGGTGTACGTTTGACTGTATCAAAATATACAACTCACGATGCTGGGATAATAATGATCTCAAGTCTGAGGATCATATACATATTAATCACTATGAGTAATGTTGTGACAATTACATAATAATCCAAGAAACATACTCATAGCGGGTCAATCCAATATGTTGTTCTCTAACACACATATTCATGCATTGATTTTGACACTCCATATCAATGACAACTCTTTATCATCAATCAACTACATGTTAGTCTTAATGCATTATTATTGTCCTAGTCAACAATAATACTCGACTAAGGATCTTTTAAGAATAATCATATTATTCTCAGGACATTATTATAAAACAGTTTATCTATACACACAGAAAGAAAAACTGAAATAATAATGACAACGCTTTATATTAATAAACATGGTAAATTAAGTATGTTATTACAACCATCTCATGATTGATCTTTGGGCATACTCTTACAAGCTTGCTGTCGTATGCCACTTGCATTTGCCATAAGTTTGACTAAATTATCTTAATTTAAAAGTGCTTAAGCCGTCCACTATGCATGCTTTCCCTTTTGCTTATTATTTTATGCGCACATGGCCTAATTTAGGTGTGGCCGTCCACTTCCATGGTGACTTATTTTGATGTTGCATGTTTTCATCCTTTCAATTGTTTATTCATTAATTCCTCTATGGTGCTTCATGCTTTGCCGTCCCATGCCTTGCTTAAATTAAGAATTCTTCAATTGTTTAATTCATTAATTCCTCCATGGTGCTTCATGCTTTGCCGTCCAATGCCTTGCTTCAATTAAGAATTCTTCAATTGTTTAATTCATTCAACAAGCATGCCGCATGTCCATCTTGTAAAACCCACCATGATAATTTCAAATTCAAGGCTTGCATTTCCACCATCACCCACTTGCACATTTGTTAGACTTTCAGCTACCATCTTCCATGACATCTTATCAAAAACGTGAAGCACTACAAAATGCATAAATCACACTAATTAAAATTCGGCCAACATAGTTAGAACAGAATTTTTTTAATCACCTTATTTAACACTAGGTAATAGCATACTAATAATCAACTTCGACAAAGACTAACTAAAAACTTGTACTATCTAAACAAATAAATATGAAATAAGAAAATGAAGCTATTACTGAAAATAAAACATGCGTAATTTAAAGTGTTAAATAAACTAGCAGTCGGACTAGCTAGTATATTCAACTTCAAATAAGTTGTATGGGTTCAACATGTTTTTGGGCTCTCGTCTATGGTCATCCCAAATTTGTGCCACCAAAATCATTACGGCATCTTTGAATGGTTTGGTACGGGAACGTGTAATTGGCCCATTAGGTAGCTTCATCAGGTCATGGTTGACGTCCGTCACAGGCTTCGTAGGTGAGTTCGTATCACCCCCTCCCTCTTTAAGTTGATTCGTCCTCGAATCATCACCTACATCGAAAGGAGAAAGATCAGAAACATTAAAACTCGCGCTCACGTTATAGTCACCTGGCAAGTCCAATTTGTATGAGTTGTCATTTATGCGTTCAAGGACTTGAAATGGACAGTCCCCCCTTGGGAGAAGTTTAGATTGCCTTTGTGTGGGAAACCTTTCTTTTCGCATATGAACCAAACCCAGTCCTCTGGTTCAAAGAGAATGCGTCTACGACCTTTGTTAGCTCGTTGGACGTATTGCTTGGTTCTTGCTTCAATATTCTCGCGCACCTTTCGATGCAGTTCCTTTATGTATTCCGCCCTTTTTCTAGCATCAGAATGGATAAATTTATCTGAAGGCAATGGCAATAAATTAAGAGGAGTGAGAGGGTTAAACCCATAAACAATCTCGAAAGGCGAAAATTTAGTTGCAGAATGAACAGCTCGGTTGTAAGCAAATTCAATGTGGGGCAGACAGTATTCCCACGTTTTGAGGTTTTTTTTTTCACCAATGCTCGCAACAAGGTTGATAGGACTCGGTTCACTACTTTGGTTTGTCCATCCATTTGCGGATGACAAGTGGTCGGAAATAGCAATTTCGTCCCTAACTTTCCCCACAGAGTTCGCCAAAAATGACTTAGAAATTTTACGTCCCGATCAGATACGATCGTCTTCAGAACTCCATGCAATCGTATGATTTCCCTAAAAAACAAGTTTGCAATATGCATAGCATCGTCAGTCTTAGAACAAGGGATAAAATGGGACATTTTAGAAAAACGATCAACTACAACAAAAATCGAGTCATTCCCGGTTTTTGATCTCGGTATTCCAAGGATGAAATCCATGGAAATGTCGGCCCACGGAGTGTCTGGAATAGGAAGGGGCATATATAAACCATGAGGCTGGACCCGCGATTTTGCTTGTTTGCAAGCTATGCAACGTTCACAAATCCGTTCGACATCCTTTCTCATTCCTGGCTAGAAAAAATGTTCTTGAAGAGTGGACAATGTTTTGTCTCTTCCAAAGTGACCCATAAGGCCACCACTATGTGCCTCTATCACAAGCATGTCTCGCATAGAACCTTGCGGTATACATATCTTGTTTTCCTTGAAAAGGAATCCTTCATGCCTATAAAACTTATCAAAAGCACCACTCTCACAAGCATTATAGACATTGCCAAAATCAGCATCATTAGCATACAATTCCTTAATGTGATGGAAACCAAGTATTTTAGAATTAAGAAAGGTTAATAAAGTGTACCTTCATGATAATGCATCCGCTACTACATTTTCCTTACCTTTCTTATACTTAATTACGTACGGAAACGATTCTAAATACTCGATCCATTTTGCATGTCGTTTGTTGAGCTTGTGCTGACCTTTAACATACTTGAGTGCTTCATGATCTGAATGAATAACAAACTCTTTTGGCCTCAAGTAATGTTGCCACGTTTCAAGCGATCTTATTAGAGCGTACATCTCTTTGTCATACACAGGGTAATTGAGTGCAGCTCCGTTCAATTTCTCGCTGAAGTACGCCACCGGTCTTCCATTCTGAGTTAGAACGGCTCCGATCCCTACACCTGATGCATCACACTCAATTTCAAAAGTTTTAGTAAAGTCAGGAAGGGATAACAATGGAGCTTTAACAAGACATTCTTTAATGGCAATTAAAGACCGTTCTTGCTCATCGGACCAATGGAAAGCTGAATTCTTCTTGATCACGCTCGTTAAAGGAGCGGCTATCGTGCTGAAGTTGGGCACGAATCGGCGGTAAAAACTAGCCAACCCATGGAAACTTCGTACTTGGCTAACCGTTGTAGGATAGGGCCATTCTTGGATTGCTCGAACCTTCTCTTGGTCCACCTCTAATCCATTTGCACTTACGACATATCCTAAGAAAATAACCTTGTCAGTACAAAAAGAACATTTCTCGAGATTGGCATACAATACCTCTTTCCGTAGTGTTTCTAAGATCGCACGTAGATGTTGGAGGTGATCCTCCAAAGATTTACTGCACACTAACATGTCATCAAAATAAACAACACATGATTTGCCAATGAAAGCTCGTAAAACATGATTCATAAGTCGCATAAAAGTACTTGGAGCGTTTGTAAGTCCGAATGGCATTACCAACCATTCATACAAACCTAACTTTGTTTTGAAAGTCGTTTTCCACTCATCGCCTTCCCTCATCCTAATTTGGTGATAGCCACTTTTGAGATCAATCTTTGTGAAGATTCGAGCTCCGCTCAACTCGTCGAGCATATCATCGAGTCGGGGTATCGGGTGTCGGTATTTGACGGTAATCTTGTTGATGGCACGACAGTCGACACACATTCGCCACGAACCATCTTTCTTTGGCACTAGTAGCACCGGTACCGCGCATGGACTAAGGCTTTCTCGGATATATCCCTTTTCTAGCAATTCAGTGATTTGCTTTTAGAGCTCTTTTGTTTCTTCGGGATTGCTCCGGTACGCAGGTCGATTGGGCAGTGAAGCTCCCGACACCAAGTCAATTTGGTGTTCTATGCCTCGAATGGGCGGTAAACCACTTGGTATCTCATCTGGAAAGATGTCCTTGAATTCCTGAATCAGAGACAATACAGAAGAAGGAAGATTCTCGGGTAAGTCGTTAGTGTTCAAAAGTGATTCCTTGTATAGTAGGACATACATCGATTGTCTCACACACAAAGCTTTTTGAATATCTCTTGCCTTTGCAAAAACACTCATTTTTCCACTTTCTTTTTCATTCTCTTCCTTAGTTTCCTTTTCTTTTTGTTCCCACTATCTTGTTTTAACACTTATTTTCTTGCCCCTCTTTTTATTTTAAATTCTTTTCTTTTTCTTTCTCATTTTTCCGCTCGCTTTCTTTTGATTTTTCCATTGATGCCTTCATTTTCAACTGATCTTCGTAAACTTGCTTGGGTGTTAGCGGAGCTAGTGTCACGTTCCGGCCCAAGTATTTAAAGGTGTACCGATTAGTGTAGCCGTCATGGATTGCTTGCTTGTCAAATTGCCAAGGTTGTCCAAGCAGGAGATGTCCCGCTAGCATCGGAACCACATCGCACAAGACCTCATCTTGATACTTCCCTATTGCAAAGGAAACCAAAACTTGTTTTGTGACCTTAAGTTCTCCCGCGTCGTTAAGCCATTGTAGCTTGTACGGATGGGGATGTTTGGTGGTAGTCAATCCAAGTTTCTCCACCAACATGGTGCTGGCCACATTAGTACAGCTTCCTCCGTCAATAATGACGCAACAAATCTTCCCTTGTACTTAGCAACGCGTATGGAAGATGTTTTCGCATTGTTGTTCATTTTCGACACCTTGTAAGCTAAGGCTCCTTTTTACCACCAAGATCTCTCCATTTTCGGCTTGTTCTACTTCTTCCTCGTCTTGGGATGTCTCACTGGCATCATCTTCCTTTTCACTTTCGGATTCAATCTCGCCATTATCTCGAATAAACATAGTATTTCGGTTTGGACATTGACTTGCAATATGTCCTCGTCCCAAACATTTGAAACACTTAATGTCTCGGGATCGATTCGGAAGAGCTTCCATTTTTCCTTTGCTCGTTTCACCGATCGGCTTGTTAAACTTGGGTGCGCCACTTGTTTCTTTGGCTCGGTTCGGTATGTCCCTTTTATTGGTCACTTGCCCCCACTTAGATGTTGAAGCATGATTGGAGTTTGCTCTAGGCGTAGCTTTTCGTTTTAGCTGTTTTTCGACCTTTATTGCCATGTGAACCATCTCGATGATATCGATGTAATGGTGTAATTCTACAATATTTGCGATATCTCGATTAAGGCCAGCACTAAAACGTGCCATGGTGGCTTCTCGTTCTTCTTCCACATTGGCTCGGATCATGGCCACTTCCATTTCCTTGTAGTAATCCTCCACGCTTCGGTGACCCTGAGTTAGGCTTTGCAACTTTTGATGCAACTCGCGGTGATAGTAGGTTGGGATGAATCTTTTCCGCATTAGTGCCTTCATTTCCGCCCATGTGGATATTGGGCGTTCACCATCCCGTCTTCGACTTGTCATTAATTGATCTCACCAAATAAGGGCGTAATCAGAAAATTCGATGGCAGCAAGTTTCACCTTCTTATTTTCTGAATAATTATGACATTCGAAGATTAATTCCACCTTCTTTTCCCACTCAAGGTAGGCTTCCAGATCGGACCGCCCTTGGAAAGCAGGAATCGCCATTTTAATGTTCTTCAAGTCGTCATCGGCCCATTCTCGATCTTTTCGCTCACAGACTCGTGGACCTCCTCCCCGTTCATCGTGTTCGAAAGCCGGGTTGCTGTCGGCTTCACTTGGTTCGTAGACGTCGTTGTCATGTAACCAAGGTTGTTCTCGTCCCTTTCTCGGAATTGGAGGGGTGTTTGCTCGAGGCCTTCGTTCATCTCTTTGATCTAATCGTTCGTTGATTGATCGGAACAAACGTGTGATTTCTCGCATTACTGTTTGCAAATTCGGATCTCTCCCTTCAGGATCATTCCTTCGGGGTTGCAATCTCCTTCCACCTCCGGCGGCGTCGGATGCTTCGTCGCTTATTATTCGTCGTTGGGGGCTTCTAGACATGTTAAACAAAAATAATGAATCCTCACTACAATCCTTACTTGTTCACTCACAAAGAAATTATCAACACTCACACTCGTGTTTTCACTCAATTTCTGGCTTTTTTTTTAATGTAATCACTCTTGCCTTTTACCACTCAAATTCACTCTTCTAGATTCTAGAAGGTTGTCTTCGACTTACTAGCAACTCGTAGGTCGTTTCAAGAGTTAAAAGGTTAAAATTGGTTTTCGGAAATAAGTAGGCCTTGAAAGGGTAGGAAGGTTGATAGGTGGTGGGTCGGAAAATAAGGCTCTATATGACGAGTTTGAAAATCCAGATACTACGATAATTTTTATTTTTGACTCGAATTTTTTTTTTGAAACTTGCTCAGAAAAAAAACTCGAGATGACCAAAACGTGCCTAATTTAATTGGCTCTGATACCAGATGATATGGTCCGTCTCGGGTTTGAAGACGAATCATAAATGTTGCCCGATCGTAAATTAGGTAGTTTTTCTTTTAATTAACAAAAGGGTTAATTTTATTGGAAATAATATCTTTGAAAGGTAAAGATAGGTGAGAGGTTGAAATGGATACGTATTTGAAACAAGAAAGAACCTTTAATAAAAATTAAAGACCCGAATCCTATAAGTTTCAAATTGATGGAATGAGTTTTTGTAATAAAACCGAGACCCACTATCTAGCGAGATAGGAACCAACGGTATAGGTAAATGAACGCCACACCCGTAAGGATGATAAGTTCAAAACAAGGAAAGATCGACACCACTAGAAAACTAGATAAGTCAATTCAAACCTTGAGAATTAGGAGAGTGGATACTCACCAAAAGAAATTCTTCTTTCATTAAAATTCAAAGTTGTTTACAAAATGAAATGTGCAAAATATTTATAGGCTTTTCCAATGATAGCCGAATAGGGAAGGAATAAACTTGAAAATTCCAGAAAGGAAAGAGGGCTTCAATCTCTATTTGTGCGCACGAGTAGTTGACTTGGTGGGGCATTTGTGAGTATTCGGCCAAGGGAAGGGCTAGTCACGTTGGAGACAAGGTGTCATGTAAGACAAAAAGATCATGGAGCATGAAGGTATGGCCACTTGCAATTAAATTAAAGCACTTGAATGTTATGGCCGTTCAACCTAAACTCCACCAAAGCTTGCTGCCGTATGCCATTTGCATTTGCCATAAGTTTGACTAAATTATCTTAATTTAAAAGTGCTTAAGCCGTCCACTATGCATGCTTTCAACTTTGCTTATTATTTTATGCGCACATGGCCTAATTTAGGTGTGGCCGTCCACTTCCATGGTGACTTATTTTGATGTTGCATGTTTTCATCCTTTCAATTGTTTATTCATTAATTCCTTTATGGTGCTTCATGCTTTGCCGTCCCATGCCTTGCTTAAATTAAGAATTCTTCAATTGTTTAATTCATTAATTCCTCCATGGTGCTTCATGCTTTGCCGTCCAATGCCTTGCTTCAATTAAGAATTCTTCAATTGTTTAATTCATTCAACAAGCATGCCGTCCATCCACTTTGTTTATAAAAGACAAAGTTCTTATTTTATGCTCCATATTGCCGCATGTCCATCTTGTAAAACCCACCATGATAATTTCAAATTCAAGGCTTGCATTTCCACCATCACCCACTTGCACATTTGTTAGACTTTCAGCTACCATCTTCCATGACATCTTATCAAAAACGTGAAGCCCTACAAAATGCATAAATCGCACTAATTAAAATTCGGCCAACATAGTTAGAACAGAATTTTTTTAATCACATTATTTAACACTAGGTAATAGCATACTAGTAATCAACTTCGACAAAGACTAACTAAAAACTTGTACTATCTAAACAAATAAATGTGAAATAAGAAAATGAAGCTATTACTGAAAATAAAACATGCGTAATTTAAAGTGTTAAATAAACTAGCAGTCGGACTAGCTAGTATATTCAACTTCAAATAAGTTGTATGGGTTCAGCATGTTTTTGGGCTCTCTTCTATGGTCATCCCAAATTTGTGCCACCAAAATCATTGCGGCATCTTTGAATGGTTTGGTACGGGAACATGTAATTGGCCCATTAGGTAGCTTCATCGGGTCATGGTTGACGTCCGTCACAGGCTTCGTAGGTGAGTTCGTATCACCTTAGTTCCAATTTTATCGGATAATTCAAGTGTCTGAAAGTAAAGCCCAAAAACCGAAAATATAAAGCTAATGGCCCATGGCCTTATTAAGGAAATAATAAACCAAATTAACTAAAAGTATTAAGAATAAATAATTTTAACAAAGCCCCTCTACTAAATCAAATAAACTCCTGCATGGCCAGCTTGCGCTCCTTTCCAGCCCGGTCCGATGCACTAAGTGCTACCTGAAAAATGTTAAACAACGGGGTGAGTCACGAGACTCAGTGTGCAACCCTCGTGCACCATCAGATTGGGCCTTAGCCCCACAGATCAGAATAACAGAAATTTATGCAAAGCCCAACCCAATCCTAGGTTTCCATCCGCTACACACCACCCTTACCTGCCAATCACACCGTTGGGGATTTCTACAATCAACCTACACCACTACACACCATCGGTGGCAGTCATGCTGCAGTTAGCTGCTCATCGTCAGAGTTGTGACATAGTCACTAGAACAGATCGTGGCAGAGCCACTACAACAGAACACTTCCTCTTTCATATACATCAATCGCCCAACCCCGAGCAAACATAGAATCAGCATGCATATCAATAACATTTAACAGAATATACACAGAAGCCACTAACCTGGTGAATCGCCATTACCCTCTACGGGTTTTCAACAACTATGTCGGGATTTCGGCGTTTAACAGAATATGAGCAGATTCATATATAAAGTAACAGACAACATAGATGGTGTGAGAAATTACACACCTAATAACACGTAGTACTACTCTCTATGTCGATACCCTCGCTAATTGGATCTACTGCCCTTTGTCTACAACTTTGCTCAAAAACTGGAAGAACGCGAAGATAAGGCTCCCCCCTACAATCGGTCAAGGGGTTATAACTTGCCTAAATTTACATATTAACTGAATAGATCTCCTTACCTAAATCATTTGAATCTCGAAAGTAGGGTGATTCGAGTGCTACTGATTTAGAAACCTATGTGATTAGATCCCCTTCAAATCCTGGAATGTCGCCCATGAAAGAAAACACAAGATCAATCCACCATGTAGCCATTCGGCTATGGTCTCTAAAAGTCGGAAAAGATTGAAAGAATAACATAATCGACACCTTACCTCTTCAAAAGGTTTTGGCTACCCCGTGCAGGAAGATTCGGCAACCACAAGAGAAGAGATCCAGGAATTTCAGCTTTTAAGAAAATCCCGAAAAAGAATGAACAAGGGAAGGTTGATGCGTTTCTGGCTTTTAGAAGAACTGAGTGAGGAGTTTCGGTTTCTGGCAGAAAAAGAGAAGATGAAAAGAAAACAAGAAAGAGGCTTGGAGATTTCGGCTAGGAAGAAAAAGAACGAAAAAAGATTTCGGCAGTAGAGAAAACTGAGAGAAAGCTTTCAGAAAAACTAGCAGAATTTCGGCATCTACTAACCCTATCTAGCCGTCCCCCCTTTACATACACAGACCAAATTTCGGCCACCTCTAGTCTCCTGGATAGCCTCTCATCTTTTCCCTTATCTTTATCAAACTCACATCCAAAAGAGTCCTGCATCACACCACTTCTTCCCCCCCTTTATCTACTTATTATCCTCATAAACGAAACATTAAAAATCCCTAAATTTTAGCCTTGTTGCCGTCCCCCCTTGCTCCCTTTTAAGTGATGAATTTGGCCCACTACTTGGGCCCCATGCGCCCAACTTGGGCCTCCTCCCTTGCCACTGACGCCACTCATAGCTTCCCCCTTGCTGCGCCCCTTGCTTTGGGCCACAAGCCCACCTTGATATTTAAACTACAAAGACTATCTTTTAAAGCACTAGAGTGTCTACACAGGACTTTAATCAAAGCCTCGGCCCAATCCTTGAGCCCAATCTGGACCCCTAATCCTCATATTAACATATTAAGCATACATCACACAAATGCACAGGCCCAGTAATTCAGGATGTTATAGTTCTACCCCTCTTAAGGAAATTTCGGCCGCGAAATTTACCTGATACGAAGAGATGGGGATACTGTTGTCGCATAACATCCTCTGGCTCCCACGTCGCTTCCTCTACGCCGTGGTTTCCCCACAAAACCTTGACCAAAGGGACGGACTTCCTTCTCAACACCTTTATGTCTCGATCCAAGATTTGCACTGGCTCCTCATCAAAAGACAAATCTGGCCTTACTTCAATCTCTTCCACCGGTACAATGTGCAATGGATCAGAACGATAACGTCTTAGCATCGAGACATGAAACACGTCATATATCTGTTCCAACTCTGACGGCAACTCCAATCGATACGCCACTGGGCCCATACGTTCTAGTACCCGATAAGGTCCAATAAACCGGGGACGTAGCTTGCCCTTCCGACCAAACCTCATTACCTTCTCCCACGGTGACACTTTCAAAAAGACTTGGTCTCCCACTGCGAATTCCAACTCCTTACGCTTAAGATCCGCGTATGATTTCTGCCGATCAGACGCTTCCTTCAACCGAGCCCGAATTAACCTAACTTTTTCTTCCGTCTTTGAAACTAGTTCTGGACCCAACACCTGGCGCTCACCCAACTCTGTCCAGCAAGTAGGAGTACAATATCTCCGTCCATATAACGCCTCACAAGGCACCGTCTGAATACTAGATTGATAGCTGTTATTGTACGCGAATTCTGCCAGAGGTAACCCCTGAAATCAATGATGCAACCTCTTAACATATCCTCCAGGATCTGGATTACCCTCTCAGACTGACCATCAGCCTGCGGATGAAAAGCGGTACTAAAGTCTAACCTTGTTCCCATTGCCTGATGCAGAGCTTTCCAGAATCGCGACGTGAATCTAAGGTCTCTATCTGATATGATCGACACAGGTACACCATGCAGTCTCACAACCTCAGCCACGTACAGCTTGGCCTACCTTTGTAGAGAATAATCCACACGAACCGGTATGAAGTGAGCAGACTTTGTCAACCGATCCACAATCACCCAAATCGAATCCTTCTTAGTGGGCGTAAAAGGTAACCCACTAACAAAATCCATCGTGATTTTTTCTCATTTCCACTGCGGAATCTTTACCGGCTGCAACAACCCCGAAGGCAATTGGTGTTCTGCCTTCACCCGCTGAGACGTCAAACATCTACCCACGAATTTTGTTACCTCTCGCTTCAGACCTGGCCACCAGAATTGTTCTCGCAAATCCCGATACATCCTAACCCCTCCAGGAAGCATAGCGTATGGGCTACTATGCGCCTCCCGCAGAATCATCTGCCTTAACTCAACATCTTTTGGCATACAAACTCTCTCACGGAAACACAGAACCCCATCACCATTCAAACTATAGTCCTCTCCTTCACCACTTCGCACTTGTCGGAGTCGAGCATTCAAGGCATCGTCGAGAAGCTGCTTCTCTTTGATCTGACTTGTCCATATTGGTCTCACTTGGAGTTCAGCCACCAAACTGCCATCCTCATATAGACTGAGATGAGCGAACATCGCCCTCAAATCCGTTATCGCCTTCCTACTCAGCGCATCTGCCACCACGTTAGCCTTACTCGGATGATATTCGATTGAACAGTCATAGTCCTTCAAGAGTTCAATCCACCTACGTTGTCTTAGGTTCAACTCCTTCTGGGTAAGGAGATACTTCAGACTCTTATGGTCGGTGTAAATCATAGACTTCTCCCCATATAGGTAGTGTCTCCAGATCTTCAGAGCGAACACTACCGCGGTCAATTCCAAATCATGCGTGGGGTAGTTCAACTCATGCGGTCTTAACTGTCGGGACGCATGCGCAACCACTTTTCCATCTTGCATCAACACACACCCTAAACTTGTGTGTGACGCATCACAGTAGACGGTAAATTCTTTTCCCGTCTCTGGCTGAATTAACACCGGTGCTTCTGTCAAAATTTTCTTCAGCTTCTCAAAGCTCTCCTGCTATTTGCCGGTCCAAACAAACGGTACTCCCTTCCTCAACAACTTAGTTAGAGGTACTGCAATTAATGAGAACCCCTCAACAAACCTCCTGTAGTACCCTGCCAATCCCAAGAAACTTTGAATCTCTGCCACAGACTTCGACGGTTTCCAATCCAACACAGCTTCTATCTTTCGAGGGTCAACCCTAATTCCCTCTGCGAAAGCCACATGTCCTAAGAAAGTTACTTCCCTTAGCCAGAACTCGCACTTACTGAACTTTGCGTACAACTGCTTCTCCCTCAAAATTTGCAACACCACACGGAGATGTGCATCATGCTCCTCCTCAGACTTGGAAAAAACCAGAATGTCATCAATAAACACTACTACAAACTGATCAAGATATGGTTGGAACACCCGATTCATCATATCCATGAATGCTGCTGGCGCATTCGTTAACCCAAACGGCATCACCAAAAACTCATAATGACCGTAGCGAGTTCAAAACGCCATCTTATGGATGTCTCCTTCCTTTACCCTTAGCTGATGATATCCCGACCTTAAATCTATCTTAGAAAAGACTGAAGCTCCTTTGAGCTGATCAAACAGGTCGTCGATTCTTGGCAGTGGGTACTTGTTCTTAATCATTAACTTATTCAGTTGATGGTAGTCCACACACATACATATATAACACACAGTGAGTTCAGAATACTTACCTGGAAGATTTGGGCCAAAGACGCAGGTGCCATGCCGAGAAAACCATCCTGTGTTGTTTATAAACATGCATGTTTCCAAAACCCATCTTTAGAAAACATTTTGAGCCCAAAACCCCAAAGCCGAGTTTTGAACCGGGCTCTGATACCAATTTGTAACACCCCAAACCTGGCCCAAACACCACGACCGGATCTGGCTTGTCACTAAGAAGATTTAGTAAAACATGTTGCATTTTTGGAAAAACATTTGTCGAGTTTAAACACTTATACTGGAAAACTTAATAATTTGATAATTTATATAAGATATAAATTCTATAAGATGCCTTTATGAATTAAAAACCGAAATTTAGTACATGCCTTAGTTCCAATTTTATTGGACAATTCAAGTGTCTGAAAGTAAAGCCCAAAAGTCGAAAATATAAAGCTAATGGCCCATGGCCTTATTACAAGGAAATAATAAACCACATTAACTAAAAGTATTAAGAATAAATAATTTTAACAAAGCCCCTCTACTAAATCAAATAAACTCCTGCATGGCCAACTTGCGCTCCTTTCCAGCCCGGTCCGATGCACTAAGTGCTACCTGAAAAATGTTAAACAACGGGGTGAGTCACGAGACTCAGTGTGCAACCCCCGTGCACCATCAGATTGGGCCTTAACCCCACAGATCAGAATAACAGAATACCATATGACAGAAATTTATGCAAAGCCCAACCCAATCCTAGGTTTCCATCCGCTACACACCACCCTTACCTGCCAATCACACCGTTGGGGATTTCTACAATCAACCCACACCGCTATACACCATCGATGGCAGTCATGCTACAGTTAGCTGCTCATCGTCAGAGTTGTGACATAGTCACTAAAACAGATCGTGGCAGAGCCACTACAACAGAACACTTCCCCTTTCATATACATCAATCGCCCAACCCCGAGCAAACATAGAATCGGCATGTATATCAATAACATTTATCAGAATATACACAGAAGTCACCAACCTGGTGAATCGCCATTACCCTCTACGGGTTTTCAACAACTATGCCGAGATTTCGGCATTTAACAGAATATGAGCAGATTCATATATAAAGTAACAGACAACAGAGATGGTGTGAGAAATTACACACCTGATAACACGTAGTACTACTCTCTATGTCGATACCCTCGCTAATCGGATCTACTGCCCTTTGTCTGCAACTTTACTCAAAAATCGGAAGAATGCGAAGATAAGGCTCCCCCTACAATCGATTAAGGGGTTATAACTTGCCTAAATTTACATATTAACTGAATAGATCTCCTTACCTAAATTAATTGAATCTCAGATGTAAGGTGATTCTAGTGCTACCGGTTTAGAAACCTATGCGATTAGATCCCCTTCAAATCCTGGACTACCGCCCATGAAAGAAAACACAAGATCAATCCACCATGTAGCCATTCAGCCATGGTCTCTAAAAGCCAGAAAAGATTGAAAGAATAACATAATCGACACTTACCTCTTCAAAAGGTTTCGGCTACCCTGTGCAGGAAGATTCGGCAACCACAAGAGAATAGATCCAGCAATTTCAGCTTTTAAGAAAATCCCGAAAAAGAATGAACAAGGGAAGGTTGATGCGTTTCTGGCTTTTAGAAGAACTGAGTGAGGAGTTTCGATTTCTGGCAGAAAAAGAGAAGAAGAAAAGAAAATAAGAAAGAGGCTTGGAGATTCCGGCTAGGAAGAAAAAGAATGGAAAAAGATTTCGGTAGTAGAGAAAACTGAGAGAAAGCTTTCAGAAAAACTAGCAGAATTTCGGCATCTACTAACCCTATCTAGCTGTCCCCCCTTTACACACACAGACCAAATTTCAGCCACCTCTAGCCTCTTGGATAGCCTCTCATCTTTTCCCTTATCTTTATCAAACTCACATCCAAAAGAGTCCTGCACACACCACTTCTTGCCCCCTTTATCTGCTTATTATCCTCATAAATTAAACATTAAAAATCCCTAAATTTTAGCCTTGTTGCCGTCCCTCCGTGCTCCCTTTTAAGTGCCAAATTTGGCCCACTACTTGGGCCCCATGCGCCCAACTTGGGCCTCCTCCCTTGCCACTGACACCACTCATAGCTTCCCCCTTGCTGTGCCCCTTGCTTAGGGCCACAAGCCCACCTTGATATTTAAACTACAGAGACTATCTTTTAAAGAATGTCTACACAGGAATTTAATCAAAGCTTCGGCCCAATCCTTGAGCCCAATCTAGACTCCTAATCCTCAAATTAACATATTAAGCATACATCACACAAATGCATAGGCCCACTAATTCAGGATGTTATAAGATCCATAAAAACAGCATGAGCATTTGTGTAACAGTCCGGTTTATACACTAGTCGGAACAGTGGTTTCGGCACCATGAATCCGAGTCCGAATAATATTTTAATATTATTCTCTATGCTGTTGATATGTGAATTAGTATGTGCTAAATTTTCGTAAGTTAATTTGTCTGTGCGTGTGTTTAATTTGCAAAAGGATGAAATTGCATTGAATGTGAAAGTTGCTTGCTATTTGTTAAAGTGTTTATGTGTTGTGGCTTTATCAATGTGAGGATTTATGTTGCAATTTAACCATTTCCATGGTTAGTGGATGGCTAAGGTCATAAACAACCTTAAATTATATGTTTTGTTATATTTGTTTTAAAGGTTAAAAATGTCTTTTTGTAATAAATGATTATATGTTTAAGAAAAACATGAAAATGGCCACATTATCATCTTTGTTAGCCAAAAACACCAAAAGAAAAAGAAAGAAAACTTTGGCTAAATATTCGGCTATTACAAGCTTAAATCCAAGGTTAGTTTTTGATCTGTTTTTGATAATTTCTACGTTTTTGTAATCGTTGCTTCTTCTATAATCAAGCCCATGTTTTAATTTTGAGAATTGATGGTGTTTGTGTGAGATGCCATTTATGATATGTTAAGCTTTTTGATGATTTCTGGTGTTAAATGGAAGATATGAGTTAGATGAACATACTTTGTTCTTGAATTTTTGATGAATTTAGCTAAATAGAGCTAAATTGAGAAAATGGAAAGTTGAGGAACTAAATTGCAAATTTGATTAAAAATGTGGGCTTGTATGTGAGATATATGTATTCGACCAAGCATGTGTATGTGTGGATTTTGTGAATTTGATGTTTTGTGAAAAATGGACTAGATTGATAAAATGTGCAAATGTGAGGGCTAAATTGTAAATAGCCCAAAATATGGGTGTATGAATTAAATTGAATGAAATAGTGAATAAAAGGGTTAATTCTGAATACGTTTAGATCAAGAACCGAAGAAAACAGATTTAGATCGCGGGAAAGCGAAAGTTATCGAGTAGCCGTTTTCATTCCGATATATCGAATCCGAGATAAGTCACTATGCAGATAAACGTACTTGTATGATATTATAATTGTTCATATGACTAATGTTGATTATAAATACTTATGAGAAGTTATGTATATGAACTTCGAGATAAGTCCGATATAGTGACTAAGTCCGAGAAGTCCCGTGTGAACCTAGGAATAGATGGGATTAGTTATGTCATGACATAGGTATCTGTTCTGTTTTATCATGTAAGACCACGTTTGGGACGTTGGCATTGATTTGAAACTCGTGTAAGACCACGTCTGGGACGTTGGTATCGATATGAGCTTTACGTGTAAGACCACTTCTGGGACGTTCGCATCGATATGAGCTTTACGTGTAAGACCACGTCTGGGACGTTCGCATCGATATGAGCTTTATGTGTAAGACCACGTCTGGGATGTTGGCATCGATATGAGCTTTATGTGTAAGACCACGTCTGGGACGTTGGCATCATAATGTTTCGTGTAAGACCCTGTCTGGGACAGTGGCATCGATATTTGAGTGCATATAAGACCTCGTCTGGGACGTTGACATTGTACGATTATTTCGATCTTTCTGAGCATCTTATTATATTTCTAAAGGTTCAACGGGCAAGTTTTTGAAACGAATTGTAAATCCGAGCTATGAGCTAATAAGTAGATGAATATTCGTTTCAGGTACGTTGAATGTACATTAAGTGTGTATGAGAGGTAAGTACCTATATGACTTTGTTGTGAAGAAAAGTATGATTGACTATGGAAATGTGAATCTTGAAATGTTGAAAGTGGCAAATGTGATTATAAGTTGATGAACTAAGTAATATATGTGATGATTTAATAATTGTTTGGGATGTGCCAAAGTATCTATTTGCATATTATGAATCCTATTATGAGTTTATTTGTATATGACTTACTAAGCTTTTGGAAATATTACTCTATGTGCGTTTTCTCTGTTTTATAGGTCGTCAAAAGCTATTGAAGGCTCGGGACCGTCAAGGATCGTCATCACACTACTAAACTCGTTTTGGTACCCTTTTGAAAATGTATATAGCTAAATATGGCATGTATAGACTAGATATGAGTATATTATTTTGAAGTGAACTAGTCATGTGTTTTAGCAAGTTTTGAATTGATGAATGTTTGAATGAATGTGTTATATGATGCAAATTTTTTATATGAGTTGATGCATATGAAATGGTTAAGTTTTAGTTAAGCAAGTGGATGATATATGCTTGAGATGATGTGGGTTTTAGTTTGTAATTTCGTATGAATGAAATTGGTTTAGATTGTATAGATTGAATGGTCAATTTGGTATGTTTTTGGTTGCCTTATATACATGGTATGTGATGGAAACATTGCTTATAGGTATGACCCTTTGTGGGTGACATTTTGGCCTTGAAAGTGACCTATAATGTCACACGGCCATGGCACACGGGTGAGCCTAGTGACCGTGGGCTAGGTAATTGTTAGCACAAGAGTACACGGCCTTGGTACACGGGTGTGCCTGCTGCCTAGTAGCCGTGTTATTTTTGACAGGTTCAACCACGGCCTAGGTACACGGGCGTGCTTATCGGCCGTGGAAGGTAAGTCAGTTTCGACCACAAAGTGGACACACGGGGGTGTTGATAAACCGTAAAAGTAACATATTTTAATCCCACGTTTAGTATACTTTTGGATGATTTATCCTTTGATTTATGTAAAAAGGTGCTCTTAATCCTTTCTTTTCGTGTCTTATACTTAGGAAAGCACCCAAGGATGAAAAGAACATAAAACGGGCTTAAAACAACCAAATTGGGCCAAGAGAGAAATCGACACGGCTTGGCCCAAATACCACACGGCCGTGCCTCATTAAAAGTCCAAACACGGCCTGGCCACGATTCACACGGGCGTGTGCCATGGCTATGCCTCTGTTGCTGGAAAAGCAATTTCAGTCAGAAAAGGGTACTTGGGGAGAAAGAATCGCATTCCAAAGAGCCTATATATATCCCCCAAGTACCACCCTTGGAAGGATCGAAAGCTAGGCCAAGGAGCCAAGCCGAGAAGGTAAGAGTTAGGGAAAAACGGGAGGGTAGCCAGTTGATCCATCCTAAGAAGCCGTAATTATACTCAAGACGGTGGAATTCTCCTTCAATTCCTTCAGGGGTTTTTAGGATTTTCTTATGTTTTGTTTTATCTTTTCTCTTGCGATGTTTTGTTTACTCATTATGACCTAAACACCTCAGATACCTGAAGGGGATGAAACCTGGATGGATTTTATTATTTGATTTTATTCGCCTCGAGAGAGGGTTTAATATAGGTTAGGGAGCCTTACGGATCAAGCTAAGTAAAAGAAACCATATAATTTAGGGTTAATTAATAAGTGAAGTCTAGGTGGATCCTTCCTGAGGGTATCATTGTAATCAACTGAGTTCTCCTTCAAAGTTATTTTCCTATTCGTCCTTTTTGTCTTTGTGTCCTTAGTTTAGTCTTCGTCAAAAGTAATCTTCACTCTAACTTTAAGGCTAAATAATAAAACGAAAGTGAGTATTAATACTTTTAGTTCCTTTGGGTTCGATAACCGATCTTGCCTAAGCTATACTACTGTTCGATAGGTACACTTGCCCTAATATCGTTGTCAGAGTTAGTTTCCAGGTTTGATCATTCTTTTATAAATATTTAAAGCTCTAATTTGCAGCGATCAAGTTTTTGGCGCCGTTGCCGGGGAACTAAAATATTAAGAAAGCTTAATTTTTATTACTTTAGCCATTTTTTTTATTATTGCAAAATTTTTATTATTTTTTTATTTTTACTTTGCTAATTTTTCTTTGCTTTGAGGTAATTTTAGTTTAGAGGAGATGGCACTAAATAACTATCAGTGGCAAGTTATGAGGACAACGCCAACAAAAGCCGCCAGTGTCTCCAACCTCGACGTGGTCACCAGGCTATCTAACCAGCTAGAGATGATGAATAAAAAGATTGATGGTTTGTGTAGTCTCTCGCAGGTACACTCAGTAATGCAATATGACTCGAATCTAGGAGGAGTGGCGAATCCTGAGTACCCACCCTACGGATATGGTATGGAAAACAAGCAAGCTCATTATACAGGTAACTATTCTAGACCACAAAATGATTTTTATAATAACACTTATAACGCAGGTTGGAGTTATCATCCCAATTTCTCATGGGATGGTCAAAATAGCCAAAGATCGGAACTTTCTCCAAACTTTCAACAACCACCTCACAAACAGGAAGAGGAGTCGTACCTTGAAGAGATGCTGACAAAATTTTCGACAGACTCAGAGAAACGTATCCAAGAAACTGAGAGAACAATCAAAAGCAATGAGAGTCGAATCGTGGAAATTACTAAGTCAGTCAAGGAAGTCACTAACGCAGTCAAATAACTTGCAAAGCTGATGTCAGAACGACCGCAAAGGCGTCTACCTTGTAACACGGATATTAACCCTGAGGAGAAAAATCAAGCCATCACCGCTCAGGACAGTAAAGGGTTAGATGAACCCAATGCAATACCAGAAAACAAGGTAGACGAAGGTAAAACAGAGGTAACACAAGAAAAGCCAAAACCGGTAATCAAAGAGTACCAACCTCGCATACCTTATCCCGAAGCAATGAAAAGAGACGATTCAGAAGAACAATTCTGTAAGTTTCTTAAGCTTTTAAAGAAACTACATATTAACTTACCTCTTCTTGAAGCTCTTTTTCAAACGCCAGACTCGAGGAAATTTTTAAGATAGCTCTTGACAAACAAACGCAAATTAGACGAGGAGCACCACGTGGAATTAAACGCAGCATGCTCAGCAATGTTACAGAACAGACTACCGCAGAAGCAAAAAGACACAGGGAGTTTTACAATTCCATGTTTAATTGGTAGTTTATCTATTGATAATGCTTTAGCTGATTTAGGGACAAGCATCAATGTTATGCTTTATAAAATATTTAAACAACTAGGTCTAGGGAAACCCAGACAAACTAGGATGAGCATTCAGTTAACTGATAAAACTACCAGAATTCCTAGGGGTATAATAGAAAATGTTCTACTCAAAATTGATAAATTCATATTCCGAGTAGATTTTGTTGTCTTAGACATGAATGAGGACAATTCAATTCCTTTAATTTTAGGAAAACCCTTTCTAGCAACTGCCAGGACTAAAATTGATGTTGGTACAGGAGAACTCATTCTTCATGTAGGTGACGAATCAATCAGTCTACAAGCTTTTGACTTGACCAGGACATCAATTGATGAAGGTGAGAAAGTAAATTCAGTTGATAATCAAATTGTTCAACTTTCATGACAGGAAACACCACAAGGCTACAAACCTGAGCTGAATCATGGGCCCCAAGCCGTACAAGCTCATAACAGTGGATTGTTAGTGGAATCTGACCCAAGGCAAGAACCTGTGGTAAGTGAAGGTAAGGTTGAGGTAAGCCATGATTTACCAAACTCGGTAAATATAGAGAACCAAGCTCGTGTGCCATATCTCGATGCAATAAAGAAAGACCACATAGAGGAAGAATTCAGTGAACTCACACTTCGTGTAGACAACGAAACAATCACTCTTCAAGCTCTTGACCCAGCGAGGACATCGAGTAATAAAGGTACGAACGTTAATTCTATTGATAATCATTTGGTTCAACCTTCTGTATAGGAAGCATCACGAAATCACCTAGCTGAGCTAGATCTTAGACCTAGTGCCGACAAAGAAGAAACACATAAGGAACAAAGCCTTAGGGTTGACAAACTAAAAGAGCAGGAAACACAAATTAGAGAGGAACAGGAGCCCCACGAAGTGAAACTGAAGGAGACCCTAGACAAGCTGATAGGAACAACAAATTACATCAAAATAGAGGATCGGGTATTGTTGAATAAGGAAGACGTTTGAATCACCAATTCAGACCTCAAGACAAACGAAGAAATCACTTGTGAGGTACTTAATGTCTTCCTATACGACACAGTCGAGGTAAGCAATCTTAAATTCGACACTTTTGAGGTAAACATTACTCGACTTAAACTATATATCCATAACCGAAGTGATCGCATGAGAAAGGATTTTCACCTCCTCAAACCACCATGACCATACAAATGAGAGGTAAAGTCTAGCTTAAGACTATAAACGAGCGCTTCTCGGGAGGCAACCCGAGCACTAACCCTATTTTTACATTTTTTATCTTCTTTATTTTTTATTTTTATTTTTTTCTTCTTTTTCTCTTTTATTTTCCTTTTAGCACTTAACCATAAACTAACCAGAAAATGCAGGATTCGTAACAAGGCCTTGAACACGGGCGTGTCCATGGCCGTGTGTAAAATAGGGGTTGATCTACGGTCGTGCCAAGAGCCGTGCCCAAATAGAGAAAAATTTCTATAGACAACATAGGCTGCAAAACCAGAACACGCCCGTGCCTCCAAACCGTGCGAGGCTACTGACTTGTCGAACATGGGTAAGACACGCCCATGCCTCCAAACCATGCGAGGCTACTGACTTATCGAAACACGGGCGTGCCCATGTAAACACGACCGTGCCAAAAACCCTGAACGCGCCCAAAATCCGGAAATCGCGAAAAGCACAGGCTATTTAAAACTTCACACGGGCGTGCCGATTGACCGTGCCCGAGCACCTGAACGCGACCAAAATTCAAAATCCCAAAACACGAGCTACATCCCTATTTAAACCTCATTCTCCCTTTTTCTAGTTGTCTTCCATTATTTATTTTTATTCTCATTATTTTTTCCCCTTTATTTTATTTTATTCTCTTTATTATTTTCTTCTTATTCTTTATGATATTTAGATTTAGCTTAGGATTCAATAAAATTAGGACGGCTACTTCGAGGATTCAATTTTAAACGGTTCAAGACGCTTCCCCACGCTCACCTCTAATCCTATCCGGTTTCTTTAACTTCATCCAAAATTCAGGAAGTTTCACTTCTCTCCCCATCTTATGATTTTTATGATTATTTTGCTATTATCCATCTTTGTACATTGAGGGCAATGTACATCTTAAGTGTGGGGGGGTTAATATAGTATTATTTGAAAATCCCTGAATTATGCCTTATTCAAAAGTAAAGTCTCTCATATCATGATTAGAATGAAATTTCCTATGATTTATGATCTTTGTTGATATGTTTTGGAGTAAGTCATTGTTAATTGTGCATTGATGATTAAATTTGAAGGATACTAGAGAATCAAGCATGATAAGTCTATTTTTCAGAATTAAAATTTTTAGGTTGTCTACCTGAACCTGAATATTACTTTGAAGTTTGAAATTTACGAGGTTGACATCAAAATACCTATAATTGTGAGTTGAGAATTTTGCTTGAGGATAAGCAAAAGCTTACGTGTGGGGGTATTTGATAAACCGTAAAAGTAACATATTTTAATCCCATATTTAGCATACTTTTGGATGATTTATCCTTTGATTTATGTAAAAAGGTGCTCTTAATCCTTTCTTTTCGTGTCTTATACTCAGGAAAGCACCTAAGGATGAAAAGAACGTAAAACGGGCTTAAAACGAACCAAATTGGGCCAAGAGAGAAATTGACACGGCCTGGCACAAATACCACAAGGTCGTGCCTCATTAAAAGTTCGAACACGGCCTGGCCACGATTCACAGGGGCGTGTGCCATGGCCGTGCCTCTGTTGCTGGAAAGAGCAATTTCAGTTGGAAAAGGATACTTGGGGAGAAAGAATCGCATTCCAAAGAGCCTATATATATCCCCCAAGTACCACCCTTGGAAGGATCGAAAGCTAGGCCAAGGAGCCAAGCCGAGAAGGTAAGAGTTAGGGAAAAACGCGAGGGTAGCCAGTTGATCCATCCCAAGAAGCCAGAATTATACTCAAGACGGCGGAATTCTTCTTCAATTCCTTTAGGGGGTTTTAGGATTTTCTTATGTTTTGTTTTATCTTTTCTCTTGTGATGTTTTGTTTATTCATTATGAACTAAACCCCTCAGATACCTGAAGGGGATGAAACCTGGATGGATTTTATTATTTGATTTTTAAGTTATATGATAAATTACTTAGTTTGTTCTTAATTATGTTGCTTAATCCAAATCTGATGCGCTTAGGTGGAGGAGGAATAAACCCTGCTTAAGAGTAGATCTAACATAATTAAGCGGAGTTGATCGAACGCCTAAAGATAGGGCTACGAGATTTTGCCGGATTAGGGTGAAACCTAATATGGGAGTCCATTGATCGATTTACTGCTATCCTAGGGGGTTATTATAAGAGAACGAGAGTTCCACTAATTAACCTAGGGTTAGACGTTATTCGCCTCGAGAGAGGGTTTAATATAGGTTAGGGAGTCTTACGGATCAAGCTAAGTAAAAGAAATCATATAATTTAGGGTTAATTAATAAGTGAAGTCTAGGTGGATTCTTCTTGAGGGTATTGTCGTAATCAACTGAGTTCTCCTTCAATGTTATTTTCCTATTCGTCCTTTTTGTCTTTGTGTCCTTAGTTTAGTCTTCGTCAAAATTAATCTTCAGTCTAATTTTAAGGCTAAATAATAAAAAGAAAGTGAGTATTAATACTTTTAGTTCCTTTGGGTTCGATAACCGGTCTTGCCTAAGCTATACTACTGTTCGATAGGTACACTTGCCTTAACATCATTGTCAGAGTTAGTCTCCAGGTTTGATCATTCTTTTATAAATAGTTAAAGCTCTGATTTGCAGCGATCAGGTGTCTAACAGCCGTGGAGGGCACATGGTTTCCTACCACAGGCGTGTATTCCCTGAAATTTTGAAGAGTTTTTAATTATTTCGAGAACTTCTGTATATGTTTCGTTTTAGTCCCGACCCGGGTTATAAGCATGTCTAATGTAACACCCCTAACCCATGTCCGTCGCCAGATTAGGGTTATAGGCATTACCAGATAAGTCAAAACTCCCGTTCAATCGAGTAAATCTTAGTTGACATCTTTATCAAATACAAATTTAATTATAGACAGAAAAATTACACATGTGCAAAACATACTTGATACATTAATCCAAAACATATACGATAATCATTGATGAACACAAAAATAACCTTGCAATGAATATTACATTATTATACACACAATTAGTTTCTTAGTCGAATATACAGGAACACATACATAAGATTTCCATGAACATTGCATAACTTGAATTAAACTTAATAGATTCAATACTCAATCAAATCGAACCTTTACCTACAACTAAATACATATATAGATATACTTATATACATATGCACCTCATATACATGCTCATTTCCATATTCGAAAGTAAGCTTAATCAACTAATTCAACAAGCATATAAATTTCATTTGGATATTTCCCTTTAGCTTAGCCGAACTTATCATATATATTGCATAACATGATTCTTATTTCATAAAATGACTAAGATTAATACATACATAATTTCCAAATGATGCCTATCCAATACATACCTGTTTTCCATCCATGACTAACTATGACCGTATATAAACATTCATTGCTATTTTTGAATAAGCCATTATAAACAAACAATTATACCTACATAAAACTTTAAGTATCATCACCATCTTTTTACTAGCCATATGCATAACTAAATACATCACATATATATGCCATCACATATAATGTCTCCACATTAACTAACATAGAACATAAGCCATATTCGTATGGCTATAATATATATATTAACAAAGTTTCCAACTCCAACAAGGGCATTTACCATACTATACATGCCTTTATCCAAAATGACCAAACTAAAAGAGTACCAAAAAGATGATAGTGTGGTTGACTTTGCGGACGACTTCCCTAGCCCGTAGCTTGACCAAAATCTATAAAACGGAACATTAAACATAAACAGAGTAAGCTCACTAGCTTAGTAAGTCTCAAGCAATTTTGATGCACAATCAAACATTCAAGCATTAACATATATATATATATATATATATATATATATATATATATATATATATAAATCAACTTGTATATGACATTGAATACAATAGTTTAACATATAAATTTTCACTAAGGCCGAATGCCTTTATTCTCATTTTACACTTAGCAATCACCTATCTTTAATATACAACTCTCCAAAGCATTTAAATACCATAGATATTTGCATTTTCCAAAACTATTAACTATGACATGCATTTTAGCCACATGATATTAGCCATACACATATACAAACATATCCAATTGTTCTCACATTTAACATTTATACACATGTCCGAATCTCAATAGCATAACCAAGCTTTTACTTCCATATACATATCATGCTCATTATTGATAAATTCAAATGCACACTTAAACACTTCACCAGAAGCTTTGACTACATCACAACTTACTTACTTCGAAAGGATATATATAAATTAACTTACCTTATTCCTGGTATCTAGGCAAGAACTTATACTTACCCAAACATTTATCTTATTGAAGTAGCTACATTCCACCTTGTAAATGATTCATGACTTCTTTACTTAAATACGCCACCGGCACGTGGCCTGCTAGGCATTAAGCCCGATATAAATCACTGGCACGAGGCCTGCTAGGCATTAAGCCCAATATAAATCACTGGCACGAGGCCTGCTAGGCATTAAGCCCAATATAGATCACCGGCACAAGGCCTGCTAGGCTCGAAGCTCGAATGTCAACATAAGTAACCATTCTATGCACATTTATTAATGATAGCATCACAAACATGTCATATAATTCATATTACCTTCCATATCAAATCGAACTTACTTATTCACATTTCATTAAACAAAATAAAGTCAATCCAATAATATACCACCACATTCAGCCATCACATAAATTTCTACTCAAAATTTTCAACTATCATCATTTACCATGTTCATAATTAACTCTTTAACATATATTTGCTTAAGGACTTACCTCGACTGTCGACGGACAACGTAGACCGACTATTCGATAACCTTCGCCTTTCCCCGATCTAAATCCGTTTTTCTTTGTTCTTGATCTAAACACATTAAAATTTAGCTCATTCAAGCACATTTCATCTCAATTTAGTCCCAAAACACATAAATGGGCAAATTACCATTTTACCCCTAATGTTTCACATTTTTACAATTTAGTCCTATTTTCACAAAACACAAAATACAAAAAATTTCACTATACCACCCAAGGGACGAATATTCATAGGGACCCTACAAGTCCATTTCTTTCATTTATTTTGCATTTTAGCCCTTTAAAATTTTATTCTTTGTAATTTAGCCCAAAATACTCAAATTCACTAAAATTTCCAACACAAAACATGCTAATCTTTAACATAACTTTAATATAAAATCATCAAACATCAAAAACCACAAGAACATGACAATGGCCGAACATCAAGCATGCTCAAACTTAAAAATTCTAGCATAGGTCAACTAATGTTCGAAGCAACAGTCTCAAAAATGTAAAAATCGACAAAAACCGAGCTAAAATTCATACGTAATTAAGCTTGAACAAGGCCGAATGTATTGCAGCTTTTCTTCTTTTGTTTCTCTTTTATTTCGGCAAAGATGAGCATGAAATGGCTTTGTTTTATGTTTGTTTTACTAATATTAACATAATTTAATAATTACCTTTTTAACCTTATGTTATAAAATAATAAACATTATAAAATAAGGTTAGTTAGGTACTTGGCCGGCCACTAACTTTAGAAATGGGCTATTTGCCCTTTTAGGACTTCAATTTAAGAAGCCGCTATCACATTAGGACTTTTCACTATAGTTTGCAACTTTTGCACTTTACACAATTAAGTCTTTTTGTCTAATTAAACACACAAATGATCAAATTTTTATACGAAACTTTCACACATCATAAATGACATATAATTAGCACAAAAAATAATATTAAAAAATTTTTTGGACTCGGATTTGTGGTCTCGAAACCACCGTTCCGATTAGGGTCAAATTTAGACTATTACAACTCTCCCCCTAGGGATTTTCATCCCCGAAAATCTTACCGTTAAACAAAGTCGGATATTGTTGCGTCATTGAATCTTCAGGCTCCCACGTAGCCTCTTCAACTCTGTGCCGATTCCATAGTACTTTCACTAACGGAATTTTCTTATTTCTCAACTCTTTCATTTCCCAAGCTAAAATACGGATCGGTTCCTCCTCATACGTCATATCGGATCGGATTTCAATCTCGGATGGAGCGATCACATGTGACGGATCTGATCTATATTTACGAAGCATTGAAACATGAAATACGTTGTGTATCTTTTTTAATTCAGAGGGAAACTTTAATCTATAAGCAACAGGCCCAATATGTTCAATGATCTCGTACGGTCCGATGAGTCTCGGACTTAGTTTGCCTTTCTGACCAAATCGGAGTACTTTCTTCCACGAAGAAACTTTCAAGAATACCCAGTCTCCGACCTGAAACTCAATGTCTTTACATTTCAAATCAGCGTAGGACTTTTGACGATCTGAGGTAGCTTACAAACTATCTCTGAGTATAGCCACTTTCTGTTCCGTCTCTTTAATCAAATCAACCCCGTGTATCTTATTTTCACTGAGTTTGGTCCAGTACAATGGTGTATGACACTTGCGGCCATATAGAGCTTCGTAAGGTGCCATTTTGATACTAGATTGAAAACTGTTATTATAAGCAAATTCAATCAAAGGTAAGTATCTTTCCCAGGTACCTTCAAACTCAAGGACGCAACATCTCAACATGTCCTCAAGTATCTGAATGGTTCGTTCAGACTGACCGTCTGTCTGCGGATGAAAGGCTGTGCTAAAGTGGAGTTTAGTACCTAAAGCATCTTGCAATTTCTTCTAAAACCACGATGTGAATCTCAGGTCTCTGTCTGAAACAATGGAACTCGGCACACCATGTAACCTCACAATTTGTGTTACATACAATCCAGCAAGTTTATCTAGTGAATATTCTGTACGAACTGGCACAAAGTGAGCTGATTTGGTCAGTCTATCCACTATAACCCAGACTGCATCTTTCTTGCTCGGTGTCAAAGGAAAACCGGATACAAAATCCATAGAAATTCTATCCCATTTCCATTCAGGTATCATGATTGGCTGAAGTAACCTAGATGGCACTTGATGCTCGGCTTTTACTTGCTGACAAATAAAACACTTTGAAACAAATTCAGATATATCCCGTTTCATGCCAGGCCACCAATTTAACTGTTTCAAATCATTATACATTTTCATGCTACCCGGATGTACCGATAATTGACTATTATGAGCCTCATTTTAAATCATCTGAATCAAATCCACATTCCTCGGAACACATAATCGGCCTTTGAAGTTCAAACAATCATTTGCATCATCATTTTCACACTGAACTCGTCTAGCAATCATATCTTTGTCAATTTTCTGTGCATCACAAATTTGCTGAATAAACATCGGTCTTGCTTTCAACTCGGCTATGATCAAACCATCACCAGACATAACTATATGTGCGTTCAACGTACGAAGAGCAAACAATAATTTTCGACTTAAGGCATCTGCAACAACGTTAGCTTTCTCCGGATGGTAGTCAATTACTAATTCACAGTCTTTCAACAACTCTAACCATCTGCGTTGTCTCAAGTTCAAATCTTTCTGAGTCATCAAATACTTCAGACTTTTGTGAGTTGAATAAACATGACATTTCTCACCGAATAAGTAATGACGCCAAATTTTTAACGCGAAAACGATGGCTGCTTATTCCAGATCGTGAGTCGGATAATTTCTTTCATGAGGCTTCAATTGTCTCGAAGCGTAGGCTATGACTTTGCCTTCCTGCATCAAAATGCAACCCAAACCATTCAAAGAAGCATCACTATAAACAATAAATTCTTTACTCGATTCAGGCTAAGCTAACACTGGAGCTTCGGTCAAAAGGGTTTTCAACTGATCAAAACTTTTCTGACACTTTTCCGACCATTCAAATTTAGTGTCTTTCTGTAATAGCTTTGTCAACGGGGTAGCTATTATAGAAAAACCTTTCACAAATCGCCTGTAGTAACCCGTAAGTCCTAGAAAACTTTGAATTTCAGAAACATTCTTCGGTGGTTTCCAATCAAGTATAGCCGATATTTTATTCGGATCAACCCGAATGCCTGATGCTGAAACGACATGACCCAAAAAGCTAACTTCCTTCATCCAGAATTCACACTTACTAAACTTTGCATACAACTGTTGATCTCGCAAGGTTTGTAACACCAATCTCAAATGCTCGGCATGTTCGGTTTCATTTCTGGAGTATATCAGGATATCGTCTATAAACACTACCACTAACCGATCCAAATACTGTCTGAAAACCCGATTCATCAAATCCATAAAAACAACAGGTGCATTAGTAAGTCCAAAAGGCATGACTAGGAACTCAAAATGTCCGTACCTCGTTCGAAATGCAGTCTTTGACACATCGGAATCTCTGACTCGCAACTGATAATAACCCGCTCTCAAATCTATCTTCGAAAACACTGAAGCCCCTTTTAATTGGTCAAACAAGTCATCAATCCAAGGCAACGGGTATTTATTCTTTATTGTCACCTTATTTAACTGCCGATAATCAATACACATTTGCATAGTCCCATCTTTCTTTTTCACAAATAGAACTGGTGCACCCCAAGGAGAAAAGCTCGGTCATGCAAAGCCCCTATCTGTCAACTCTTGCAACTGTGCTTTCAACTCTTTCAATTCAGTAGGTGCCATCCGATACGGAGCTATCGAAATCGGAGTCATCCCCGGTACTAATTCAATACCAAACTCTATCTTTTGAACTGGCGATAAACCTAGTAATTCTTCAGGGAACACCTCTGGGTATTCACATACAACTGATACGGATTCAATTTGCTTTTCGGACACTTTATTATCCAACACAAAAGCCAAGTAAGCTTCACATCCTTTTCTCACATACTTACGAGCTAACATCGAGGATATTACTACCGGTAACCCAATCAAGTCATTAGATTCAATCCGGATGATTTCACCGTTCTGACATTTCAATTCAATGGTTTTTCTTTTGCAATTCACCACAGCATCGTGCAAAGTTAACCAGTCCATTCCCAAAATTATATCAAATTCGTCGAAAGGCAACAACATTAAATCAGCTGGGAAGCATGAATCCCGAATCATCAACGGGCAACCTTTACATACTTTATCAATGAGAACACATCTACCCAAGGGGTTGGGCACACGAATCACAAACTCAGTAGACTCAACAGACAGAGTCTTACTGGATACTAAAGTTTCACACAGATAAGAATGAGTCGAACCCGGATCAACCAATGCAATCACAGTAGCATCATAAAGTGTGAAAGTACCGGTAATAACATCTGGGGAAGAAGCATCCTCTCTGGCACGTATAGCATAAGCTCTAGCTGGTGCTCGAGCCTCTGATCGAACTGCAGTGTCCTTCGTTCCTCTCTGACTGCCACCTACATTCCCTGAATGTCTGGGTGGTCTGCCTCATGCTGACACGTTACTCGATTTAGTGTTCTGAGCCGTATTTTGCTCAGCTAGCATCGGGCACTCTCGAATAAAATGGTCCAACGATCCACATTTAAAGCAGGACCGATCACGAAATCTACAACTCCCAGAATGCCATTTTCCACAATGCATGCACTCAGCCCGGTTCTGCTGAACATTATCAACACTAGCCATCGAAGTGGCTCGGGAACTCACTGGAGGTCAATCTCGTCTAGACAGGTCTGAAGTAGCTTTATGTCGGCCGAAGTCATATTTGAACTTCTTAGACGCTGAATGGAAAGTCTTAATCGATGATCTTTTACGAGTGTCTCTAGCTTCTATTTCAGCCTTTCTTTTCTCTTTTCCAAGCTCTTCAGCTTTGCAAGCTCGCTCGACAAGTACCACGAACTCTTTGATCTCAAGAATGCCAACAAGCAACTTTATGTCTTCATTCAGACCGTCTTCAAATCTTTTGCACATAATGGCTTCAGTTGATACACACTCTCGGGCATATCGGCTCAATCTGACAAATTTCTGCTCATATTCCGTCACAGTCATACGACCCTGTTTTAGTTCCAGAAATTCTTTTTGTTTTTGATCGATAAATCTTTGACTGATATATTTCTTACGGAACTCGATGTGGAAGAAATCCCAAGTCACTTTTTCTTTCAGAACCACTGATACTAGTGTATTCCACCAATGATATGCAGTGTCCAGTAGAAGAGATATAGCACACTTCAGGCATTCATCTGGAGTACAGGATAGCTCATCAAGTACCCAAATAGTGTTATCGAGCTACATCTCAGCTCGCTCTGCATCGTCATCATCATTGGCTTTAAATTCTTCGGCCCTATATTTCCTGATTTTATCAACAGGAGGCCTACTAGATCTCATCGGATCTATCATCGGAGGTGCTGAAGGTACCGGAGTTGGATTATTCGGGGGTGGAGGTTGTTATACAGCCGGGTTAGTCTGAATAAACTGGGTAAACCGTTCATTCATCATCTGGTAGAAGGCTTGCCTAGCCTCCACCTCATGACTACCCGAGACAGGTCGAGAGTCTACCGGCGCTGACCCACATGCGCGATCAGGCGCTACACTCTCTACATCATCCGCTACGGCTCTGTCAAGATCCATTTACTATAAAGAACACAATTTGAAATGTTAGAAGTCACCACACTATCATATATACAATAAAGGCATGTATAGCTAGACTCACACTCGCTACGGTAGTCCTAGAACCTACTAAACCGTAAGCTCTGATACCAATTAAATGTAACACCCCTAACCCATGTCTGTTGCCGGATTAGGGTTACAGGCATTACCAAATAAGTCAAAACTTCCGTTCAAACGAATAAATCTTAGTTGACATCTTTATCAAATACAAATTTAATTATAGACAGACAAATTATACATGTGCAAAACATACTTGATACATTAATCCAAAACATATACGATAATCATCGATGAACACAAAAATAACCTTGCAATGAATATTACATTATTATACACACAATTAGTTTCTTAGCCAAATATACAGGAACACATACATAAGATTTTCATGAACATTGCATAACTTGAATTAAACTTAATAGATTCAATACTCAATCAAATCGAACCTTTACCTACAACTAAATACATATATAGATATACTTATATAAATATGCACCTCATATACATGCTCATTTCTATATTCGAAAGTAAGCTTAATCAACTAGTTCATCAAGCATATAAATTTCATTTGGATATTTCCCTTTAGCTTAGCCGAACTTACATATGTATTGCATAACATGATTCATATTTCATAAAATGACTAAGATTAATACATACATAATTTCCAAATGATGCCTATCCAATACATACCTGTTTTCCATCCATGACTAACTATGACCGTATATAAACATTCATTGCTATTTTTGAATAAGCCATTATAAACAAACAATTACACCTACATAAATCTTTAAGTGTCATCACTATCTTTTTACTAGCCATATGCATAACTAAATACATCACATATATATGCCATGACCAATTTATATCTACGATATCCACCTAGACTATAGCCGATTATAGCCAAATACAATCCATATTATCTATGCATCATAATAACATATCCATATGCACTATTAAATTATTAAAACCATATGTCTCCACATTAACTAACATAGGACATAAGTCATATTCATATGGCTATAATACATATATTAACAAAGTTTCCAACTCCAACAAGGACATTTACCATACTATACATGCCTTTATCCAAAATGACCATACTAAAAGAGTACCAAAAAGATGATAGTGTGGTTGACTTTGCGGACGACTTCCCGAGCCCGTAGCTTGACCAAAATCTATAAAACGGAACATTAAACATAAACAGAGTAAGCCCACTAGCTTAGTAAGTCTCAAGCAATTTCGATGCACAATCAAACATTCAAGCATTAACATATATATATAAATCAACTTGTATATAACATTCAATACAATAGTTTAACATATAAATTTTCACTAAGGCCGAATGCCTTTATTCTCATTTTACACTTAGCAATCACCTATCTTTAATATACAACTCTCCAAAGCATTTAAATACCATAGATATTTGCATTTTCCAAAACTATTAACTATGACATGCATTTTAGCCACATGATATTAGCCATACACATATACAAGCATATCCAATTGTTCTCACATTTAACATTTATACACATGTCCGAATCTCAATAGCATAACCAAGCTTTTACTTCCATATACATATCATGCTCATTATTGATAAATTCAAATGCACACTTAAACACTTCACCAGAAGCTTTGACTACATCACAACTTACTTACTTCGAAAGGATATATATAAATTAACTTACCTTATTCCTGGTATCTAGGCAAGAACTTATACTTACCCGAACATTTATCTTATTGTAGTAGCTACATTCCACCTTGTAAACGATTCATGACTTTTTTAATTAAATACGTCACCGGCATTAAGCCTGCTAGGCATCAAAGCCTGATATAATGCACCGGCACAAGGCCTGCTAGGCATTAAGCCTGATGTAAATCACCGGCACGAGGCCTGCTAGGCATTAAGCCCGATATAGATCATCGGCACAAGGCCTGCTAGGCTCGAAGCCCGAATGTCAACATAACTAACCATTCTATGCACATTTATTAATGATAGCATCACAAACATCTCATATAATTCATATTACCTTCCATATCAAACCGAACTTACTTATTCACATTTCATTAAACAAAATAAAGTCAATCCAATAATATACCACCACATATGGCCATCACATATATTTCTACTCAAAATTTTCAACTATCATCATTTACCATGTTCATAATTAACTCTTTAACATATATTTGCTTAAGGACTTACCTCGACTATCGACGGACAACGTAGACCGGCTATTCGATAACCTTCGCCTTTCCACGATCCAAATCCGTTTTTCTTTGTTCTTGATCTAAACACATTAAAATTTAGTTCATTCAAGCACATTTCATCTCAATTTAGTCTGAAAACACATAAACAGGCAAATTACCATTTTACCCCTAATGTTTCACATTTTTACAATTTAGTCCTATTTTCACAAAACACAAAATACACAAAATTTCACTATACCACCCAAGGGTCGAATATTCATAGGGACCCTACAAGTCCATTTCTTTCATTTATTTTGCATTTAGCCCTTCAAAATTTTATTCTTTCTAATTTAGCCCAAAATACTAAAATTCACTAAAATTTCCAACACAAAACATGCTAATCTTTAACATAACTTTAATATAAAATCATCAAACATCAAAAACCACAAGAACATGACAATGGCCGACAATCAAGCATGCTCAAACTTAAAAATTCTAGCATGGGTCAACTAATGTTCGAAGCAACGGTCTCAAAAACGTAAAAATCGACAAAAATCGAGCTAAAATTCATACCTAATTAAGCTTGAACAAGGCCGAATGTTTTGAAGCTTTTCTTCTTTTGTTTCTCTTTTATTTCGACAAAGATGAGCATGAAATGGCTTTATTTTATGTTCATTTTACTAATATTAACATAATTTAATAATTACCTTTTTAACCTTATGTTATAAAATAATAAACATTATAAAATAAGGTTAGTTAGGTACTTGGTCGGCCACTAACTTTAGAAATAGGCTATTTGCCCTTTTATGACTTCAATTTAAAAAGCCACTATCACATTAGGACTTTTCACTATAGTTTGCAACTTTTGCACTTTACGCGATTAAGTCCTTTTGTCTAATTAAACACACAAACGATCAAATTTTTATACGAAACTTTCACACATCATAAATCACATGTAATTAGCACCAAAAATAATATTAAAAAATTTTCAGACTCGGATTCGTGGTCCCGAAACCATCGTTCCGATTAGGGTCAAATTCAGACTATTACATTTAATGTTTCGTTGACCTATTTAAGGGACATTGTGTGTATGATTGATGAATGATATGTATGAAATGTTATGAATGTTTTCGATCTGTCTGGTAAAGCTCCTAACCTTAATTCAACGACGGACACGGGATAGGGGTGTTACAATTTGTTAGTCCAAAAGGCATAACTAAAAACTCATAATACCCGTGCCTTGTTCTGAAAGCAATTTTTGGAATATCTGAATCTTTTACTCGCAACTGATAATACCTCGATCTCAGATCTATATTTGAAAACACAGTGGCTCCTTTAAGCTGATCAAACAAATCATCGATTCTAGGCAGAGGATATTTATTCTTTATAGTCACTTTGTTCCATTGACGATAATCAATGCACATTCTCATCGTGCCATCTTTCTTTTTTCACAAACAGAACACCCCAAGGTGAGAAACTCGGTCTTGCAAACCCTCTATCTGTCAATTCTTACAACTGTGACTTCAATTCTTTTAGCTCTGTTGGTGCCATTCTATATGGAGCTATCAAAATAGGAGTCATTCCCGGTAAGAAATCAATACCAAATTCAACTTCACGTATCAGAGGTAATCCCAGTAATTCTTCAGTAAATACATCAGGGAATTCACAAACCACTGACACAGATTCAACTTTCTTTTCAGTTACTTTCGAGACATAAGAAAAATAAGCTTCATAACCCTTTCTCAAATAATTCTGAGCTTTCAACACTGATATCATAGCAGGTAACCCATTCAAACCAGTAGACTCAATCCGAACTATTTCATCATTCTGGCATCTCAAATCAATAATCTTTCCTTTGCAATTCACAATAGCATCATGCAACGTCAACCAGTCCATACCAAAAATTTATATCAAACCAATCAAATGGTAATAGCATCAGATCAGCCAGAAAACAAACATCTCGAAACATCAACGGATAGTTCTTGCATACTTTATCAACCAGGACACTTTTACCTAAGGGGTTCGGTACTCTAATAACGAATTTAGTAGAATCTACAGGTAAAGACTTACTGGATACTAAGTTCAAGCATATATACAAATGTGTAGAACCTGGATCTATCAATGCAATTACAGATGTATCATAAAGAGTAAATGTACCCGTTATAACATCCAGAGATGAAACTTCCTCACGAGCTCGGATGGCATATACCCTGGTGGGCACTCTAGCTTCAGATCTCGCAACAGTGTATTTCATAGTTCTCTGACTACCACTGACATTTCTTGCATTTCGGGAAGGTCTACCTCTCACTGAAACATTATCAGATCTCAGATTCTGAACAATCTCTTGCTCAACAGACTCTAGGCAAACATAGATGAAATTATCTAATGATCCACATCTGAAACAAGCTCGATCGTTCAATCTACAACTACCTAGATGTCTTTTACCACAGTGCTTACATTCAGGTCATTCGGATCGGACATTTTGCACACTAGCTATCGATGTAGCTGGAGCTTTAGAATTCGACTGTGATCTAGCTCGATCTCTTGGATTTGAGTGTCTCTCATTAGTTCTGGAACGACTATGCTCATCTCTGAATTTCCTTGAAGTAGACTGAAATGATTTACTCGAAAGTCTCTTTCTCGCATCTCTGACTTCAGACTCAGCTTTTCATTTGTCTTTCCCGAGTGCCTCAGTTTTGCACGCTCGATGAACAAGCACAACAAACTCTTTTATTTCCAGAATCCCAACTAGCAAATGAATATCTTCATTTAGGCCATCTTCAAACCTCTTACACATTATCGCTTCCGTCGAAACACATTCTCGAGCATATTGACTTAGTCTCATGAACTCTCGCTCATACTCGGTGACAGACATGCTACCCTATTTCAATTCTAGGAATTTCTTTCATTTCTGATCAATGAATCTTTGACTGATGTATTTCTTTCGAAACTCAGACTGAAAGAAATCCCATGTAACTCGTTTCTTTAGAACCACATAAATCAAAGTCTTCCACCACTGATAGGCTGCGTCTCGTAACAAAGAAACAACACACTTTATACATTCTTCAAGAGTCAATGACATCTCATCAAATACTCGGATAGTGTTCTCTAACCAAAATTTCGCTCTCTCAGCATCATCATCACTAGTGGCCCTAAACTCCTCAGCCCCATACTTACAGATTTTGTCGACCGGAAGTTTAGTCAACAAATTGAAATTCATAATCAGAAGTATAGCAGAAGTCTAAAGAGGTTTAGACGGGGGCAAAGGTTGTGACACAGCCAGATTAGTTCTAATGCATTGAGTGAACAACTCACTCATCATTTGGATGAATGCTTGTTTAGCCTCTCCTTCTTGACAGCTAGTAGTTGGTCTCGAACCAGATGGCGCTGTCCCTTGAGCGGGAGCAGGCGCATTACTTTCAACATTGTCCGCTACGACTCTTTCGGTATCCATTACTATACAAAAAACACATTTTTCACGTCAAGGTTCATCACACAATCACATTTCATATATATATGGCATGTATAGCTAGACTCTCATACGCTACGTTAGTTCGAGAATCGACTAAATTGTAGCTCTGATACCAATCAAATTTAACGACCCTGACCCGTAACCATCGCCGGTTTAGGGTTAAAAGGCATTACCGGACAATCAAAAACATTTACGGACATTTCATAACTTAATTTGCCAAATCACATCAAAGTATCCCTTAAATAGGTCTTTGAGGCCTTAAACATGCTTTAGAATAGGGCCAGGACTAAACCGAACACATACAGAAATTCTCAGAAATTTAAATTTTTTTCTAAGTTACAGAGGTCACACGCCCGTGTGTCTAAGCCATGTCAAAACAGGGCATACATACTAACTTGTCCACACGGCCACGTCCATGGTCGCTACTGACTTCCACCACACGGCCAGTCACACGCCCGTGTGTCTAGCCCGTGGTCGAGTCTGTCTTGTTTTGAAATACGACCACGAGGGACACAGTCGAGCCACACGCTTGTGTGCTCAACCATGTGGGCAATTATAGGCCATTTTCAACGCCAAAATGCCACCCATGTAACGCCACGAATTTGGGCCTAGTAGAATTGGGCCTATTAGGTTTTGGGTCTTATAAAATTTTTAAGTGAGCAAGAAAATGACAAATGACATGACAACTTTAAAGGTTGAATGAATTTGGAGTGTCTAAGTGTGTTGGAGAAGATCTGGGTTCGAGCTTTTTGGTGGATGATTCTTAATTTAATTAATTAAGGAATCAGGGTTGTGAGTAGTGGGCTTTTAAATATATAAGTGAAAAATGACACAAAGAAGCTTGTGGTGAATGGCTAAGTGACGCCACTAAGGTGTAGAGAGGTGGCGACATATGCATGCTGGGAGGTCTGAGGTTCGAGTGCTAGCTTAGTTTTATTTTGGAGTTTAATTTTAGGCTTCTAGAAGGCTTGAAGTGGCGTGTAGAGGGACTCTAAAGAGAAGTGATCAGTAGAGAGAATTTAGGAGAAGGATAAGGGAGATGTCAGGGAGAAAAGTTAGGAGATGAGGAGTGTGGATGAGGTGGTGCCGAATGGGACTCTGGGGGAAGGCATTTTTGGCTTGTGGCTATAAAAGGTGAGTGCCGAATCCTTTGAAGGGTTCCTTGAGTTGCCATTATTCTTTTTCTTTCTTTCTTCCCCTCAATCAGTTCCTCATATAGCCAAATTCTCCCATTTCTGAAATCTCCTAAAGCCGAATTCCTTTGTGCCGAATTCTTTTGAAGGGCTCTTTCGGTTTTCAATACTTTTCTCTTCTCTCCCATAGCCAAATTCTCTCGTTTTCCAGTTACCACCATCTTTTTCCTTGCTGAGATTCCTATTAGTGCTGAATCTTTGTGGTTGTTCCTCCATCACAAACCGATTGTTACCTACTCTAAGTCAAGTGTTAAAAGCCGGATTTAGTTTAGTAGCTATCTAGGCCGCAAGAGCAAAAGAGGATTTGGTAAGTATTCGGTTAACCTCTTTTGTACGTTTTGCTAAAAGCTGAAGGGCTATCTAACTTTTCCTATCGTTAACCCTATAATAACAAGGATAGGGTTAAAAGACCGCGAGCGTGGTAAGAATCGCAAGCAAGTGGTAAGTGTACTCGTCTTGATTATGGTTTAAGTAAGTGGCCGAATGTGGGTATGATATATAAGGGTGACTTGTGTGGAATATGAGTCACTCGAATTTTGATGATATACGTTTGGGTGCAGATCTAGGGATATTCGCGAATAGTAGCTAAGGAAGGGCTATTAGAACGCGTGGCACACGGTAAGGTTACAATGAGGTTTTGGGTTTTGATAAAGTGTGTATTAACCCAAGATTAATCGTTAAGTGATGACTATTGTAGGTTCGTAATTAAGGGGTTTGCAGCATGCGTGGTTACCAGGTGTGTACAAACACTACACACACGTGATATCGGCAATGCCGAAAGGCCGAAAAGCCGAAAGTGGCTAAATAGGTCCGGTTGGGCCCTGAGGCTAAGTTTTTGTGAAATTGTTGGTTTGGTTATATGAATTGAGTTGGTCATGCATGTTACATGCTCTGGAATTGAGTTGGCCATGCATGTTACATGCTCTGGAATTGATTTGGGCCTAATGGGCCATATGGATATGATGTGGGCCTAATGGGCCATATAGATGTGATGAAGGCATAATGGGCCATATGAATGGGATTGAGCTTAGTGGGCCGTTTGCATGTATGTAGGCTTATTTGAGCTTTGTATATAGGTTCGATCTTAGTATCTGATAACTGCTAAAACATACATAAAACTTAAACTCAAAATTGCAGCCGTAGACAAGTTATAAGGTTGAGGTGTGGTAATGGGTATATGCATGTCTAGTATTGGATCTAGAGAGAGCTTGGTACTTAAGCAGTCTCAATGACCCACCTCCTCTTCTCTGGAATCCTACCTGATGCATAGTGCCTATTTACTTTGACCGATGGGGACTTGTTAACGGGCCAGGTAGGTACTGAATCCATAAAACTTAAGAATAATCGAAATGCCCGTAAGGGCGAAAATGACTAAAATACCCTTACTCTGGAAAATTACCAAAGCACCCCTCATTTGTAGAATTACCAAAATACCCCCGATTCAGAAATTGACGAAAATACCCCTGTAGGGTAGAATTACAAAAATACTGATGGGTAGTGAAATGACTAAAATACCCCTAAGTGCTTAATGTGTGAAATTGTGTATGTTGCATTCATGAAGTATATGTTGCATTTGGGTGGGTTTGATGGTACGGAGGAAGATATGTGAGGATCATATAGTCGCTTGACGACCGTGGATCCACCGATGGCTTTAAGCCCATTATATGCTTAGCAGCCTTGCTGTAACGTTTGAGTAGTGTCGTTGTTGGAGCTACCTTTGGAGTGTAGGGATGGGTGGCTTGATATTTATATCCCCACAGGAGTGTAGGGTTGGAAAGGAAATGGAGTGCAGGGTTGGATTTGGGATAGGTGCATTGCGTTCATGTGATATTGATGTGATATGAGGTTATTGTGGGCTAAGGCCCAGGACCACCGAATTTGATAGGGCTTAGGCCCAATGTGATATTTGCATGTTGATTGGATTACCAAGGGTGGTACACACTGAGTTTCGAAACTCACACCCTTTTTATTAAATGTTTCAGGTGATCCTCAGTAGACAACTCGATGTGGGAGAGGATTCGGAGATGGCCACACTAGAAGATACTTAGGAATTTTGTTTATTTGTTTCAAAAGACATGATTTTAATTACTTAATTTTCGTTGGTTGTAATAAGGCCTTGTACTCCGATTTGACTCTAGATTTTGTGTTTTGTTATCCTTGTTCAACTGTTTACTTAATTGTTTAACTTAAATAAATTTTCTTAAGTTTAAACATAGTTTCCGAAATACCTAAAAACATGGGATTTTATCATTACTTAACAAGATTCAAGGATTTTGGGCTTTTAGGCCTTAATTTTTGACATAGCAAAATCGTTTTGAATTTAAGCCTTTGATGTGACATTCTCGGATTCGGCCATAACGTCTAGGCCGGGTCAAGGGGTGTTACAACCCACACTTGGGTCATCCTTACAAGCATATACAAGCATTATCCCATACACAATTGACAACCAAAAACATATCAAATTGTCCATCATTTCTACCCACTCATAAACAACATAAACACTCCAATTTAGAACTCATTTAACTTAATATATATCCACAAGCATTTCAAAGTGTAAACCATCACAAACTTACCATCAATAATATGATAACTATGCATCAATAAGCTTACCCTTCATGTGACCATTTCATTTGCTAACAAACCATATCAAACTAAACATCATATAGCTTGATCACTCATACACATCACAACCATTTAACTAGCAATATCACATGGCTATATACATATTTCAATCATAAATCAAAGTGACTAGCCTATGCATGCCATACTTAATATTTACTCTTTCAAAAAGGTACCAAAATAAGATTGAGTAGTGTAATGACGATCCTTGACGATCTCTGAGCCTTTCGTAGCTTTAACGATCTATAAAACAGAACAAACACACACAAACTAAGCTTTCAATAGCTTAGTAAGCCATATACAAATAAACTTAACATAAATGCATATAAAAACATTAATACAATGTTATTAATATTTTTCAATGGTAGATTCATTATATTCTCTTTGGGTTATTTTCTTAGCCATAGTTTACCAAACATATCTTATCTCAAGCATTTCATTTGCTCATATCACAAACATACATATATCATCTTTTATCCATTGTCTTTAAGCACATAATTGCTCACCTTTCATGCTTATACAAAGCATACATCAAACGTACCTGAAAAGATTCTACCATTAACAAAGTCATTCATCTCTCATACTTTCCCATTGAACCGTTCAGAATTAAATAGGAAGCTCGGAATATTCAGAATAGTTGTTCAATGACAACGTCCCATACGTGGTCTTACATGTACTCAGATATCGATGCCACTGTCCCAGACAGTGTCTTACACGAATCAATACGATGCCAATGTCCCAGACATGGTCTTACACGATATCACATATCGGACACCTATGTCATGACATATTCAATCCTATCTGTTCCTAGGTTCGTACGGGACTTTTTCGGATGTTAACACCATGTCGATACTATCTCGGATTTCATGTACTCATCATCTCCTATACATTCACCATTATAAGTTTTGATATAAACATACATATATTAATGTAAATACGTTTATTTGTATATAGACTTACCTCGGATTCGGATAACGGAAACGAACTCGGCTACTCAATTACTTTCGATTTCCCACGATCTAAGCCCGTTTTCTTCAATTCTTGATCTATACATATTCAAATTTAACTCATTTATTCGCCAATTCATTCAATTCAATCCAAGAACACATATTTAGGGAAATTTTCAAATTAGCACTCTATTTTCACATTTTAACATTTTAGTCCCTATTTCACAAAATCACAAAATACACATAATTTGCTTATGCCCATGCTTAGCTGAATGTTCACTATAATCATACAAATCCACATATTTCATTTATTTCACAATTTACTCCCTCAAAATATTATTTTCTCAATTAAGTCCAAATTACACAAAATCACTAAAAACTCAAAGACAAAATATGTTAATCTAACACATCTCTTTCATAATTCATCTTCAAACATCACAAAACTCATGTGTTCATCAATGGCATAATTCAAAATCATCATCAATTCACAAAATTGAAGCATGGGTTCTGAAGAACACAAAGCAACGATTACAAAAACGTAGAAACTATCAAAAATCGAACAAAAATTGACCTTGAATTAAGACTTGTAATGGCCGAATGTAACAAAGCTCAAGCTCTTTCTTTTTCTTTCAAGAATCGGTGGAAAATGGATGAACATTCCACTATCTTATTCCTTTTGTTTTATCATAATAGCTTAAATACATATTTTACTAATTTAACCTTTTTGATTAATTAAGAAAACCATATAAACTATGTTTAAAACCATACATTATCTAAAATAATGGCTAGTTTTCTTCTTAAGGACTTTATCTTTATAAAGACACATCAATTCGACCATTATTCAATTAGAAAGCTACTTTTATAATTTATGTGATTTAGTCCTTTAATCAAATTAAACACACAAACGATAAAATTTTCATACAAAATTTTTCACATATGCTAATTCATGTAATGCAGACACATAAAATAATATTAATATATAATTTTACTTGGATTTGTGGTCCCAAAACCACTATTCCAACTAAGGTCTAAACCATACTGTTACATTCCAGCTAAGGGTGCCAAATAGCTATGGAATATTAATTGGAGGTCTTTAAAGGGCTATTAGCCCCTTAAATAAAAGTTGGCCGACCATAGGTGTAACATCCGGGTTTTAAGGGCTCTGCATTTATCTTGTTTCTATGTGTTTGGTATGCTTTGTATGTTGTTTATGTGTGTTTGGGGTCTTCGGAAAGGCCCAGGGTTAAGCCGGAACCTTGGCCAAAATTTTAGTTTTGGGCATTTCTAGGGGAGAGTTGATTGGGGTAGGACTTATGGTTTGTTGCTAGTGTTTGTTGACACAAGAACTAAGGTAGTAAGGTGGCAAGGGGGCGCCACTTAAGGTGCAGGTAGTGACGCCTCAAGGGAGCTGAGAGGGAGCAGGTTCAAATCGCGTGAAACTCAATTTAGATTTCTTTTTGGCGTTAAGGGGGGCAGTGGTGAAGTTCGGCTGCGACACTTCAGGATAGATTGTTGATTGAGTCAAAAATATTCGAATGTGTGGCTGAGAGAAAATAAAGGAGTTTGACTCATTCAAACTATTTTGAATAAGTGATCATGAGTGAATTAGGGAGAAAAATAAGGGATTTAGCAAGGGGTGAAGGTAGTGGCCGGATTTGGAATGCTTGGGGGAGTGTAGGAATCGGTTCTAGTTTGTTTAGGGTGTGCCGAATTTGAATGAGGGTCATAGGCACTTTAGTGCTCAAGGTGCATTTTCGGTTTTTAGGTTGGAGGTGCTGAAATTTTGGAAGTGTTTAGTAGCCAAGTTAGAGAGCTCTTTTCTTTTTCGGCATTTGGAGTTTTCTTCTGTCAACTTTTGAACCATTTCTTTTGGTTAGCCGAACCCTCCTATTATCTTTTCTTATTTTTCTCTTTTCATTTGTTTCATCTAAAAGCCGAAATTCCACCTTTTTCACTTATTCTCCTTGGCCGAATCTCTCTTTCACCCCATTCATACTCTTAAGCTTTAAACTATGAGCGAAATACCATTCCTCTTGTGATCACTTCTCCTCTCCTTCTCTTCTTTACTTGTTCTATTTCAAATCGAAACCATCCTTTTTCCCTCATATTCATACAAAGCCGAAACCCTTAGTGACTTCCATTCACTTCTCCATTCTTGCTTAGCCGAAACTCTTAAGGCTTTAGTTGAGATCTCTTATCTTCATTTCCGGTTCTCCCATTTTATTCTCTTCCACTTTTGTTCATTGCCGAATCTACTCTACTGTTGTGCTTGTGCCAAATTCTCTAGGGTGTTATTCGAATCCTCGATGTAAGGTAAGATCATTCCCTTTCATTTTCCCTCGGATTAAACCTGAATTCCCTCTTTTTCTTGGTAAGGCCGAGTCTGCCTTGACTGATATCTTAACATGTTTCTTTCTCTCGGTGTTCTGTTGATTAAAGGCGTCTATTCCGGAAAGTAGTGCTGATCGGATCTTTTGAACCCTACCTCTGTTTTTGGGATTTCAAGGTAAGGGTTTTCTCTTCAGGTATTTGATTAGGTTCACTTTTGTACCCGCTATCCCAACCCTGTATTGTTGTTAAACAACCCTTGTTTCTTTATAGTATATCTGATCAAGAACTTTTGATGGAATCTAATACCAATCAGGCTAAAGAGAGGGTTGGACCTGTAAACCCAACCCCTAAGTTTAAGAGACGTGTCGTGTCAGCAGTACGAGATTGGCCACCGGGTTGTAGACCGGCTTCAGAATAGAGTAGTAGGGAGATAGCAGTGGTTCCTGCTAGCGATAGTGTCAACATAGACAGTATTATTCTGCGTGTTATCAGGTGTGTAAAACTGCACACACTTTAGTTATCTGTGATGTTAATTACATGGGCTGAAAAGCCAGAAAAGGCTGTGTAGACAGTCGTGAAACCCTTATGGGTAAGGCTAAGGATGCCAGGTACGTGACTGTATCGTTTCCTTGCATGGATGGATATATGTGGTAAACCTGTACATTGTGGTTAGAGTGTTGCATTCGTTATGATGGTTATGTTGATGTTGCGTTCATTATGATATGCACGTAATACATGGGATGGGATATGTATTGAACGGAAAGTGCTTGATTATGAGGTCACATAGTGATCAGGGGCTGAGCCACGTTATATTATGAGGTCACATAGTGGCCGGTGGCTAAGCCACGTTGTACGATTTTGGTCACCTAGTGATAGGCATTATGACTGACAGCAGGGCTGTTAAAGTGGCGTGTAGCAGATGGAGGGTCGATTGTAGAAATCCCAACGGTGTGATAGGCCGGTATGGGTTGGTGTGTAGAGGATGGAAAAAACTAGGTTGGGCTGGGACATGATGCATTCATTTATTTCTATGCCATATTGAGAGGGCTAAGCCCCAACATGCATTTGTAGGCTACGAGCCGTTTATGTGTTACGGGGAATTTACACACTGAGTCTCGGTGACTCACCCCTTTGCTTAACCTTTCAGGTAATCAGTAGATCGTGGATATGGGAGCCGAGGCGGACTCATGGAGGGCATAAAGTCTTTTCTTTTCATAAACTTTTTCCTACTTTACTTCAATTTTTATTGGGGATTTTATTTGTGTAATAAGGCCTCCCTAAACTAATATTTGGTTTTTAGTTTATTTATTTATTTTTCTCAATTAAGATTCGACACTATGCAACTTAATCACTAGATAACAAAAAAAATGGGGTTTCCAAAATGCGTGAAACTCAAAACACACGTTTTCTTTCACGTATCATTAAACATAATGAATATTCGATTAATACAAATTGGAATTTTTCTTGATCCAACAAATCACTATTTTAAAGACATCACCTTAATCGAAAAGTTTTGAAATCTACTGTTTTTCCTAAATCCAACAAAAATTCATTTTCGCTTCACCTTGTGACATATCGGAACTGGTCGTAACGTTTTGGCCGGGTTTGGGGTGTTACAACAGGGGACAAGAGAGTCAAAAATTTGGTAAGTAGGTGGATTAGGTGGACTAAATTGGGATTTTCTATTAAAATAAAGAAAGAAAAGATATCATCTTTTCTTCTTCATTCCTCCACCGAAAAACACAAGCAAAATAGGGGTTTTAAAGCTCAAAATTTTAGCAAACACTTCTCCCTACAAGTAAGTGTTCTAGTGATCATTTCTTGATAAAAATTGTACTTTTGGAACCCCTAAAGCTTAAGCTTTCTAAAGAGGGTACTATTTTGTAAAATGGTGAAGAGTTTAAAATTTTTCCATGAGAGCTTTTAAGTTGTTTGCTACATTTTTATGGAAGAAGATGTGTCTTAGTTGTTAACTGAACAACTTTTATGAAAGGTGTTACCATAAAAACACCTAAAATGACCTTTTTGTAATGGTTGTAAAATATGTAGTAAATGTGTGAAATATTGAGTTTTGATGGTAGTCATAAGAGGAATAAATGTTCGCCTAGGCTCGTTAAAGAGAGAAATTTGATTAGAGTTGATTTTCGAGCCTAGGGGTAAAATGGTCATTTTGCAAAAGTCTAAGGGCAAAATAGTAAATTTTCCAATGCATGATTATTGAAACGCATTTACTAATGTCATAATTAAATGAGCTAATTTGCTATTATAGATCAAGAAGAACCAAGAATTTACCTCGACTGGGGAAAGAACAAATTATCGGACTAGATCGACGATCTAGCTTGTTTTGAAATCAAGGTAAGTTTGTATGTGATAAATTCAACATTTATGCTAGTATCTTTGAGAAGGTTTGATATTATAATGATGCATGATATTCTATGAAATTGAGTATTGGTGTTGAATGAGAAAGATGACAATAGTTGAGATGTTGAAGTCCCAATAGGACTATAATAAAATGTGAAATTACTATCACCGAGAAATGAGATGGATATTGATAATGTCCCGTGTTAGACCATGTTCGGGACATAGCCTCGACACTGAATTGAGATCTAGTATAAGACCATATCTAGGATATGTCTTCGGTACCAAATATGAGAATCGTATAAGACCATATCAGGGATATGTCATCGGTACTTGATGTGAAATTCCGTATAAGACCATATTCGGAAGATGACATCAGCATTCAGAGGTGACCCCATGTAAGACCACATCTGGGATGTGGCATTGGCTTTGTGTTTATGTTAATAACGATGAATACGCATCTTTGAGTATCCCTAGGGATTTAGTGGGATAAATAGATAAGCTTGGAAATAAGAATGAGATTAGTATTAAAGTCATGTGATTGAGTAAATACAGGTGCCCGTTAGTAATTCACGAGGAATGTTACGATATTTGGCATGGTATGTGCTAGATAAGAACAAGTACGAGTAAGTTTGGCAAAGTGCTTATGACTTGTGTGGTTATCTAATACCATGGATTAATGTTATGATAAGCTTATTATTGCTATTTATTTTCGTGCAAACTTACTAAGCTTTATGCTTACCCCTCTCATTTCCCTTTTCCTTGTAGTATTGCCAAAATAACTTGAGGATCGTGGAAAGTCGGAGTTTGGAAATCACACTATCGACATCTCTTTGGTATAACAAAGTTAGATTTATTTTTAGTATGGCATGTATAGGACTTGGGTATTTTGTTATGTCATATTAGTTAGCCAAAGTGTTGGCTATTTATGTGATTAAATTCATTTTGTAAGTGGTCATTGGAATTGGGCCAATACTTGACAAGTTATTATATATTCAATGATGATGAAATTATGAGGTTATGCTTGTGTGAATGCTTTGATTTGAGTTCTTAGAAGAGCCTTAGGGTTATGAGTTATGTTGAATTGAATTGGTATAAGTATGATTGCTATGTAGGGTGGCATTTGGCTTGGAATATAGCCCTTTAAATGTCCACACAGGTAGACACACGGGTGTGTGTCTAGGCCGTGTGTGACACACGGTCTGCCCCATGAGCGTGTTGATCGGCCGTGTGTCCCCTTGCATGCTAGATTTACAAGACAGTATGCTCAGTAGTAAACACACGGGAAGAGATACAGCCGTGTGGGAGGCACGGCCATGGACACGGGCGTGCGCCTTGGCCGTGTAACCTAGTGAAGTGATGATGTCATAAACAGAATGCCATGGTTTTGGCACACGGGTTAAGACATGGGCGTGTCGAGGCCGTGCGAGGAATACGGGCCAGGGACACGGGCGTGTGTCAGGCTGTGTGAAAACCCCGTAGGTTAAAATTAGAAAATAAATTCCACACGGGCTAGGAATATGGGCGTGTTGACCACACGGCCTGCCCACATGGGCGTGTTCCATTTCACACGGGCGTGTGGCCCCTGTTTAGGCGAAATTTTTCTAAGAGCGTAAAAGTTTCTAGTTTAATTTTGAGACCTCCTGAATGCATGTTTAAGGCCTCATAGGCCCATGATAAGGATGTTATGCATTTGAATGAGAAGTTTATATTGGAGATGGATTTTTTAAAGCCCGAAGTTGCACGTACAAGTACGTTAAGTCCGATAATGCCTCGTACCCGGTTCTGGAGTGGAATATGGGTAAGGGGTGTTACAAACTGTCTTCATTAATGTATTATTATTTTGCTGAGTATTGATACACTATCCAATTAGCCATGGGTTAGGCATGTCAAGACAAAGTATTCCTGTTGGCAACTTTAATAATCTAGAAATCTTGATAGTAGAACCCCCTTGTAGGAAATAAGAAAACAAAGAATGTTTCCCTTCCTTAGAAGAACCAATTCTTCTGTAAGCTTTGTTTCCAATCAATCCCAAGAGTCTGACCAGACCTCAAACAACATTGTTAATGAAAAAGAAGAACATTATGAAAACATTCCCCAAAGATTTGATAATTGGACTCTTCCAAGAGTTCCAACAAACCAATTCTACAAGAAAAAAACTTTTGAAAATTTAAATTCTTTTTGTAGTTAGGTTATAAAAACAAAAGAAATGAGTTTACCTATTCAAAAAGAATATGAAACAATCCAATTATTAGATAGAGTCGTCATTAATAAACTCAAAGAACAAAAATACAAATATGTCCATTTTGGACTAGTCCAGGTTGGTGTCAAACCTCTTAGTGTTGAAGCCACTAAAAATACCTCAATTTTAATTGTATTAAGAGACCAAATACACATCATGTTTAATGACTCATTATTAGGAACTATAGAAACAAGCCTATGTACCAGCCCAATACATTTTAATTGTTATCCAAATTTTATGGTTTCTTTGACTGACAAAAATATTTTACAATCTTTGACCCTCCAAATACATACCCATAACTACAAAATGCTTCCTGGTACGAAAGTATTAACATTAGTTTATAGAATCCATTTCAAAGCTATGTATTCTGTAGTTAATGCCAAGGCTTTACTCCAAAGCACAAAACGAGAAACCCTCTTAATAGAAATAGATACTTCAAGATCTCATACGACAATCCCAAGAACAATATAATGGCATGAAATAAACCTTCCTGATAGGTGGAAACTTGAGGGTGCTACAGACCCTGTGGCACCAACTCCCATAAGAAACAATTCATTGAGTGAAATCTCTGCACACCAAGATGGCACAGTTGAATTAATATTCAACAGGTTACGAAAAATGCCTCCAAGACATTCCTTCGAAATAGGAAGTACCAGCACATCTTTTAGGAGTTTAAATTTAGAAGGAGATTCAAATCTAGAAACACAAACGATAGATTTTAGGACAGCTAGAGCCTCTGTCTCTTCTATCCCAACAACATTTTGAACCAATTTACAAGGAATAGATAATTCCTCAAATATAGCTCAATCTATCTATGCCAGACAGGAAGAGAGTCCCCAAAATTCACCTAATATGTCACCAACATATTCATCAATGACTAATAATGCAAGACAAGGAGAAAATTCAGAAATATTTGTTTTAGAAAAAACTTTTGAGATAAACAAAGAATGATGTAGAAAGCACTTCTATTCCAACAAAAATAAGCAAAAAAGAGAAACTTACTTTAAAAATTATAATGATAAAAAATAAAACATTCTTCAAGAATATTATGAATTTATGAATACCCATAAAATTTATATAAAATTCTTTGAATGATTTGAAGAATATTATTCAGAATCTATTAATACAATAAAACATAATACTAGATGGCAAACTAATAAATGAGAAGTTGAATCTCGACATCCCCCTTTAATGGAGGTTCAATATCTTCACAAAAATACTGGAATAAAAGCAAATCCTTTAAAAATGATAGCTCCTGATGCAGGAGAACAAATCTCATCAAAAGATATTAAAATGGTAGTAGAACAAAATAACTATACAAATATCAGTCTTCATACAATAGGAACACAATTAGATTATATTGAGAATTTGGTGGAAAGTCAACCGATTAAGAAAGAAATAGTAAAAGAGGTAATAGAAAAAAGTTCTAAAGAACCAATATTCAAACATTATGAGATTCCAAAACCTTTCCAAAAATCCCAATTTGATTTCTTAACGGAAATCCAAAATAGACTTGATGCTTTAGAAAGTTACAAGTCTGAATTAATTACACCTGATACCCCAATGCAAGCCCAACATTCAGTATATACATTACACCAATCCTCTCAATCTGACTCTGACCAGTCAGATGAACAACAAATTAACAAGATGGCTTGGAAAGAACCAAAAAGATTATATTATCCAAAAACCACTGCGTCTGATCTTAATATAGAAGAAAAACCTATCTTTCAAAATAAATACAATGCTAATACAATTTATGAATGGAATATAAATGGAATGTCTGAATACAATATTCTTAGTTTATTACAGCAAATGATGATGGTTTCAAATATTTATAAAACCCAAAACCAAAATGGATTAATCAGTGATCATGCTATAGCCAATCTTTTAGTTGCTGGATTTACTGGTCAATTAAAAGGATGGTGGGAACATGCACTCACTAAAGCCCATCAGGAAGAAATTTTAAAAGTAATGAAAAAGGATGATCAAGGAAGAATTATTTTAGATGAACAAGGAAGAGAAATCCAAGATGCAATAGCAACTTTAAGTTTCTCAATCTCTAAACACTTTATAAGAGATCCTTTTCATCTTAAAGATATAAATTCAGAATTATTATCAAATTTAAAAAGCAAAAAATTAACCAATTTTAAATGGTATAAAGATGTCTTTATTACTAGAGTTATGCAAAGATCTGATAACCAACAACCGGTTTGGAAAGAAAGGTTTCTAGTAGGACTTCTTACTTTGTTAGGAGAAAAAGTTAGAAATCAAATAAGAGAAAATTATAGGGGTATTATTCCATATGAAAAGCTTCCATATGGTGAGCTAATTAGTTTCACCTAAAAAGAAGGATTAAAAATTTTTCAAGATTTAAAATTACAAAAACAACTTAAGAAAGAAAGATATCGACGTAAAAAAGAATTAGGATCATTCTGCCACCAATTTGACATTAGGAATGAACCTTCTTCTTCAAAAACATGCTACCCTGTAAAACTAAAAAATAGGAAAAATAATATTTCATAATATTATTAAAAAACCCAAATATAGAAAATACAGAAAAGAAAAGAAACAATAAAAAACAGAAAATAAAATTGATAAAACAATAAAATGTTATAGATGTGGAAAACCAGGACACATCTCAAAATATTGTAAAATTAAAAGAAACATTAATAATTTAAATCTAGATGAAGAAATAAAACAAAAATTAAATGAGATTCTCTTAGAAACAACTTCTCCTAAAAATGATAAATCTACCGAAACAAATGAATTACAAATAGACGAATTACATACAACATCCCAATCTTCTGATGATGAAAATGAACCCTCAATTAATATGTTAACCAAAGACCAAAAATTTATGATTGAAGTTATTGATAAAATTCAAAACCCAGAACATAAAAGAAAATACCTTTTGAAATTAAAATCCTCATTAAAAGATAAACCAAAAAAAGAAAAAGAAATTATTTGTAACATCCGGGGTTTGGGGGTCTCGCATTTTACTTCGTATCTATGTGTTGGTATGCTTTGCATGATTGTTTTGAGTGTGTTTGAGGCTTCGGGAAACCTTGAGGTTAGGGCTGGGCTTTAGCGAAAATTTTTGGGTCTGAGCTGTTAGGGGAGATCTAGTGGAGCCAGGCTTTAAGGGATTAAATTTTGTGGTTGTTGACACAAGAGAAAGGGGTGGTGTAGTGGCAGGGAGGCATCACTTTGGAGAGCTTGGAGGTTGCGTCAGAGGGGAGTTACAAGGGGAACGGAGTTCGAGCTGCAAGGATGACATTTTGGGGTTTTATTTTGCACTTGTAGAGGTAAGTGGTGGATTCGGCAAGGGCACTTAAGGGGAGGAGTGTTGAACGGGTCAAACGGTTCGAATGAATGGTGGAGAGTGATCTAGGGATGTTGAAACATTGAAATGTGTTTGAATGGGAGGGTGTGAGTGAATTGAGGAGGGAATTAAGGGATTTGGAGTAGGGATGGAGTGACTGGTCGAATGTGGGGTTCTAGAAGGGGAATTTTCTGTCATGTAGGGGGTGTTTCAGTTTAGGGGTATTGGTGCCGAAGGGGTGTGTGTGTTATAGTTACTTATAGGTTTGGTAGATTTTTTTCGGCATTTGTGAGTAGTACATGAGAAGCAAATTGGTCTATTTTCCCTATAGATAAAGCTGAACCCTCTCTCATTCTTTTTCCATTTCTTCTCTCATTTTTCACCTTTACTTAGTTGCTTCATAAACCGAACCTCATTCCTCTCTTATTCTCTTTTACACTTTGGTAGCCTAAAGCATTTATTTCACTCTCAAAAGCCAAACAACCCTTTTTCTCCTTGTGGTCGAATGTACCTCCCATTTGTTGAACCATAGACGAACCTTCTAACCATCTCCATTTTTTCATATTTTTCTTCTTTTATTCGTTTGTTGCAAGCCCATCTTTTGGCCGAATTCTCCCTACCCTTTTCTTTCGATTCTCACCTCTTTTATCCTAGTCATAATCTACTTCCATTTCATCTCTTAAGTGTTCTTTCGGTTCTTATTATTTTTTAAAGCCGAATATCTCTCTCTTGTGGTGACTCTTTTCGTTTGTTAATCGTTAGAGAAAGTGCCGTTACTCATCACCTGCCAATTCTCTCAATCGGTTCTCAGTGGTAGTGGTAAGGGTTCTCTTCTCTCTGAATCTTTCTCTTTTTCTCTTTGGTTGCCGAAACCAAAAACTTAACTTTGTCTCTTATGTGTTGGCCGAACATATGAAGGGCGTGACTTAATGTCTCTTTGCTTATAGCCAGCGTGAGGGGTTTTAAGGATCATTCGGTTTTCGGTTCAACCAAGGTAAGTGGGTTACAGCATTCGTTCGGCCGAAGGCCACTTCTTCTGTCCACAAGGTTGTAAGGCCGAATCTAATATGGGTTATGTAGGGACTTCGACGATCTTTTAGTTCAAGTGTAGATCCTTCGGGTTCTGTCAATTTCGGTAAAGGGTATTCGATTAAAGTATTTATTTAGTTTCGCTAATATCTGATTCAACGTTTTAACCGGGTCTTCTGACCAAGATTGTATTTTATGGATTCGAGTACCAGTCAATTTGAGGAATGGGTTGGACACGTAGTCCTTACCCTTAAATTCAAGAATCGAGCAGTTTCAGCTATTCGGGATTGGCCACCGGGTTGTGGGCCAGCGTATGAAAAAGGCAAGTAGATCGCTGTGATCTCTTCGAGTGAGGACGTTAGAGAGATCGATAGTTTAGTTCTCCAAGTTTACAGGTGTACGATTATCACACTATTCCCTTAACTTTTCATATGTATGTGTTATGCTTGAAAGCCGAAAATAGCGGCAGTGGTAAGTGAGTTGCCTATGTTGGGTAACCGGAAAACCAGGTTAGTATGCTATTTCTATTAATACTCGTGAATAATCTGTTGTGGATGCATGTTGAGTATGATATATATATGTATGTCATATCATGTTGCCTATCTTTCATATGATGTTGCATGTGCATGGGATATTGGGTTATAAATGATTTAAAAGGGGAAGTGTATACATATTTGTGACTCTGTCACGGGTTAATGATGGCCTCGAGCCTCATTGTGGATATGGTGATTTAATCACGTGTGGAAACAGTGGCTGGACCACTTATGTGGACTTTGAGCAGTGTGTTTGTCAGCATAACTACCAAAGAGGTGTGTAGCGGATGGAGGGTTGATTGTAGAAATCCCCAGGTGTGTATGAGGATGGATGTACGGAGTGGTGTGTAGAGGATGGATAATAGGTTGGGTTGGGCTATCATTTGTATATTTGTGCATGGTATGTTGATTTGGGGGCCCAAGCCCACTTGTGGAATGGGGGTAGTATAATTGCACACTGAGTCTTGCGACTCACCCTGTTTTCTTAACACATCGCAGGTAGCTCGTGACTCTTTGGACTGGGTTGGAATGGACTCGAGGTGGCCATGCAGGAGTTAATCTAGTAAACATTATTTTGAACTATTAATTGCTACTTTCTTTTGGAATATTTGGAGTATGTAATAAGGTCACTATAAATTTGGTAAACTTTGGGATTTTAAAGTTGGATTTATTATTAAATTTTATTTAAGATATGACATCATTATACTTTAACATGGAAGAAATAAATGAATGAAATCTTCAAAACGTGGGTACATAAAACAACTGATTTTTCTCAAGTATCAACAAGGATAATAAATAGAATTTAACTAAATTCAGAAATTTTCCTTCAACTACAAACCACTGATTTCAAAACATCACCTAAAGTGAAAGGTATTTCAAGCTTACGGTATTTTCCCTACATTCAAAATTAAATTCGTTTTTACACCTTTTCCTAGTAGCATGCCAGATCCGGTCGTGGTGTGTGGGCTGGGTTTGGGGTGTTACAATTTGGTATCAGAGCCCAGTTTTAAACTCAGCCTTGGGTTTTGGGGGTCACAACATTTTCAAATTATGTATTTAAGTTAGTCTAAAAAGAAATTTTTCATGAAACAATTTTTGTGAAAGAATGGCACTCGAGTTCCCGGCCCAGGTCCACCAGGTAAGCTTTTTGACTGCTAAATAGATTGTATGAGGTGGTTATATGATGCATTGCTATAGATATGAGAATTTAGAATGCTTACTGTAGGGACATAAACCTTTAGAGATGTATGTGCTTTACGAAGGAACAACTTAGAATTCTGTGTCATAAAACTATGCGTTAGTAAACAAGTGGAAAGATATGCTGACTCATAAAATTTATAATCATAGTAAGGGCGGAACGTTAGCTATGAGTACTAGGGGACGTGGACGTAATGCGCGTGTACGTGGTAGGGGTAGGATGGCTGTGTCGGAACCAGTAGGGTCTGGTCATGGATCAGGGAACGAGATGCCGCTGCCGCCAGCCGCGAAAGTAGAGTTTCAGGATCAAACTGGTGGAGACAATGCGATGTCTCAAGCGATGTTACGGGTTTTGGAGAGAGTTGCGGGGGCAGGCATGGGTATTGGGGCCCGAAAATCTGTGTCTGAGCGACTCCGAACGAATGGAGACGAAACATTTAGGGGTGTCTCTGGAGTAGCTCCAAACGTGGCTGAGTATTGGTTGGAGGCGGTCGAAAGGATTATGGATGACTTGGACTGCACAGCTAAAGAGAAGCTGAAGGGCGCGGTTTCTTTACTTCGGGATGAGGCCTACCAGTGGTGGCTCATTGTCAGAGAGGGTACTCCTGCAGACCGATTGGATTGGGATTTCTTCAAGATGAAGTTCTAAGGGAAGTACGTTGGGGCCAGTTATGTAGATGCTCAGAGGAAGGCATTCCTGAATTTTGTTCAAGGGGGTAAGGTGGTAGCTGAGTACGAGGCAGAATTTTTGCGGTTAAGTCGGTACGCCCGGGGGATTGTTGCAACCGACTACGAGCGCTGTGTGAGATTTGAAGATGGGCTGCGAGATGAGCTGCGAGTGTTGATAGCTCCTCAGCGGGAGAGAGACTTTACTATTTTGGTGGAAAAAATTGAGATAGCTGAGGAGGTTAAGTGAACTGAGAGGAAAAATAGGGATAAGGACAGAGGCAGGAATAAGAGGAGTTATGGACCGTCGGGATCATCGGGGGGTTTCCAAAAAAGGCCTACAGTTGAGGGACCTGTTCGCGTTACTACGCTGGCTACTGTGGGGCAATTTTGACAGTGTGCTCATTGTGGGAGGTCACATGCAGGGGAGTGCTGGGGAAGAAATAAGGAGTGCTTCAAGTGTGGGTCAATGGATCATTTGATTAAGAATTGTCCGTAAGACATAACCAAGGCTTGGATGGTAGGTCAGGGGTATGTGCAGCCAGGAAAGGGTGGTCAACAGGTGCCGAGAGGTTATGGTCCGAACCGAGGTGGGAATGGTTTTGGCCGAGGTCGTGGAGCACCGAGCAGAGGAACAGCGAGTACTGAGGCAAGGCAACCTGGGTTAGTTTACGCGGCCAGACGTCGTGAAGAGGGGGATGCACCAGACGTAATAACGGGTATGTTTCTCATTTTTGGGTTACCCTTTATTGCATTAATTGATGTTGGGTCGACTCACTCTTATATTGCTAGTATGGTGTCTGGAACTTTGAATATGAATCCTGAAACTGCCTTTACGGAGATGACTGTACTTAGTCCTTTAGGGCAATCGGTAGTGGTAAATAAACTCTTTAGAAGTGTGCCTTTAGAAGTTCAAGGGTCACTTTTCCCGGCTGACTTGATGGAACTACCATTTGGGGAATTTGACTTGATCTTAGGCATGGATTGGTTAGTAAGGTACCGTGCAAATTTGGGCTGTGTTGCTAAGCGCATGATGTTAAAGACTCCCGAGGATAAAGAAGTCTTAGTGATAGGTGAGAGGAGAGACTACTTGTCTAATATAGTGTCTGCTCTTAAGGCGGAAAGAATGGTGAAGAAAGGATGCATGGCCTTCTTAGCTTTTGTCAGTGCCTTGGATGCAAAGGAAACAACCATGGGGGAGGTTAGAACAGTAAAGGAATTTGTGGATGTTTTTCTTGAAGAGCTTCCAGGGTTGCCTCCGGATCGCAAGGTGGAGTTTGGAATCGAGCTTCTACCAGGTACGGCTCTGGTGTCCATCGCCCCTTATAGGATGGCACCAAAGGAGCTGGTTGAACTTAAAGCTCAAATTTAGGAGTTACTAGATCGCGGTTTTATTCGACCCAGTATGTCTCCATGGGGAGCACTGGTGTTATTTGTAAAGAAGAAAGACGGATCTATGCGTATGTGCATTGATTACCGCCAGTTGAATAAGCTGACGATCAAGAACAAGTACCCGCTGCAGAGGATTGACGACCTGTTTGATCAGCTCAAAGGGGCTTCGGTCTTTTTGAAGATAGATTTGAGGTCAGGATATCACCAGCTTAGGGTAAAGGAAGCAGATATTTGTAAGACGGCTTTTCGGACACGCTACGGGCACTATGAATTTTTGGTAATGCTGTTTGGGTTAACAAACGCACCAGCCGCGTTCATGGATATGATGAACCGGGTTTTTCAACCCTATTTGGACCAATTCGTAGTAGTATTCATAGACGACATTCTAGTATACTCCAAGACAGAAGAGGAGCATGATTCGCATCTTCGGGTAGTTCTACAGATTCTAAGGGAGAAGAAATTGTACGCCAAATTTAGTAAGTGCAAATTTTGGTTAAGAGAAGTCACTTTTCTGGGTCATGTGGTATCTGTAGAAGGGATAAGAGTTGATCCTCAGAAGGTCGAGGCGGTGCTGGATTGGAAACCACCTAAGTCTGTGGCGGAGATTCGAAGTTTCATGGGATTAGCGGGTTATTACAGAAGGTTTGTCGAAGGTTTTTCCTTAATTGCGGCACCCTTGACTAAGTTGTTAAGAAAGGAGGTACCTTTTGTGTGGACGAACAAGCAGCAAGAGAGTTTCGAGAAGCTAAAAAGGATTTTGATGGAGGCTCGGTCTTAATTCAGCCTGAGGCTGGGAAAGATTTCGTAGTGTATTGTGATGCTTCTCATACGGGGTTAGGTTGTGTGCTGATGCAGGAGGAGACGGTTGTTGCCTATACGTCTTGGCAGTTAAGACCGCATGAGATTAACTATCCCACGCATGATCTGGAATTAGCTGCGGTGGTTTTCACTTTGAAAGTGTGGAGACATTATTTGTATGGAGAGAAGTCTGTTATCTACACTGGCCACAAGAGTTTAAAGTATCTGTTGACTCAGAAGGAGTTGAACTTGAGGCAGCGAAGGTGGGCAGAGCTATTAAAGGATTATGACTGCTCGATTGAATATCATCCGGGTAAGGCGAATGTGGTGGCAGATGCATTAAGCCGAAAGGTAATATCAGATTTGAGAGCGATGTTCGCTCATCTTAGTTTATATGACGACGGGAGTTTATTGGCTGAGCTGCAAGTGAAGCTGACATGGGTAAGTCAGGTTAAAGAGAAACAGTTATCAGATGTTGTTCTGAGTGCTCGACTTCTGCAAGTGCAGGATGGTGGAATAGAGGATTACAGTTTGAACAACGACGGAGTTCTGTGTTTCTAGGGGAAGGTTTGCATGCCGAAGGATGTGGAGTTAAGGCAAATGATTCTTCAGGAAGCGCATAGTAGCCCTTACGCTATGCATCCTGGAGGAAGTAAGATGTATCGAGATCTGAGGGAACAGTTTTGGTGGCTTGGATTAAAGTGAAAAGTTACGGAGTTTATGGGAAAGTGTTTAATGTGTCAGCAAGTCAAAGCCGAACACCATTTACCTTCGGGATTGTTACAGCCGGTGAAGATTCCACAGTGGAAGTGGGAGAGAATCACGATGGATTTTGTTAGTGGGCTACCCCTTACGCCCCCTAAAAAAGACTCGGTATGGGTGATAGTGGATCGGTTGACAAAATTTGCTCATTTCATACCTGTTCGTGTCGATTATTCTCTTCAAAGGTTGGCTAAGCTGTATGTGGCAGAAATTGTGAGGCTGCATGGGGTACCAGTGTCAATCATATCGGATAGGGTCCCTAGATTTACATCGCGGTTTTGGAGGGTGTTGCATCAGGCTTTGCGCACTAGATTGGATTTTAGCACGGCGTTCCATCCGCAGATAGATGGCCAGTCTGAAAGGGTAATTCAGGTATTGGAGGACATGTTGAGGGGGTGTGTCATCGATTTCAGGGGCAGTTGGGAAGAATTCTTACCCTTGGTAGATTTCGCATACAACAACAGTTACCAAGCTAGTATTCAGATGGCGCCGTATGAAGCGTTGTATGGGCGGAAGTGTCGCACTCCTACCTGTTGGAATGAATTGGGTGAACGCCATATCTTAGGTCTGAAAATGGTTGCAGAATCAGAGGAGAAGGTTAAGGTAATTCGAACTCGATTGAAAGAGGCATCAGACAGACGGAAACCGTATGCAGATCTTAAGCGGAAAGAGATAGAGTTTGCAGTAGGTGATCGGGTTTTCTTGAAGGTCTCGCCGTGGAAGAAGGTGATAAGATTTGGATGTAAGGGTAACCTAAGTCCCAGATTTATAGGGCCTTATCGGGTTTTGAAGCAAGTGGGGCCAGTAGCGTACCAGTTGGAGTTGCCTTCAGAGTTGAAGCAGATGCATGATGTGTTTCACGTCTCGATGCTAAAACGTTACCGTTCAGATCCGTCTCACGTGGTGCCAGTCGAGGAAGTTGAAATAAGGCCAGACTTGTCTTACGAGGAGGAACCAAACCAGATTTTGGAGCGAGACATTAGGGTGCTGCGGAAGAAATCAGTTCCTTTAGTCAAAGTATTATGGCAGAAGCATGGTTCGGAAGAAGCGTCGTGGGAGCCAGAGGAGGCGATGCGACAGCAATACCCTCACCTCTTTTGATCAGGTAATTTCGAGGCTGAAATTTCTTTATGGGGGTAGAACTGTAACTCCGGGGTTTGGGGGTCTCGCATTTTACTTCGTATCTATGTGTTGGTATGCTTTGCATGATTGTTTGAGTGTGTTTGGGCCAGGCTTTAAGGGATTAAATTTCGTGGTTGTTGACACAAGAGAAAGGGGTGGTGTAGTGGCAGGGAGGCATCACTTTTGGGAGCTTGGAGGTTGCGTAAGAGGGGAGTTACAAGGGGGAAGGAGTTCGAGCTGCAAGGATGACATTTTGGGGTTTTTTTTTTTTTGCACTTGGAGAGGTAAGTGGTGGATTCGGTAAGGGCACTTAAGGGGAGGAGTGTTGAACGGGTCAAACGGTTCGAATGGATGGTGGAGAGTGATCTAGGGAGGTTGAAACATTCAAATGTGTTTGAATAGGAGGGCGTAAGTGAATTGAGGAGGGAATTAAGGGATTTGGAGTGGGGATGGAGTGGCTAGCCGGATGTGGGGTTCTAGAAGGGGAATTTTCAGTCATGTAGGGGGTGTTTCGGTTTAGGGGTATTGGTGCCAAAAGTGTGTTTGTGTTATAGTTACTCATAGGTTTGGTAGATGTTTTTTTCGGCATTTGTGAGTAGTACATGAGAAGCAAATTGGTCTATTTTCCCTATAGGTAAAGCTGAACCCTCTCACATTCTTCTCTCATTCTTTTTCCATTTCTTCTCTCATTTTTCACATTTACTTAGTTGCTTCATAAACCGAACCTCATTCCTCTCTTCTTCTATTTTACACTTTGGTAGCCTAAAGCATTTATTTCATTCTCAAAAGCCGAACAACCCTTTTTCTCCTTGTGGTCGAATGTACCTCCCATTTGTTGAACCAGAGTCGAACCTTCTAACCATCTCCATTTTTTCCTATTTTTCTTCTTTTATTCGTTTGTTGCAAGCCCATCTCTTGGCCGAATTCTCCCTACCCTTTTCTTTCGATTCTCACCTCTTTTAACCTAGTCATAATCTACTTCCATTTCATCTCTTAAGTGTTCTTTCGGTTCTTATTGTTTTTTAAAGCCGAATATCTCTCTCTTGTGGTGACTCTTTTCGTTTGTTAATCGCTAGAGGAAGTGTCGTCACTCATCTCCTGCCAATTCTCTCAATCGGTTCTCAGTGGTAGTGGTAAGGGTTCTCTTCTCTCTGAATCTTTCTCTTTTTTTCTTTGGTTGTGAAACCAAAAACTTAACTTTGTCTCTTATGTGTTGGCCGAACATATGAAGGGCGTGACTTCATGTCTCTTTGCTTATAGCCAGCGTGAGAGGTTTTAAGGATCATTCGATTTTCGATTCAACCAAGGTAAGTGGGTTACAGCATTCGTTCGGCCGAAGGCGACTTCTTCTGTCCACAAGGTTGTAAGGCCGAATCTAATATGGGTTATGTAGGACTTCGACGATCTTTTAGTTCAAGTGTAGATCTTTCGGGTTCTGTCAATTTCAGTAAGGGGTATTCGATTAATGTATTTATTTAGTTTCGCTAATATCTGATTCAACGTTTTAACAGGGTCTTCTGACCAAGATTGTATTTTATGGATTCGAGTACCAGTCAAGTTGAAGAAGGGGTTGGACACGTAGTCCCTACCCCTAAATTCAAGAAGCGAGCAGTTTCAGCGGTTTGGGATTGGCCACCGGGTTGTGGGTCAGCATCTGAAAAAGACAAGCAGATCGCTGTGATCTCTTCGAGTGAGGACGTTAGGGAGATCGATAGTTTAGTTCTTCAAGTTTACAGGTGTACGATTATCACACTATTCCCTTAACTTTTCATATGTATGTGTTATGCTTGAAAGCCGAAAATAGCAGCAGTGGTAAGTGAGTTGCCTATGTTGGGTAATCGGAAAACCAGGTTAGTATGCTATTTCTATTAATACTCGTGAATAATCTGTTGTGGATGCATGTTGAGTATGATATATATATATATGTATGTGATATCATGTTGCCTATCTTTCTTATGATGTTGCATGTGCTTGGGATATGGGTTATAAATGATTTAAAAGGGAAGTGTATACATATTTGTGACTCTGTCATGGGTTAATGATGACCTCGAGCCTCATTGTGGATATGGTGATTTAATCACGTGTGGAAACAGTGGCTGGACCACTTATGTGGACTTTGAGTAGTGTGTCTGTCAGCATGACTGCCAAAGAGGTGTGTAGCGGATGGAGGGTTGATTGTAGAAATCCCCAGGTGTGTATGAGGATGGATGTACGGAGTGGTGTGTAGAGGATGGATAATAGGTTGGGTTAGGCTATCATTTGTATATTTGTGCATGGTATGTTGATTTGGGGGCCCAAGCCCACTTGTGGAATGGGGGTAGTATAATTGCACACTGAGTCTGGTGACTCACCCTGTTTTCTTAACACATCGTAGGTAGCTCATGACTCTTTGGACTGGGTTGGAACGGACTCGAGGTGGCCATGAAGGAGTTAATCTTGTAAACATTATTTTGAACTGTTAATTGCTACTTTCTTTTGGAATATTTGGAGTATGTAATAAGGTCACTATAAATCTGGTAAACTTTGGGATTTTAAAATTGGATTTATTATTAAATTTTTATTTAAGATATGACATCATTATACTTTAACATGGAAGAAATAAATGAATGAAATCTTCAAAACGTGGGTACATAAAACAACCGATTTTTCTCAAGTATCAACAAGGATAATAAATAGAATTTAACTAAATTAAAAAATTTTCTTTCAACTACAAACCACTGATTTCAAAACATCACCTAAAGTGAAAGGTTTTTCAAGCTTACGGTATTTTCCCTACATTCAAAATTAAATTCGTTTTTACACCTTTTCCTAGTAGCATGCCAGATTCGGTCGTGGTTTTTGGGCCGGGTTTGGGGTGTTACATTATTTCTAGTCAATCACAAATGTATAATATACAAGATATAATATTTAATAAATATGAAAAAATAAAACCAAGACAAATTACAAATTCTGAATTACAGTTAGAAATAAAACAAATTAAATTAGAACTTTCTCAGCTTAAAATGGAACAACAAGAAATGAAAAAACAAATGCAAACCTTAAAACATGAAAACCCAGAAAAAAGTTCGTCAAAAACTGAACCCGAACCTGAAGAAAATGCATAGGAATATATGATAGTTTTAACTGAAGTATCTATTCAAAGATATTTAATAAAAATAAATATTATCATAAATAATGAATTTCAATTAGAAACAATAGCCCTTTTTGATATAGGAGCAGACCAAAACTGCATTGGAGAAGGGATAATTCCAACAAAATATTATGACAAAACATTAGAATCTCTTAAAGCTGCAGATGGTAAAAAACTAAAAGTTACTTACAAAATTCCCAATGCAGAAATATCGAACAAAGGTATAAAATATCAAACATATTTTTTAATGGTAAAAGATATTACCCAAGATGTCATATTAGGAACCCCATTCATATCCCTACTCAAACCTTATAAAGTAATAAATAATTCTATCTCCATCGAAGTTTTAAACACTAAAGTAGAATTTCCTTTTGTAGAAAAACCAAAAATAAGAAATCTCAACTTATTAAAATCTTTATCCATTCATAATGGGCAAATCAATAATTTAATTAATTATAAACAGACACAAATCTCTTTTCTAAAAGAATTCTAAAAGAAGAAATATGTTTTAAAAAATTGACTGAACAATTAGAAAAAAGAGAAGTACAAAAAAGGATAAATCAAATTAGAGAAGAAATAGAATCAACAATTTGTTCTGACATTCCTAATGCTTTTTGGAATAGTAAAAAACACGAAGTAACATTACCATATGAAAACAATTTTGATGAAAGACAAATACCCACAAAAGCAAGACTCATACAAATGAACAAAGAAACGGAAGAATTTTGTAAAAAAAAAAAAAAGAAATACAAGACCTTCGTAATAAAAATTTAATTAGTAAAAGGAATTCTCCATGGAGTTATTCAGTATTTTATGTAATAAAAAATGCAGAACTCGAAAGAGGAACGCCAAGATTAGTAATTAATTACAAACCTCTCAATCAAGCCTTAGAATGGATTAGATACCCAATACCAAATAAGAAAGGTTTGCTACAGAAACTTTGTAATGCAAATATTTTCTCAAAATTTGACATGAAATCTGGATTTTGGCAAATCCAAATAAAAGAAGAAGAAAGATATAAAACGGCATTTACTGTACCATTTGGACAATATGAATGGAATGTAATGCCTTTTGGATTAAAAAATGCTCCATCTGAATTTCAAAGAATAATGAATGATATTTTTTACCAATATTCTCAATTCACAATAGTATACATCGATGATGTATTAGTGTTTCCAGAAAATTTAGAAAAACACTTCAAACATTTATCCATCTTTATAAAAGTCATAAAAAATAATGGTTTAATAGTTTCTAAATCCAAGATAAGTTTGTTCCAAGCCAAAGTAAAGTTTTTAGGTCATTACATTACCCAAGGAACCATTACCTCAATAGAAAGGTCCATAGAGTTTGCTAGCAAATTCCCAGACCAAATCCTTAATAAAGTCCAATTACAAAGATTCTTAGGAAGCCTCAATTATGTCATAGACTTTTTTCCAGGTCTTAGCAAATTATGTAAACCGCTATATGATAGGCTAAAAAAGAATCCACAACCTTGGACAAATGACCACACCAATATTATTACCCAAATTAAAAAACAAATCACTAAGCTTCCTTGTTTATATTTAGCCGATCCGAATGCCCCCAAGATTATAGAAACAAATGCTTCTAAAAAAGTTAAAGGGGGAAACGAGCAAATAGTCCAGTTTACTTCCAGGCACTGGAATCCAAATCAGTAAAATTATAGTACTATTAAAAAAGAAATTTTATCAATTGTTTTATGCATTACAAAATTCCAAAGTGAATTATTAAATAAAAAATTTCTTTTACGAATTGATTGCAAATCAGCAAAAGAAGTTTTACAAAAAGATGTTCAAAATATTGCCTCAAAACAGATTTTTGCAAGGTGGAAGGCAATTTTGAGCATATTTGATTTTGATATTGAATACATCAAAGGAGAAACTAATTATTTGTCTGATTTTCTCACCAGAGAGTTTCTTCAAAAATGCCACCCAAACTCCGAGACAAAGGAAAAGGAAAAATAGGAGAGTTATCCAAAACCCAAATTTCCTCAAAACCAATTAAGTCATGGTATGAAATTTGCCATGAAGAAGAAAATGGGAGACCATCATCATCATCAAAATCCTCCAAAAACACAATCGTTCAAGATGCACAAGATCCAAATGAAATTAGTTCTCAAATCAAAAAATGGATTGAGTCCCTTTCTCAATCCCCAGAAGTCACATTGGCCTTTTCTCAAATGAAAAAGGAAATTCCTCTCAAACAAATTGCTGGTGAAGTAGCAAAGATTTTAAAAAATAAAGAGATTATTTTACACAAACCAAAATCTCTCAAAAACGTTTTAAAAGAGACATGTAATACCCCAAACCCGGCCTAGACGTTATGACCGAATCTGGCGACGTCACATGATAGTGCTTTGGAAAACATAATTGCACTAAAACTAATTGTAGATAATTAGAAAACGTAATTACAATAATGCCCTTTTCGATAGTTTAGGTTACAGTAAAAAACGCGTTGTTCATTCATTTATTGACCATTTTCAAAATGTTATACGTTGCGAAAGCTGTTTAAAAGTAATTTGCGAATTCATGTGTTTTTGATAAAACATTTGGTTACTTTGAAAACTCGAGTCTTGTCTTACTGCTAGCAATTCATAAAATAATAATCCCAAATTTAAGTGAAAATCCGTAAAGGCCTTATTACAAGAAATATACCCAAAAATAACCAAATCGTAATAAAAAATAAACCTAAATATGTATCCGAAATCGTGGTCACCACCGAGTCCTCCGCTGCACCAATCTGTCTGCTGTTGGGGATTATTTAAACAGATTAAACAGAAAAGGGTGAGTTTTTGCAAACTCAGTGTGTAATCCCCACAAAAAACATACACACAAAATATCAGGTAACAGACATATATTCACAATTCGGGTCTGAGCCCATTACAGAAACGGTGTGGACTTTAGCCCACTCAGGTGCAGACTCAAATATGGTCTAGAGCCTTAGCCCATTTCAGTCATAATAAACAGATCAGACAGAATAGCAGAATCGTACCCACCAGCCTCTACATACCAACTCCGTCCAACCCTACACACCATGTGGGGATAAAATCAACCCACCCATCCCTACACACCATGTTGTACCGATGGCGACACATAATCAGAAAGTTGCAGCTGGGCTGCCAGATAACAGGCTTGAGAGCCTTTCAGATACTTCCTCCGAATCATCAACCCACCCCGATGCAATGCAACATATATAAAATGTCATGCTATTATGAAAACACAGTTCATACATTCAAATATCAGAATTCATGCTCAGTACAGAAATCAGAAAGTCAAGTCACATAATTAGGGGTTTAGGTAAAGCTTACCGACCCTACATTAGGCCTACGGTCGACTAGGGCGACCCGTGCAACCTTACAGAACATTACAGAAAAATAGGCTCACATGCCCATGTGGGCCCACACGACCCAAATTGGCCTTGGCGTGTGGATTACACGGCCTCGTTCGGCCCTCACATGGACATGCACTCGTCGATCACATGGCCTAGCCCAGAATCCCACACGCCCGTGTGGTTCACCCGTGTGGCCGACACGGCCCAATTGGTCTAGCCTGTGTGTCGCACACGGCCTCGTCCAGCCGTCACACGGTCGTGTCGCTTGCGCACAGCCTGGCTCGTCGATCACACGACCGTGTGGTGACTAACAGTCTTGCACACAGCCAACCACACGGGCGACCACATGCCCGTGTGGTGTCGACAGAAAGGTTTTTGGCTTTCACGGAAACCTCATTTTCTGTATTTTCGAGTACACACCTAGTGTCAAATCGATGCTAACGCAATCCCGAGCAATGTCAAACCTAAAACTGACATTACAAATCCCGAAATTAGCCTATAACCACACTTAAAACGAATCCATCATCTCAATCAATGATCCAAAACAACCACTTAACAGTTACCTCCAAGACTATGCGACGATTTCCAACTGTTTCTACACTGTCAAAACAAAATATAAGCCCCCTAAAGAAAACCCAGAGAGAACGAAATTTCGACATTCCCAACACTTACCAATTATCAACGAAAAGAAAATAGGTCTACAGAGCAATAGCCGCAAGAGCTAATGAAGTAATCAAGGGAAGAAGAAAGGAGAATGGCGTAAAATTTTTTGCAAAAAGGGTGATAACCAAAAATTTGGAAAAAGAAATCTGCTACCCCCTATTCTCTCCCCTTAATTCTCTCCATCTACCACTATTAGAATTTTAGTCCAACTCAACCTCTTCACACGGCACAAATAGCAAAAACAAATCCCTTGATCGCACAGGGATTCGAACTCATGACCTCAACATAATAACATACCACTTAAGCACCAGACCAACAGGCCCATTCTGTTAATTACTCACACACTTTAGCTTATAAGCCTATTAACCAGAGTTTGGGCTTTATTCACAAAAATACCAAAATTTACCCAAGTTGAGACTTGAACTTGGGACCTCTCAGACAAGCCCAAACACACCCAAATCACTCAACCACTAAAGCAGATAGGTATTTGTGTCTTGAAACTACGAAAGCCAAAATTAATAGAAAACCAAGGCGTTACAACTCTACCCCATAAAAGAAAATTTCGTCCTCAAAATTTTACCTGATCAGAAAAGGTGAGGATATTGCTGACGCATCGCATCCACCAGCTCCCAAGTGGCCTCCTCAGTGCTATTATTCCGCCACAACACCTTCACTAAGGGGATAGACTTCTTGCGAAGCACTTTAATGTCGCGCTCCAGGATCTGAACCAGCTCCTCCTCAAATGTCAGATCTGATCTAACCTCAATGTCCTCAATAGAAATAACATGCGTGGGATCAGAGAGGTAGCATCTCAACATTGAGACGTGGAACACATCATGTATGCGATTCAACTCCGTAGGAAGCTCCAACTGATATACGACTGGCCCTACTAGTTTCAGAATACGGTACGACCCAATAAATCGAGGGCTCAGCTAACCTTTGCGACTGAACCTCAATACCTTATTCCCTGGTGAGACCTTGAGAAAAACTAAGTCCCCCACAGAATACTCGATATCCTTTCTTTTCAGATCTGCATAGGACTTCTGCCTATCAGATGCTGCTTCCAGACGATCCCGTATCAACTGAACCTTAACTTCCATTTTAGAAACCAATTTCGGACCCAGAACACGTCGCTCCCCCAACTCAGTCCAACATAAGGGCCTGCGACACTTACTGTAACACCCCTTACCCGTGTCCAACGTTGGGACCGGATATGAGGCATTACCATGCTTAACCTTGCTTGAACATGTAATAACGGGTTATAAAATTTCATTTAAACCCATCTCTTGCTCATTCTCAGCCTATGAGGCCCTAAACATACCTCCGAAAGGTTTTGAAATTTAATAGGGAACTTTTACGAACTTGGAAAACCTTTCATCAACATAGGGGCCACACGCCCGTGTTGATCTAGGGACACGTCCGTGTGTCCCAAAGACAAGCTCGTGTTCTCCACCCATGGTCGACACTGACTTATTTCACACAGCCGAACACACGCCCGTGTCCCTAGCCCGTGTCCCTCACACGGCCTTGACACGCATGTGTTTTAGCCCGTGTGCCAAAACTTTGGCATTCTGTTTATAAAGTTATCACTTCCTTATGGCCACATGGCCAAGGCACACGCCCATGTCATTAGACCGTTTGTCAAATTAAATTCCACATTTAATGTGCAGACTTCACACGGCCTAGGCACATGCCCATGTCCGAGGCCGTGCCTCCCACACGGCTGAGACACACGACCGTATCTTTGCCCGTGTGTTTACTACTGGGCATACTGACTTGCAACGCTAACATGCAAGGGGACACACGGTCGATCAACATGCCCATAGGGCTGACCGTGTGTCACACATGGTGTAGACACACGCCCGTGTGTCTAACCGTGTGGACAATTAGATGGCTATCTACCAAGCCATTTACCACCCTATCAAGGAATCATACTTATTCCAAAACATTCCAATACATAAGATGACCAAATGGTATCTCTAAGAACTCAAAAGAATCAAAACATACACAAAAGCATATACTTCATGAAATTTATCTTCATTAGGCATAAGAATTTGCCAAGTATTGGCCTAACTTATAAGACCATTTACAAAATGGATTAGAACAACATTTATAGCCAACACATTTGGCTTACCAACAAGACATAACAAAATACTCAAGTCCTATACATGCCATACTCAAAATAAAACTCATTTGGCTATGCCAAAAAGTGGTCAATAGTGTGATCTCCAACTCCGACGTTCGCAACTTCTCGAATAAACTTTGTATTACTACAAGGAAAAAGGGCAATGGAAAGGGGTAAGCATAAAGCTTAGTAAGTTTGCATGGAAATGAACAACAACAATAAGCTCATGATAAATCCATCCATGGCAATAATTAAACATACACAAAGAATTACGCTTCTTGCCAACTTACTCATACTTGCCCTTATTTATCACATACCATGCAACATATCGTAAGTGTTCCGTCGTGAATTACTCACGAGTACCTGTATTCACTCGTTCACATGACTTTAGTACTAATCTCATTTCTACTTTCAAACTCATCTACTTATCCCATTAATCACTAGGGATACTCAAAGGCATATAATGTCGTCATTTATATAAGTACGAAGCCAATGCCACATTTTAGAGGTGGTCTTACATGGAGTCACCTCTGAATGCCGATGCCATATCTCGGATATGGTCTTATACGAAATTTCACATCAAGTATCGATGCCATATCCCGGATATGGTCTTATACGATTTTCATATTCATTACCGAAGCCATATCCCGGATATGGTCTTGTACGGGATCTCAACTCGGTGCCGAGGCCATGTCCTGGACATGATCTTATACTGGACCTTATCCATTTCATATCTTAATGATAGCATTTTCATCTTCATTATAGTCCACTAGGACTTCAACATCTTATTCAACATCAGTTACTCAATTTAGTAGACTATCATGCATCAATATAATACCAAGCATTCTCAAACATGCTAACATATATGTTGAATCTATCACATGCAAACTTACCTCGTTTTCAACATGAGCTAGATCGTTGGTCTAGTTCGAGACTTTGTTCTTTCCCCAATCGAGGTAAATTTTTGGGTCTTCTTGGTCTATAATAGCAAATTAGCTCATTTCAATCATCACATTAATAAAATTATTTTAATAATCATGCTTTGGCAAAATTACTATTTTTCCCTAGACTTTGGCAATATGACCATTTTACCCCTAGGCTTGGAAATCAATTCTAAATATATTTCTACCTTCAACAAGCCTGTAAACATTTAATTCTCTTATGGCTATCATCAAAAGTCAACATTTCACACATTTACTTCAAACTTTATAGCCTTTTCAACAAGGCCCCTTTTAGGTGTTTTCATGACAACACCTTTCACAAAAGTTGTTCATCTAACAACTAAGACTCAACTTCTTCCATAAGAATGCATCAAATAAAAATGAAAGCTCTCATGGCAAAACTCTAGACTTTTCACCATATTGCAAATTAGTCCCCTCATTTGAAAGCTTAATCTTTAGGGGTTCTAAAAGTACAACTATCTTCAAGAAACATCATCAAAATCAGTTACTAGAATGGAGGAGAGCTTGCTGAAAATTTGAGCTTTCAAAACCTCTATTTTGCTTTCTATTTTTGATGGAGAAAGATGGAGAGAAAAGATGATATCTTTTCTTTATTTATTTTATTAATACAAGTCAAATTAGTCGCCAACTATTACCAATTTTGTCCATCTTTGTCTCCTATGATCCCCTATGGCCGGCCAACCATTTACAAAGGGCTAAATTGCCATTTAAAGACCTCTAATTAACATTCTATGGCTATTTAGCACCTTTAGCTGATAAAATAGAACTTTCATACTTTATGCGATTTAGTCCCTTTTTCGCGATTAAGCAAGAAAACGCTAAAATTAAAGCACCATAATTTTCATGCACTAATGTAATCATGCTCTGACTCATAAAATAACATGAAAATAATTTTCTCTAACCTAAGATTAGTGATCTCGAGATCACTGTTCTGACTAGCCCCTAAATCGGGCTGTTACAATTCTTCCCCCTTAAGGATTTTCGTCCTCGAAAATCTTACCGGTGAAAAGGTTGGGATTTTGGTTTCTCATCGTCTCTTCGGGCTTCCATGTAGCCTCTTCTATTCCATGCCTCTTCCATAGCACTTTAACAAGAGCTATACTTTTGTTTCTTAACTGTTTGACCTCTCATGCCAAGATCCTAACCGACTCTTCACCATAAGTCAAGTCCAGTTGAATTTCTACCTCTGTTGGTACTATTAAATGTAAAGGGTCCGAATGGTATCGTCGTAACATGGACACGTGGAAGACATCATGAATCTTTTCCAGCTCGGGTGGTAAGGCCAATCGATAAGCTACCAGTCCTATCCTTTCGGCAACTTTATAAGGTCCGATAAAACACAGACTCAATTTGTCCTTCCGGCCAAATCTGAGGACTTTCTCCAAGATGATACTTTCGAGAACACTTTATCACCGACTTTGAATTCAATCTCTTTCCTTTTCAAATTCGAATAGGACTTTTGTCTATCTGAGGCAACTTTCAGACAGTCACCTATCACTTTTACTTTCTCTTCAGTTTCCCTGATCAAATCAACCCCGGGTATCAGTTTCTCTCTGAGTTCTGTCCAATACAAGGGCGTTCAGCACTTACGTCCATACAATGCCTCAAAAGGCACCATTTTCAAACTTGACTGAAAATTGTTGTTGTAGGCGAATTCCACCAACTGGAAGTATTTCTCCCAAATACCTTGGAATTCCAAAATACAACATCGAAGCATGTCTTCAAGTATCTGAATTACCCTTTCCTACTGTCCATCGGTTTGTGGATGGAAGGCTGTACTAAAACTCAATTTCGTGCCCAAGGCCTCTTGCAACTTTTTTCCAAAACCGTGACGTGAATCTCAGATCTTTATCCGAAATGATCGACTATGGTTCACCATGAAGTCTTACTATCTCTGACACGTACAAGTCCGCCAATTTATCAAGCGAATAATCGACTCGCACTGGTATGATATAGGCTGACTTTGTGAGTCTATCAACCACTACCCATACCGCATCTTTCTTCTTTGGAGTCAACGGTAAGCCCAGAACAAAATCCATAGTAATACGGTCCCATTTTCACTCAGGAACCATAATGGGCTAAAGTAAACCCGAAGGTACTTGGTGTTCAGCCTTCACTTGCTGACAAATCAGGCATCTTGATACAAACTTGGAAATGTCTTTCTTCATACTAGGCCACCAATATGATTTCCTCAAGTCATTGTACATCTTCGTGCTACCAGGGTGCATAGTTAAACATCCGCTATACGCTTTATGCAAGATTTTACGACACAGACCCTATCTCGAAACATCAAACATCTATCAGGATTTATTCGAAAGTCTGACTCAACATTCAACTCACATAAAACTCTTTTGGCTTGAAAGTCGTTATCTTCTTTCTGAGCTTCACAAATCTCTTGGAGGAATAATGGTCTAGCCCTCAATTCGGCTAGAATGGAACCACCATCCAACAAAGCCATCTGAGTATTCATGGCTCTCAGCACGAACAATGATTTTCTACTCAAAGCGTTGGCGACTACGTTTGCCTTTCCTGGATGGTAGCCAATCACTAACTCGTAATCCTTAATCAGCTCCAACCACCTTCTTTGCCTCAAATTCAATTCTTTTTGAGTCAGCAAATATTTTAGGCTTTTATGGTCGGTGAAAATTCAACACCTTTTGATACGGGCCGGCTCGAGATGAGTCGTCACGTATGCGGGTTGCCCAATCGTCTACGAGGAGGAATCAAGCCTTCGAAAAGTAATCGGAAATATGAATGAGTTTGCGGAAGCTTTAAGTGAACAAAATAAGAGATGGTTCGGTTTGATGGAACGACATAAAAAATAAAATAGATAAAAGGATAATTCGATGAAGATGGATAAAAGAACTTAAACGAGAATCGATTCAACACAAATATGTGTCACCTCGGGTTTTATAATGTTTAAGGTGGAAATATGAAATTCAAAGATGGACCAAGACCCGTTATCTATAAAGACAAGAACCTATGGTATAAATTGATGGATGAGAAACGACTGGCGCCACAAGCCAAGCTTGATAAGTCAGAATCGAAACTCGTACGAAAGATAGAGAGGAGATAAACTCACTCAAATGAAATATTCATTCATTCAAAAAAATCAAAAGTCTAGTGCTTACAACTAAAAAGAAACAGACTATTTATAGAAACTTAAAATTCTCACAAGTAGGGAAGCATTTGTCGTCACCACCATTGTCTTAATCTATGCTATCCATCCACCTTAACATGTTTGCCTATTTAAAATTATCCATAATATTCCATGGCTGTCCATCACTCATACATTTACATCTTATTATTTTATTAATTCCACTTCTTTATGCCGTCCACCAAGGTTTCTATGCTCAATCCATCATAGCCTCCCAATTGCCGTTTCATCCATTATCTTGATTTAAAAATTTCAATGCCCCATAATATTCTCTCATGCTCATGCCATCACTTGCTCATGGATTTTTAAATGCTCTTTCTTCCATGCTTTGTTATTTTATTCCTTACTCTTCATATTGTTGTCCATGTCTCCACTAGTCACACACATGCTTTATTATTTTATGTTTCACACATGCACATTTCTTATTTCATGTTCCCACTAAACACACTTGCACATTTCTTAATTGTTTATGGCTTCCCATAGTTGTTGTCGTTCCATCACATAGCTTGTGTTCATGGTTCTTCAATTATTTTATTCAATCCATAACTTGTGATCATCCGACATGCACCAATCTTGCGCAATTTTCATTAAAGTACTCCACATTTGGCGACACCTATAAAACACATAAACCAACATCAATTTGAATAAAATTTTAACTGACAAAATTTAAAGACTTTATTTTAAACACTAGACATATTAAAAACTATATTAACTAAACAATTTCATTAATATGAAATAACATGTAGCAAAATAATAAATGACTGAATTAATTAATTAACTTAAACTAAATTAATTAAATTTCATTCTAGCAATTTAATTAACTTAAACTAAGTTAACTAATTTTTATTCCAACAATTAAATAATTAGAATGAGCTAAGAGTGAGCTAATAACGAGCTCCATAAATTTAAAAGAAAATCATTGGTGTCCCGGCCGTGCCCGTATCATCCCCTCCCTCTTCAAGATGATTCGTCCTCGAATTGACCCATTGATTATCCGAACAAAACTCCTTGTTCGTCTTTCCTCGATCAAATGGGATGGATGATAATCGTAATACCTGAAAAGCAAATTCAAGAATTAACAAGATATGTTTTAAACATACTTGTAACCCGAATAAAAATAACATCAAACAAATAAATCGCATGCGGACAGGCATAAGCACTTTATCATACAAAAGGATCAATGCCTTGTCAAAATTTTGGAACAAAAGTAGATAAGCTTCAAAGCATGTAACATCCCGATTTATTGGGCCTGTGCATTTTATGTGGTAATTCCTTAAAATATTAATTTGAGAATTTGAGGTACAAATAGGGCTCAAATTGGGCTGATGCCTTGTTTTAAATATTCTGTTTAGACACTCTAGGGGTTTAAATTAAAGTTTTAGTAGTTTAATGAGCATATTAGGCTTGTGGCCCAAAGGAAATGGTGCCATTAGGAGGAAGAGAAGTTGGCGTCACTTGTGCATGAGGAAGGCCCAAGTTGTGGTGGCTTGAAGCCCAAGTTTTAGGGCAAAATTTCGGCACTTAGATGAGTAAAGGGGGGATGGCACAAGGCTAAATTTTAGGGATTTTATTGTGTGGATAATAAGCAGATAAATACTATTTTTGAGGAGATAATAGATCAAAGATAGGAGCTAACTTTAAGTGTTTAGTGTTAGCCGAAACTTTGAAGAATTTGAAAAGAAAAGGGCATTCGGTTTTGGCTTAAGGTGTATATGCCGAAATTGCTAGCAAGTTCTCTTATCTTTCTCTTTTCTCTACCGAAATTCCTATACTATTCTCTGCTCTTTTTCTTTTTCTGACAGAAACCCTAACCCTTGAAGTCTCAATTGCCGAAACCCTGCTATTCTTTTCTTTTGGCCGGATCTCTTTATCTACTCCTTGCCTATATTTTTTTTCAAATCCTTTGTTCTTCCAAAAGACGAAAAAACTAAGATCACACCTCCTGAAGTTACTGAATTCTCTTCAAAGGAGTCTGCTTGTGCTGAATTTTGAAGGAAACAATAGGTAAGTGTTGATTTCGGGATATTAATGTTTTTTCGGCTTTTCAAAGTCCATAGCCGAATGGCTATTTAGAAACTAATCTCTTATTTCACTCTTATTTTCGGCATTCTGAGATCTGAAGAGGAGTCAATCACGTAGATCTCTAAGTCATAAGTTCAGTAATACTTGAATCAAGGTACTTTCAGGATTTCAAGGTAAGGAAGTCTATTGATTTTAGTGTGTAAAATCGGGTAGAACACTAACCATGGTCGATTATAGAAGAGGGCCTATTTTCACATCTTTTCGGCTTTTTGAGCAAGTTGTAGATCGGTTTAGCAAGAGTATCGACATTAATCAGGTGTGTAACCTTTCACACTATTAGATTGGTTGCTTATATATATATGAATAAATCTGTTATACTCCGTTAAATGCTGAAATCCCGGCATAACGTTTAAAAACCCGAGAAGGGTAAAGGCTAAATATCAGGTTAGTATTTTCTGCCATTCTTCAGTGAATGTTCTGTTAAAAATGATATGTTTCATATGTCAATTTCTATGTATGCTTGGGGTTGGGTGATTGATGAAAGGGGAAGTGATCTGTTCTAGTGGCTTATGCCATTTCAGCCTGGTGACTCTATCACATACTCTGTTTCTGGTGGCTCTAGCCATTTCAGCCTGGTGACTCTGTCACAACTTTGACGATGAGCAGCTAACTGCAGCGTGACTGCCATCAATGGTGTGTAGCGGTGTGGGTTGATTGTAGAAATCCCCAATGGTGTGATTGGCAGGTAAGGGTGGTGTGTAGCGGATGGAAACCTAGGAATGGGTTGGGTTTTATGTATGTTATTTTCTGTACTATGTTTTATGTTCTGATCTGTGGGCTAAGGCCCAATCTAATGGTGCTTGAGGGTTGCACACTAAGTCTCGCGACTCACCCTTTTATTTTAACAATTTCAGGTGACGCTTAGCGTGCCGGACCGGGCTGGAGAGGAGAGCAAGGTGGCCATGCAAAAGAGCATTTGGATTCAGCAAAAAGACTTTTGTTTATTATTTTATATTTTTATTTAAGTGGGTTTTAAATATAGTTGTAATAAGGTCTTGGGCCACTAGACTATTATACTTTGTTTGGATTTTAATTTTGTGCTTTTATTATTTTTAGACACTTAAACTTTAATTAAACTAAGGCATGAATTAAGGTTTTTTAAATTTAAATCATAAATCAACAATTTAAATTTATATCTTATTTAAACCTATCAGGTTTTTTCAGGTTTTCCCAAACAGAAGACTAAATACAAGAAAAATATTTCCCGAAATCGCGACATGTTTTACTAGATTTCCTTAGTGACATGCCAGATCCGATTGTAATGTTTGGGCCGGGTTGGGGGTGTTACAAATTGGTATCAGAGCCAGGTTCAAAACTCGGCTCTGGGGTTTTTGGGCTCAAAACGTTTTCTAAAAATGGGCTTTTGAAACATGCATGTTTTTAAATGATAACAGGTTTGTTAGCTCGGCATGGCACCTGCGACTCCGGCCCAAGTCCGTCAGGTAAGTTTTCTAAACCATTGTGTGAATTATATGTGGGCTTGATGGGCTTTATGGGACGTAGAACAGTTAGATTAGAACTTGATGGACTTTAGGTCTAGCTGAAACAACTCCTAAAATTTCATAAGACTTAACTTCACTAAACAAACCCGTAAAGAAGTCGCACTGCTTGGGTATGGCAACAGGCATACGCATGTTTAGGATTGGATCCGGAAGAGCCTGGTATTTAAGCAGTCCTAGTGACTCACCTCCTCTTCGCTGGAATCTTACCTGGTGCATAGTGACTGTTCACCTTAGCCGAGTTAGGGTGTGGCAATAGACATACGCATGTCTAGGAGTGGATTCAGGGAGAGCTTGATATTTAAGCAGTCCTGGTAACTCACCTCCTCTCCACTAGAATCTTACCTAGTGCGTAGTGACTATTCATCCTGGCTACAAGGATTTGTTGATGGGCTAAACCTTATAATTAAAACCCGAAAAGGGACCAGCCACCCTATTTGAAAAAAAAATCCCCAAGTTTTGTAAAATTTTCAAAATACATTCGACTTATAAAAAAAAATTTCCAATCAACCATGTTTTGAAAACTTTACCCAAAAAACCTCATGTTTACAAGAGTAACCAAGACTATGAAACTAGATTTACCAAAAGTACCCCTGTTTAAAAAAAAAACACACCAACAACAACGAAATAACCCTGACTTGTAAAATTACCAAATTACCCTTATTTTGCAAAATGACCAAAACGACCCTGATTTGTAAAATTACCGAAATACCCCCGGGATTGTAAAATTACCAAAATATCCTTATTTCACAAAATCCCCAAGGAACCCTATTTTGAAAAATTACAAAAATACCCCTATAGGAAAAATTACGAAAAATACCCCTAGGTAGTGAAACAACAAAAACACCTTTACGTGATGAATGTAAGTGCTTGGTTGCTATTCTTATGTTGGTGATTGAATGTATGTGATTCCTAGAATTAGAGGATACGGACTTGAAACTGTATTTGTGAATGTGAATTCGAAAGAACTACTCTTAAAACTATTATTCATAAGACTGTTCATGGCTAATTAGTGGAAGAAAATTAATGATTCATAAAATTTTTAATCAGATAAACGCCAATCGGAAGAATGAGTACAAGGGGTCGAGGACGTCCGCCGTGTGGACGCGGTAGAGGTAGGATGACCTTGTCTGAGCCAGTAGGGTCTGGCCACGGATCAGGAAACGAGATGCCGTATCCGCCAGCTGTGTTGGGAGAATTACGGGATCAGGCGACCGGAGATGATGCTGTATCTCAGGCGATGTTGAGGGTTTTAGAGAGGGTTGCTGGAGTAGGCATGGGCACAGGAGCCTAGAAATCTGTGCCGGAGCGGCTTAGGGCCAATGGGGCAGAAGTGTTTAGGGGAGTTTCTAGCGTAGGCCCTAACACAGCTGAGTATTGGATGGAAGCGACTGAGCGCATAATGGATGACTTAGATTTCACGGTGGAGGAGAAGCTGAAAGGGGTCGTGTCTCTTCTTCGAGATGAGGCTTATCAGTGGTGGCTCACGATGAAGGAAGGTACTGCCGCAGATCGGATCGACTGGGATTTCTTTAAGGAGTCATTCTAGGGAAAGTATATTGGGGCCAGCTATGTGGATACGCAGAGGACGGCAATTTTGAATCTGGTGCAGGGAAGTAAATCTGTGGCCGAATATGAGGCAGAGTTTCTGTGCTTGAGCCGTTACGCTTGAGGAATGGTAGCAACCTAATATGAACATTGTGTTCGGTTTGAGGATGGATTACAGAATGAGTTAAGGGTTTTGATAGCACCGCAGAGAGAGAGAGATTTTGCGGTTTTGGTGGAAAAGGTTAAGATAGCTGAGGAAGTAAAACAGACTGAGAGACAGGAAAGAGATAAGGAGCGAGGAAGGAATAAGAGAAATTTTGGGCCGGCAGGAGCATCTGGGAATTCGCAGAAAAGGTCTAGGTCTGATGGGCCAGCTCGTGCTCCGACACCTGCTGCGAATCAGAATCGATTATGTAATTGGTGTGGGAAAACACATTCTGGGGAGTGTATAAGAAGAACCGGTGGATGTTTCAAGTGTGGATCCACGGAACATATGATTAAGGACTGTCCACAGAAGGATCAGGTGCAGCCAGCTGGACTGGGTTCTGATCAGGCTGGGAGAGGTGGTCAGGCAGTGCCGAGGGGTCGTGGCCCAGGTAGAGGAGGAAATAGGGCTGGTCGTGGTCGTGGAGCACCTGGTAGAGGTGCAGGTAATGTAGATGCAAGGCAGCCGAGTCTAGTTTATGCAGTTCATCGACAGGAGGATGATGACGCACCGGATGTCATAACCAGTACGTTTCTTATTGCTGACAACCCTTTTCTTGCCTTGTTTGATATTGGGTCAACCCACTCCTATGTTGCATGTTCGATATTTGAGACCTTAAGGATAGACTCTGAAACAACTACTCGGAAGATGATCGTGGTTAGTCCCCTAGGGCAATCTAGGGTAGTAAACAAGCTATTTAAGGATGTACCGTTAGAGACTCAAGGGGTAGTGTTTCCGGCAGACTTAATAGAATTTCCATTTGAAGAGTTTGATCTTATTCTAGGAATAGATTGGTTAACTAAGCATCGTGCTAAGTTAGACTGTGAGACCAAGCGTGTGGTGTTGAGTACCCCAAAAGGCGGGGAGGTGGTTGTGTTAGGGAAAAGAAGGAACTATTTGTCTAACATAGTATCGGCGTTGAAGGCTGTTAAGATGATTCGGAAAGGATGCAACCCATTCATAGCTTGTATTAGTGCTTTGGATGCTAAGGAGGTGACTGTCGATGAGGTTTGAACAGTCAAGGATTTTGCGGATGTCTTTCGGGAGGAGTTGCCATGATTACCCCTGGATCGCGAAGTGGAGTTTGGAATAGAACTACTTCCGGGTACAGCTCCGGTATCCATTACTCCTTATCTAATGGCACCGAAGGAGTTGGCGGAACTCAAAGCTCAGATCCAGGAGCTTTTGGATCGAGGATTTATTTGACCGAGTGTGTCTCCATAGGGAGCATCGGTCCTATTCGTGAAAAAGAAGGACGGATCCATGCGTATGTGCGTGGACTATCGTCAACTGAATAAGTTGACGATTAAGAACAAGTACCCATTGTCAAGAATCGATGACCTGTTCGATCAACTTAAAGGAGCTTCGGTCTTTTCGAAGATTGATCTAAGGTCAGGTTATCATCAGTTAAAGGTGAAGGAAGGGGACATTCATAAGACGACGTTTCGAACACACTATGGTCTTTATGAGTTCTTGGTAATGCCATTCGGTTTGACGAACGCGCCAGCAGTATTTATGGATATGATGAACCGGGTGTTCCAACCATATCTTGATCGGTTCGTGGTGGTGTTCATCGAGGATATTCTGGTTTACTCCAAGTCCGAGGAGGAGCATGATGCACATTTTCGTGTGGTGTTGCAAATTCTAAGGGAGAAGCAGCTGTACGCAAAGTTCAGTAAGTGTGAGTTCTGGCTGAAGAAAGTGACTTTCTTAGGGCATGTAGTTTCCGCAGAGGGAATTAGGGTAGACCCTCGGAAGATAGAAGCGTTATTAGATTGGAAACCGCCGAAGTCTGTGGTGAAAATTTGAAGTTTCTTGGGATTGGCAGGGTATTACAGGAGATTTTTTGAGGGGTTCTCTTCAATAGCGGCACCTTTAACTAAGTTGTTAAGGAAGGGAGTATTGTTTGTATGGACTGATAAACAGCAGAAGAGCTTTGAGAACCTGAAGAGAATTTTGACGGAAGCGCCAGTATTGATTCAGCCAGAGGCAGGAAAAGAATTTACCGTCTACTGTGATGCGTCACACACAGGTTTAGGGTGTGTGTTAATGCAAGATGGAAAAGTTGTTGCATATGCATCTCGACAGTTGCGACTGCATGAATTGAACTACCCTACGCACGATTTATAATTGGCGGCGGTAGTGTTTGCTTTGAAGATTTGGAGGCATTACTTGTATGGGGAGAAGTCGGTTATTTACACGGACCATAAGAGTCTGAAGTATATCCTTACCCAGAAGGAGTTGAATCTAAGGCAGAGAAGGTGGGTCGAGCTGTTAAAGGAGTATGACTGCTCAATCGAATATCACCCGGGTAAGGCTAACGTGGTGGCAGATGCACTGAGTAGAAAGGCGATAGCGGATTTAAGGGTGATGTTCGCTCATCTTAGACTGTATTAATATGGCAGTTTGGTAGCTGAACTTCAAGTCAGATCAAAGAGAAGCAACTTTTGGATGATGTTTTGAGTACTCGGATCCGGCAAGTGCAGAATGGTGAAGGAGGGGATTATAGTTGGAATGGTGATGGAGTTTTGTGTTTCCGTGGGAAGGTTTGTATGCCAAAAGATGTGGAGTTAAGGCAGATGATTCTTTGGGAATCGCATAGTAGCCCTTATGATATGCATCCTGGAGGGGTTAAGATGTATCGGGACTTGCGCGAGCAATTCTGGTGGGCAGGTTTGAAGCGAGAAGTGACGGAGTTCGTGGGAAAGTGCTTGACGTGTCAGCAGGTGAAAGCGGAACACCAGTTGCCTTCGGGGTTGTTACAACCGGTGAAGATTCCTCAGTGGAAATGGGAGAGAATCACTATAGACTTTGTTAGTGGGTTACCCCTCACGCCCACTAAGAAGGATTCAATTTGGGTAATAGCGGATCGGCTGACGAAGTCTGCTCACTTTATACCGATTTGGGTCGACTATCCTCTACAGAAGTTAGCTAAGTTGTACGTGGTTGAGGTTGTGAGATTACATGGTGTACCTGTGTCGATTATATCAGATAGGGACCCCAAGTTCACGTCACGATTCTGGAAGGCTCTTCATCAAGCAATGGGAACAAGGTTAGACTTTAGTACCGCTTTTCACCCACAGACGGATGGTCAGTCTGAGAGGGTAATTCAGATTTTGGAGGATATGCTAAGGGGTTATATCATCGATTTTAGGGGTAGTTGGGAGGAATATTTGCCTCTGGCAGAATTCGCATACAATAACAGCCATCAATCCAGTATTCAGATGGCGCCTTACGAAGCATTATACGGACGGAGATGTCGTACTCCTACCTGTTGGACGAAGTTGGGTGAACGTCAGGTGTTGGGTCCATAGCTAGTTTCAGAAATGGAGGAGAAATTTAAATTAATACGAGCTCGATTGAAGGAAGCGTCTGATCGGCAGAAGTCTTATGCGGATCTAAAGCGGAAGGAGGTGGAATTTGCGGTAGGAGACCAAGTCTTTTTGAAGGTTTCTCCATGGAAAAAGGTAATGAGGTTTGGACGAATGGGTAAGCTAAGTCCTCGGTTTATTGGGCCTTATCGGGTGCTAGAACGTGTGGGCCCAGTGGCTTATCGTTTGGAGTTGCCTTCAAAGTTGGAGCAGATACATGATGTGTTTCATGTCTCGATGTTAAGGCGATATCGTTCCGATCCATCGCATGTGGTGCCGGTGGAAGAGATTGAAGTAAATCCAGATCTATCCTTTGAGGAGGAACCAGTGCAAATCTTAGATCGAGACGTAAAAGTGTTGAGAAGGAAGTCCGCCCCTTTGGTCAAAGTCTTGTGGCGAAATCACGGTGCAGAAGAGGCGACGTGGGAGCCAGAGGATGTTACGCGACAACAGTATCCCCATCTCTTTTGATCAGGTAAATTTTGAGGGCGAAATTTATTTTAAGGGGGGTAGAACTGTAACATCCCGAATTATTGGGCCTGTGCATTTTATGTGATAATTGCTTAAAATATTAATTTGAGAATTTGAGGTACAAATGGGGCTCAAATTGGGCTGAGGCCTTGTTTTAAATATTCTATTTAGACACTCTAGGGGTTTAAATTGAAGTTTTAGTAGTTTAATGGGCATATTGGGCTTGTGGCCCAAAGGAAATAGTGCCACTAGGAGGAAGAGAAGTTGGCGTCACTTGTGCATGAGGAAGGCCCAAGTTGTGGTGGCTTGAAGCCCAAGTTTTAGGGCAAAATTTTGGCACTTAGATGAGTAAAGGGGGGGACGGCACAAGGCTAAATTTTAGGGATTTTATTGTATGGATAATAAGCAGATAAATGCTATTCTTGAGGAGATAATAGATCAAAGATAGGAGCTAACTTTAAGTGTTTTGTGTTAGCCGAAACTTTGAAGAATTTGAAAAGAAAAGGGCATTCGGTTTTGGCTTAAGGTGTATATACCGAAATTGCTAGCAAGTTCTCTCATCTTTCTCTTTTCTCTGCCGAAATTCCTATACCATTCTCTGCTCTTTTTCTTTTTTTGACAGAAACCCCAACCCTTGAAGTCTCAATTGCCAAAACCCTGCTATCCTTTTCTTTTGGCCGAATCTCTCTATCCACTCATTGCCTATATTTTTTTTTTCAAATCCTTTGTTCTTCCAAAAGCCGAAAACACTAAGATCACACCTCCTGAAGTTGCCGAATTCTCTTCAAAGGAGTCTGCTTGTGCCAAATTTTGAAGGAAACAATAGGTAAGTGTTGATTTCGGGATTTCAATGTTTTTTCGGCTTTTCAAAGTCCTTAGCCGAATGGCTATTTAGAAACCAATCTCTTATTTCACTCTTATTTTCGGCATTCTGGGATCTGAAGAGGAGTCAATCACGTAGATCTCTAAGTCATAAGTTCAGTAATACTCGAATCAAGGTACTTTCAGGATTTTAAGGTAAGGAAGTCTATTGATTTTAGTGTGTAAAATCGGGTAGAACACTAACCATGGCCGATTATAGGAGAGGGCCTATTTTCACATCTTTCTGGCTTTTTGAGCAAGTTGTAGATCGGTTTAGCAAGAGTATCGACATTAATCAGGTGTGTAACCTTTCACACTATTAGATTGGTTGCTTATATATATATATATGAATAAATTTGCTATACTCCGTTAAATGCTAGAATCCCGGCATAACATTTGAAAACCCGAGAAGGGTAAAGGCTAAATATCAGGTTAGTATTTTCTGCCATTCTTCAGTGAATGTTCTGTTAAAAACGATATGTTTCATATGTCAATTTCTATGTATGCTTGGGGTTGGGTAATTGATGAAAGGGGAAGTGATCTGTTCTGGTGGCTTATGCCATTTCAGCCTGGTGACTCTGTCACATACCCTGTTTCTGGTGGCTCTAGCCATTTCAGCCTGGTAACTTTGTCACAACTTTGACGATGAGCAGCTAACTGCAGCATAACTGCCATCGATGGTGTGCAGCGGTGCGGGTTGATTGTAGAAATCCCCAATGGTGTGATTGGCAGGTAAGGGTGGTGTGTAGCGGATGGAAACCTAGGAATGGGTTGGGTTTTATGTATGTTATTTTCTGTACTATGTTTTATGTCCTGATCTGTGGGCTAAGGCCCAATCTAACGGTGCTTGAGGGTTGCACACTGAGTCTCGCAACTCACCCTTTTATTTTAACAATTTCAGGCGACGCTTAGCGCACCGGACCGGGCTGGAGAGGAGAGCAAGGTGGCCATGCAAAAGAGCATTTGGATTCAGCGAAAAGACTTTAGTTTATTATTTTATATTTTTATTTAAGTGGGTTTTAAATATGGTTGTAATAAGGCCTTAGGCCACTAGACTATTATACTTTGTTTGGATTTTAATTTTGGGCTTTTATTATTTTTAGACACTTAAACTTTAATTAAACTAAGGCATGAATTAAGGTTTTTTAAATTTAAATCATAAATCAACAATTTAAATTTATATCTTATTTAAACCTGTCAGGTTTTTTTAGGTTTTCCCAAACAGAAGACTAAATACAAGAAAAATATTTCCCGAAATCGCGACATGTTTTACTAGATTTCCTTAGTGACATGCCAGATCCGGTTGTAATGTTTGGGCCGGGTTTGTTACAAAGCATGCATACGATCTAATTGGATTCCACAAGTCAAAATAAACATGCGAATAACACATCAAATGATAGATATAGTCGTCAAAAGCAAGTAATGAAGAAAACGCATATGGCACTTGAAATTGAACATTCAAACCTTGCTTTGTAATCGCACATGGATAAAAATTATCAAAGACAAAATTCTTTTTGTCTTCTTTTAAAACAAATAGACCATCAATAAACAAAATAGGGCATTCAAATAATTCATGATCTAAATGCTTTGCAAAATGGCAGTCATCATTATGAGCTCTTTCAACATCTGAAATGAACAAAAATGTTTCAACAAATGCTTCATGACACTTATCAAAAACAATTATCTTTTTGTCAAGAACCAAAATAGATAGTCCATTATCCAACAAGATAGAACAATGAAGAACATCACGTTTTAAAGATTTTACAAGAATGGATTCAGCAACGTGATTCTTGTCAACACCCGAAGAAAACAAAATGGGTTCATAGGTTTCAAGTGTCTTACCTTTGGGAGTTGACAGAAAGAAATCGACTTTACTTTTACGCGCGGTATGACAAAAGTCATTCTTACCTTGCTTGTCTTCACAAGCTGAAAATCGAAGATCGAATTTACCTTGCTTGATCAAGACGAACCTTCTTTCCTCGGGCATGTAATGTAGCTGATGCTTCGCATTTGAATCAGCACTTTTCAAATGGAATGTGGATTTCAAGTACAACCACACGATTTGTTTAAGGAACGAATAAAGATTGAACAAGAAGTGGGCAAAGTTTGTTACCTTTTCAAAGAACCAATTTCCAAAAGGATTGAAATTTTTCAAGCACAATTGGGATTGATTGGTTTTCCAACAAGATATACTAGATGATACAAAACATATTCCCGATTTAAAGACATGCGTTTGATTAATTAAAACAAAAGGAATCAATGGTTTCGAAAAATCAAGCATGTTAAACCAAAAAGAATTATGTATGTTCAAGATCGAATGATCAAAATTCTTAACGAGTTTCAAAACTGATTTACAAAAGCTCAAAGATTTCATATTAGACAATGAACAAATCTCGTAATATCCATAATCAAACAAATTGAGATTAAAAGAAAAATCATCGTCGTACCTGAACGAATCTTGTATTAGCTGGACACACATTACTCCACCTTCATACTTTGCATCACAAGGATTTTTATTAGACAAACTCGACTTAACATCATTTAAAACATCACATTGAATGCTATTAGACAAACTTGCCTTACCATCGTTTGGAACATCACAAAGAATCGAGGGATGGCAAATGACGGTATTATCCACATTGTCACATTCATTGAAAAAATTTGGTGGAGTCGAAATTGTTTCAGAACACTTATCTTCCTTACCTTTTGACTAGGGAGGTTCAACTTCACCTTCAACTTTACCTCTTTCAATCAAAGAAAAACGTCGCTCTTCCGGGAGGTATTGAAGTTGTAGGTTCTTGTGCGATACGTCGGGAACCTGAAATGAAGAAGCAGAAGAAGAACAAACTTCAAAAGAGTTAGTTAAATCAACACTCACTTCTACTTGCTCATCTCGTTTTCTCCTTTCTTTTTCATACACTTTTTCGTTTTCTCTCTTTTTTTTTCTTGTTCTTTTTCAATCTCTTTTTCTTTTCACTTATTTTCAATTTCCTTTTTCTCGAGTTCGTTCCATATTCGCTCGTTTTCTCTCATGATCTTCTCTTGCCTTTCTTTTCTTTTTTGTTGTTTTTCTCTCGTCTTTACATTACTACATGAAGAGGATACAAAAGAATCAGAATGAGTAAAATTTTGTTCAAGAGAAGGGATAGCGTTCTCATAGGTATCTCGATAAGTTCTTCGGGAACATTTCTCCAATAGAGACTTCGTTGAAGCAAAAGAGGGATAACTTGTTCCTTCTCGTTCGTTGCCTCGAAAGGATTCAAACTCATATCTTTCTTATCTCCGTCTCGAAGACCGCATTGAGTAAGAGTCCTGGTAATAATCTCTGCTAGAATAGTCCTTGGTCGGGTATTGCCGTGCTGATCTTAACTCCGTCTTTTGTGTTGAAGAAGTTCGCCCTCGATGATAGGAAGATGGGAGGTACCGCTTGCGCATCACTTCCTTCATTTCGGACCACGTTAATATTGGGTACTCTCCATTTCGTTTTCGACTCTTGGTGAATTGATCCCACCAAGTCATGGCATAATCGGTGGAACTATTTTCTGCCAGCCTTACATTCTTGTTTTCCAAATAATCATGGGACCCAAAAACCATTTCTACTCGCATTTCCCATCCAAGGTATGCATCCGGGTCGGCTCTACCTTGAAACGGTGGAATGTTTGACTTGTTATTCTTCTTGGCATCATTAAAACATCCTTGATCTCTAAAGCCTCGGTTTCTTTGATCACGACGCCTTTCGCTTTGGTTATATGATGGATCGAACCAATCGCCATCTGTAATACTTCTTCTTTCAAAATATAAAGACATGCTATCGTTGCTGAAAGAAATATGTTACCAAGAAAATAAAATAAAATAAAATAAACATAAAAGGTTAAAAATACCTTACCACAAAAACTCACAAGTCACTCACAAAAAAAAAATCGCTCACACTCGTATTTTCACTCATATAAGGCTTTTTTTTAATGAATCACTCGTGCCTTTTACCACTCAATCTCGTCTCACAAATTCGTACTTTGTTTTGAAAGACTTATTTGCGGCTTGAGGGTCGGCTTCAAAATTGGTACAAGGGAAAATGATGCTATGGGGTGGAGGTCGGCTGAAAAAAAAATTTGGTATAGTGGCGTTGGGGTGAAGAAGGGTGGCTTGAAGATCGAGAAAGAAGTAATGAAACAAAACTTGCAAACTTTCAAAAAATTTCCACACACTTTTTTTTTAAACTCTTTTTTTTTTTACTTCTCTTTTTTTTTACTCGAAATTTTTTTTAACCTCGATTTTTTTTTTGAACTTTTATTTTTGTATCTCTTATTTTTTTTTTTGAACTTCAAATATGCTATAACGAAATACAAGAAACAAAAATTACAACTTGAATATTTTTTTTAAAATTTTTTTGGGAACTTTTTTTTTTAACTTACGGACTAACTTCTGGCTATCGTCGTCATCGGAACTCTTCGTCTGTAGTTCTGATACCAGATGATACGATCTGGTATCAAACAATACGTCCTGTCTTTGAAAGGACTTCGGGTTAGTCGTCGGAGCTTCGTAATTCTCGGTTTAACCAGCTCTGTTATTAGATGATACGGGCCGACTCGGGATGAGTCGTCACACATGCGGGTTGCCCAATCGTCTACGAGGAGGAATCAAGCCTTCAGAAAATAATCGAAAATATGAATGAGTTTGCGGAAGCTTTAAGTGAATAAAATAAGAGATGGTTCAGTTTTGTAACATCCCCAAACCCGGCCCATTCACTACGACCGAATCCGGTTATGTCACTACGGAAAGACAGTTGAAAATCCTTGCTAACTTCGAATAAAACAGTAAATCTATTACCCTTTTGAAAATCCATGTTTATTTGATATTGTATGAAAAACTTTGATATTATTATATTGTCCAAAATTAAACTTTATTAAATATATAAAACCAATTTGAATAATCAAGTTGTTAGAAAAAAATCGTCTTCACTTAGTAATTTATTATAATCCAACCATAACTTAAAATAATAATAAAATAGTTCCCAAAATAAATAAAGATCAAAAGGCCCTTATTACATCTTTTATCTAAAACCAATACTTAACATAAAAATATCTAAAAACATCCTCTGGTGCATGGGCCACCTTGCACCCTCTCCGTACCCGGTCCAACTCATGAGTCACCTGAAATGGTTAGGAAAATAATCGGGTGAGTCCACAGACTCAGTGCATAATCATAACACATATTCCATACGTATGGGCTTGGCCCATAACCATACCGTTCTCATAACAAGTCATGCAAATATGCATCTCAGCCCAACCTACAATCCAACCGTAACACCAACCTTAGCAGACTCCCCCTGCCTAAGGCCGTGGCTAATCCACCACTGATCACATCGTGATCCATAAACCTTACCTTGGCAAGCTCGCTACTCAAGGCCGTGGCTGAGCCACCGATCAACCAAAGTGATCCCAACAACATGCTCCGTCTACGGTGATGCACAGAGCCATCAACCGCCGAGATGGGCACCTAGCCAACATCTCCCTTGAGGTAGCACACGGCTAACCGTCAAGCGCTAATGTAGCCTGAGCTAACATTAGACCACGTACATCATATGTACACCCTTCCTTCCTCCATCCAATCCAAATCCCATGCAAGTATGTAAATGCCACATGTTAAGTCATCATATAAATAAGCATACAGCTCATATCATTACCACACCAAATATATATATATAACACAATAACATAATATCACCAACTTACTCACCTGATATCCGATTATCCAACATAAGCATTAGCAAGCAATTAACTGAAGGAAATAGTGCGATGATTACCCACCTTATCACTTGCAGTTCTAAGCTTTCGATCCCTATGCTATCGCTCAATGAAACAACAGCTATCTGCCTATAACTATCCCCTGCTACTGGCCCACACCCCGGTGGCCAATCACGAACCGCCGAGACAGCTCTCTTTTTGAATTTTGGAACAGGAGCTTTCCCTTGCCCGCTCTGACTGGTCGTTGCCTCCATCAACACACATAATCAGATAAACTGGTTAACCCCAAGTCACAAACTAAGTATTTAATCTTACTAAACTTATTTCTTACCTCAACTGATTGGATCCCGAATGCTCCTACAACACTTTTAACGCTAGCTAAAAGCAAAAGACCCTCCACCTAGCCCTCCATAATTCGGTCAATCAAAAGAACACATGGTTAGCTACATGATTTCGGTCAACCACGAAAAGAAGAGAAAACCGATAACAAGAAAGGAAACCTTACCACCTTACTACTCCAAATTCGGCTTGACTACTTACCCACCTTAAGAACCGATTGGAGAAAGGTTTAGAGAAGGTTACCTTTAATACTATTCGGCCAAGGCTACACCAAAAAGGAGAAGGGATTTCGGCACTTCCAAGGGGTGTATTCGGCTATTGAAAGAAAAATAATGGAGAGAAAGAGGTGATAAGAGTTTCGGCTAAAGGGGTTTGAGAGGATGGAAAGATGAAAGAAGAATAAAGAAGGGAGAGGTTAGGAATTTCGGCTAATAGCTAAAATGGAAAAAAGAAACATGGTGATAGGTTGATGCTTTTATAGGCATTCGGCACCCCCCCTTAAGCTTGTCGTTCACTCCTTTCAACAAGGAGTTCAAACTCTAGCCAACTCCCCAATTCACTCCTAGCCACCTATTTGAATTAATTCAAATCAATTTGAATTAATCCCTAAATAATCAATTAATAATCTCTTAATAATCCAAATAATATCCCTATTTATCCTCTATTATCTTATTATCTAAATAAATAAATAAAAGAGTTTAAAGAGAGAAAAAAATCTCTCCCTTCCTATGCCGTCCATTCAAAAAGGTTTGAAAAAGTCCACCTAACTTCCCACCTTTCCTAGCAGAATTCAAAATGGAAGACCAAGTCTTCCTCCATCTTTTAAGCATTCAAAAACCGTCCAACACCTTACCATAATGACGCAAAAACAAAGCCCCATCTGCTGCCCTCGCGAATCGAACATGAGACCCCCCTCCAGCTCCTTGAGGCGTCACTTCTCCATGCCTATGTGGCGCCTCCTTGCCACTCTGCCAAGCCATTCTTTGTGCCAAAACTTCACCAAAATTTCTCTTAAGACCCCCAAAAGCCAAGCTCCCTTTTTAACCACTGAAAATCAACAATTTCCTAAGGCTTTCCACCACCACCTAGGGTTCTCAAGACCCCTAAAACTCACCCAACCACACACTAAAGTGTGCCAACACCTGAGATAAGCACCAAAAACCTAACCCCTAGAACCAGGGTGTTACAAGTTTGATGGAACAACATAAAAAAATAAAATAGATAAAAGGATAATTCGATGGAGATGGATAAAAGAACTTAAACGAGAATCGATTCAACACAAATATGTGTCACCCCAGGTTCTATAATGTTTAAGGTGGAAATATGAAATTTGAAGATGGACTAAGACCCGTTATCTATAAAGATAAGAACCTATGGTATAAATTGATGGATGAGAAATGACTGACGCCACAAGCCAAGCTTGATAAGTCGGAATCGGAACTCGTACGAAAGATAGAGAGGAGATAAACTCACTCAAATGAAATATTCATTCATTTAGAAAAATCAAAAGTCTAGTGCTTACAACTGAAAAGAAACAGACTATTTATAGAAACTTAAAATTCTCACAAGTAGGGAAGCATTTGCCGTCACCACCATTGTCTTAATCCATGCTATCCATCCACCTTATCATGTTTGCCTATTTAAAATTCTCCATAATATTCCATGGCCGTCCATCACTCATACATTTACTCTTATTATTTTATTAATTCCACTTGTTTATGCCGTCCACCAAGGTTTCTATGCTCAATCCATCATAGCCTCCCAATTGTCGTCCATGCCCTTTCATCCATTATCTTGATTTAAAAATTTTAATGCCCCATAATATTCCCTCATGCTCATGCCGTCACTTGCTCATGGATTTTTAAATGCTCTTTCTTCCATGATTTGTTATTTTATTCCTTACTCTTCATATTGCCGTCCATGTCTCCACTAGTCATACACGCTTTATTATTTTATGTTTCACACATGCACATTTCTTATTTCATGTTCCCACTAAACACACATGCACATTTCTTAATTGTTTATGGCTTCCCATAGTTGTTGCCGTTCCATCACATAGCTTGTGTTCATGGTTCTTGAATTATTTTATTCAATCAATAACTTGTGATCATCCAACATGCACCAATCTTGCGCAATTTTCATTAAAGTACTCCACATTTGGCGACACCTATAAAACACATAAACCAACATCAATTTCAATAAAATTTTAACTGACAAAATTTAAAGACTTTATTTTAAACACTAGACATATTAAAAACTATATTAAATAAACAATTTAATAAATATGAAATAACATGTAGCAAAATAATAAATGACTGAATTAATTAATTAACTTAAACTAAATTAATTAAATTTCATTCTAGCAATTTAATTAACTTAAACTAAGTTAACTAATTTTTATTCCAACAATTAAATAATTAGAATGAGCTAAGAGTGAGCTAATAACGAGCTCCATAAATTTAAAAGAAAATCGTTGGTGTCCCGGCCGTGCCCGTATCACCTTTCACCATATAAATGGTGTCTCCAAATCTTTAACGCAAACATAATTGCGGCCAACTCTAAATCATAAGTCGGGTAATTCTTCTGTTGTGGCTTTAATTGACTAGAGGCGTATGCAATCACCTTACCCTCTTGCATAAGTACACAACCCAATCCATTCAGGGATGCATCACTGTAAACCACAAATTCTCTTCCCTGTTCAGGTTACACCAAAACAGGAGCCTCAGTCAACAGCGTCTTCAGTTTCTCAAAACTCCATTGGCACTTTTCTGTCCAATCAAACTTCACATATTTTTGTAATAATCTCGTCATAGGGGTAGCTATCATGGAAAACATCTTGATAAAATGCCTATAATAGTCGACTAGGTCTAGAAAACTCCTTACTTTGGTTACGCTCCTCGGTGGTTTCCAATCAACAATTGCTGAAATCTTACTCGGGTCGACTCTAATTCCATCTCTTGAGATAATGTTCCCTAAAAATCCTACTTCCTTAAGCCAAAACTCACTCTTGCTAAATTTCTCATACAATTGTTTTTCTCTCAAAATTTGTAGAACCATACTTAATTGCTCAGCATGTTCGTTCTCATCTGGACAGTAGATCAGTATGTCATCGATGAAGACCACGACAACTTTATCCAAGTATAGCCGAAAAATGCGATTCATCAAATCCATGAAGAACGCAGGGGCATTCGTTAGACCAAAAGGCATGACCGAAAATTCATAGTGGCCATACCTAGTCCTAAATGCGGTTTTCGGTACATCCGAGTCCTTGACTCTCAGCTGATAGTACCCAGGCCTCAAACCTATCTTGGAAAATACTATGGCTCCCATCAACTGATCAAATAAATCATCGATTCTCGGTAATGGGTACTTGTTCTTCACAGTTGCCTTGTTGAGTTGCCGATAAACTATGCATAATCTCATAGAACCATCTTTCTTCTTCATGAATAAAACAGGAGCACCCACTGAGAAAAATTCAGCCTTGCGAAACCTTTATCCATTAGTTCTTGCAACTGTGCTTTTAACTCTTTTAGCTCGGTTGGAGCCATTCTATATGGAGCGATAGAAATAGGGGCAGTACCCGGAGCTAACTCAATCCTAAATTTAATCTCTCTAACCAGAGGTAGCCCTGGCAACTCTTCCGGGAAAACATCTGGGTACTCACATACTACGGGTACCGACTCAATTTTCAAATCAATCTCTTTAGTGTTCAACACAAAGGCAAGGTAAGCCTCGTACCCTTTCCTTAAATACCTCTGAGTCGACAAGGATGATATCACTACTGATGATCTATCTTGCTTATCTGATTCAACACGAATAAAATCTCCATTTTCATTTTTCAATTCAATAATCTTCTTTCCATAATTAACAATTACACCATGAGTAACTAACCAATCAATCCCAAGGATGGCATCAAACTCATCAAACGGCAATAGCATAAGATCAACCAGAAAACAATGACCTTTAATCACCAAAGGGCATTCTTTGCATACTTTCTCAACCAACACATACTTGCCTAGGGGATTAGACACTCTTATTACAAATTCAATAGACTCTATAGGCATGCTCATGCTAGAGACTAATTTCATGCATATGGTAGATCCCGGATCAATTAATGCTATAACACGAGTATCATAAAGAGAAAATGTACCCGTGATTACGTCGGGGGAAGATGCCTCTTCGCAAGCATGAATGGCATATGTTCTCGCCTATGCTCTACCCTCGACCCTTGTAACTTGCTCTTTGGAGGGATTCTTGTTACCCATTTCATTTCCCGGGTTTCTCTATGGTCTTCCTCTAGCAACACTTCCCAGTCTTGCATTCCGAGACTTCTCTTTCTCGCCCACCTCGGGGTAATCTCTGATAAAATGGTCTAAGGACCCACATCTAAAACAAGCTTTCTCATTTGCCCGACACTCACCAGAATGGCGCCTGCCACACTGTGGGCATTCCTGTCTACTCGGTCGAACGTTACCCACACTAGCAACTAATGTGGTTTGCCCTTTAGACCCCAGAAATTGTTTGCCCTTACTTCGGTTTGAAAACCCGGTTGAGGTGACTGATCGAGTAGCGAAATCACTCGATTTCTTAGATAAGGATTGGAGTGACTTATTCAGTTGTCTTTTCCTCGAGTCACAAGACTCATTCTCAGCTCTTATTTTCTCTTTAGCCAACTCTTCAGCCTTACAGGCTCTATCTACAAACACTACAAATTCTTTTAGTTCGAGGACTCCCACATATAACCAGATATATTCATTCAACCCATCCTCAAATCTCTTGTACATGACGGCCTCGATAGATACACACTTTTAGGCATACTTGCTAAGCCTTACGAACTCCCATTCGTAGTCGGTTACTGACATTCGGCCTTGCTTTGATTCTAAGAACTCCTTTCTCTTGGGCACACGTCCATGTCCTAGGTCGTGCCTCCTACACGGCTGAGACACACGGCCATGTCTCTGCCCATGCGTTTACTACTGGGCAATGCTAATATACAAGGGGACACACAGTCGATCAACACACCCATAGGGCTGATCGTGTGTCACACACGCCCTAGACAAACGCCCATGTGTCTACCTGTGTGGACAATTAGATGGCTATCTACCAAGCCATTTACCACCCTATCAAGAAATCATACTTATACCAAAACATTCCAATCTATAAAATGACCAAATGGTATCTCTAAGAACTCAAAAGACTCAAAACATACACAAAAGCATATACTTTATGAAATTTATCTTCATTAAGCATAAGAATTTGCCAAGTATTGGCCTAACTTATAAGACCATTTACAAAATGGATTAGAACAACATTTATAGCCAACACATTTGGCTGACTAACAAGACATAAAAAAATACTCAAGTCCTATACATGTCATACTCAAAATAAAACTCATTTGGTTATACCAAAAAGTGGTCGACAGTGTGATCTCCAACTCCGACGTCCGCAACTTCTCGAATTAATTTTGTATTACTACAAGGAAAAAGGGCAATGGAAAGGGGTAAGCATAAAGCTTAGTAAATTTGCATGGAAATGAATAACAACAACAAGCTCATGATAAATCCATCCTTGGCAATATTTAAACATACAAAAAAAATTAGGCTTCTTGCCAACTTACTCATACTTGCCCTTATTTGGCACATACCATGCCATATATCGTAAGTGTTCCGTCGTGAATTACTCACAAGTACCTGTATTCACTCGTTCACATGAATTTAGTACTAATCTCATTTCTACTTCCAAACTCATATACTTATCCCATTAATCACTAAGGATACTCAAAGGCGCATAATATCATCATTTATATAAGTACAGAGCCAATGCCACATCCTAAAGGTGGTCTTACATGGAGTCACCTCTGAATGCCGATGCCATATCCCTGATATGGTCTTATACAGAATTTCACATCAAGTATCGATGCCATATCCCATATATGGTCTTATACGATTTTCATATTCATTACCCAAGACATATCCCGGATATGGTCTTATACGAGATCTTATCCATTTTATATCTCGATGATAGCATTTTCATCTTCATTATAGTCCACTAGGAATTCAACATCTTATTCAACATCAAATACTCAATTTAGTAGAGTATAATGCTTCAATATAATACCAAGCATTCTCAAACATGCTAACATAAATATTGAATCTATCACATACAAACTTACCTCGTTTTCAAAATGAGCTAGATCGTCGGTCTAGTCCGAGACCTTGTTCTTTCCCCGATCGAGGTAAATTATTGGTTCTTCTTGCTCTGCAATAGAAAATTAGCTCATTTCAATCATCACATTAATAAAAGCATTTTAATAATCATGCTTTGGGAAAATTACTATTTTGCCCCTAAACTTTGGCAAAATGACCATTTTACCCCTAGGCTCGAAAATCAATTCTAATCATATTTCTACCTTCAACAAGCCTAGGTGAACATTTAATTTTCTTATGGCTATCATCAAAAATCAACATTTCACACATTTACTATAAACTTTATAGCCTTTTCAATAAGGCCCATTTTAGGTGTTTTCATGACAACACCTTTCACAAAAGTTGTTAATCTAACAACTAAGACTTAATTTCTTCCATAAGAATGCAGCAAATAAAAATGAAAGCTTTCATGGCAAAACTCTAGACTTTTCACCATATTGCAAATTAGTCCCCTCATTTGAAAGCTTAAGCTCTAGGGGTTCTAAAAGAACAAATATCTTCAAGAAACATCATCAAAATAACTTACTAGAATGGAGGAGAGCTTGTTAAATATTTAAGCTTTCAAAACCCCTATTTTGCTTTCTATTTTCAGTAGAGAATGATGGAGAGAAAAGATGATATCTTTTCTTCCTTTATTTTATTAATACAAGTCAAATTAGTCACCAACTATTACCAACTTTGACCAATTTTGTCCATCTTTGTCTCCTATGATCCCCTATGGCCGGCCAATTAACATTTTATGGCTATTTAACACCTTGAGCTTATAGAATAGAACTTTTGCACTTTATGCGATTTAGTCTTTTTTCGCGATTAAGCAAGAAATCGCTAAAATTAAAGCACCAAAATTTTTCATGCACTAATGTAATCATGCTCTGACTCATAAAATAACATGAAAATAATTTTCTCTAACCTCGAATCAGTGATCCTAAGATCACTGCTCTGACTAGCCCTTAAATCGGGCTGTTACACTTACGACCATCTAGGGCCTCATATGGTGCCATCTGGATGCTAGTCTGATAGCTATTGTTATAGGCGAACTTTGCCAACGAAACTACCTCGGAAATCTATAACACAGCTCCTCAACATATTCTCCAGTACTTAAATCACCCTCTCTGTCTGACCATCTGTCTGAGGATGGAAAGTAGTACTGAAGTCCAATCTCGAACCCAGAGCTTCATGCAATTTCTTCCAGAACTGAGACGTGAAGTGAGGATCCCTATCAGAGAGGATCGAAGTCAGTAACCTCTCGCTTTAACCCTGGCCACCAGTATAACTCTCAAAAATCTCGGTACATTTTATTCCTACCGTGTAACAGTCCGGTTTATACCCTAGTTGGAACAGTGGTTTTGGAACCACAAATTTGAGTCTGTATAATATTTTAATATTATTTTTTTGTGCCGTTGATATGTGACTAAGTATATGGTAAATTTCCGTGAGCTAATTGTCTGTCTGTGTGTTTAATTTGACAAAATGATTAAATCGCATAAAGTTTAAAAGTGGTCATTTATTTGATTGTTGGCCAAATTGAGGTGGTTTTTGATTGTAAGGGCCTTATGAGGCAATTAGCCAATAATAAAGTTAGTGGACGGCACAATGACTAAATAGCCTTGAATTCACATGTTATATACGTTTTATTATATGGATAATTTTCTAATTAGATTAATAAAATGATAATTAATAAAATTTAGCATGAAAATAAGAATTATTTCATGCATTCTTCACCGAAAACACAAAGAAAAAGAAACCTTTGAAGCTTTATATATTCGGTTACTTAGAAGCCAAATTCAAGGTATGTTTTTGGTCGATTTTCGATAATTTCTACATTTTTGTAATCGTTGCTTAGTCTACTATCAAGCCCATGTCTCAATTTTGTGAATTGATGATGTTTGTGTGATATGCCATTGATGATATGTTGAGCTTTGTGATGATTTATGGTGTTAAATGAAAGACTTGGGCTAGATGAACACACTTTGTTCTTGAATTTTTGATGAACTTAGCTAATTAGGGCTAAATTGAGAAAATAGTAACTTGAAGGGCTAAATTGCAAATTTGATGGAAAATATGGGCTTGTATGATGTTCACAAGCATTCGACTAAGCATGTGTATGTGATGATTTTTGTGAATTTGATGTTTTGAGAAAAATGGACTAAATTGATAAATTGTGCAAATGTGAGGGTTAAATTGCAAATAGCCCTAAATGTGTATCTTTGGATTGAATTGAATGAGTTAGTGAATAAAAGGGTTAATTCTGAACATGTATAGGTCAAGAATTGAAGAAAACAGACTTAGATCGCGGGAAAGCGAAAGTAACCGAGTAGCCGTTTCCGTTTCCGTTAAACCGAATTTGAGGTAAGTCATATCACAAATAAATGTAATTGTATTGAATTGAGCTTATTTACATGACTATCAATGATAATGAATGCTTATGAGATGCTATGTATATGAATTCCGGGATAAGGCCGATATAGTGATAAGTTTGAGAAGTCCCGTATGAACTTAGGAATACAAAGGTATCTATTCCGTGTTATCATGTAAGACCACGTCCAGGACGTTGGCATTGATTTGATATTTGTGTAAGACCACGTCTAGGACATTAGCGTCGATATGATCTTTGGTGTAAGACCACGTTTGGGACATTGGCATCGATATGAGTTTTACATGTAAGACCATGTCTGGGACATCGGCATCGTATTGATTCGTGTAAGACCCCATCTGGGACAGTGGCATCGATATTCGATTACATGTAAGACCTCGTCTAGAACGTTGGCATTGTACTATCATTCTGAGTTACCGAGTATCCTATTAGATTCCAAACGGTTCAACGGGAAAATCTGAGCTATGAACAATTACGTGAATGTATATTCATTTTAGGTACGTTTGGTATGTACATTAAGTGTGTATAAAAGGTAAGTACCTATATGACTTTGATTTGAAGAAAAGTATGATTAAACATGATTCTTGAATGAATGAATGTGGCAATTGTGGCCAAGAATATGGACCAAAGCTTATGTGTGAGAGATTTGCTATGAATATTGATAAACCGTAATATGAACATATTTTAATCCCACATTTAGCATACTTTTGGATGATTTATTCCTTGAATTGTGTAATTTGGTGATCTTAATCCTTTGTTTTCATGTTTTATACTCAGAAGAGCACCGGAGGATGAAAAGAATGAGAAACGGGCCCAAAACGGAGTAAATGGGCCATATCACGAAATCAACACAGCCTGGGCCCAAGACCACACGGCCGTGCCTCCTTAATAGTCTCCAACACGGCCTGGCCACTATTCACACGGGCGTGTGCCATTGGCGTGTACCATGGGCGTGTTCTTGACGTGAGAAAGAAGAGTTTCAGTTGGATTAGGGTACTTAGAGGCAAAGAAAGCCATTCCAAAAGCCTATATAAACACCTTAGAGGCTAACCTTCAGCGAGAATCCAGTTAGGAGTCCAGCTAGGCGTCCAACTAGGCCAAGGAGTTGAGCCAGAGGGGCCAAAATTGTGGGAGTCACTCGAAGAATAGCCAGTTGATTCATCTCAAGAAGCTGGAGTTGTACTCAAGACGGAGGATCTCTCCTTCAATTCCTTCAGGGGTTTTAGGGTTTTCATATGTTTTGTTTTATCTTATCTTTTGAGGTGCATTCTTTTATCATTATGAACTAAACCCTCAGATACTTGAGGGGGATGAAACCTAAGATAAATCTTGTTTTCGTTTGCTAAACTATATGATAAATACTTGATTTATTCTTAACTATGTGTTTTTAATTCTTGTTTTGGAATTTCCGGGATATTGATTCAAGTATTGATGTGCTTAGGTGGTGCAGCAAAAGTCCCTACCTAAGAGTAGATCTAGCATAGTTAAGCGGAGTTGCTCGCGCGCCTAGAAATAGGGTGACTAAAATCTGTCTGATTAGGGTCAAACCCAATACGGGAGTCCATAGATCGAGTTAATGCAATTCTAAGGGTTTTAATTAGAAAGAGATTTCAATTAATCAACCTAGGGTTAGACGTTAGTAGCCTCGAAAGAGGTATTAATATAAATTAGGGAATCCTATGGATCAAGTCAAGTGAATAAATCGTCTGGTTCAGAGTTAGATAACAAGTGAAGTCTAGGTGGATTCTTCCTCAGGTATTGTCTTAATCAATTGGTTTTTCTCACAAGTTATTTTCCCCAATTCATTCTCTTTGTCTTTTCATCTTTAGCTTAGTTGTTAGTTAATTTTAGATTAGATAACAAATTCCTTTAATTCTTAGGCTAAATAATAAAAAGAAAGTTAGTACTAGTACTTTTGGTTCCTTTGGGTTCGACAATCCGGTCTTGCCACAGCTATATTACTGTTCGATAGGTGCACTTGCCTTAATCGTTGTCGCAGTTAGTTCTAGGCTCGATCATTCTTTATATAAATTTTTAAGACTCTGATCGACACAATCAAGTTTTTGACGCCGTTGCCGGGGAACTGAAATATTAAGAACGTTTAATTTTTATTACTTTAGCCATATTATATTTATTTTATTTTTGCAATTTATTTTTACTTTTCTAAATTTTCTTCTTTTATTCTAGCAGGTACCCCTAGTTTATGACTAGAAGGAACCCGACAGGACCCCTGATTTATGACAGTGATATTGAAGGTACTGTTCGCAGAAATCGTAGAGAAATAAGGCGAAGCTTAAATTACATAGAAGAAGAGCAAGAAGTCGAAGCTAATACCATCGAAGAGATGGCTGAGAATAATCCGCCACCTCTAGAGGCGGCCGAACATCATGCTCCTCGAACTATGTATGATTATGCTAAACCTAATTTAATAGGAACTGAGTCAAGTATTGTTACACCTACTATTGCTGCAAATAATTTTGAATTGAAACCTAACACTATACAGATGATACAACAGTTTGTTCAGTTTGATGGTTTGCAGGATGAGGATCCTAACACACACTTAGCGAATTTGCTAGAATTCTATGATACCTTCAAAATAAATGGCATTTCTGATGATGCCATCTGTCTTCGGTTATTTCCCTTTTCTTTGAGGAATAAAGCCAAAAAGTGGTTGCATTCTCTTCCACGAGGATCAATCACTACATGGGATCAGATGACCGAAAAATTTCTGTTAAAATATTTTCCGCCAGCCAAAAAGGCCAAGTTGAGGAATGATATCTCTTCTTTTGTGCAGATGGATTTAGAAACACTTTATAATTCATGGGAGAGATACAAAGATCTATTGAGAAGATGTCCACACCATGGATTACCCCTGTGGCTACAGGTCCAAACTTTTTACAACGGGGTAAACCCTTCAATGAGGCAATTGATCGATTCAGCCACCGACAGAAGCTTGAATAATAAAACACCTGCGGCTGCCTATGAATTCATTGAAGAGATGTCACTAAATAACTATCAGTGGCAAGTCACAAGGACAAAGACAACAAAAGCAGCCAGTGTTTTCAACCTCGACGCAGTATCCATGCTATCAAATCAGGTAGAAACGTTAAATAAAAACATTGATGGTTTATGTAGTTCCTTGCAGGTACATCCGGTAATGCAGTGCGAAACAAGTGGAGGTGTGGCAAATTCTGAGTACCCACCCTACGGGCATGACATGGAAAGCGAACAAATGAACTATATGGGTAACAATTTCTGATCTCAAAATAACCCTTATAGTAATACATACAATCCAGGTTGGAAGAACCACCCCAATTTTTCATGGGGTGGTCAAGGAAATTAGAGACAACAACCCCCTCCAAACTTCCAACAACAGCCCTACCCACAGGAAAAGAAGCCGAACCTTGAGGAGATGCTGAAAAAATTTATAGCGGTGTTAGAAACCCATTTCCAAAACACCGAGACAGCACTCAAAAATCAAGAAGCATCAATTCAAGGGATCAAGAACCAATTAGGACAACTTACCAAGATCATATCAAACGACCACAAGGCAGCTTGCCAAGCAACACTGAAACTAACCCAAAGGAGCAACTTCAAGCCATAACAACTCAGGATAGTGTAGGGTTAGATGAGCCCAAATTAAGCCAAGAGAATTTGGTAGAAAAAGGTAAGTTCGAGGTAAACCAAGAAAAGCCAAAACTGATAATTAAAGAATACTAACCTCGTATACCATACCCCAATGCGATAACGAAAGACGACACAGAGGAAAAATTTGGTAAGTTTCTTAAACTTTTAAAGAAATTACATATTAACTTACCATTTCTTAAAACTCTTTCGCAGATGCCAGATTCAAGAAAATTTTTAAAAGAGCTTTTAACAAACAAGAGGAAGGTAGACGAGGAATTGCATATCGAATTAAACGTAGTGTGCTCAGCAATGTTGCAAAATAAAATACCTCAGAAATTGAAAGATCCAGGGAGTTTTACAATTCCATGCTTAATTGGTAGATTATATATTGATAATGCTTTAGCTGATTTAGGGGCGAGCATCAATGTTATGCCTTATAAATTGTTTAAACAACTAGGTCTAGGGAAACCCAATCAAACTAGGATGAGCATTCAATTAGCTGATAAAACTGTTAGAATTCCTAGGGGTATAATTGAAGATGTTCTCGTGAAAATTGATAAATTTGTATTCCCAGTAGACTTTGTTGTTTTAGACATGGATGAGGACAATAGTATCCCCTTAATTCTAGGAAGGCCCTTTTTAGCAAATACCAGGACTAAAATTGATGTTAGCGCATGTGAACTCATACCTTGTGTAGGTGACGAATCAAACAGTCTTCAAGCTCTCGACTCGGCTAGGACATCGAGTAATCAAGGAAAGAATATAAGTTCCATTAACAACCATTTGTTCAAACCTTCTTTGCAGGAAGCACCACGGAAATACACAACTGAGCCAGATCCTAGACCTTATGCCAACAAGGAAATAACTCATGAGGAACGAAGGCTTCAGATCGATGAACTAGACGAGTGGAAGACACACTTCAAAGAGAAATTAGTACTGCACGAAGCAGAACCAAAGCCACTCCAAGGGACAAACAAATTAAAAATTGGAGATTAGGTACTGTTAGATAAAGCAGACCCTCAAATACCTCCTCCTGACCCTAATACAAATAAAGAAATCTCTTTTAGGATACTCAATGTTTTCCCATATGGAACAGTCGAGGTAAGTAATCCTACATTCGGTACTTTTAAAGTAAACGCTACTCGACTTGAACTTCACCATGATAGTAGAACTGATAACATGAGAGAGGATGTACAACTCTTTAAACCACCCTGATTATGTGAATGAGAGGTAAGTCTAGCTGAAGACTATAAACAAGCGCTTCTCGGTAGGCAACCTGAGTACTTGATAAACCGTAATTGTAACATATTTTAACCCACATTTATATGCTTTTCGATGACTTATTCCTTGATTTTTATAAAAAGGTGCTTGTAATCCTTTCTTTTCATGTCTTATACCCAGAAAAGCACCCGAGGATGAAAAGAACACAATTCGAGCCCAAAACAGAGTAAATGGGCCTTAGTACGAAATTGACACGGCCCAGCCCAAAGCCCACACGATCGTGCCTCAACGATCACCTAGAGCACGGCCTCAACTCTGCCTCACACGGGTGTGCCTCAAATTAAATGTCCGAACACGGTTTGAATGCGATCCACACGGGCGTGTGTCATGGCCGTGGCTCTGTGGCTGGAAAGAACAATTTCAGTCGGAAAAGGATACTTAGGGAGAAAGAATTGCATTCCAAAAGCTTATATGTATATCCCCTAAGTACCACCTTTGAAGGGGCATCAAAGCTAGGCCAAGGAGCCAAGACGAGAAGGTCAGTGTTAGGGAATAACGCGAAGATAGCCAGTTGATCCATCCCAAGAAGCCGAAGTTATACTCAAGACGACGGAATTCTCTTCCAATTCCTTCAGGGGGTTTTAGGGATTTCTTATGTTTTGTTTTATCTTTTCTCTTATGATGTTTTCTTTATTCATTATGAACTAAACCCTTCAGATACTTGAAGGGGATGAAACCTAGACGAATCTTGTTATTCAGTTTTTTAAGTTATATGATGAATTACTTAGTTCGTTCTTAATTATGTTGCTTAATCCAAATCTAATGTGCTTAGGTGGAGGAGGAATAGACCCTGCCTAAGAGTAGATCTAACATAATTAAGCGAAGTTGATCGAACGCCTAGAGATAGGGTTACGAGATTTTGCTGGATTAGGGTGAAACCTAATATGGGAGTCCATTGATCGATTTACTACTATCCTAGGGGGTTATTATAAGTGAACGAGAGTTTCACTAATTAACCTAGGGTTAGACGTTATTAGCCTCGAGAGAGGGTTTAATATTGGTTAAGGAGTCCTACAGATCAAGCTAAGTGAAGAAATTGTATAATTAAGGGTTAGAGAACAAGTGAAGTCTAGGTGAATTCTTCCTTAGGGTATCATCGTGATCAATTGAGTTCTCTTCAAGTTATTTTCCAAATCGTCCTTTTTGTCTTTGTGTCCTTAGTTTAGTTCTTGTCAATTTAGTTTAAAAGTAACTTCACTCTGTTTTTAAGGCTAAATAATAAAAAGAATGTTAGTATTAGTACTTTTAGTTCCTTTAGGTTCGATAAATCTGGTCTTGCCTAAGCTATACTACTATTCGATAGGTACACTTGCCTTTAATCGTTGTCAGAGTTAGTCTCTAGGTTCGATCATTCTTTTATAAATTTTTAAAGCTCTGATTTCAGCGATCAAGTTCTTGGCGCCGTTGCCGGTAACTAAAATATTAAGAAAGCTTAATTTTTATTACTTTAGCCATTTTTTTATTTTATTATTGCAATTTTTTATATGTTTTATTTTTACTTTGCTAATTTTTCTTTGCTTTGACGGGTAAATTTAGTTTATAGAAGATGACACTAAATAACTATCAGTGGCAAGTTATGAGGACAACACCAACAAAAGCCGCCAGTATCTCCAACCTCGATGTGGTCACCAGGTTATCTAACCAGCTAGAGATGATGAATAAAAAGATTGGTGGTTTGTATAGTTCCTCGCAGGTACACTCAGTAATGCAATATGACTTGAATCTAGGAGGAGTGGCGAATCCTGAGTACCCACCCTACGGATATGCCATGGAAAACGAGCAAGCTCACTATACGGGTAACTATTCTAGACCACAAAATAATTTTTATAATGACACTTATAACGCAGGTTGGAGTTACTATCCCAATTTCTCGTGGGATGATCAAAATAGCCAAAGGCCGAAACTTCCTCAAAACTTTCAACAACCACCACACTAACAGGAAGAGGAGTCGCACCTTGAAGAGATGCTGACAAAATTCTCAGCAGACATAGAGAAACGTATCCAAGAAACTAAGAGAATAATCAAAAGCAATGAGAGCCGAATCGGGGAATTTACTAAGTCAGTTGGGGAAGTCACTAATGCAGTCAGTCAACTTGCAAAGTTAATGGCAGAACAACCGCAAGGGCGTCTACCAAGCAACACGGAGATTAACCCTAATGAGCAAAATCAAGCCATCACCACTCATGACAGTAAAGGGTTAGATGAACCCAATGCAATACCAGAAAACAAGGTAGACAAAGGTAAAATAGAGGTAACACAAGAAAAGCCAAAACCGGTAATCAAAGAGTACCAACCTCGCATACCTTATCCCGAAGCAATGAAAAGAGACTATTCAGAAGAACAATTCGGTAAGTTTCTTAAACTTTTAAAGAAATTACATATTAAGTTACCTCTTCTTGAAGCTCTTTTTCAGATGCCAGACTCGAGGAAATTTTTAAGACAGCTTTTGACAAACAAACGCAAATTAGACGAGGAGCACCACATGGAATTAAAAGCAGCATGCTCAGCAATGTTACAGAACAGACTACCGCAGAAGCAAAAAGACACAGGGAGTTTTACAATTCCATGTTTAATTGGTAGTTTATCTATTAATAATGCTTTAGCTGATTTAGGGGCAAGCATCAATGTTATGCCTTATAAAATGTTTAAACAACTAGGTCTAGGGAAACCCAACAAACTAGGATGAGCATTCAGTTAACTGATAAAACTATCAGAATTCATAGGGGTATAATAGAAAATGTTCTAATCAAAATTGATAAATTCATATTCCCAGTAGATTTTGTTGTCTTAGACATGACTGAGGACAATTCGATTCCTTTAATTTTAGGAAAACCCTTTCTAGCAACTGCCAGGACTAAAATTGATATTGGTACAGGAAAACTCATTCTTCGTGTAGGTGATGAATCAATCAGTCTACAAGCTTTTAACTCTGCCAGGGCATCAAGTGATGAAGGTGAGAAAGTAAATTCAGTTGATAATTAAATTGTTCAACTTTTACCACAGGAAACACCACAAGGCTACAAACCTGAGCCGAATCATGGGCCCCAAGCCGTACAAGCTCATAATAGTGAATTGTTAGTGGAATCTGACCCAAGGCAAGAACCTGTGGTAAGTGAAGGTAAGGTTGGGGTAAGCCATGATTTACCGAACCCGGTAAATACAGAGTACCAAGCTCGTGTGCCATACCCCGATGCAATAAAGAAAGACCACACAGAGGAAGAATTTGCTGAACTCACACTTCGTGTAGACGACGAAACAATCACTCTTCAAGCTCTTGACTCAGCTAGGACATCGAGTAATAAAGGTACGAACGTTAATTCTATTGATAATCATTTGGTTCAACCTTCTTTATAGGAAGCATCACGAAATCACTTAGCTGAGCTAGATCTTAGACCTCGTGCCGGCAAAGAAGAAACACATAAGGAACAAAGCCTTAGGGTTGACAAACTAAAAGAGCAGGAAACACAAATCAGAGAGGAACAGGAGCCGCACGAAGTGAAACTAAAGGAGACCCTAGACAAGCTGATAGGAACAACAAATCACATCAAAATAGAGGATCAGGTATTGTTGAATAAGGAAGACCCTCGAATCACCATTTCAGACTTCAAGACAAACGAAGAAATCACTTTTAAGGTACTTAATGTCTTCCTATACGGCACAGTCGAGGTAAGCAATCCTAAATTTGACACTTTTGAGGTAAACATTACTCGACTTAAACTATATATCCATAACCGAAGTAATCGCATGAGAAAGGATTTTCACCTCCTCAAACCACCATGACCATACGAATGAGAGGTAAAGTCTAGCTTAAGACTATAAACGAGCGCTTCTCGGGAGGCAACCCGAGCACTAACCCCATTTTTACATTTTTTTTATTTTTATTTTTTTCTTTTTCTTTTTAGCACCTAACCATAAACTAACCAAAGAGCAGATTTCTAGGCCAAACGACCCTACACACGGGTGTACCCGTGGCCGTGTGGAAGCCAGGGGATGAACTATGGGCTTGCCAGTAGCCGTGCACGACATAGAAAAATTTCTTTTCCCAACACGGGTGGCGGTAATTGTCCACGCCCGTGCTGACACCCCGTGCGAGGTTACTGACTTGTTAAGCACGGGCTAAACACGGCCGTGCCTTCCAACCATGCCAACATTCTGACTTATCGAACACGGGAGGAGCACGCCCGTATTAAATGACTGTGTGAAGAAAGACACGGGCGTGCCACTACACCGACGGTCGTGCCCGAAACGTGCCCAAAATTTAAAATCCCAACACACGGGCTACATCTCTATTTAAACCTCATTCTCCCTTTTTCTAGTTGTCTTTCATTTTCCATTATTTATGTTTATTTTAATTTTATTTCCATTTCATTTTTTTTACTTTATTTTATTTTATTTTCTTCTTCTTATTCTTTATGATATTTAGATTTAGCTTAGGATACAATAAAATAAGACCGGCTGCTTAGAGGATTCAATTTCAAATGGTTTGAGATGCTTCCCCATGTTCACCTCCAATCCTATCCGATTTCTTTTCATTGACTTCATCCGAAATTCAGGAAGTTTCACTTCTCTCCCCATCTTATGATTTTTATGATTATTTTGCTATTTTTGTACATTGAGGGCAATGTACATCTTAAGTGTGGGGGGGTTAACTATAGTATTATTTGAAAAACCCTGAATTATGCCTTGTTCAAAAGTAAAGTCTCTCATATTATGATTAGAATGAAATTTCCTATGATTTATAATCTTTGTTAATATACTTTGGAGTAAGTCATTGATAATTGAGCATTGATGATTAAACTTGAAGGATACTAGAGAATCAAGCATGATAAGTCTATTTTTCAAAAATTAAATTTTTTTTCTAGGTTGTCTACCTGAATTTGAATATTACTTTGAAGTTTGAAATTTACGAGGTTTACATCAAAAACCCATAATTTTTTGTGAGATTTTGAGCCTTATAGAGCATATATTCTTTTTCTTGCTCACTTTATTAATTATGAGTGTGTCAACATGGATTTGTTATTCTAGAACTTGCATTGATTATGCATGTCGAGACCACACTTTTGATTTGATATACAGAGATGATAAAGGCACTTAGGTTTTAACCCACTTACTCCACTAAATAGCCTACCTCCATAATTAACCCCTAGTGAACCCCGTTGATCCTAACAACCCTTTTTATTGACTCACCCACCAATATTAACCCAAAACCCCTTTGTATTTGTTATCACCATTCCTTGACTATTCTTATATCATAATTTGACTTGATTAGTTACCTAATTATATTATTTTAGTAAGTTTAATTTATCCTTTATTACTTGATTTGCTCTAAAAAATATATATATATTTCAAAGTATATTCAGCATTAATAATATGAAAAGTGAGCTTATACAAATCAAAGTTTATTTTCAATAAGAAAGGCTCGTATTAGTAGGTGCATTATCATTTTCAGTTGACTTAATCTCGGTATTCTTAGGTAGGTACTTATCAATTCGATCTCGATTCTAACCTTCTAATTTCGGCCTGTAACCACACCTTTAACCCTAGTGTCGTTACAACCCTAACAAAGACCTTTTGATCTGTTTATCATCTCATATTACAGTGGTGGAGATTTGATTTTCAGGCAAGCCTATGGGACTAACTTTTCAGGTAGACTTATGAGTGATCTTTTCCTGAACCTTAAACACTTTAGAGTGATTTGAGTGAATCCTTAGTGAGGACATCAATCCTTGTCAGCTTTGAATTGAAGAAGTAGTTATTTAAATAAGGGGAGACACCTATGTTTTCAAAGTACAAACTCATGACTTATCTCGTTTAATTCTTTAGGACTCATTAAATTGAAATATCCATGCATGAATTATCTATGAATTATGATAAAGCATTGTTGATAAAGATTGTAGATCATGGAAAGTTCGTTTTAATGGTAAGTTGAGAATTTTGCTTGAGGACAAGCAAAAGCTTAAGTGTGGGGGTATTTGATAAACCCTAATTGTAACATATTTTAACCCACATTTAATATGCTTTTCGATGAATTATTCCTTGATTTTTATAAAAAGGTGATTTTAATCCTTTCTTTTCATGTCTTATACCCAGAAAAGCACCCGAGGATGAAAAGAACACAATTCAGGCCCAAAACGGAGTAAATGGGCCTTAGTACGAAATTGACATAGCCTGGCCCAAAGCCCACACGGCCGTGCCTCAGTGATCACCTAGAGCACGGCCTCAACTCCGCCTCACACGAGCATGCCTCAAATTAAATGTCCGAACAAGGTTTGAACGCGATCCACACGGGCGTGTGTCATGGCCGTGCCTCTGTCGCTGGAAAGAACAATTTCATTCGGAAAAGGATACTTAGGGAGAAAGAATCGCATTCCAAAAGCTTATATATATCCCTAAGTACCACCTTTGAAGGGGCATCAAAGCTAGGCCAATGAGCCAAGCCGAGAAGGTCAGTGTTAGGGAATAACGCGAAGATAGCCAGTTGATCCATCCCAAGAAGCCGAAGTTATACTCAAGACGACGGAATTCTCTTCCAATTCCTTCAGGGGGTTTTAGGGATTTCTTAAGTTTTGTTTTATCTTTTCTCTTGTGATGTTTTCTTTATTCATTATGAACTAAACCCTTCAGATACTTGAAGGGGATGAAACCTAGACGAATCTTGTTATTCAGTTTTTTAAGTTATATGATGAATTACTTAGTTCGTTCTTAATTATGTTGCTTAATCCAAATCTAATGTGCTTAGGTGGAGGAGGAATAGACCCTGCCTAAGAGTAGATCTAACATAATTAAGCGAAGTTGATCGAACGCCTAGAGATAGGGTTACGAGATTTTGCTGGATTAGGGTGAAACCTAATATGGGAGTCCATTGATCGATTTACTGCTATCCTAGGGGGTTATTATAAGCGAATGAGAGTTCCACTAATTAACCTAGGGTTAGACGTTATTCGCCTCGAGAGAGGGTTTAATAAAGGTTAGGGAGTCCTACGAATCAAGCTAAGTGAAGAAATTGTATAATTAAGGGTTAGACAACAAGTGAAGTCTAGGTGGATTCTTCCTGAGGGTATCATCGTGATCAATTGAGTTCTCTTCAAGTTATTTTCCAAATCGTCCTTTTTATCTTTGTGTCCTTAGTTTAGTTCTTGTTAATTTAGTTTAAAAGTAACTTCACTCCGTTTTTAAGGCTAAATAATAAAAAGAAAGTTAGTATTAGTACTTTTAGTTCCTTTGGGTCCGATAAATCTGGTTTTGCCGAAGCTATACTACTGTGCGATAGGTACACGTGCCTTTAATTGTTGTCAGAGTTAGTCTCTAGGTTCGATCATTCTTTTATAAATTTTTAAAGCTCTGATTTCAGCGATCAGTACTAACCCCATTAATTTTTACATTTTTTATTCTTTCTTTTATTTTTCCTTTTTCCACACCACACGGCCTTACACATGACCGTGTAGTGGCCGTGTGGATACTACGGATGTACGTACTGACATGGCAGAGATAGTACGGCACAGGACAAAAAATATCTTCAAGTCACGGACTCCAATCAAACACCACTGCAACATCTTAAACTTGGGCCTAAGAGAATTGGGCCCAATGGGCCTTAGGCGTAGTAGCATTTAAAATTTTTTAGAACAGCATTAATGCAAGTTAGACTTATTAGGTGAGTGATTTTGGAAGGTTAGGGGGCTTCTATGAATTCTCGGGATCAAACTTGGGCTTTAGGAAAATTTTGGTTTTAGGTGAAAAAACCCTGGAAGTTAGTAGGTAGGCTTTAATAATAAATGTGGGGAAAAATGACACAAGTGGAGTGTGTGATGTAGTGGCAAAGTGACGCCACATAAGAGATAAGGGGATGACGCCACAAGGAAGGAAGGAGGTCCATGGTTCAAGTCTTGGCTCTTGCATTTTAGTTTTCTTTTTAAATGGGCTTTATAATTTGGCTATAGATTTAAATTTAGTTGCGCATGGTTTAAGACACAAGAGGACCTTGTGGCCAAGTGGTTGGCGGCGTGGATTATGTTGCAAGGGAGCCTGGGTTCGAATCTTATGACAAGCAATGGAGTATTTATTTTACGGATTGGACGGGAAGAGTTTGAGTTGAATTTAAACTCTACTGACGAAGGGATCCCACATCGGAAAGATACAAAGAAGGAAGGTGAGAAGCTAGCTATATATAGAGCATTATATGATAGGATGAAGGATACCTTGGAGGGTGTTTGGGCACAGGAGTGGTTGGAGCGCGGATTAGCACCAGATTCCTATCAGGTGTGTACTTCTCTACTCTAGCTGTAGAGCGGCAAATGCCGAAATGCTGGTCACACGACAATAGTAGCCACACGAGCGTGCGAGCGCTCGTGTGGGGCTTCGACGCGATAGTTGAGGCCATCAGTAGTATTCTTGTGGGTTGAGGCTGCTTGAGCCATGATGGGCCGAAGTGGGCCCAATGGGCCCGTGGGCCCAATTGAATAAAATGTATGATGGTGTAGTATATAGTGAACTAGACTAGGTGAATCTCATATATGTGGCTAGATTTGTGTTAGGTGGGCCACACGAGCGTGTGGGCCCAAATGGGCCGAAATCGGGTTTTAGGCCCAATAGTCCGGTACGACCGAAAATGGTAGTTGAGTCGCTCGAGGCGACATTAGGCCTTTGGAAAGGCTATTGCAGGTGCAAAATTACCGAAATACCCTTGATGGGTAAAATGATCGATATGCCCCTGAAGGGTAAAATGACGAAAATGCCCCTACATGTTATATGATTATTCTTGTATGTGATTTATGATTGTTATCGTATGATTATTATTTTATGTTGCATTCATGTGTTATTATGTTGCATGGGATTAGGATTATTTGAAAAGGGAAGTCCTAATAGGATCGCATGGTCGCTTGACGACTGTGGATCCACCGAAGGCTTTTTAGCCACCGAGCAGCTATGCTGCACCGTTAAGGTAATGTCCCAACCGATGTTACATAAGGAGTGTAAGGATGGGTGGGTCGATTAAATCCCCACAAGAGTGTAGGGTTGGACAGGAGACGGAGTGCAGGGCTGGTATGGGCATTAATGCATTGCATATATGGATTTTAATATTGAGATGGGCTTAGGCCCATAGTTATATATGATATGTGACTTTTTATATGGGTTAAGGCCCAACCGAGGCTATTTTGGGCTAAGGCCCAATTGCCACCCGATACGGGCACGTCCGCAACACCAACGATTTTTCTTTTAAAATCATGGAGCTCGTTTTCAGCTCACTCTTAGCTCATTTTAATTAGTTAATTGTTGGAATAAAAATTAGTTAACTTAGTTTGAGTTAATTAAATTGCTGGAATGAAATTTAGTTAATTTAATTTAAGTTAATTACATAATTTAGTCAAGCATTAATATGTCCTAGTTATTGCGTGTTTTAATGTGTGTTAATTATTTCATGTCTTTATTGTGTTTTAAGCTATTACATAATTTTAATGTGTTTTAGCCGAATTGAATGTAACTTGCTGCCAAATTTATGAACTAAATTTATTGATTTAATTGTGCAGGTGGAACTGAAATGAATTTTGTTGGCTGCGGAATTTAATGGCTTGACGTAGCAATATGGAGAATGAGATTTGAACATTAAACAATATTTGTTTTGGTGCATAAAGTGGTCAGCAACATGGGAGTTTAAAATTCAAAAGCATGGTGGGAGCAAGGAATAATTAATTGAGATAACAAAAGCATGATGGACGGCACAACCTTTTAAATATCCATGTGCATGTTGGAATATTATGGGATGTGGTGCTTAGTAGAACAATTAGTTAATATGGACGGCAAGCTTATGTTTGGGGAGCTTGAAATTTAAAGTATTTGGAAGACAAGTGCACCATGGGAGTTTTTAATTTAACAAAAAATCTCTTCAACGTGGAACATAAAGAACATTTAAGCATGGGCAGCAATCTAATAAACTAAAGGAAACATACATGGTTGGGACGGCATGGAAGCTTGATGCGTGCTAAGAATTAAATTAATTGGAGCATGGGCTGAAATTTAAAAATCCTTTAAAAGACGTGCTAAATTGAAGGTGCATGGATGGCAAGCATAAACAATGGTGGGAATGTTGATTGTGGAAATAGTGGACGGCAAGCATAAATGGGAGCCTTGAATTAAATAAACAACAAGCATGGATGGCACAAGATATGATTGGAATATTATGGGGTCTTGAAATTCTTTAATCAAGACAATGGATGTATGAACAAAGTGCATGGACGGCAAGGCCAAAGTGAGATTAAAAGAATTAAATATGCCATGGTTATTGTAACCACGTGGGAATTATTTTTCCATAGTTGGACAACCAAGCTTCCACGGCAAATTAAGGAGCATTTGTGCTAGGATTTGATTTTTTTTAATTTTTATGTTGATGTTTCAGCCACAACAAGCTACCTTAGGCTTATAAATAGCTTGTCAATTTTCAATTGTGGGGGACTTGAATTTTTTATGAATGAATTTTTATGAACATTGTACATTTGAGTGAGTTTATCTCCTCTCTATCTTTCGTACGAGTTTCTATTCCGACTTATCAAGCTTTGCTTGTGGCGTCAGTCGTTTCTCATCCATTTATTTATACCAACGGTTCTTATCTTTTTAGATAATGGGTCTTGGTCCATCTTCGAATTTCATCTTTCCACCTTAACGATATAAGAAACGGAGTGACACTGTTATATAGTGTTGAATCTTTCTTAAGTTAAGTTCGTATTTCCATTTCCATCTTCGATTACCATTTTTCACCTTAAACATTATAGAACCCGGAGTGACACTCTTTAGTGTTGAATCGGTTCTCGTTTAAGTTCTTTTATCCATTTCCATCAAATTATCTTTTATCTATTTTATTTTTATTTTATCAAACCGAACCATTTCCTGTTTTATTCACTTAAAGCTTCCGCGAATACAATTCATATTTTCTAATTATTTTCCGAAGGCTTGATTCCTCCTCTTAGACGATTGGGCAACCCGAATACGTTTCGACTCATCCCGAGCCGGTTCGTATCATCTGGTATCAGAGCTATAAAACGAGAAATTTTGACATTGTACGTGAAGCCGGAATAAGTTTGTAAGTTAAAAAAAATTAAAAAAATTCGTGTAAAAAAAATAAAAAAAAGTTGTATTTTATTTTCATTGTATTTAGCATATATTGAGTTTGAAGAAAAAAAAAGGCGAAAATTTGAAAAAAAATACGTATATATAAAAAAAAAAGAAGATAAAAGTCAAAAAAAAAAGGGTGTGCTTGGAAATTTTTGAAAGTTTGCAAGTCCTTGTTTCGTTTTCATCCTCCTTACCCCATTCCTTCAAAACCACAACGCTCCACACCCCCACAAATTTTTTTTTCTTTATTTTAGCCTACCCGAGACCAAAACTTTTCTTTTGTTTAGCCTACCCTATACCCAACATCAAACCCATGTTACCCACTTTGAAAACCGACCCTCAAGCCATGATTAGTCTTTTCGAAACGAAGTACGAAATTGTGAGACGAGAGAGTGTGGTAAAAGGCACGAGTGTACTCATTAGAGAAAAAGCCACAAAACGAGTGAAACACAAGTGTGAGTGATTTTTCTTTGTGAGTGACTTGTGAGTTTTGTGCAACGATAGCATGTCTTTATATTTTGAAAGAAGAAGTACTGTAGATGGCGATTGGTTCGATCCATCATACAACCAAAGCGAAAGGCAACGCGATCAAAGAAACCAAGGCTTTAGAGATCAAGGATGTTTTAATGACGTCAAGAAGAATAACAAGTCAAACATTCCACCGTTTCAAGGTAGAGCCGATCTGGATGCATACCTTGAATGGGAAATGCGAGTAGAAATGGTTTTTGGGTACCACGATTATTTGGAAAGTAAGAAAGTAAGACTGGCGAAAAATGGTTTCACTAATTATGCCATGACTTGGTGGGATCAATTCACCAAGAGTCGAAAACGAAATGGAGAGCACCCAATATTAACGTGGTCCGAAATGAAAGATGTGATGCGCAAGCGGTTCCTCCCATCTTCCTATCATCGAGGGCGAATTTCTTCAAGACAAAGGACAGAGTCAATGTCCTCTCAAAGACCTGCTTTCGAAGATTATTCGAGAAGAGGTTTTGACCGAGATTTTTATTCCTCAAGAAGTTCAAGGTGGTATGAATCAAACTGTGAACTTGAGACCTTTCAAGGTTACCATCGCAAAGGTATGATTTCTTCTTCAAAAGCGTCAACTTATTTATCTACGGAGAAACCTTTACGAGGAAGTGAACGTGGTTCATATGCGTCGAGGAATTCATCCACGAAAGATCATTCTCGAAGTGGCTCATACTATGATTCTTATTCGACGAAGGATTCAACGCGAAGCAAAGCAGAGTTCAAAGCCTATTATGGTGAAGAACGAGAAGGAACAAGTTGAAGAACGGGAAGGAACAAGTTATCCCTCTTTTGCTTCAACAAAGTCTCTATTGGAGAAACGTTCCCGAAGAACTTATCAAGATACCTACGAGAATGCTATCCCTTCTCTTGAACAAAATCTTACTCATTTTGATTCCTTTGTATCCTCTTCATGTAGTAATGTAAAGACGAGAGAAAAAGAACAAAAGAGAAAAGAAAGGTAAGAAAAGATCATGAGAGAAAACGAGCGAATATGGAACGAACTCGAGAAAAAGGAAAATGAAAATAAGAGAAAAGAAAAAGAGATTGAAAAAGAACAAGAAAAAAAGAGAGAAAACGAAAAAGTATGTGAAAAAGAAACGAGAAAACGAGATGAGCAAGTAGAAGTGAGTGTTGATTTAACTAACTCATTTGAAGTTTGTTCTTCTTCTGCTTCTTCATTTCAGGTTCCCGACGTATCGCACAAGAACCTACAACTTCAATACCTTCCGGAAGAGCAACGTTTTTCTTTGATTGAAAGAGGTAAAGTTGAATGTGAAGTTGAACCTCCCGAGTCGAAAGGTAAGGAAGGTAAGTGTTTTGAAACAATTTCGACTCCACCAAATTTTTTCAATGAATGTGACAATGTGGATAATACCGTCATTTTCCATCCCTCGATTCTTTGTGATGTTCTAAACGATGGTAAGGCAAGTTTGTCTAATAACATTCATTGTGATGTTTTAAATGATGTTAAGTCGAGTTTGTCTAACAAAAATCCTTGTGATGCAAAGTATGAAGGTGGAGTAATGTGTGTCCAGCTAATACAAGACTCGTTCAGGTACGACGATGATTTTTCTTTTAATCTCGATTTGTTTGATTGTGGATATTACGAGATTTGTTCATTGTCTAATACGAAATCTTTGAGTTTTTGTAAATCAGTTTTGAAACTCGTCAAGAATTTTGATCATTCGATCTTGAGTTTGTACAATTCCTATTGGTTTAACATGTTTGATTTAGTGAAACTGTTGTTACATTTTAACTTAAACAATCAAACCCATGTTTTTAAACCGAGAATATGTTTTGTATTATCCGATATATTTTGTGGAAAAATCAAGTCTCAACAATCGTGTGTGGCATCGATTCGATACTTGGTTTCTAGATAAAGTAATGAATTTTGTCAACCTTGCTTTCAATTTTTATTCGTTCCTTAAGCAAATTTTGTGTTTGTATATGCAATTTGTGTACATGGAGTTCCCATTTTGTTTGAAAAATGTTGATTCGCGAATAAAGCATCGACTACATTACATGCCCGAGGAGAGAAGGTTCGTCTTGATCGAGCAAGGTAAATTCGATCTTCGAGTTTTAGCCTCTAAAGACAAGCAAGGTAAGAACGATCTCTGTCTTTTTGCGCCTAAAGGTAAGTCTTCTGAGATAGTTGATATATTCTTGCTCTCTTTGGATGATGACATGCATTATGTTGATGAACTGCCTTTTGCAAAGCAATTAGATCATGATATGCTTAGCCATTCCAACTTGTTTCTTTATGATCTATCTGTTTTGGATATTGATAGAACACATGGTGCTGACTTCATTTTTGTAAGGCATTTAGATCTTGATATGTTCAAATGTTTCATTCTGCCTATTAATGGTCTATCTGCTTTAATGATTGACAAAAAGATTCTTGTGTTCGATACTTGTTACAATTCATGTGCGAGTGGTTCCTTATTTCGTACAAAGCAAGGTTTGGTTATTCAACTTTGAGTGCCATATGCACTTTCTCCACTACTTGCTTGTGACGAATATATCTACCTTTTGGTGTGCTACTCACATGGTCATCTTGTCTTCTGGAATCCAATTAGATCGTATGCATGCTTTGAAGCTTATCCATTTTTGTTCCAAAATTTTGACAAGGCCTTGATCGTTTTGTATGATAAAGTGCTTACGCATGTCCGCATGCGATTTATTTGTTTGGTGTTGATTTTATTCGGGACACAAGTATGTTTAAAACATTTCTTGCTAATTCTTAAATTTTCTTTTCAGGTATTGCTATTATCATCCTTCCCGTTTGATCGAGGAAAGACGAACAAGGAGTTTTGTTCGGACAACCAACGGGTCGATTCGAGGACGAATCGTCTTGAAGAGGGAGGGGATGATACAGGCACGCCAGCAACACCAACGATTTTTCTTTTAAAATTATGGAGCTCGTTATCAGCTCACTCTTAGCTCATTTTAATTAGTTAATTGTTGGAATAAAAATTAGTTAACTTAGTTTGAGTTAATTAAATTGTTGGAATGAAATGTAATTAATTTAATTTAAGTTAATTAAATAATTTAGTCAAGCATTAATATGTCCTAGTTATTGCTTGTTTTAATGTGTGTTAATTATTTCATGTGTTTATTGTGTTTTAAGCTATTACATAATTTTAATGTGTTCTAGCCGAATTGAATGTAACTTGCTGCCAAATTTATGAACTAAATTTGTTGATTTAATTGTGCAGCTGGAACTGAAATGAATTTTGTTGGCTGCGGAATTTAATGGCTTGACTTAGCAATATGGCGAATGAGATTTGAAAATTAAACAATATTTGTTTTGGTGCATAAAGTGCACAACAACATGGGAGTTTAAAATTCAAAAGCATGGTGGGAGCAAGGAATAATTAATTGAGATAACAAAAGTATGATGGACGGCACAACCTTTTAAATATCCATGTGCATGTTGAAATATTATGGGATGTGGTGCTTAGTGGAACAATTAGTTAATATGGACTGCAAGCTTATGTTTGGGGAACATAAAGAACATTTAAGCATAGGCAGCAATCTAATAAACTAAAGGAGACATACATTGTTGGGACGGCATGGAAGCTTGATGCATGCTAAGAATTAAATTAATTGGAGCATAGGCTAAAATTTAAAAATCTTTTAAAAGACATGTGCAAAATTGAAGGTGCATGGATGGCAAGCATAAACAATGGTGGGAATGTTGATTGTGGAAATAGTCGATGGCAAGCATAAATGGGAGCCTTGAATTAAATAAACAATAAGCATGGATGGCACAAGCTATGATTGGAAGCCAAAGTGAGATTAAAAGAATTAAATATGCCATGGTTATTGTAACCACGTGGGAATTATGTTTCCATAGTTGGACAACCAAGCTTCCACGGCAAATTAAGGAGCATTTGTGCTAGGATTTGATTTTTTTTAATTTTTATGTTGATGTTTCAGCCACAGCAAGCTACCTTAGGCTTATAAATAGCTTGTCAATTTTCAATTGTGGGGGACTTGAATTTTTATGAATGAATTTTTATGAACATTGTTCATTTGAGTGAGTTTATCTCCTCTCTATCTTTCGTACGAGTTTCGATTCCGACTTATCAAGCTTTGCTTGTGGCGTCAGTCATTTCTCATCCATTTATTTATACCAACGGTTCTTATCTTTTTAGATAACGGGTCTAGGTCCATCTTCAGATTTCATCTTTCCACCTTAACGATATAAGAAACAGGGTGACACTGTTCTATAGTGTTGAATCTTTCTTAAGTTAATTTTGTATTTCCATTTCCATATTCGATTACCATTTTTCACCATAAACATTATAGAACCCGGAGTGACACTCTTTAGTGTTGAATCAGTTCTCGTTTAAGTTCTTTTATCCATTTCCATCAAATTATCTTTTATCTATTTTATTTTTATTTTATCAAACTGAACCATTTCCTGTTTTATTCACTTAAAGCTTCTGTGGATACAATTCATATTTTCTAATTATTTTTCGAAGGTTTGATTCCTCCTCGTAGACGATTGGGCAACCTGCATACGTTTCGACTGATCCCGAGCCGGTTCGTATCACCACCGTTATTGTAATGGGCTTCGGCCCGGATTGTTTTGATACATGCTTTATGACTGATGAGGGCTGTGCACACTGAGTTTTCGTAAACTCACCCCCTTTTTTTTAATAGTTTTCTCAGGAAATCCTCAGTAGGCGGTTCGAAGTGCTGGAGGACTTGGAGGTGGCCACACTACGAGCAGTTTTGGACTCTAGTATTTTACTTATTTTTAACTTGGGTTAATATTTTGTAATAAGGCCTCTCTTAAATTCTGGTTTTAGTTCTGGATTTTTAGTTTATTATGTTTTAAATCTGCTAAACTTTGAATCACGGTTTTCCAAAATAATATCTGCTTTCAAAATACTATGCTTTCGCAAATAGGTTGTAAACATCACGTTTTCATAAGTCAGTCATTTTAATTAAGCTTCCGCAACAAACAAAGTTTATTTTTTAAAGGTAATAACTTTTTAATAGATGTCGATTAATAATAAACAAACGCAAACTGGGACTTTAGTTTTTAATGTCAAGAAAGGTTTTCAATTGGAACCATGGCTTCTCGAAAAGCACCCCAATGTGACACGCCAGATTCGGGTCTAACTTCTAGGCCGGGTTTGGGCTGTTACAACCACGGTCGTGCGAGGCGGCCGTGGCCGCCACTGTTTTACCAAACACGGGTGTGGCGACCTTCCCATGGGCGTGGGAGAAACGAATAAAGCATAACATGGCCGTGTGGCTCGACACGCCCACGATACACAGGCGTGGGGATATACCAGACATCAAAACTCTATTTAACCCACCCTCCCTCTTTTCACCTATCCCATTCTTCAGATCTTCCCCCCTTCCATACTTTTCTTCCTTAGCCCTTATCTAAACTCTTGATCTCCACAACAACCATGTCGAAGAAGCGGAAAGATTCAAGCATAGTCTCCCTGTGGGAGACTGATCTACATAAGTTCATGCCGGACGCTTCATCTACTCGACAAGCCAAGGGTCTTTGAGGCCATTTAGATTTTATTTTTCTTTTCTCGTTTTCTTTATTTTCCTTATATTTACTTCTCTTCTACTAAATTTAGTTTATCTTATTTCATTTTCTTTGATTTTAGTTCTAAAGGCTGCTAGGGAATCACACCTCGACCACGACCACCACCCCACCACAGCCTTAGAAATCACACTCACCTCGCGAACCATCCAACAATAAGGACTTTTCAGTCCATTCATCTTTTCTTTTAGTTTTATTTCAATTTTTACACAATTTCTCTTTATCTTGCTTGTCTTTAAATATATATTTAGTATATTTTGAATTATTATCATTATTTCCTGGCTAATTCTTCATGAGCTTCCCAATTTCTTCATCTAGCGTAGAGATTGTCGGCGGCCACCACACCACGACACTCTCAACTCAAGGAAGCCATCCATATTCAGGAAGTTTCACCTCTCCCTTTCTCTTAAATTTGATATATATCTTTGTACATTGAGGGAAATGTACATCTTAAGTGTGGGGGGTGAATATTTGTTTCGAAAAAATGCCTAACTTTCTACATTATTCTCAAATCCCTGAATGATATCTTGTCTTTAAGTAATTTTCTCATATTACTAATTAGAATAAAAATTCCTTTGATTCATGCTTTTTATTAATATGTTTTGGATTAAGTCATTGATAATTGTGCAGTGATGATTTAAACTTTAGGAGACTAGAGAATCAAGCATGATAAGTCTATTTTCAAAAAAATTAAAATTTTGTTAGGTTGTCTACCTGAATCTAATTATTACCTTAAAGTTTAAAATTTACAAGGTTGACATCAAAAACCACAATTTTTGTGAGATTTTGAGTCTTTTAGAGCATACATCATTTCGTGCTCACCTTGTGGTTATGAGTGTGTCAACATTGAGTTGTTATTCTATAACTTGCTTCGATTATACATGTCGAGACCACATCAATTGATTTGATATATTGAGCTGATAAAGGCACTTAGGATTTAACCCACTCACTCCACTAAAAGCCTACCCTCACAATTAACCCCTAGTGAACCCCTTTGATCCTGACAACCCTTTTTATTGACTAACCCACTAATATTAACCTAAAAACCCAGTCTGTATTTGTTATCACCATTCCTCTTAACCACCCTTATATCGAGATTTGATTTGATCAGTTGCCTAACTATATTGACTTGATTTGTTCTTAAAAAAAAGCTCTATGTAATTGAGCTTATACGTTTAAATTCCACATCTTGAGAAAAAGCTCATATTATTAGTATTACAAGTTTTTAGTCGATGTAATTATTTAAGAGTAATTCATTTCTCTAGTTAGGTAAACTGTCAATTCAATCTCGATTCTAACCCTCTAATTCAGCCTTTATCCACACCTTTAACCCGAGCCCCATTACAACCCTTTTTAAAGACCTTTTGATTTGTGTATCATTTCATTTTACAGTGGTGGAGATTTGATTTTTAGGCAAGCTTATGGGATTAACTTTTTATGTTCGACTTTTGAGTTCTTAATTTCGAACCTTAAACACTTTGAGTGATTTGAGTGAATCTTTAGTGAGGTTGTCAACTCTTGCCAATTTTGAATTAAAGGTGATTATTTAGGTAAGGGGAAAACACCTATGTTTTTATGCTACAAAAACCATGACTTTGATTGTTTGAATCTTTAAGACCCTTTTACTTAAATTGTCAATGTATGTATTATCTTTGAATTATGATGGAACTTTATTGATGAATATTATAAGTCAAGGAAGTTCATGTTAATTGTGAGTTGAGAATTTTGCTTGAGGACAAGCAAATGCTTAAGTGTGGGGGTATTTGATAAACCGTAATATGAACATATTTTAATCCCACATTTAGCACACTTTTGGATGATTTATTCCTTGAATTGTGTAATTTGGTGCTCTTAATCCTTTGTTTTCATGTTTTATACTCAGAAAAGCACCGGAGGATGAAAAGAACGAGAAACGGGTCCAAAACGGAGTAAATGGGCCATATCATGAAATCAACACGATCTGGGCCCATGACCACACGGCCGTGCCTCCTTAATAGTATCGAACATGGCCTAGCCACGATTTACACGGCGCGTGTACCATGGGCGTGTCCCTGACGTGAGAGAAAAGAGTTTCAGTTGGATTAGGGTACTTAGAGGCAAAGAAAGCCATTCCAAAAGCCTATATAAACACCCTAGAGGCCAACCTTTAGGGGGAGTCCAGTTGGGAGTCCAGCTAGGCATCTAGCTAGGCCAAGGAACCGAGCCAGAGAGGCCAGAATTGTGGGATTCACTCGAAGAATAGCCAGTTGATTTATCTCAAGAAGTCAAAGCTATACTCAAGAAGGAGGATCTCTCCTTCAATTCTTTCAGGCGGTTTTATGGTTTTCTTATGTTTTGTTTTATATTTTCTTTTGAGATGTATTCTTTTATCATTATGAACTAAACCCTCAGATACCTGAGGGGGATGAAACCTAAGATAATTTTGTTATCGTTTGCTGAACTATATGATAAATACTTGATTTGTTCTTAACTATGTGTTCTTAATTCTTGTTTTGGTATTTTGGGGATATTGATTCAAGTATTGATGTGCTTAGGTGGTGGAGCAAAAGTCCTGCCTAAGAGTAGATCTAGCATAGCTAAGCAAAGTTGCTCTCGCGCCTAGAAATAGGGTGACAAAAATCTACCAGATTGGGGTCAAACCTAATATGGGAGTCCATAGATCGAGTTAATGCAATTCTAGGGGTTTTAATTAGAAAGAGATTTCAATTAATCAACCTAGGATTAGACGTTAGTAGCATCGAAAGAAGTATTAATATAAATTAGGGAATCCTATGGATCAAGTCAAGTGAATAAATCGTATGGTTCAGAGTTAGATAACAAGTGAAGTCTAGGTGGATTCTTCCGTGGGTATTGTCTTAATCAATTGGTTTTTCTCACAAGTTATTTTCCCCAATTCATTCTCTTTGTCTTTGCATCTTTAGCTTAGTTGTTAGTTAATTTTAGATTAGATAACAAATTCCTCTAATTCTTAGGCTAAATAATAAAAAGAAAGTTAGTACTAGTACTTTTGGTTCCTTTTGGTTCAACAATCTGGTCTTGCCACAATTATACTACTGTTCGATAGGTAGCCTCAATCGTTGTCGCAGTTAGTTCTAGGCTCGATCATTCTTTATATAAAATTTTAAGACTCTGATAGACACGATCAAATATGAATTCTACCAATGTAACCATTTGCAATTATGCCTTTCATGTTAAGTTTATTTATATTATGACTTACTAAGCTTAAAGCTTACTCTGTGTGTGTGTTTACTATGATTTATAGGCCGTCGAAACTACTGAAGGCTCAGGACCGTCGAGGATCGTCATCACACTACTCAACTTGTTTTTGGTACATTTTGGAAATGTAAATAGTTAGATATGGCATGTATAGACTAGTATTTGTTAGAAGTTTGTTATATGAACTTAGCCATGTGATTTGGCTAGTTATGAGTTGAGAACTTGCATAATATCTTTCTTATGTGATGTATGATTTGGTATGGTTTGGAAACATATGAAATGGTCAAGTTTTTGGGTAAGTATATGGATGAATTATGCTTGAATATGCATAAGTTTTAGTCTTGTAAATTGGTGTGTTTGGAGTTGGTTTTGATTGAGAAAAATTGAATGGTTATTTTGACATGTTCATGGTTGTTAAATGTGTATGAGATGTATTGATGATTTACTTGTAGGTTTGACCCTAAATGGTGGTATTTTGGTCTTACAAATGGTCAATTTTTCCACACGGACATGGCACACGGGCGTGCTTGGTAGCCGTGTGGTTTAGTCAGGATCAACCACGGCCATGGCACATGGGCGTGCCTGGTAGCCGTGTGGTCAAGTTAGTTTCGACCACGGCCAAGGCACACGGGCGTGCTTGGTGGCTGTGGAGTTAGATTCGACCACGGAGGAGACACATGGGCGTGTCTCGTTACCGTAGGAGGCACACGGCCTACCCGCACGGGCGTGTAAGCCCTAAAACTTAGAAAAGTTCTAAATTTTTGTGAATTTCTATATGTGTTTCGATTTAGTCCCGGCCCTACTTCTATGTATGTTTTAGGTCTCGATGACCTACAAAAGGGGACATTATGTTTGTAACTAATGAGATACTTGATGAAATGTTTGATTAAGTTTTTGATCTGTTAGGTAACGCTCTTAACCGTAATCTGGCGATGGACAAGGGATAGGGGTGCTACATTTGGTTGGTATCAGAGCTATGGTTTAGTCGATTCTCAGACTAACGTAGCATGTCAGAGTTTAGCCATACATGCCATATATCTGAATTGTAATTGTGTGATGAATTCTGAAGCATAAAATGTGATTTTTGTATAGCAATGGATCCCAAAAGAGCTGTAGCTGATGATGTAGAAAGTAATGTGCCTACTCCCGTGCAAGGGATAGCGCCCTTTGATTCGAGAACGGCTAAGAGTGGTCATGAGGGAGAAGCTAAACAAGCTTTCTTCCAGATGATGAGTGAATGGTTCACTCAATTTGTAAAGAATAATCCGACTGTTTCTCAACCTCCGCCCCCGCCTAATCACCCTCAGACATCTGCTATGCCTTCGACTATGAATTTGAACTTGTTAAACAAACCTCCGGTTGACAAGATCCGTAAATATTGGGCTGAAGAGTTTCGGGCTACTAGTGATGGTGATGCTGAAAAAGCTGAGTTTTGGTTAGAAAATACTATCCGAGTATTTGATGAAATGTCTTTGACTCCGGAAGAATGCATAAAATGTGTTGTATCTTTACTCCGAGATGCAACCTATCAATGGTGGAAAACTCTGACTTCTGTTGTTCCGAAAGAACGGATAACATGGGATTTCTTTCAGATTGAGTTTCGAAAGAAATATATTAGTCAGAGGTTTATCGATCAAAAACGGAAGGAATTTCTAAATTTGAAGCAGGGCTGTATGTCTGTTACAGAATACGAACGAGAGTTTATCAGACTGAGTCAATATGCTCGTGAATGTGTATATTCTGAGGAAATAATGTGCAAAAGGTTCGAGGATGGTCTTAATAAAGATATCCGTTTGCTAGTCGAGATCTTAGAAATTAAAGAGTTCGTTGTACTCGTTGATCGAGCATGGAAAGTTGAGGCACTCGGGAAAGATAAAAGAAAACCTGAGTCTGAAGATTGAGATACGAGAAAGAGATATCCAAGCAAATCCTTCCAGTCTGCTCCGAAGAGATTTAGAGATGATCAAAGTCACTCAAAAAATAATGTGGGACTTTTGAATAAGAATCGAGCTAGATCGCAAATGAGTTCCAAAACTCCAGCAACTTCAGTGGCCAGTGTTGGTAATGTTTGGTCTGAGAGACCTGAATGTAAACATTGTGGAAAGAGGCATCCGGAAAGCTGTAGATTAAATGACAGAGCTTGTTTCAGATGTGGATCACTTGATCACTTTATCCGTGATTGTCTTGAGTCTGTCGAGCCAGAGACTATTCAGAATCAGAGACCTGATAATATATCTGTGAGAGGTAGACCTGCAAAGAATGTAAGAAATGTCAGTGGTAGTCAGAGGATTACGAGAGACACTGTTGCAAGATCTGAAGCTAGAGCGCCTGCCAGTGCGTATGCTATTCAAGCTCGAGAGGAGGCTTCATCACCAGATGTTATAATGGGTACTTTTACTCTTTATGATACTTCTGTGATTGCATTGATAGACCCTGGTTCTACGCATTCGTATATATGCATGAATTTAGTATTCAGTAAAACTTTGCCCGTAGAATCTACTGAGTTTACTATAAAAGTATCGAACCCCTTAGGTAAAAGTATCCTTGTTGACAAAGTATGCAAGAACTATCTGTTAATGTTTCGAGATATATGTTTCCCTGTGGATTTGATGCTTTTTCCATTTGATGAGTTCGATATCATTCTGGGTATGGACTGGTTGACTTTGCATGATGCTGTTGTAAATTGTAAAAGGAAGACTATTGATTTGAGATGTCTGAATGATGAGATTGTATGAGTTGAGTCTAATGATTTGAATGGATTGTCTGCTGTAATATCTGTTTTGAAAGCTCAAAGATATGTGAAAAAGGGATGTGAGGCATATTTTGCTTATGTGATTGATTCGGAAGTGTCTGAAAAGAAAGTTGAATCAGTGCCTATTGTTTGCGAGTTTTCTGATGTATTTCCTGAAGAACTGTCGGGTTTGCCTCTGATCCGTGAAGTTGAATTTGGTATTGAGTTGTTTCCAGGTACAACACCTATTTCGATAGCTCCGTATAGAATGGCACCAGCAGAGTTGAAAGAGTTAAAGTCACAGTTGCAAGAATTGACCGATAGAGGGTTTGCTAGACCGAGTTTTTTTGCCTTGGGGTGCTCCTGTTCTGTTTGTGAAAAAGAAAGATGGCACGATGAGAATGTGCATCGATTATCATCAATTTAATAAGGTGACCATAAAGAATAAATATTCGTTGCCCAGAATTGATGACTTATTTGATTAGTTAAAAGGGGCTACTGTATTTTCCAAGATTCATCTGAGATTGGGATACTACCAGTTGAGAGTGAAAGATTCAGATATACCAAAAACTGCTTTCAGAACGAGGTATGGGCATTATGAGTTTTTAGTTATGCCTTTTGGACTAACCAATTCTCCTGCTGTTTTTATGGATCTGATGAACAGAATTTTCAGACCGTACCTAGATCAATTTGTGGTGGTGTTCATAGATGACATTTTGATTTATTCACGTGATGAGGCCGAACATACCGAGCATTTGAGAATTGTGTTGCAAACTTTGAGAGAAAAGTAATTGTACATGAAATTCAGCAAATGTGAATTCTGGTTGCATGGTGTTAGTTTTCTGGGACATATTGTGTCAGCTTCTAGAATCCGAGTGGATCCAAGCAAGATTTCTTCTATTCTGGATTGGAAACCTCAGAGGAACGTGTCTGAAGTCCGTAGTTTTTGGGGGCTAGCTAGTTATTATCGTCGATTTGTGAAAGGATTTTTCAGTGATACCTACTCTATTGACTAGATTACTTCAGAAAGATGTTAGATTTGAATGGTCAGATAACTGTCAGAAAAGTTTTGATTAGTTGAAAACTCTGTTAACAAAAGCTCCAATATTAGTACAGCCAGAATCGGGTAAAGAATTTGTTATATATAGTGATGCTTCATTAAATGGTCTGGGATGTGTTTTGATGCAGGAAGGCAAAGTTGTAGCTTATGCCTCAAGACAACTAAAGCCTCATGAAAAGAATTATCCGACACACGACCTTGAGCTAGCTACGATTGTGTTTGCACTGAAGATTTGGCGCCATTATCTGTATGGTGAGAAATGTCACATGTTTTCAGATCATAAAAGTCTGAAATATCTGATGACTCAGAAAGATTTGAACCTGCGTCAAAGAAGATGGTTAGAACTGTTAAAAGATTATTAGCTTCTGATTGATTATCATTCGGGTAAAGCAAACATTGTTGCTGATACATTGAGTAGAAAATCATTGTTTGCACTATGTGCTTTGAATGCTCAGTTAGAATTGTCTGATGATAGTTCTGTGATAGCTAAATTAAAAGTGAAACTATTGTTTATACAGCAAATATGTGATGCTCAGAAGGTTGATAATGAATTGTTATTGAAACGAGTTCAGTGTGATTCAAATTCTGAATCTGAATTTTGAGTTATTGATGATTGTTTGAGATTTTGAAATCGTATCTCTGTTTCGAGAAATCCAGAGTTGATTCAGTTGATTTTGAATGAAGCACATAACAGTCGTCTATCTGTTCATTCGGGAAGTAGTGGTCTGGTATGAAACGAGACATTTCTGACTTTGTTTCGAAATGTTAAATCTGTCAGCAAGTGAAAGCTGAACATCAAGTCCCATCTGGTTTGCTACAACCGATTCCTGAGTGGAAATGGGATAGAGTAACAACGGACTTTGTTTCTGGTTTTCCCATGACTCCAAGAAAGAAATATACTATATGGGTCATAGTTGACCAATTGACGAAATCTTCCCATTTTATTCCGATAAGATCTGACTATTCACTTGATAGATTAGCCAAGCTTTATATTTTTGAGATTGTTAGATTGCACGGAGTGCCACTATTTATTGTGTCAGATAGGGATCCGAGGTTTACATCGAGGTTATGGAAGAAATTGCAAGAAGCTTTAGGCACGAAACTGCATTTCAGTACAGCTTTTCAACCGCAAACAGATGGTCAATCCGAGCGGATCATTCAGATTCTCGAAGACATGTTAAGATGTTGTATACTTGAGTTTAACGGTACGTGGGAACAATATCTGCCATTGATTGAATTTGCGTATAATAATAGTTTTCAGTCAAGCATCAAAATGGCGCCTTATGAAGCTTTGTATGGACGTAAATGTCGTACACCTCTGTATTGGGCCGAAGTCAATGAAAATAAGCTACATGGGGATGGTTTGATAAAAGATTCAGAACAGAAAGTGAAACTAATTCGAGATTGTTTGAAAGCAGCATCTGACCGTCAGAAGTCTTATGCGGACTTGAAATGAAAGGATATGGAATTTGAGATCGGTGACAAAGTACTTCTGAAAGTATCTCCTTGGAAGAAAGTGTTTAGGTTCGGTCATAAAGGCAAGCTAAGTCCGAGGTTCATCGGGTCGTATGAGATTATTGAACGTGTAGGGCCTATTGCGTATAGATTGCTTTTGCCCTCTAAACTAGAAAAGATCCATAATGTATTCCATGTTTCGATGCTCCATAGATATCGATGCGATCTGTCACATGTAATTGTGCCATCTGAAATTGAAATCCAATCGATATGACATACGAAGAGGAACCGATCCGTATTTTAGCTCTTGAAGTGAAGGAGTTGAGAAATAAGAAAATACCGTTAGTGAAAATATGGTGGAATCGACACGGAATTGAAGAAGCAACGTGGGAGCCGAAAGATTCAATCAGACAGCAATATCCGAACCTATTTGACGGTAAGATTTTAGGGGACGAAAATCCCTAAGGGGGAGAACTGTAACAGTCTCGTTAATACCCTAGTCGAAATAGTGGTTTTCGAACCACAAATCCGAGTTTGTATAATATTTTAATATTATTTTCTGTGCCGTTGATATGTGACTAAGTATGTGGTAAATTTCCGTGAGCTAATTGTCTGTCTGTGTGTTTAATTTGACAAAAGGATTAAAACGCATACAGTTTAAAAGTGTTCATTTATTTGATTGTTAACCAAATTGAGGTGGTTTTTGATTGTAAAGGCCTTATGAGGCAATTAGCCAATAATAAAGTTAGTGGATGGCACAATGACTAAATAGCCTTGAATTCATATGTATATATGTTTTATTATATGGATAATTTTGTAATTAGATTAATAAAATGATAATTAATAAAATTTAGCATGAAAATGAGAATTCATTCATGCATTCTCCACCGAAAACACAATGAAAAAGAAAGCTTTGAAGCTTTGTATATTCGGTTACTTACAAGCCAATTTTAAGGTATATTTTCGGTCGGTTTTCGATAATTTCTACATTTCTGTAATCGTTGCTTAGTCTACTATCAAGCCCATGTCTCAATTTTGTGAATTGATGATGTTTGTGTGATATGCCATTGATGATATGTTAAGCTTTGTGATGATTTATGGTGTTAAATGAAAGATTTGAGCTAGATGAACATACTTTGTTCTTGAATTTTTGATGAATTTAGCTAATTAGGGCTAAATTGAGAAAATAGTAACTTGAAGGACTAAATTGCAAATTTGATGGAAAATATGGGCTTGTATGATGTTCATAAGCATTCGGCTAAGCATGATATGTGATGATCTTTGTGAATTTGATGTTTTGAGAAAAATGGACTAAATTGATAAATTGTGCAAATGTGAGTGTTAAATTGCAAATAGCCCTAAATGTGTATCTTTGGATTGAATTGAATGAGTTAGTGAATAAAAGGGTGAATTCTGAACATGTATAGATCAAGAACTGAGGAAAACAGACTTAGATCGCGGGAAATCGAAAGTAACCTAGTAGCCGTTTCTGTTTCCGTTAAACCAAATCGGAGGTAAGTCATATTGCAAATAAATGTAATTGTATTGAATTGAGCTTATTTACATGACTATCAATGATAATGAATGCTTATGAGATGCTATGTATAAGAGTTCCGGGATAAGGTTGATATAGTGATAAGTCTGAGAAGTCCCGTATAAACTTAGGAATACAAAGGTATCTATTCTGTGTTATCATGTAAGACCACGTCTAGGACGTTGGCGTCGATATGATCTTTACGTGTAAGACCACGTCTACGACGTTGGCATCGATATGAGTTTTACGTGTAAGACCATGTCTGGGACATCGGCATCGTATTGATTCGTGTAAGACCCTGTATGGGACAGTGGCATCGATATTCGATTAAATGTGAGACCTCGTCTGGGACGTTAGCACTGTACGATTATTCTGAGTTACCGAGTATCCTATTAGATTCTGAACGATTCAACAGGTAAATCCGAGCAATGAACAATTACGTGAATGTATATTCGTTTCAGGTACATTTGGTATGTACACTAAGTGTGTATAAAAGGTAAGTACCTATATGACTTTGATTTGAAGAAAAGTATGATTGAACATGATTCTTGAATAAATGAATGTGGCAATTGTGGCCAAGAATATGGACCAAAGCTTATGTGTGAGAGATTTGTTATGAATATGAATTATGCCAGTGTCACCATTTGCAGTTATACCTTTCATGTTAAGTTTATTTATATTATGACTTACTACGCTTTTGGAAAGCTTACTCTGTATGTGTGTTTTCTATGATTTATAGGCCGTCGAAGCTACTGAAGGCTCGGACCATCGAGGATATTCATCACACTACTCAACTTGTGTTTGGTACATTTTGCAAATGTAAATAGTTAGATATGGCATGTATAGGCTAGTATTTGTTATAAGTTTGTTATATGAACTTAGCCATGTGATTTGGCTAGTTATGAGTTGAGAACTTGCATAATATCTTTCTTATGTGATGTATGATTTGGTATGGTTTGGAAACATATGAAATGGTCAAGTTTTTGGGTAGGTATATGGATGAATTATGCTTGAATATGCATAAGTTTTAGTCTTGTAAATTGGTATGTTTGGAGTTGGTTTTGATTGAGAAAAATTGAATGGTTATTTTGACATGTTCATGGTTGTTAAATGTGCATGAGATGTATTGATGATTTGCTTGTAGGTTTGACCCTAAATGGTGGTATTTTGGTCTAACAAATGGTCAATTTTGCCACACGGCCATGGCACACGGGCGTGCTTGGTAGCCGTGTGGTTTAGTCAGGATCAACCACGGTCATGGCACATGGGCGTGCCTAGCAGCCGTGTGGTCAAGTCAGTTTCGACCACGGCCAAGGCACACGGGCGTGCTTGGTGGCTGTGGAGTTAAGTCAGATTCGACCACGGGGGAGACACATAGGCGTGTCTGGTTGCCGTGGGAGGCACATGGCCTACCCACACGGGCGTGTAAGCCCTGAAACTTAGAAAAGTTTTAAATTTCCAAGAATTTCTGTATGTGTTTCGGTTTAGTCCCGACACTTCTTCTAAGTATGTTTTAGGTCTCGATGACCTATAAAAGGGGACATTATGTTTGTAACTAATGAGATACTTGATGAAATGTCTGATTAAGTTTCTGATCTGTCAGGTAACGCTCTTAACCCTAATCCGGCGACGGACACGGGATAGGGGTGTTACACGCCGGGGTGCACAGCGTAAGGGCTACTATGCCCCTCCCTCATAATTGACTGGCTCAAATCCTCATCATTCGACACACAGATCCGACCGTAGAAGCAAAGTACCCCTTCACTGTTAATTCCAAAATTCGTAGTATCCCCATTCTCAACCTGACGGAGCCTCAACTCGAGAGACTTATCCCCCATCTGTTTACCTCTGATCTGATCAATCCACATAGGATTAACCTGAAGCTCTGCTAACAGGCTCCCATCATTGAATAATATAAGTCAAGTGAACATCACTCTCAGATCGGTCATTGCCCTACGGCTCAAAGCATCTGCCACCACATTTTCCTTACCAGGGTGGTACTCGATGTTGCAGAGTCCTTAAGCAATTCAACCCATCTATGCTGCCTAAGGTTTAACTCCTTCTGGATGAGGAGATACTTGAGGCTTTTGTGATCAGTGTAGATAGTACACTTCTCACCATACAGATAGTGCCTCCAGATTTTCAAAGCGAAGACAACTGCAGCCAGTTCCAAATCATGCGTCGGATAGTTTGCCTCATGCGTCTTGAGCTGACGAGACGCATAAGCTACCAGTTTACCATCTTGCATCAGAACACAACCCAGACCCACATGTGATGCATCACTAAATACCACAAAATCCTTCTAAGATTCAAGCTGTATCAGAATCGGAGCCTGCGTCAGAATAGATTTAAGCTTCTTGAAGCTCTCTTGCTGCTTATCGGTCTAGACAAAGGGAACTCCCTTACGTAGAAGCTTGGTCAATGGTGCCGCGGTCAAAGAGAGCCCTTCTACGAAGCGTCGATAATAACCCATCAGCCCTAGAAAGTTGCAGATTTCAGACACATTCTTCGGCTGTTTCCACTCCAACACAGCCTCAATCTTACGCGGATCAATACAAATCCCCTCCGTAAAAACTATATGCCCCAGAAAGGTTACTTCTCGGAACCAAAATTCACACTTACTGAACTTCGCATACAACTGTTTCTCACAAAGCGTCTATAATACCACTCGGAGATGCTCATCGTGCTTGTCCTCAGTCTTCGAATACACCAGAATATCGTTAATGAAGACTACCACGAACCGATCCAGATAGGGCTGGAACACTTGATTCATCAGATCTATTAAAGCTGCTGGTGCATTCGTCAGTCCAAATGGCATCACAAGGAACTCGTAATGGCCGTAGCGAGTCCCAAATGCCTTTTTATGTACGTCAACCTCTTTCACTTTCAACTGGTGATACCTTGATCGTAGATCGATCTTGGAGAAAATAGAAGCTCCTCGGAACTGGTCAAACAGATTATCAATCCTCGGAAGGGGGTACTTATTCTTAATGGTCAGCTTATTCAATTGACGGTAGTCGATACACATACGCATGGATCCATCTTTCTTTTTCACAAACAATACAGGTGCTCCCCATAGAGACACACTAGGGCGGATGAACCTACGATCCAGTAACTCTTGAATTTGAGCCTTAAGCTCCACAAGCTCCCTCGGGGCCATTCTATAAGGGGTAATGGACACCGGAGCTGTACCAGGAAAGAGCTCAATTCCAAACTCTACCTCTTGGCTCGGAGGCAAACCTGATAGTTCCTCAGGAAAAACATTTGGAAATTCCCTAACCGAAGAGTCCACAGAATTCGAAACACTGATGTAGGCCAAGAATGCCTCACATCCTTTCCGTACCAACTTTGTCGCCACTAACGCAGAAATCACATTCGCTAGATAATCCCAACGTTCCCCAATCACCACTACCTCATTATCCTCCACAGTTCTCAGAATAACCCTTTTTGTAGCACAGTTCAGACTCACCCGATGCTTGACCAGCCAGTCCATTCCCAGAATCAAATCAAACTCCCCAAATGGAAGCTCCATCAGATCAGCCAGAAATACTGTCCCTTGAACCTCTAGTGGAACATCTCTAAACAATTTACTAACTTGGATATATTGCTCCAACGGACTCATAACGATTATCTCGCTCGAAGTACTCTCAACCGGAATCCCCAAAATTTTAGACACAGCGCTAGCTACGTAAGAGTGTGTACAGCCTATGTCTATCAATACAATGTATGGTACATCAAAAATACAGAACATACTCGTAATGACGTCAGGAGAATCACCATCCTCTCATTGATGTGCAGCATAGACCAATGCACGCTGCCTCGCCTCAGTCAGTCCTGTACCTCTGCTCGGTGCTCTCGGTCCTCGGCCCATGCCATTACCACCCCTAGCCTGATCTCGGCCTCTAGGTGGATGTTGAGCTACTCTCGGTGGCTGCGCAGTACCAGTACCTGCAGCTTGCATCTGATAAGTCCTCAGCGGACAGACCCTGACACGATGCTCAGTTGACCCGCATCTGAAACATGCCCCAGTCGTCGTCCAACACACGCCCGGGTGGCGTCTACCACAATGGCCACAAAGCGCCACTCCAGTAGGTGCAACAAAAGGATCGTTACCACAATACCCAACTCTCATTAGCCCATCAGATCTATCCTTTTTGGTAGGCCTCATCACAGAATTCGACGGCTTAGATTCCCTCTTATTCTTTCATTTCTCGCAGTTGTGGCGCTCAGCGCGCTTAACCTCCTCGGCGATCTTCGCCTTCAACACTAAAACAGAAAAGTCACGCTCCCTCTGTGGAGATATCAAAACCCATAAGCTGTCCCTGAGTCCATCCTCAAACCGAACACAACGCTCATACTCAGTCGCCACCATGCCCCAGGCATACCGACTCAATCTCAGGAACTCGGCCTCATACTCGGCCACAGAACGGTCTCCCTAGGTGAGATTAAAGAACTCACGCCTCCTAGCATCGATGTAGCTGGCTCCTACATACTTATTCTGGAAAGCCGTCTTAAAATAATCCCAAGTTAGACAGTCGGGTTGAGTGCCCTCCTTAACCGTCAGCCACCACTGATACGCTTCATCGCGAAGCAGAGAGACAGCCGCTTTAAGCTTCTGTTCAGCAGTAAAGTCCAAGTCGTCCATGATTCTTTTCGTGGCCTCCATCTAGTACTCGGCCACGCTAGGGGCAACTCCACTGACGCCCTTGAATAACTTAGCCCTATTGGACTGGAGTCGTTTCGTAATCGACCCTCGGCCCCCATATCTAGTGTTGGGCCCAGCGACCCTCTCTAAAATCCATAACATGGCTCGGGATAATGCGTTATCCCCAGCCTCACGATCATGAGATCCAGTCTCTGTAGTAGGTGAGATTGGCGTCTCGCTCGTATCCAGATTAGGCAGATTCTCATATGCGGAAGACCTAGCTTGAGTCCCCTGCGACCTCTACCACGGCCTCTAGTACCCCGTCTACGGATACCTCTTGCGCTCATCGTATTTTCAAAATTTATTTATATTAATAGTTTTATGCATTAGTTACAGTTCTAATATTTATTAACAAATGTTTTATGCAGAATAGTATCAGAAGTTTAGAGTTCGTTTTCGTGAATCGCAGTTTTACTACGATAATTAGCTTCGCTACACTCTTTGGTTTACACTACCTAAAGTGTTTCTAGTATAGTATACTACCTAAGGTTGTTTCAAGCATGCAAGTAGTATTTCAGAAAAATTTAAACAAAATTCAGAACACTTACAAGATCGACACCGGAGACTTGGTGTACCATATACTCAGTTCAAAAATATTTCGAATCATAAAAAAATCATTTCAGAGAAACCAATTTTAAAAACCCAAATCCACAGGCGAGTTTTGCAACCTGGCTCTGATACCACTAAATGTAACACCCCAAATCCGGCCTATACGTTATGGCCGAATCTGGCGACGCCACATGATAGTGCTTTGGAAAACATAATTGCACTAAAACCATTTGTAGATAATTACAAAAAATAAGTACAATAATGCCCTTTTCGATATTTTAGGTTACCATAAAAAACTCGTCATTAATTCATTTATTGACCATTTTTAAAACGTTATACGTTGCAAAAACTATTTAAAAGTAATTTGCGAATTCGTTTGTTTTTTATAAAACATTTGGTTACTTTGAAAACTCGAGTCTTGTCCTAGTGCTAGCAGATCATAAAATAATAATCTCAAATTTAAGTTAAAATCTGTAAAGGCCTTATTACAAGAAATATACCCAAAAATAACCAAATCGTAATAAAAAATAAATCGTAAATAAATGTCCAAAACCATGGTCACTGTCGAGTCCTTCGCTGCACCGATCCGTCTATTGTTGGGGATTATGTAACACCCCAAACCCGGCCTAGACATTATGACCGAATCTGGCGGCGTCACATGATAGTGATTTTAGAAAACTTAACTACGTTAAATCCATTTGTAAATATCCTAGGCTTTCGTCAAAACGTGTTGTTTAATAGTTTATTGACCATTTTTAAAACATTATACGTTGCGGAAGCTTTTTAAAAGTAATTTGCAAATTTGTGTGTTTTTGACAAAACATTTGTTTACTTTGAAAACTCGAGTCTTGTCCTACTACTAGCAGTTCATAAAATAATAATCCCAAATTTAAGTGAAAATTCGTAAAGGCCTTATTACAAGAAATATACCCAAAAATAACCAAATAGTAATTAAAAATAAACCGTAATTAAGTGTCCGAAACTGTGGTCACCGCCGAGTCCTCCGTTGCACCGATTCGTCTACTGTTGGGGATTACCTAAACAGATTAAACAGAAAGGGTGACTTTTCGCAAACTCAGTGTGTAATCCCCACAAAAACATAGACACATAATATCAGATAACAGACATATATTCACAGTTTGGGTCTGAGCCCATTACAGAAATGGTGTGGACTTTAGCCCACTCAGATGCAGAATCAGATATGGTCTAGGGCCTTAGCCCATTTCAGTCATAATAAACAGAACAGACAGAATAGCAGAATCCTACCCACCAGCCTCTACACACCAACTCCGTCCAACCCTACATACCATGTGGGGATAAAATCAACCCACCCATCCCTACACACCATGCTGTACCGAATGCGGCACATAACCAGAAAGTTGCAGCTGGGCTACCAGATAACAGGCTTGAGAGCCTTTCAGGTACTTCCTCCGAATCATCAACCCACCCCGACGCAATGCAACATACATAAAATGTCATGCTATTATTAAAACACAGTTCATACATTCAAATATCAGAATTCATGCTCGGTATAGAAATCAGAAAGTCAAGTCTTATAATTAGGGGTTTAGGTAAAGCTTACCGACCCTACTTTAGGCCTACAGTCGACTAGGGCGACCCGTGCAACCTTACAGAACATTACAGAAAAATGGGCTCACAAGCCCATGTGGTCCCACACCCCCGTGCAACCCACACGACCCAAATTGGCCTTGGTCGTGTGGATTACACGGCCTCGCTCAGAATCTCACACGCCTGTGTGCTTCACCCGTGTCGGCCCACACGCCCGTATGGCCCACACGGCCCAATTGGTCTAGCCCATGTGTCGCACACGGCCTCGCCCAGCCGTCACACGGCCGTGTCGCTCGCGCACGGCCTAGCTTGTCGATCACACAGTCGTGTGGTGACTAACAGTCTTGCACACGGCATACCACAGGAGCTACCACACGCCCGTGTGGCATCGACAGAAAGGTTTTTGGCTTTCACTAAAACCTCGGTTTCTTCATTTTCGGGTACACACCTGATTCAACTTTGCTGCCTACGCAATCCCAAGATCACCAGACCTATCATAAAATATTCCTACTCTTAAAACCCAAAAACGAGTCTAATCGATTAATCCCAACGACGTAAAATCGACTTACTGCTACCAAACCAGTCACCACTTCGAGTCAAATTGACGTCACGTTATACCAGCCTCTCAAATATATCCTAAGCACAACAAAACCCCTTTTAAAACCTTCAACAATTAAAGAAATAGCTAAGATAATCCAACCCACAACTTAACGTAAGCGCATCCCAAATACGTATTACAGAAATGATTGAAAGAAGGAAGATTCGGGATAGGAGGGAGAGCAGTAAAATTTTGGCTGGGGTTTTTGAGAAAGAAGAAAAAATTAAACCGCAAAAAGGAGAGAACGAAAATGAGAGGGTGATAGCCGAATTTTCTCCAAACCAAACCAACTGATCAGATTCTGATAACTCCCCCATCCCCTCTCCTTAATTTTCTCCCTCAACCACTCCACTGTCAACATTTCACTAAAACTCAAACTCCTACACGGCACTCGCAGAAAAATAATTCCCCATGCTCGCAAAGGGATTCGAACCCCAGACCTCCAAAAACCTCAACACTTCACTTAGCCACTAGACCAACAGGCCCATTCTGTTAATTACTTACACACTTTAACTTAAAAGCTTATTAACCAGGGTTTGGGCTTTATTCATAAAAATACCAAAATTTACCCAAGTTGAGACTTCAACTTGGGACCTCTCAGACACACCCAAACACACCCAAATCACTCAACCACTAAAGCAGATAGGTATTTGTGTCTTGAAATTACAAAAGCTGAAATTAATGGAAAATCGGGGCGTTACAAGACAACTCTGAAATTAATGGACACACTCATGTGTCCAAGCCGTGGCAAAACAGGGCATACATACTGACTTGTTCACACGGCCTGAGACACGCCCTTGTGCCTCACCCATGGTCGACACTGACTTGCAGCACACGGCCAGCCACACGCCCGTGTGTCTAGTCTATGGTCGAGTCTGTTTTGCACCAAAATACAAACCTACATGACATTGTCGAGCCACACGCCCGTGTGCTCAACGGTGTGGGCAATTATAGGCCATTTTCAAGGTGAACATGCCACCCACACTTTGAATCACCTACAAGCCTCAAATCATATGCATTTATACCACAAATGGCAACCAAAACATATCAATATATGTACCATTTAATCATCATCTAGATCATTTACTTCCGCACTCAATTCCTACTCAATTAAATTCATCCAAAACACCATTTTCACAACTCAAAACTTATAACCTAAGCATCATGTAATTCATACTACAAGTTCATATTTTAACCATAATTCTCATAAACCAATTCGAGTATAAAACATACCATTTCCATTCTGACTATTTCATAATTCATTCATCATTTTCATAGCCTACATATATGCACCATCAACATTCAACCATCTAGCCATATCACATGGCAAGGTCCAACATTACCAAAACATACCATAACTTCTAGCCTATACATGCCATATACCAAAGATGTACATCTTTCAAAAGTACCGAAATAGATAGCCGATAGTGCGATTGAGTCACTGACGATCCCCATATCCGAGCTAGCTTTACTGACACTGTAAAATAGAGAAACAATTCACACAGTAAGCTTTCAAAGCTTAGTAAGTTTGTAATATAATACATTCAAGTCAATAAATCAAATGCAATATACAAAGTTAATCCATCACACAGATCAACTCACAAATATACACACCATATCATCCATAAACCCTTTCACAACTTCATCAACCACAAAGGTTTAATACATACCTTAGCCAACACATAGTTACTCACCATTCATGTTAATCAATTGCTCGACTTTACATTTCGATCAACCTTTTCTATTCTTTTGATTTGTTCGCACACTTAGTGCTAATTTCGTAGTCAAAACATAATTGTCATCGCACATTTAGTGCCAATACGTTAAACCAAACTTATATCGGTATCTCACACCCAGTGCCAAATCAATAAGCCGAAGCTTTTATCATTTCGCACACACAGTGCTAATCATCTCTGTCTCATTTCTAATTTCGCACACTTAGTGCCTTATTACTCGATTATATATGTAATATATTTCTATTTCATTACTATACATTTATTCATTTCTCATCGCATAGATATAAATTTAATGACTAGTATTATATTCGAACTTACCTCGGACATCGAAATACCGAAACTAGCCAATTAATCGAGTACTTTGTCTTTGCCTCGATCTCGATCCAAATTTCTCCTTTCTTGGTCTATACATATTCAAATTTAGCTCATTCAATCAACAATTCATTCAATTTAATCCAAACACACATATTTAAGTCATTTTACAAAATAGCCTTCACATTTTCACACTTCGACACTTTAGTCCCTATTTCACAAAATCACAAAATACACAAATTTTCTGTTCACTTATGCCTAGCCTAATTTTCCCCATGCTAATACAAGCCCATATATTTCTTTTATTTCACATTTTAGTCCCTCAAAATATTATTTTCACAATTTAGTCCAAATTACAAAATTTCACCAAAAATTCAAATACAAAACATGTTAATCTTTCACATATCTTTCATATTTCTTCATCAACTATCACAAAGCTCAAACATTCATCAATGGCATATCTCAAAATCACCATCAAATTGTAAAATTAAAGAATGGTTTGAAAGAACACGAAGCAGCGATTACAAAAACGTAGAAATTATAAAAAACCGAGCTCAAAACATACCTTAATTTTGAGCAACTATGGTCGAATGCCTCAAAACCCCATTTCTTTCTTTTTCTTCAACTTTCGGCAAGAAAAGATGATAAAAATGGCTTTAATTTTTTTTAATTAATATTAACATTAATAACTATTTTACAGTTTTAACCTTAATGAATTTTAATAATAACACCTTATGCCATGCTATTATCATCCATTTACTTTCAAATGGTTTAATCACAACATAATGACTTCTCTTTTAAGAAGCTATGCCAATTAGACACTTTAACAATCAGCACACAACTTTTACATTTTATGCGATTTAATCCTTTTTCATAATTCGACACACAATCGATAAAATTTCCACACCAAATTTTCACACATGCTCAATCACATATTATAAAAATAAAAAATAATATTAAAATATTTTTTTAACCTTGGATTTGTGGTCTCAAAATGACTGTTCCGACTAGGGTCTAAAACGGGCTGTTACATAAAATGACTGTGCCAACCAACAATATGTTGACATACAAAATATATACTAAAAAACCTTTTTCTTAAAAGAAAACCGTGAGTTTGAAGAGAAATTCATATGTTATCCTTCAACTCCTTCCACATCATCAATCTTGATATTCTCATATGTAATAAATAACAATCATTGGATGTATTCTAAAAGAAATACGCAATTCCAGTGTTTACTAACCTTCCATCTTGGTTCAGCTTCCCTCTATGTCGCTAAACCTCGTAATATCATATGAAATAAATTAAATTCGTTAGATGTATCCATCCCTAGCCATTGGATCATAACTCCTACACTTGTTCCTCCCATTTTCTTTTCCTTCCATCCTCAAGGCTCTCCTTTTTAAACCTGGCCTCCTTTCACAACAACAATTCTCTCTTTTCCTCTCAAGAAAAAGTAAAGTAAAGAAAAGTGCTTAAAATTTTAATGGCGAATGAAGTTACTAATGATACACAAGGCCGTCCTCATGCTCCACGATCTTATATTCTAGACTACTACTACCCTCAAGAACTTGAGATTTTTACCCTAAATTTTTCTTGGGTCATTTCTTGTAAGCTTATTCTTGGTTTTGATTTGGCTTTGTAGATGATTTTGGAAGCAATAAATGCATTGAACAAAAAACTAGGGTCAAATAAGTCAGAAATCGGGAAGCACATCGAGGCAACTCACCTAGATCGCTAGCGGCTCACACCACTCTCCTTTCGCACCACCTCAACAAGATAAAACAAAACGATCAAATTGTGATGTTAAAGAATAATTACTTGAGAGTTGATCCCAATGCACCACCCAAGCGTGGACGTGGGCGTCCACCTAAGCCCAAGGTTCCTCTTCCACCCGGCATTGTCATCTCTCATCCTAGACCTCGGGGTTGTCTGCCCAAGGATCCTTTTGTATCCTCTAAGCCCAAAACCTTCAACGCACTGAAAGGCCATGTGGACGACCCTATAAGAAGGCTAAAAAAATGAAGACCACTATCCCTCCACCTCTTGGTGCTAAGCGACGTTGCGATTGACCATTAAAAGTGTAACAACCCGTTTTCAGTAAAATTGGAATAGTGGTTTTGGGACCACAAATCTGAAGTCAAAAAATATTTTATTATTATTTTATTGTCCACAGCATGAAAGCAGTACTGCATAAAAATTTTGTTAAGAAATTTTACCGTTTATATGTTCAATTTGATAAAAATGACTAAATCGCATAAAGTTCAAAAATTGAGTTCTAGTAGCTAAAGGTATTAAATAGCTATAGAACTTTTAAGTGGAAGTCCTTATTTGGTAATTAGACCATTTATATGTTATTGGAATATGATGGCTTGGTATTTTGTGTAATTTTCAAAGTTTTAAAAGGTTAATTAATTAAATAAGTAAGTAATGGTTAAAATTAAATATAATAAAATACAAAGTATCATCTTTTACTTTCTTCAACTGATTGTGAAGAGAAAAGAAAGCCATTTTTGTTGAAGCTACATTCGGCCACTTTGATTACTCAATTAGGTATGCATTTTTGTCTTGTTTTTGATGATTTCTATGTTTTTGGGATCATTGTAGCTTAATCTAGCTAGCCCGTAGACTAATTTATGAAATTGTTAAACTATTAGGGTTTCACCATTGATGAATATACATGAGTTTTGAAGCTTGATGATAGAAAATAGATGGTTTTTATTAGATAAACAACTTTTGTAAAGGAATTTTTGATAAAATTATCAATTAGGGGTTAAATTGAAAATGTGATAAATTCATGGAATAAATTGTGAATTAATGAAATATGTGGGCTGCTGTAAGTGTATAAGATATTCAGCTAGGCTTGGGTAGGGGTAAAATTGTATGAATTTCATTTTCCAACCCTAAAGACTAAATTGCAAAGAAATTAAAGTATAAGGGCAAAATGATAATTTTGCCAAAAATATGTTTTGGACTAAATTGAATGAAATATATACTAAATTGAGTTAAATTTATCTGTATAGAACTAGACGGACCTTGTACAGCTTTAGATCGGGGCAAAGAGAAAGTCTTGGATTAGTCGCCTCTATATCTACGAATATTTTTTGAGGTAAGTTCTTGTAATTAAATCGTGTTTATATGTTTTTAATTGAAATATATGTATGTGTTATGAATTTTTATGCATAATTTTTGATTGCATATCCAACAACGTACGATGATTATCGAGCCTCGTTTGAACCTTAGGAATCTATTGGATACAAATGATATGTCATTAGGGTTTACATGATTTGGGTTCTGGTCCTGAATGTTCTACTGATGGCTGAGGTCCTGCATGTGTTGCGAATACTCCATAGCTTGTGTGAGCAGCATCGTGTAGCTACGTACTGACCCACAGCTCGTAGGAGCAAATCGATTTATAGCTCCTATGAGGATACAGATTTATAGCTCGTGAGAGCATACTGATCTATAGCTCGAGTGAGCATACCGATTCATAGCTCGTATGAGTATACATGTATATGAATTGACATATAACAGTTATATGAGCTAGCACATTATGTGTGAGCTATCCCGGGTATCCAACGACATTCTAAATGGTTCAACGGGTAATGTTCTGATACAAAATGATGTGAGTTTGATATGAACTTTTAAAGGTATACATACGAAATACACGGAAATGATATTACATGATATAGAGATATATGGAATGGATGATACATCTAATAGCCTGGTTTAGACCCTAGTCGAAATAGTGGTTTCGGAACCACAAATTTGAGTCTAAAAAATATTTTAATATTATTTTCTTTGTTTATAGTATGGATTAAGCATGTGTGAAAGTTTCGTATGAAAATTTGATTGTTTGTATGCTCGATTTGAGAAAAGGACCTAATGTTGTATGCTATTTGTTAATGTGCTATATTGCTATGGCTTATTAACTATGAAGTTAACACCCCAAACCCGGCCTAGAAGTTAGGCTCGAATCCGGCGTGTCATGTTGAAGTGTTTTTATGAAAACCTTGTTTTCATTGAAAACCCTTCTCTAGAAAAGGTAAGTAAAATCCAGTTTGCTTCCAAAATGAGGTGTATCCAAAAAACCATTTCCTTATTACTATGTAAAAAAAAAAAACCTTTAACAGCGGAAGCTTGTTCTTAAAACAAAATTATTTTCAAAAACTTGAAATGTGCTTAAAAGAAATAAATCCAGGTTCCGTTTCAAAATTTCAATGCATAGTAGAAGTAATGGAATAATAACTAGAGGGAAAACCTTATTACAATCTGGAATAGAATAACTCAAAATAAATAACCCAAAATCTAGTGTAACACCCCAAACCCGGCCTAGACATTACGACCGGATCCAACATGTCACATAGAAAGGTTGTTTTAAAACTGCGAGTTCGTTAAAAACCTCGTATTCTTTTTGAAAATTCCGAACCTTGTTGTTTGCGAAATTCAGATTTATTTAAGTGGTTTTCTTGTCAAAACGTTGTTATTATTATTTTCAAAAACTTTGTTTAAAGAGAAATCAAATTCAATGAGTTGTGGAAACGTGATATTTTGAAAACAGTTATTGTCGTTTTAGGAAAAATCCTGAGTTTAGTCATTTATAGTTTAAGCATAACTGAAATGAAAGTTTAAAAAGAAAAATAAAATTTCAAAGGCCTTATTACAAAATATTAACCCAAAATAAATAATCTTAAAATAAAGTTAAACTGAAGTTTACTAAAGTTCGTGAGAAATACTCTGATGTATGGCCACCACAGAGTCCTCCGCAGCCCCAAATCCTCTAACGCTGGGGATCATCTGCACGGTTAACGCAGAGGGATGTGTTATGAGAACTCAGTGTGTAATCCTCTAATCGGTCATTAACTGGGCCCGAGCCCATATAGAAGCAGACTGGGCCGAGGCCTTATTCAGTGACAATCTAGGCCTCAGCCCTATAAACATGGTAATGCAAATAGATAATGCAGCCCAACCCAATCCAACCCTACACACCACCCGTACCAGCCCTACACACTTGTGGGACCAAGTCAACCCACCCAGCCCTACACACCAATATGGCAGACAAGCTGCAAATCACAGAATTTGTGGCGGTGCCACCAGAATAACAGAATATACGTGGCATGGCCACTATACAGAATGTGGCAGAGCTACTAGAATACACTTCCTCCAATCATCAAACCCAACCCATGCAACATAATATAAATGCAATGCATCATACATAAAAAAGTGCTAATAGAGCATATACATGATAACAAACCATAATCAAGGATATAACGGTCATTTACCCTCCAAGGCTATTTCGATAATTTACCCTTCAAAGGGTATTTTGGTAATTTTGCATTTAACGGCCTTTACGAAGGCCTACTGTCGCCTCGAGCGACACAGGACCCTTTTTGGGTCTCTACGAAACTATTGGGCCTAAAATCCATTTCAGGCCCAAACAGGCCCACATGCTCGTGTGGCCCAATACGCATGGTTTCGGTCTCAGATTTGCAGATTTCGCAATCGAACCCATCGTTTGATAGTTTTCCAACAATTTCCCCAAGTGAGCTAGATAACCTATTGGGCCTATTTGGCCCGTTCGATCAGGCCTGTTACAGCCTCAGTTTCGCAAGAGTGCTCGTGACACTCTCAACGACTTACCGTCATTATTCATATTTCGATTTACCACTACGAGCGTTCGCACGCTCGAGTGGTCACAAATGCTGATTTTCCGGCTTTTCGGCTTTTGCCCGAGTCACAGAACATTGCAAGCATTCATCCAAAGGGGTGTGAGATCACACACCTGATACGAGTTGTCTTTCCCAACGTTTCCCCAACATAACTATGGTGATTGTTGACAACAGATTAGTCTCTATTTTGATAAACATAAACAGAAACATTTATTAGGCTAATTTCACTTACCACCGAGCAATCTCCTTCATGCCCCAAGTCCTTGGCCTTACCCCTTGATTACCAAATCAAGACCCTATCATTGTTTTGATGAACAAAAAGAGTGTCAGAGAATATCCATCATTCATCCCTCACCCACATAAAAAGAGACCGAAGCCCACTTGAATAATCATGAACGATCTAACCACCAATGGATCACAAAACTATAACCTTAATACCACCTTACCAATCCCCTCAAAATGGTAGACGCCCCTCAAGGAGTTCCGACCCTCACCACAGAGATCAAAGGATTCCAAGTGAAATGGGGGTAAGTAGATTTGACCTTAATACCAGGGATAAACCGAATGGAATGAAGAGATTCAGCACCAGCAGCAAAACAGAGAACTCAAGATTCGGCTAAGGAGGCTACACCGAACGGAAGAACAAATAGAGAACCAAGCCGAAATAGCTAGAGTAGGCAAGATTCGGCTTGTGGAGAAAAAGAGTAGAAGAAGAAGAAAGAAAAACAGAAAGAAGAGAGAAAAAAAATGGATGAAATGAGAGAATAGGTGAGTAGAAGAAGATTCGGCTGCTAGCAAAGGGTATTAGCAACAACTTCACATTGGAGACAAAAGGAAGGGAAAGAAATCGGCCACCAGGAAATTGCAAAGAAGAAAAGTAGACCCGAAATGCTTTAAGGGAAGTGCACAAAACGTAAGGAAATGCAAAGAAAAATCTAGAGAAATTTGACACACCCCCTTACCAAACCGAATGTGCACTCCCCACACTACTCACCCTTTTTGCCGAAATTCCCCCTAAACAATTCCCCACATTCGGCCAACTCTTCCCCACACTCCCCTTCCTTGATTTTTTCCACCTTTCTCTCCTACACTTACTCTCCACCTCCCATTCAAACCATTTGACCAAGTCTCCAACCTCCAAGGCAGAGTTTGATCTCAACTCTACTTCCTCCTTTCCTGAGCACAAAATAATAGCCACCTAAAATGCAGTTTGTGAGACTCGGACTCTCTCCCTTTCTGCTTCCCTTGTTACGCCACATCACTAGGCCACCTTGCTCCTTGTGCTAGCAAAATACCAACAAATTTCCTTAAGTCATGCTTCCAACAGCCTTTCTCCACTAAAGAGCCAAAAACCAAAATTTTTCCTATGGCCTAACTTGAACCCAGGACTTCATAGGAACCCCGTAACCTTCCAAAATCACTTACCTAATAGGTCCAACTTGCAATAATGCTGTCCTCCTATTCTCAAAAGTTTTCAAATGCTCCTACGTCCAAGGCCCAATAGGCCCAATTCTCCTAGGCCCAACTTCAGGGCGTTACAAATCTACCCCTTAAAAAAATTTCGTCCTCGAAATTTCCAACTATCTAGCATTGGTTTTAACACAGTCTACTCTACCACGTTGCCGCTGCACACTCTCATTCCAATAACATTAATACACTTCTAACTTAGTCTAGAAACCTCTTCACACAACCAAATATCTAATCACAGAAGCAAACAGATATTTATCACACATACATACAATTTTCTACATTCAAACACCACATCCAACCAAAACATACCCGAATTAATGGTGATGGAACAATCCCGAGCCTTATGCTCCTTAGACCCACATCTCAAGTATGCTCCTGACCTCCTCCGGCATTCACCCAGATGCCGCCTTTTACAATATTCGCAAGCTGGAAAGTTTGGATGTGCCTTAACATGCCTCACAGAACGAGACTAGGACCCTAGAAAACTGCGATCTCTTTTCTTCTTACAGTCCACGCACCCAACTCGAAGTGTTTCATCAATTTCTTTAACCTCCTCCAATACCTCCCTAACTAGCTGAGTTAGCACATCAGCTCCGAGTTGGTCATGGGACCCTGTTTCAGTCATTGGTGATACCAGCGCCTCCCTTTCGGGTATATGCCCCGATGCTGAGGATCCAGCCCTAGCACCTCGGCCTCTACCACGGCCGCGTGTACCTCGTCCACATCCTCTTGTACTCATACCACTGAATCAAGTTATTCTGGTTAAGAATTTTATGAATCAGTCTATAGTTCCAATGTTTATTAACAAGTGTTTCATGGAAAACAGGTATAAAAAGTTATTTTCGCGGATCGAATTTCCTATTATTTTAGTCCTTATAGTCTTAGTACCTATAGCTAACAGATCCAGTGTACTACCACTGACTCTAGTAGTTTTCTCTCTAAAGTTATCTCATCATATCATCAGATAAAGTAAGAGGACTTACAGATTTGGTGCCGGAGACTCGGGGTGCCATACTTCTAATAAAAGTATACATATTTTCTAGACCATATTTCAAACAAATTTTGAAAAACGTTTTCAAACTAATTCCGCAGCCGAGTTTTGCAATCGGGCTCTGATACCATAAAATGTAACACCCCAAACCCAGCCTAGACGTTACGACCAGATCTAGCATGTGACATAGAAAGGTTGTTTTAAAACTGTGTGTTCGTTAAAAACCTCGTATTCTTTTTGAAAATTCCGAACCTTGTTGTTTGCAAAATTCAGATTTATTTAAGTGGTTTTCTTTTCAAAACGTTGTTATTATTATTTTCGAAAACTTTGTTTAAAGAGAAATCAAATTCAATGAGATGTGGAAACGTGATATTTTGAAAATAGTTATTGTCATTTTAAGAAAAATCCCGAGTTTAGTCATTTATAGATTAAGCATAACTGAAATGAAAGTTTAAAAAGAAAAATAAAATTCCAAAGGCCTTATTACAAAATATTAACCCGAAATAAATAATCTTAAAATAAAGCTAAACTGAAGTTTACTAAAGTTCATGAGAAATACTCCGATGTTGTAACACCCCAAACCCGGCCCAAACATCACGACCAGATCTGGTATGTCACTTGGGAAGAATTTATAAAACTTCGCGAACTTGAGAAAACATTTTTAAGTCCCTTTTTGAAAACTCCAAGTTTAGTAGTTCGTTTGAAAACTCTACAATCATTTAAGGAAAAATATTAATTAGCCCAGTCCTTGTGATTAGGTGACATTTGAATACACATGTTGTTACATTAGTTTAAGCTAGAAGTTTGTCGTCAAAATTTGTTTGCAAATTCGTTAATTAAGTTGTGAGAAAAACTTTCAATTGCATTTTGTAAAAACGTCTTATCAATTATTTGTATTTAAAACATCCAAAGTTTAAATCGAAATTAAACCAAATTAAAGTGGCCTTATTACATAACAGAATCCCGAAAATTAAAGAAAAGTAAAGTTCTATTAAATAAAACCGTGCATGGCCACCTCGTAGTCCCCTCTGGGCCAATCGACTGCACTATGTATCACCTACAAAAATGTTAAGCAGAAAGGGTGAGTCAAATGACTCAGTGTGCAATTGCCAAGCACCATCACCGGGCCCAGGCCCATTTGTATACCATTTGGGCCTTAGCCCCCTTGCATAATCACATTGGGCGAAGCCCACTCGAAATCGGATTGGGCCTTAGCCCTATAGCATAGTATAGAAGATAGCATATGCAAAATGATGCAAAACCCAACCCAGCCTAAATATCCAACCATTACACACCACCCGTACCTGCCAATCACACCAGTGGGGATTTATACAATCGACCCTCACCGCTACACACCATCGATGGCAGTCATGCTGCAGTTAGCTGCTCATCGTCAGAGTTGTGACAGAGTCACCAAATTATGTGGCATGGCCACCAGAACAGAATGTGGCAGAGCCACCAGATATTGTGACATAGTCACCAGATACACTTCCCCTTCCAATTAATAGCATATGCCCATTCCCATGCACATAAAATCATGATGTATGAATGCAGCAGATATCAACATATATAAAATGTTTAGAGTATACATAATATCATGTCACATATTCGCTTGTATAGCATAATCAGAAGTCACTAACCTGATGTCTCGTCTCTACCCTCCATGGGTAACCCGACAGCCAATACGAAGTTTCGACATTTAATAATGCATAAACAAATTAACAAAAATAACAGGCAAAGGTCTGAGAATTACACACCTGTATAAAAGGAGAACTAAGCTCTCGATAATACTGACACTCTCAGAAGAGAAAACAACTGCAATCTGTCGATTCAGATTCGAAGCCGGTCCACAACCCGGTGGAAAGTCTCGTGCTGCCGATACCGCACGTTTTTTGAACTTAGGGGTAGGGACTACGAGTCCAACCCCCTCCTTCCCTTGACTGGCATTCGAATCCATGACAGATCTTGATCAGAGAACCAGGTTAAAGCAATGAGAAAGAATGAAAGAATAGATACTCATATCGAAGAAGTCCCTTACCTAGATTAACAGAAGCCGAACGCCAACAGATTGGCCTAAGAAACCATTTGAGTCCCTAGAACACCACTATGTTAGAGTCGGTTCTCCTCATGAAATAAAAAGAATGGCCTTTCGGCCAATCAAACTGAGAAGAATCCCTTATGACCTATTCGGCCAATAACAATTACCAAGATCCTCTCGAAAGCAGACCACACAAAGAAGAGTTGATGGAGCTACGTCCCTCTACCACTGACCAACGCCCACAAATACGAGTCAGAACCTTCGATTAGCCAAACCAAAGAGAGAAAGAAGAGAAAAAGAGAAGAAAAGCGAAGAAGATCCCTTATCGAAACAAGAGTGTATCGATTGGAATATCAATGTTCGGCTATGAAGGAAACAAGTAGCAAGTGGAAGCAAAAGAATTAGAGAGAGCACCAATCCAACTCTGATATTCGGCTAACACCAATGGAGCAAGAAGAAGAACAAAAAGAAAGATTGAAATTCGGCTCACAAGGGATAAATGATACGAGTTCCTTTGCCACAAGGGAGTTTCGACTAAAGAGTGAAATAAGGAAGTGACGAAAAGAAAAGAAGAAGTTGGAGGAGAAAGATTCGGCCAAGGTTCAAGGGAGTCACAGAAAAATGAATGATTGAAGGTGATGATTCAGTCAAGAGAAGGGAGAAAATGGAAGGAGAAAATAGAATGAAAAGGAAGTAAGCTTGGAATTGTGAATGGCAAATGCCGAAAATGCAAAAGAAGAAAACGCACCAAAGAAAGACCCAACACTCAAAATGGTTCGGTTGCTCTCACAATTCCCCAAATGGCGAATTACCTTGCTAAACTCCCCTTAAAGCCGAAAATGCACCTCCCAACACTCCAACAACCGGCCAACTCTCCCCCTCACTCCACATCCCACGATTTCCTCCCCCAAACACTCACCATCAACTAATTCAAACCAATTGACTCATTCACACTCCCCAAATGCCTCTCCACCACTTATTCGAATTATTTGACCAGGTCTTCCCTCTCTCTTTTAGAGTTTGATCACCATCCAGCCGCCTCCCTTACCTGAGCACACAAAAAAAAAAATAATACTCCTCTTATGCTACTTGAGGGATTCGAACACTCTCCCTCTCTGCTTCCCTTGTGACGCCACTTCCCTGCATGTTAAGTGGCGTCTCCTTACCAATTTGCCACCTCTTTTCTTGTGTCAACAAACCCAAATATATATTCTTAAGACATACCTCTGCTAGCTCCCCCTAAAGAGCCTAAAAAGAAAATTTCACCAAGACTCAGGCTTAACCCCGAGCCTTCCCGGGACCCCCAAACACACCAAATTAACAGATAGAACACACCAAACACACAAAAACATAATAAATGCAAAGCCCCTAATTATCGGATGTTATAGTTCTACCCCCTTAAAGAAATTTCGGCCTCGAAATTTACCTGGTCAAAAGAGATGAGGGTATTGCTGACGCATAACATCCTCTGGCTCCCATGTGGCCTCCTCTAAATCGTGGTTCTGCCACAAAACTTTGACCAAAGAGACTGATTTCCTTCTTAGCACCTTAACGTCTCGATCAAAGATCTGCACTGGTTCCTCTTCGAAGGACAGGTCTGGTCTTATCTCAATTTCCTCTACCGGCACTATATGAGACGGATCAGAACGGTAGCGCCTCAACATCGAGAAATGGAACACATCATGTATCTGTTTCAATTCTGAAGGTAACTCAAGCTGATATGCCACTGGTCCCACACGTTTCAATACCCGATAATGCCCGATGAACCTGGGACTTAGCTTGCCTTTCCGTTCAAATCTCAAAACTTTCTTCCAAGGCAAATCTTTCAAGAACACCCCGCTCACCCACTGCAAACTCTATATCCTTACGTTTTAGATCAGCATAGGATTTCTACCGGTCGGAAGCCTCCTTCAACCGAGTTCGAATCAACTTAACATTCTCCTCTGTCTCCAAAACCAATTTCGGACCCAACATCTGACGCTCACCCAACTCTATCCAGCAAGTAGGCGTAGGACACCTTCGTCCATACAACGCTTCATAGGGCGCCATTTGAATACTAGACTGGTAGCTGTTGTTGTATGCGAATTCTGCCAACGGTAGGAACTCCTCCCAACTACCCTTGAAGTCAATGACACAACCTCTCAACATATCTTCCAAGATCTGAATTACCCTCTCAGACTGACCATCAGTCTGTGGATTAAATGCTGTGTGAAGTCTAGTATTGTATCCAATGCCTGATACAGCGCCTTCCAAAAACGCGACGTAAACCTAGGGTCCCTATCCGATATGATCGACACTGGTACCCCATGTAACCTCACAATCTCTGCCACATACAGCTTAGCCAGCTTCTGCAGAGAATAGTCGACACGAACCTGTATGAAATGGGCGGACTTCGTCAACAAATCAGCAATCACCCATACCGAATCTTTCTTAGTAGGCGTAAGAGGTAGCCCACTAACAAAGTCCATCGTGATCCTCTCCCATTTCCACTGTGGAATCTTCACCGGTTGTAATAACCCCGAAGGCAACTGATGTTCCGCTTTCACCTGCTGACACGTCAAGCATTTGCCCACAAACTCGGTAATTTCTCGCTTCAATACAGGCCGCCAAAACTGTTCACGTAGATCTCGATACATATCTTATTCCCACCAGGATGCATAGCATAAGGGCTACTATGCGCCTTCTGAAGAATCATCTGTCTCAACTCAACATCCTTCGGCATACATACCCTCTCACGAAAACACAATACCCCATCACTGGTCAGACTATAATCCTCTACCCCACCATTCTGTACTTGTAGAAGTCGAGCACTCAAGGCATCATTCGATAAATGCTTCTCTTTAATCTGACTTACCCACGTCAGCTTCACTTGGAGTTCAGCTAACAAACTTCCATCCTCACACAGACTGAGATGAGCAAACATTGCCCTCAAATCCGATATCACTTTCTGACTTAACGCATCCGCAACTACCTTCCCATCTTGCATTGACACACACCTTAACCCCGTGTGTGAAGCATCATAATAGACAACGAACTCTTTCCCAGCCTCAGGCTGAATCAAAATCGGAGCTTCCGTCAAGATCCTTGTAACACCCCAAACCCGGCCCATTTGTGTTGACCGAATTTGAAATGCCACTGTGGAAAAACGTTTGAAAAACTTTTGACTTAGAGTTAAAAACATAAAAATTTGTTGTCTTTACTAAAACATTGTGTAAATAAAGTTCCAAAAAAAATTAAGTTGTTTAAAATAAAACATTTTCAAATAATAATAATATAATCGACAATCCAACTTAAAACATAATAAAAATCCTTAAATACTTAAAGTGGCCCTTATTATAATAAATAACCTTTCATAAATAAAATGTGTGAAACAAATAAAATATCTTCTGCATGGGCCACCTCGTATCCACTCCAACCCGGCCCGAGCATCACCTGAAAGGTTTGAGAAAAATTGGGTGAGTCCTACAGACTCAGTGTGTAATTACTCCACTGAATTCTACCCACATGTTAACCACATATTAACCCATATAACAGATAACAAGATATCATATTCACTTAATAACACATTCTGGGCTTGGCCCATTTCATATCACTTATCAGTTAACAGGGTAATTAGCCGCATAATTCCACATATCAGGCTTAACCCATTTCCACACTGATCCACATTCATATACTGGGCTTAGCCCATTTCTTAACCCAATCCACATTCACATATTGGGCTTGGCCCATTTTTACATCAATTACTCATATCAAATAAAATTATGCAAAGTGCACCCAACCCCAACCTAGGGTCCATCCTCTACACACCCCCGTATCCAGCCTACCACACACCAGGGGATTAACAAATCACCCTCTCCTTTTCACTCCAAAGGCAATCAATGCCGTCCACGTGCAATTAAGCACAATAATCCACAACACGACCTCAGTCAACGCCAATCCACGATGTAGCTGTAGCTAACACCAAAACCACGATGGGACACATAGTCACTCATCAACCATGATATGGCACATAGCTGATATCAACCACGATGAGGCACACAGCCACTCATCAAGCCACGCGAACTAAATCGCAATTAATCCACAACGTGACCTTAGTCAACGTCAATCCACGATGTAGCTCAAGGCTAACATCAAACCACGTACTCGAAGTACACCCATACCTTCTTTCATATCATATCCCAACCCATGCACATGTAACATAAATAATGATATAATATAATGATGCGTGAGCTTGTTCATCAAGCATAGTCATAACACATATTCATATTAATAATCACATATCATCAGGTTTGGTACTTACCGGATTATCGACATACCCCTTTAAGGGTATTTATCTCATAACTTTTACTGCACTTGTTAGTACATAATCAAAACATACAAATATAGCAAAAACCCGAAAAACGGTGGGTTAATCACACACCTGCCTATTAGTGAAATCCTGAACTACTCGAATCTAACACGATCTCGAATGCTCATGTCTAACGTCTTGACTTATCTAATTTAAAAGTTTTATGCATTAGTACTTTTGTTCCACTTGTTTATGCGCGAACAATTTTATGAAACAAAGTTTTCAGAAGTTGTTCTTTCGATCAATCAAAATTTCTAGTTCAAGATCACTATTCTAATTCAGAGAATCACACATTCACATTCATTCACATCAATAGAGACACATTCACTCATCCACAACATTTACCATGCTACTATGGGCATCCTTGTCCATTCCCAACCCAGGGGTATTTTCGTCATTTTTCCCTACAGGGGTATTTTAGTAATAAATCGGGGTCAATTTGAAAATCTTTACAAATCAAAGGCATTCCAAAATATACAAATCTTGAGGTTATTTTGAAAATTCTACCAAATCAATGGTATTCTGGAAATTTCAAAAATCGGGATTATTTTGGTAATTTTGGAAGTCAGGGGCATTTTAGTAAATTTTCCCAAATCAGGGTATCTTGAGTTTTCACAAAATAGGGTTTTTGGATACTTTTGCAAAGTAAGAAAATCTTATTAAAATTGAGGATAGTATGGAAATTTTAGAAACCAAGGGCATTTTAGTAATTTTGCAAATCGGGTGTATTTCGGAAAATTCTCAAGTCTAACAGAATTTTATAAATCAGAGGGGTAATTTGGTAAATTTAAAACTAAGTTCTTTATAAAACAGTATGGCTAGTCCCTTTCGGGTTTTAGTTATCGGGTTTAGCCCGTGAATAAGTCTTTTTGGTTAGGGTGAACCGTAGCTACGCACCAGGTAGGATTCGAGTAAAGAGGGGGTGAGTCGCTCGGACTGCTTAAATACCAAGCTCTTACCGAATCCACTCCTAGACATGCGCACAATGGTTGCCACACCTTAACTCGGTGACTTACTTCACAGGTTTGTTTAATTAGGCACTTAAGTCTTATGCAATTCTGTGTTGGAGTAGACTAGTCCTAGGGTTCAATAGCTCATAGTTCACTAAACTACGAGCCCAATTATGCCCACATACCAATCATATAATAATTCACACAACAATTAGAGGTACTTACCTTGTGGACTTTGGGTCGGAGATACAGGTGCCATGCCAGAATAAACCCAAAAAAAAAAAATTTGTGAAAGCCCAAATCTTTGAAAAACCCATTTTAAAAAAAAATGTTTTTGGGCCCAAAACCCTCAAAGCCGATTTTTGAACCGGGCTCTGATACCAATTTGTAACACCCCAAACCCGGTCTATACGCCATGATTGAATCTGGTATGTCACTGAGGAAAAAGTTTTGAAAAGAATCAAATATAGAATTTAAAAGAGTTTTTCACTAAAATTTAATTCTTAATTCGATTCTTTTCAAAACTTTTTCCTCAGTGACATACCAGATTCGGTCATGGCGTATTGACCGGGTTTGGGGTGTTACAATCCTTTTCAGCTTATTAAAGCTTTCCTGCGCTTAGGAGTCCAAACAAATGATACCCCTTTCCGCAACAACTTAGTTAAGGGTGCCGCAATCAAGGAGAATCCCTCAACAAACCTTCTATAGTACCCGGCCAATCCCAAGAAACTTCGAATCTCTGCCACAGACTTAGGCGGTTTCTAATCCAACACAGCTTCAGTTTTACGGGGATCAACCCTAATCCCCTCTGCAGATACAACATGACCCAAAAAGGTAACTTATTTCAACCAAAATTCACACTTACTGAATTTCGCGTACAATTGTTTCTCCCTCAAAATCTGCAGAACCACCCGAAGATGCGAATCATGTTCTTCTTCCGTCTTGGAATATACCAGAATGTCGTCTATGAACACCACAACAAACCGGTCCAGATAGGGTTGGAACACTCGGTTCATCATGTCCATAAACGCAGCTGGTGCATTTGTCAGCCTGAAAGGCATCACTAAAAACTCATAGTGACCATAGCGAGTTCGAAACGCCGTCTTATGAATATCTGCTTCCTTGACCTTAAGCTGATGATATCCTGACCTCAAATCTATCTTCGAGAAGACTGAAGTCCCGTCCTTTTTCTTCACGAACAATACCGACGCTCCCCACGGAGATACACTTGGTCGGATAAAACCATGATCCAACAATTCTTGAATCTGCACTTTCAGTTCCACTAACTCCTTCGGCACCATTCTATATGAGGCAATAGACACTAGCACTGTACCTGGAAGAAGATCAATACCGAATTCACCTCGCGATCCGGAGGTAACCCTAGAAGTTCCTCTGGAAAAACATCGAAAACTCCTTCACTGTTCTGACATCCTTCACAGTCAACTCCTTGGCCTCCAGAGCACGAACAAAAGTTAAGAAAGCCTCACATCCTTTTCTCACCATTCTTTCCGCTTTTAAAGCAGACACTACATTGGACAAGTAGTTTCTCCTTTCGCCTATCACTAAAACTTCTTTACCCTTAGGAGTCCTTAACACCATGCGCTTAGCAGCACAATCCAAGATTGCTCGATACTTTACCAACCAATCCATACCTAAGATTAAATCGAACTCCCTGAATGGTAGTTCCATCAAATCAGCCGGAACATCAACTCTTGTACTTCTAGAGGCACACTCCTAAAGAGTTTGTTTACCACTACAGATTGTCCTAAAGGGATAAGTACAATCATCTCTCTAGAAGCAATCTCAGAGTTCATGTTTAAAGTTCCAAACACCACATTAGCAACATAGGAATGCGTCGACCCAATATCAATCAATGCAGTAAAGGGCAAACTAAAAATGAGGAACGTATCAGTTATGGCGTCCGGTGCATCACCCTCCTCTCGGCGTCTAGCTGCATAAACTAACTCGGGCTGCCTCGCCTCTGTATTCCCAGCACCTCTACCTGGTGACTGAAACCATTTCCCCCTCTAACTGGACCACGACCCCTCTGTGGTTGCTGACCACCCCTCCTGAACTGATCAAAACCCTATCCAACTGGCCGTACCTAATCTACTTGTAGACAATCTTTAACTATATGATCCATAGATCCACACCTGAAACATCCACCGGTTCTCCTCTTACACTCACCAGAATGCATTTTCCCTCACAGAGCACATGGTCAAAACTGACCCACTGCGGTAGGCGTCGGAACTCGAGCTGGCCCCTCAAACCTAGGCCTTTTCTGAAAACTCCCAGATGAACTCGACGACCCAAAACTTCTATTGTTGTTAACCCGATCTTTATCCTTATTCTGTCTCTCCGTCCGCTTTACCTCTTCGGCTATTTTAGCTTTCTCAACCAACACGGTAAAGTCTCTCTCCCGCTGCGAAGCTATCAATACTCTCAACTCATTCCATAGCCCATCTTCAAACCGCACGCAACGCTCATAATCAATCGCCACTATTCCTCGGGCGTAACGGCTCAAGCGTAAAAATTTTGCCTCACACTCAGCTACGAATCTGCCCCCTTGTACCAAATTCAGGAATGCTTTCCTCTGAGCATCCACATAACTTTCCCCTACGTATTTCCCTTGAAATACCGTCTTAAAGAAATCCCAGTCAATTCGATCCGCTGGAGTACCCTCTCTTACGGTGAGCCACCATTGATATGCCTCATCGGAGAAGAGACACCGCTCCTTTCAATTTCTCCTCTGCCGTGCAGTTTAGATCATCCATGATCCGCTCGACTGCCTCAAGCCAATACTCAGCTACATTTGGGGCCACACCAGAAATACCCCTAAACATTTCAGCTTCGTTTGCTCGAAGTCGCTCAAGAATAGACTTTCGAGGTACTGACCCAGTGCTTGCCCCAGCAACTCGCTCCAACACATGCAGCATTGCTTGAGACAGGGAATCATCCCCACCAGTTCCATCTTGAGATCCTGCTTCTACTACAGGTGATGCTGGCGCTTCACCTTCAGGCTCATGCCTTGCTTCCGAGAACTCAACCCCAACACCTCGGCCTCTACCACGACCAAGTGCAACACGTCCACGTCCTCTAGTACTCATGTCTACCGTTTCTTCTTAATCTGATTTACAAATTTTATGCATTAGCATTTCTTTTCACTGTTAATTAATGAGTAGTTTTATGAAAATAGAGTTTTAAGTAGTTATTCGCAAAACATACATATACCTAAAGGTTTCCGTCTCTAAAGTAGAGTTTCTTAATTCTACATTTCATAGCACAATATATCTAATTCATGCAATTCACCCAACTTAGTCAAAAGAACTTACCGTACGGACTTGGTGCCGGAAACTCTGATGCCATTCTTCTAGAAAACATATACATGAATTTTCTTTCTAAACCATCTTTAACCCAAATTTGGAAAATGTTTTGAACCCAAAACCCATGGTCGAGCTTTTAAAACATGGCTCTGATACCAAAATTGTAACACCTCAAACCCGGCCCAAACACTACGACCGATCTAGTATGCCACTTGGGAAGAATTTATAAAACTTTGTGAACTTCAGAAAACATTTTTAAGTCCCTTTTTGAAAACTCCAAGTTTAGTAGTTCATTTGAAAACTCAACAATCATTTAAGGAAAAATATTAATTAGCCTAGTCCTTGTGATTAGGTGACGTTTGAATACACATGTTGTTACATAAGTTTAAGCTAGAAGTTTGTCGTCAAAATCCGTTTGCAAATTCGTTAATTAAATTGTGAGAAAAACTTTCAATTGCATTTTGTAAAAATGTCTTATCAATTATTTGTATTTAAAATGTCCAAAGTTTAAATCGAAATTAAACCAAATTAAAGTGGCCTTATTACATAACAGAATCCCGAAAATTAAAGAAAAGTAAAGTTCTCTTAAATAAAATCGTGCATGGACACCTCGTAGTCCCTTCCGGCCCAATCCACTGCACTATGTATCACCTGAAAAATGTTAAGCAGAAAGGGTGAGTCAAATGACTCAGTGTGCAATTACCAAGCACCATCACCGGGCCCAAGCCCATTCTTATACTATTTGGGCCTTAGCCCCCTTGCATAATCACATTGGGCGAAGCCCACTCGAAATCAGATTGGGCCTTAGCCCTATAGCACAGTATAGTAGATAGCATATGCAAAATGATGCAAAACCCAACCCAGCCTAAATATCCAACTGCTACACACCACTCGTACCTGCCAATCACACTGGTGGGGATTTCTACAATCGACCCTCACCGCTACACACTATCGTTGGCAATCATGCTGCAGTTAGCTGCTCATTATCAGAGTTGTAAAAGAGTCACCAGATTATGTGGCATGGCCACCAGAACAGAGTGTGGCAGAGCCACCAGATATTGTGACATAGTCACCAGATACGCTTCCCCTTCCAATTAATAGCATATGCCCATTCCCATGCACATAAAATCATGATGTATGAATTCAGCAGATATCGACATATATAAAATGTTCAGAGTATACATAATATCATGTCACATATTCGCTTGTATAGCATAATCAGAAGTCACTAACCTGATGTCTCGTCTCTACCCTCCATGGGTAACCCGACAGCCAATACCGAAGTTTCAGTATTTAATAATGCATATACAAATTAACAAAAACAACAGGAAAAGGTGTGAGAATTACACACCTGTATACGAGGAGAACTAAGCTCTCGATAATACCGACACTCTCAGAAGAGGGAACAACCGCAATCTGTTGATTCAGATTCGAAGCCAGTCCACAACTCTGTGGAAAGTCTCGTACTGCCGATACCGCACGTTTTTTGAACTTAAGGGTAGGGACTACGAGTCCAAACCCCTCCTTCCCTTGACTGGCATTCGAATCCATGACAGATCTTGATCAGAGAACCAGGTTAAAGCAATGAGAAAGAATGAAAGGATAGATACTCATACCGAAGAAGTCCCTTACCTAGATTAACAGAAGCCGAACGCCAACTGATTGGCCTAAGAAACCGTTTGAGTCCATAGAACACCACTATGTTAGAGTCGGTTCTCCTCATGAATTAAAAAGAATGGCCTTTCGGCCAATCAAACTGATAAGAATCCCTTATGACCAATTCGGCCAACAACACTTACCAAGATCCTCTCGAAAGCAGACCACACAAAGAAGAGATGATGGAGCTACGTCCCTCTACCACTAACCAACGCCCACAGATACGAGTCAGAACCTTCGATTAGCCAAACCGAAGAGAGAAAGAAGAGAAAACGAGAAGAAAAGCGAAGAAGATCCCTTACCGAAATAAGAGTGTACCAATTGGAAGATCAATGTTCGGCTATGAAGGAAACAAGTAGCAAGTGGAAGCAAAAGAATTAGAGAGAGCACCAATCCAACTCTGATATTCGGCTAACACCAATGGAGTAAGAAGAAGAACAAAAAGAAAGATTGAAATTCAGCTCACAAGGGATAAATGATACGAGTTCTTTTGCCACAAGGGAGTTTCGGCTCAAAAGTGAAATAAGGGAGTGACAAAAAGAAAAGAAGAAGTAGGAGGAGAAAGATTCAGCCAAGGTTCAAGGGAGTCACAGAAAAATGAATGATTGAAGGTGATGATTCGGTCAAGAGAAGGGAGAAAATGGAAGGAGCAAATAGAATGAAAAGGAAGTAAGCTTGGAATTGCGAATGGCAAATATCGAAAATGCAAAAGAAGAAAACGCACCAACGAAAGACCCAACACTCAAAATGGTTTGGTTGCTCTCACAATTCCCCAAATGCCGAATTACCTTGCTAAACTCCCCCTAAAGCCGAAAATGCACCTCCCAACACTCCAACAATCGGCCAACTCTCCCCCTCACTCCACATCCCACGATTTCCTCCCCCAAACACTCACCATCCACTAATTCAAACCAATTGAGTCATTCACACTGCCCAAATTCCTCTCCACCACTTATTCAAACTATTTGACCAGGTCTTCCATCTCTCCTTCAGAGTTTGATCACCATCCAGCCGCCTCCCTTGCCTGAGCACACGAAAAAAATAGTACTCCTCTTATGCTGCTTGAGGGATTCGAACACTCTCTCTCTGTGCTTCCCTTGTGACGCCACTTCCCTGCATGTTAAGTGGCGTCTCCTTGCCACTTTACCACCTCTTTTCTTGTGTCAACAAACCCAAATATATATTCTTAAGACATACCTCTGCTAGCTCCCCCCTAAAGAGCCTAAAAAGAAAATTTCACCAAGACTCAGGCTTAACCCCGAGCATTCCCGGGACCCCCAAACACACCAAATTAACAGATAGAGCACACCAAACACACAAAAACATAATAAATGCAAAGCCCCTAATTCTCGGATGTTACAGATGTATGGCCACCGCAAAGTCGTCCGCAGCCCCAAATCCTCTAACGCTGGGGATTATCTGTACGGTTAAAGCAGAGGGGTGAGTTATGAGAACTCAGTGCGTAATTCTCTAAATAGATAGAGCACACCAAACACACAAAAACATAATAAATGCAAAGCCCCTAATTCCCCGATGTTACAGATGTATGGCCACCACAGAGCCCTCCGCAGCCCCAAATCCTCTAACACTGGGGATTATTTGCACGGTTAAAGCAGAGGGGTAAGTTACAAGAACTCAGTGTGTAATCCCCGAATCGGTTATTAATTGGGCCCGAGCCCATACAGAAGCAGACTGGGCCGAGGCCATATAAACATGATAATGCAAACAAAAAATGCAGCCCAACCCAATCCAACCCTACACACCACCCGTACCAACCCCACACACCTGTGGGGACCAAGTCAACCCACCCAGCCCTACACACCAATATGGCAGACAAGCTGCAAAACACAGAATTTGTGGCGGTGCCACCAGAATAACAGAATATACGTGGCACGACCACTATACAGAATGTGGCAGAGCCACCAGAATACACTTCCTCCGATCCTCAAACCCAACCCATGCAACATAATATAAAAGCAATGCATCATACATACAAAAGTGCAAATATAGCATATACATGATAACCAACCATAATTAAGGGTATAACGGTCATTTACCCTCCAGGGGTATTTCAGTAATTTACCCTTCTAGGGGTATTTCGGTGATTTTGCATTTAACGGCCTTTACAAAGGCCTACTGTCGCTTCAAGTGACACAGGACCCTTTTTGGGTCTCTACAGAACTATTGGGCCCAAAATCCATTTCAGGCCCAAACGGGCCCACACGCTCGTGTGGCCCAATACGCATGGTTTCGGTCTCAGATTTGCAGATTTCACAATCGAACCTATCTTTTGATACTTTTCCAACAATTTTGCCCAAGTGGGCAGGATAGCCCATTGGGTCTGTTTCGACTCGATTAGGCCCGTTACAGCCTCAGTTTCGCGGGAGTGCTCGTGACACTCTCAACGACTTACCGTCATTATTCGTATTTCAATTTACCACTACGAGCATTCGCATACTAGAGTGGTCACAGATGTCGATTTTTTGGCTTTTCAGCTTTTGGCCGAGTCACAAAACATTGCAAGCATTCATCCAGAGGGGTGTGAGATCACACATCTGATACGAGTTGTGTTTCCCAACGCCTCCCCAATACACCTATGGCGATTGTTGACAACAGATTAGTCTCTAATCTGATAAACGTAAACAGAAACATTTATTAGGCTAACTTCACTTACCACCGAGCAATCTCCTTCAATGCGCCAAGTTCGTGGCCTTACCCCTTGATTACCAAATCAAGACCCTATCATTGTTTTGATGAACAAAGAGAGTGTCAGAGAATATCCATCATTCGTCCCTCACCCACATAAAAAGAGACCAAAGCCCACTTGAATAATCATGAATGATCTAACCACCAATGGATCACAAAACTATAACCTTAATACCACTTACCAATCCCTTCAAAATGGTAGACGCCCCTCAAGGAGTTCCGACCCTCACCACAGAGATCAAAGGATTCCAAGTGAAATGGGGGTAAGTAGATTCGACCTTAATACCAGGGATAAACCGAATGGAATAAAGAGATTTGGTACCAACAGCAAAATAGAGAACTCAAGATTCGGCTAAGGAGGCTACAACGAACTGAAGAACAAATAGAGAACCAAGCCGAAATAGCTAGAGTAGGCAAGATTCGACTTGTGGAGAAAAAGAGTAGAAGAAGAAGAAAGAAATATAGAAAGAAGAGAGAAAGAAATGGATGAAATGAGAGAATAGGTGAGTAGAAGAAGATTCGGCTGCTAGCAAAGGGTATTAGCAACAACTTCACTTTCGAGACAAAATGAAGGGAAAGAAATCGGCCATCATGAAATTGCAAAGAAGAAAAATATACCCGAAATGCTTTAAGGGAAGTGCACAAAACACAAGAAAATGCCAAGGAAAATCTAGAGAAATTTGGCACACCCCTTACTAAACCGAATGTGCACTCCCCACACTACTCACCCTTTTTGCCGAAATCCCCCCAAACAATTCCCCATATTCGGTCAACTCCTCCCGACATTCCCCTTCCTTCATTTTCTCCACTTTTCTCTCCTACACTTACTCTCCACCTCCCATTCAAACCATTTGACCAAGTCTCCAACCTCCAAGGCAGAGTTTGATCTCAACTCTGCTTCCTCATTTCCTAAGTACAAAGTAGTAGCCACCTAAAATGCAGTTTGTGATACTCGAACTCTCTCCCTCTCTGTTTCCCTTGTGACGCCACACCACTAGGCCACCTTGCTCCTTGTGCTAGCAAAATACCAACAAATTTCCTTAAGTCATGCTTCCAACAGCCCTTCTCCACTAAAGAGCCAAAAACCAAAATTTTTCCTACGGCCTAACTTGAACCCGGGACTTCATAAGAACCCCGTAACCTTCCAAAATCACTTACCTAATAGGTCCAACTTGCAATAATGCCGTCCTCCTATTCTCAAAAATTTTCAAATGCTCCTACGTCCAAGGTCCAATAAGCCCAATTCTCCTATGCCCAACTACGGGCGTTACATCTAGAATTTAGATAATAAGAAAAAAAAGTCTAATCGTCTTGCTAGTTGACCACTTCTGAGTCCCTCCATCCGTCGAACCGCCTACAGAAGATCACCTGAGAAAAATAAAAGAGGGAGCGAGTTTTCGAAAACTCAGTGTGTACGACCCTCGTCAAGCAAATAGCATACATATCATAATAATAACATAATAATATCATACATGCAATGTTGTGCAAACCCTCTCCAAATAATCCATCTAGGACATTTCGTCTCCGTCCAACCGAAACACTTCTGTGGGGATTTCTAAATCGACCCACCCATCCGATAGACTTCAGGGGTAGCCCGGTTGCAGCACTACCAAACGTTGCAGCAAAGCTGCTTATCATATAATAGGCTTAGGAGGCCATCGGTGGATCCACAGTTGTCACGCAACCATGCGATCCTCATATACTTCCTCTGTTCCATAATTTCCACCCGTATGCATCCTAAACAGAATATCATATGAATGCAACAAATGTACATGTAACATCCATAAATCTTACAATCAACACATAGGGGTATTTTAGTCATTTCACAAATCAAGGGTATTTCGATAATTCTACCCTACAGGGGTATTTCAGTAATTCTTAATAGTATGGGTCTTAATTATGAACCTTGGCCCGTCAACAAGTCTTCACGGCTAACGGGAACAGAAACTATGCACCAGGTAGGATTCCAGAGAAGAGGAGGTGTGTCACTAGGACCGCTTAAGTACCAAGCTCTCCTTAGATCCAATCCTAGACATGCATATGTCCATTGCCACACTCTACCCTAGCTACTTGTCCACAGACATGATTTATTATCAAATTATGTTTTATGCTGTTTAAGAATTCATCAGAACTAAGCCTAGAGTCCATTAAAACCCGAGTAAGCATTTCTAAAATCCCATAAGGCCCACTAAGCCCAATCATGTCCATATAGCCCATTAAGCCCAATCATGTATATATAGCCCATTAGGCCTGATCATAATCAAATCATACAACCATCCATATCAATCCATCATTCAATTTCACCTATCAATTCTTGCCGATTTGGGCCCACGAGCTCGGTAGGCCCATTTAGCCCCTTCTGGCCCAGTTCGACAAGCAGTGGCCCGAGATCATGAGATCACTCTCTTGGTCTCAGTAGTCGTATCGGTGTTCCCACACAAATGTTCGCACGCTCGTGCGGTTGCCAGCGCCAACCTTTCGGCTTTTCAGCTTTTCGGCATTTCGGTTTTATTGGGATTTCGGCTTCTGCCGATTTTTCGTGTGTGAAGTGTATGTACACACTTGGTAAATGAGACGTGTTACACTATCCTCAACCTTGAACATACAACCAATACAAACCTCCAATCAATCACACATTTAACCACAATATTTACCAAAAACTGAAACCTTAAACCTTACCATAACCCTACCGTGTGCCACCAGTCCTAATAGCCCTTCCTTAGCTACTACTCACGAATATCCCCTAGATCTGCATCAATCTTAATCGTTAAAGACAAAATAATAGGTGACTTGTATCCACTTAAGTCACCCTTTCCCTTATTATAGGCTATTCGGCCCACTTACCCAAAAGCCAAAACGTATGGATAGCTTTTCGGCAGAGACTTGTAGATCCAAGCTTGATTCCTATTTTTCCAAGATCTGATCCACCAAAAATCAAAGAAATGATGACAGCACAATAGAGATTTGGTCACTAGAGTATTCGGGACAAGGTTTGGGGCGATGAAGAAATTGGCTCCAAGAGCAAAGGTTTTCGGCTTTTGATGTCACGAATATTCGGTCCCCAACAATTGAGATGAAGGTGGGATGACACAAGCAACGGAGAAAGAAGAGAATGATATTCGATTTAAGGCTTTAGAAGAAAAGAAAACACATAAGGAAGAGGCGAGGTTTAGAGCAGAAAAAATGAAGGAGAATTCGGCAGAGCACTATAGTTACCGAAATAGCACAAAGGGAATTCCAATTGCCGAAATAGCACACAGGGAATTCGGCCCTCCCTATTTATACACAAAACCGAGACTCTGCCTACCCCCCAAAGTCCCAATCGGCTCCAAATCTTCCCCATCCCATCTCCTCATTTTTCTCCCTGATAACTCCCCAATACTTTTCCTAAATTTTCTCTTCTGATCACTTTCCTTAGAGTCCATCATCACACCACTTCCAACCTTCTAGAAGGCCAAAATTAAACTCCTAAAAAAATACTAAGCTAGGATTCGAACCTAGGATCTCCTTGCTAGCCCATAACGCCACCTTCCTATACCCTAAGTGGCGTCACTTAGCCACTCCACTACAAGGCTCTTTGATGCCATTTTCCCCTATTTTTATTTAAAATCCCATCTACTCACCGCCCTAGTTCCTTTAATAATTAATTAAAAATTGCTTCTCATCAAAGTTCGAACCCAACATTTCTCCAACACCCCTAGACACTCCAAGTTTATTAAACCCTCAAAGCCAACATGTCATTTGCCATTTTCTTGCTTAAAAAAAATTGTGAGACCCAAAGCCCAAAGCCCAATTCATCTATGCCCAAAATTCTACCCCCTTAAAAAAATTTTGTCCTCGAAATTTTAAACTAACTATTAATTGCACCGCTCAAGTCACACCACTATGCTTTCGCTGCGCACTCTGATTTTAATAACACTAGCACACTTTAACTCTAATTGAACCCTCTTACACTTACCAAAGAAAATCCTACCCATTGGAGCAGATAAACATTGCACGCATACAGTTTCTATACCCAAAATATTGCATCCACACAAAACATACCTAACTTAATGGTGATTGAACAATACCAAGCCTGATGCTCCTCAGACCCGCATCTGAAACACACTCTTGACTTCCTCCAGTATTCATCCGGATGACGCTTTCTGCAATATTCATAAGCTAGAAAGATGGGACGTACCCTAACATGCTTCAGAGGACGAGACTGCAGCCTAGAGAAATGCGATCTCTTTTTTTCTTACAGTCCACGCACCTAACCCAAAGCGTTTCACCAATTTTTTTAACCTTCTCCAGTACCTCCCTTACTTGCTGAGTCAGCACATCAGTAACGAGTTTCGAGTTACCGCTACTCGAGGTTGGTGGGCTCACTCTGACCTCTGTCTCTTGGACCATCTCATGCTCTGGTGAAGCTGGTGCCTCCCCAGCAGATGTGTGGCCCGATGCTGATGACCCAGCCCTAACATTTCCAAGGCCTCTGCCATGACCCCTTGCACCTCTTCTAGCACTCATAGTTGATTCTCGTATTATCTGAATTAGAAATTTTATGAAATCTTAGCTAGTTTTAGTAATTAAGCCGATGTTTTATGATAATATTAAGTAAAGAGGTTGTTTTCGTAAATCCTCTACGGTTTCAAGTTCCTACGGGCTTTAGTTTCACTCTAACTAAAAAGCTTTAGTATAATCATCTAAAGTAGCCCACTAACTATCTACAGTATATCAAGTTAAACAAGCTTAATAATAATAGAACTTACTTGGTTCGACGTCGGAGACTCGTTGTGCCACATCACAAGAATTTCCAAACATTTTGATCCAATCCAAAAATATTTTTTTTTAAAACCCAAGTAATAAGGCCCATTTCACATCCCGAGCTTTGCAACCTGGCTCTACCACTAAATGTAACAACCCAAACCTAGCCTAGAAGTTAGGCCTGAATCCGGCGTGTCACATTGAAATGTTTTTGCGAAAACCTTGTTTTCATTGAAAACCCTTCTAGAGAAAAGTTAAGTAAAATCCAGTTTGCTTCCAAAACGAGGTGTATCTAAAAAACCATTTCCTTGTTACTATGTAAAAAAAAAAACCTTTGACAGCAGAAACTCGTTCTTAAAATACAATTCTTTTCAAAAACTTGAAATGTGCTTAAAAGAAATAAATACAGGTTTCGTTTCAAAATTTCAATGCATAATGGAAGTAATGGAATAATAATTAGAGGGACAACCTTATTACAATCCAGAATAAAATAACTCAAAATAAATAACCCAAAATCTAGAATTTAGATAATAAGAAAAACAAGTCTAATCATCTTGCTAGTTGACCACCTCTGAGCCCCTCCATCCGTCGAACCGCCTATAGAAGATCACCTGAGAAAAATAAAAGAGGGAGCGAGTTTTTGAAAACTCAATGTGTACAACCCTCGTCAAGCAAATAGCATACGTATCATAATAATAACATAATAATATCATACATGCAATGCTATGCAAACGCTCCCCAAATATTCCATCAGGTACATTTCGTCTCCGTCCAATCGAAACACTACTGTGGGGATTTCTAAATCGACCCACCCATCCGGTACACTTCAGGGGTAGCCCGGTTGCAGTACTACCAAACGTTGCAGCAAAGCTTCTTATCATATAATAGGCTTAGAAAGCCATCAGTGGATCCACAGTTGTCACGCAACCATGCGATCCTCATATACTTCCTCCGTTCCATAATTCCCACCCATATGCATCCTAAACAGAATATCATATGAATGCAGCAGATGTACATGTAACATCCATAAATCTTACAATCAACACATAGGGGTATTTTAGTCATTTCACAAATCAAGGGTATTTCGATAATTCTACTCTATAGGGGTATTTCAGTAATTCTTAACAGTATGGGTCTTAATTACGAACCTTGGCCTGTCAACAAGTCCTCGTCGCTAAAGTGAATAGACACTACACACCAGGTAGGATTCTAGAGAAGAAGAGGTGGGTCACTAGGACCGCTTAAGTACCAAGCTCTCCCTAGATCTAATCCTAGACATGCATATGTCACTACAGGAAAATAGGTTTCTAGCGGCGTTTTTAGCGGCATTTAGACAAAAAACACCGCTATAGATCGAGTATTAGCGGCGCTTTTTAAAAAACGTCGCTATAGGTGGCCATTAGCGGCGTTTTCTAAAAAGCACCACTATAGGTCGACCTTTAGCGGCACTTTTTGAAAAAACGCCGCAAAAAAAATTGTTGAGCTTTAAGGGCATTAGCGGCGCTTTCTGAAAAACGCCGCTACAGGTCGACCTTTAGTGGCACTTTCTAAAAAATGCCGCTATAGGTCGACCTTTAGCGGCGCTTTCTAAAAAACGCCGCAAAAAAATTATTGAGCTTTAAGGGCATTAGTGGCGCTTTTTGAAAAACGCCGCTATAGAATGAGCATTAGCGGTGCTTTTCAAAAAACGCCGCTATAGATTGAGCATTAGCGGCACTGTTTTGAAAAACGCCGCTGATTTTTTTAATTTATATATTAAATAATTTCTTATATAATCGTAAAAGAGATATATTAATTTTAAAATATTAAATTAATTATCATTATAGTTTAGGGTTTATGGTTTAGCATATATAGTTTATGGTGTAAGGTTTAAGAGTTACTATTTTAATGTTTAGGGATTATAGTTTATGGTTTATTGTTTGCGGTTTAAGGTTTAAGGGTGATGTGTTAGGGTTTCATGGGTTAAGAGTTAGGGTTAATGGGTTTAAGGGTTAAGGGTTAGGGGTTAGGGGTTAGGGGTTAGGGGTTTATAATTTATGATTTAGGGTTTATGGGATAGGGGATAGGGGTTTAGGTTTAGATTAATTAGTGTCTTTTAATCTATACATTAAATAATTTTTTATATAATTGTAAAAGAGATAATATTAATTTTAATATATTAAAATTATGATTATAGTTTAAATTATTGAAGAGATAAATAGATAAATTTTACATATATTAAATAGTTTTGGATTTAAGGTTTACTTGAGATTTGTTAAATGATGAAATTTTTTAAAAAATTTAAAAAATAAAGAATAAGTAAAAATCAAAAAATAAAAAAGTTTATAAAATTAAAAAAATGAAATACATGTAAATTGTCATATAAGTTGTTATGTTTAAAAACTTAAAAAGTTTTAGTCATTATTTCCATTTAAAAAATATCAGTTCAACTTTGTTTTTTTTAAGTAATAATTTAATTTAAGTTATTTAAAAACTTGAGGTGAACTATTTTTTAAAATTAATAATTTAATTTAAGGTAATTCACATGACATGATACTATTTTTTTATATGTTAATTTAAAAATTATAAAAATTTTCAAAAAAATTAAAATTTAAAAATTAAAAATTAAAAACTTAAAAATTTAAATTTTAATATTTTAGTCCATATTGCAATTAAAAATTTTAATATTCAAATTTTTTAAAAAATAAAAATTTCAAAAAATAATAATCTCAGCACAAAAGTTTTGAAAGAAAAAAATAGAAAAAAATATATTAAAAATGATAAAAAATAAAATGGAGCAATAATGGCGTTTTTAGGGAAAACGCCACAAAAATTTAAGCTATAGCGCCGTTTTAAACGCCGCAAATACTTCCCATTGAAACAATGCCGTTTCACCCCTCCTCTAAATCCCCAATTTTATGCCGCCAACTGGTTGCATTTATCTTGAAAATTTTGCATTTCAACTGCTAAATCCAATAACAGTAAAGGTCAAATAAAATAATAACCCTAGCTTTCGTGTCACCGTTTAGGATAATTCCCTGCAGTTGCAGAAAACTGCAAACCCTAATTATCAAGAAAATTGCATTCCCTAAAAAAGATCTTTATGGCGAAGAAGGGCAAGGCCAAATCAGCAAAATTTGAGATCGAAAAGAACGAATCGGAAGCATTAGATTCGAAACCATTGATGGTACTAAGCAGTAGTGACGACGAGGAAGCCATTGAAGACTTAAGCTTGAAGATCGTGGAGAAAGCACTATTGGTGAAAGCAACGAGGTTTAGTGAAGGATACCACGGCATTTTCGATGACCCAGGCGTCTTTTCTATGGTGGGTTTGGCTTCGTCGTCACGCGGAGGATCTAATGTAGCTGGTACCAGTGGTGGCTGTGAAGAGGCAGATTTGGAATTGAAAAGTAAGAAAATTGTTAAAAGGAAAAAGAAGAAAACGAAAACTGAAAAGGTTAAAAATATGTTTTTGTTGTTTCTTCAGTAATGATTGTTTTGATCCAATGTGCTGCTCGGAGAAAAAAAATAATGTAGTTGAAATTTATTTAAAAGTAATTTTTTTTTTACTACAGAGAGTTGATGAGATGATACAAGTAAAGAATCATAACTTTGTAGAACTTTTAATATGATTTGAAGTGTTGTAAATATAGATAGGCTTTGGGATTTACGATTACTGTTTCAAATGAGGGATCCTCTATGCTTGTTTGCTATGATAATTTGAATTCCAGCTTGTTTTGCTTAGTTATTTGGTCAAACTATTTATTGAAGATTGGTTGGATAAGTTTTGTCGAATAAATATTTTCTATTTGTTTGGTTAATAAGTTCTTGGTTTTTGTTCTGTCTCCTTCTCCAAGTTCGTTATGGGAGGTCTTCTTTACCGAGAAAACTTGACCTTTTCTCTTTTCCTGCAAACTTCTATCAGGAGCTGGTCTCTTTTTTGATTTTTCCCATTATTTATTATTATTATTATTTATAGAATGCTTGCTATAGATTACAGTTCTTTGGTAATTACGATCCCTAGACATTTGTTTTATACGACATATAAGCTATGAGTGGCTTAAGTCAGCTGAAGATAGATAGGGTAGCTATGGTCTTGGTTTTCTTGATCTTCAATTAGGAGTTACATTTTGCGCATATGACCATGCGCTCATGAGGAGACATGCTGGTCTTTTTATTTGATTTTAAGGATGAACGTGAAGTGGATACCATACAAGTTTACTAGCAGACCCTTAAGTTTTTTATTCATATTATACATTGATTATGCTATATGATTAACAAAATCACAACTTTTAGTGTAGGTTGTCACCTGTGGCAGCATTCCGTTGGAGTCATCCTACCGGAGGGTGGCCAGATGTGTATATGTTTCCAGAATTGTACGAGTATAGAGGATGGGGTGGGAAATTTGCAAATCCTAAGATTGTTACTTCTCCTGGGGATGTAGGCATCCTGAGGTATATGTTTTGGCTTAGAAAAATCTTTTGACTCTATCTATCATGTTTGCCAAAAGTCTTAGACTACCTTTTTGTTATAAACAGAAATATGTTACTGATTTTTACATATCAGATTTTCAATCTGGATTAAGAGCACTAGTCAAAGCAAGTTATGGAGCTAAGGTTGCCCCATTTGTCAAACCAGCTACTGCAGTTGATATAACAAAAGAAAATAGGGACTTATTTCCAAGCTTTTTAAGATGGTTAGCTGAGAGGAATCTCCCTAGTGATGATCGTATGATGCGCTTAAAGGAGGGGTATACCATTTCTTGCTCTAATTGAAGTCTCATTTTGTGCACCATAGTTGTATAATTTATGAACTTAAGCTTTACATTATTTGGAAATTAATGATTTCATTTGTTGATGCCTTTTAGAACATCTGGGTGTAATTAGTTGAGTGCTGATGAGAGACCCTTTTTCTGACAGTTACATAAAAGAAGGGAGCACTATAAGTGTGATGGGGGTTGTCCGACGCCATGATAATGTACTCATGATTGCCCCACCATCAGAACCTATCTCAATAGGCTGTCAAGGGATAATTGCCTATCTCAATAGACACATAATACTTAAGAGCAAGTCTAGAATAGCATACTAACAGGGGATAATTTACTTCGAATCAGCTGCATTGATGAGAAAAAAGGTTTGTAACATCCTTAAATCAGGGTCCCTATTTTTTGTATGTTTTTATATGTTAGTACGGTTGCTGTGCTAGTTTAGGGTGTTTTGGGGTTCTGGCATGAGCTTGGGATAGGCCTGAGCCATAGTAAAAATTTTTGTTTTGGGGTTTCTAAGAAGGGGAGCTGGGTGAGTTAGGTGTTAAGGGAAATATTTAGGGTGTTTTGACACAAGAAATCAATTGGAAAAGTGGCAAGGAGACGCCACTTAAGCACAAGGAAAGTGACGCCATATGCAGAGGGGGAGAGCCTAGGTTCGAGCAGCAGAATTTCCCTTTCTGCTAATTCTTTCTTTGACGCCAGAATCAGGGGAGGAGTTTGGCTCAGGAGGGACTCTCATAGATAAGTATGGATTGGGTCAACAGTTTCAAAATGGGTGGAGAAGAGAAATTGTACGAGTTGGCTCATTCAAATCGGTTTGAATGAGTGGACGAGAAAAAAGTAAAGAGGAGAGGAAGGGATTGAGTTAGGGGGAGTTGTTAGCCGAAATTTGAAGGGAGTTTTGGTGTGCATTTTGGTTTTGGGGAGTGGGAGGGGGTGTACCGAAATTGGGGTTTGCTTTAGGTAGAATTTTCGGCATTTGGAGTGTGTGTGTTAACTTTTTGGCTTTGAGTTGGCACATCTTGGTTTTTTTGTTTTTCCTTTTCTCTCAAAGTATCCCTAGCCGAATACTCTTCTAGTTTTCTTCATCTTCTTTTGTTTCATTTTGGTTGCTTGGCCGAACCTACATTGATCACCATTCACTTTTTCTTGTAAGCCGAAAACCTCTATAGCCACACTCTGCCGAAATTCCATTCCCCATTTTCTTCACCCTAAAAAAGACATAGCCAAATTTCTTACTACTGTCTTTTCTTCATATTGTGCCAAAGCCGAAGATTATACCTTTTTTGTTCTTGGCCGAATCTTTGGTTTGAATCCCTGACTCATTCCTTGTGTTTCTTTTTCCTGGGGACTTTACCATAGCCGAATCTTCAATTATATTTTGGTAAGACTCTATTGATCCCTTTTTCTTTCTTCCTCTGTTGTTCTTGTGGCCAAAAACTCCAGTCATTCAGTTGAAGATCCATATTTCGATTTTCGGTTTTCTCATCTAAGTTCCCTTCTGTTGTAGCCTTTGCCGAATTTTTTCTCTTCATGGCTAGTGCCAAATTCTCTTAGGTGAAAAGGGGCTCTTTTGCGTTAAGGTGAGTGGTGTTCTCTTGAATCGTTACCTTCTTTTCGGGATTTCTTGACCAAAGCCGAATGGCTATTTGCTGATAGTGATAGGTTTGGTCGAATATAGGAAGGTGTGACGCATACTTTGGATTCTCGGGACTTGCTCAGTTCGTAGTGTAGATCTTGATCTTGAGATCTGTTGATTTAGGTAAGGGATCTGCTTCTTCGGGTTAAATCTCCATTCCTGGTTATTCTCTGTGTTAACCTGACTTAGTGACCAAAGGTGTTATGGACCCAATTATCAGCCAAACGTTGGGAGGGGTTGGATCTGAAACCGCAGCCCCTAAGTTCAAGATGAAGGCAGTGTCGGCTGTGCGCGATTGGCCACCTAGGTATGGGCCAGCATCTGAACAAAGCAGTAGACAGATAGCGGTAGTGTCGATTAACGACAGTATCGACATAGAAAGCATCATATTACCTGTAATCAGGTGTGTAACTCTTACACACTTTATTTGTTAACATGTTTATTGTGTAAACCGCTAAAAGCCAGAATAACTGTTGAAATTGGTATGTTACCCTTATGGGTATAAGCGAGGACTCCAAGCAAGTCCACTCTGTTTGGCTAGCGTTAAATGCCTCTGTTAAAAATTGTATATGCCATGCCATGTGATTATTGTATGTTGAGCATGATATTTATGCCATGGAAAGTATGTACATTACGTGGGTATAATGAGAGGAGAGGAAAGGATGTTTCAGACTATCACCAGTGGTTTTGACCACACAGTGGGTTGGCCCCACTTTCTATATATTATTGTCACTAAGTCTCAGTGGTTTTGACCACCAGTGGTTTGGTACCACATATTGCTATCTTTGTGACTTGTCCCTGTGGTTTAGCACCACCGTGGGTTGGCCCCACACACTGAAATGGGATTGTCATCAGTGGTTTTGACCACATTATGGGTTGGCCCCATAGACACTATTGTGACTACGGTCACCAGTGGTTTTGACCACACCGATATTATTTGTGACTACGGTCACCAGTGGTTTTGACCACCAGTGGTTTTGACCACACGGGGTAGAAACAGGAGTACGGATGGTTAGGTTTTGGGTTGCATGACTTGCATGTTGTCTTATGAAATTGTGTAAGAGCATGGTTATTTTCAGGATGGGGATTTATGCACTTAGTCTAGGTGACTCACCACTTCCTTTACATTTTTCAAGTGATTCGTAGATCGCGGATGCGGAGTCGGAGCAGACTCGAGGTGGCCATGCACATTGTTTTTTGGGTTTTGTTTTAAATTACTAGTATGGATTTATTTACTTTAAGTTGGTTTCCGGGTTGTAATAAGGCCATTAACTTTTACTTTGGATATTATCTATCTGCTTAAATTATCACGGAAATTTTGTATAAGTTAAACTAAACGACATGCCTAAATGACCTCTAAAATAGATGTTTTTCTAAATTTATATAATTCTTCGAGTTTTTATAAAACTTTACCATCGGGTAACGACAAACAAGTAGTGTCAATAGGTTAACTCGATTTTCCTAAAAACTAAACTAGAAACGGTTTTGGCCACTAAACTGGATCTTTTTCGGTTTCCAAATAAAGTTAATGATTTTCTTAAAATAGGAAACAACTCACAGCTTTCTGTAATCGTTTTTTTTACCCTAAATCAAACAACTTATTTTAAATAAGGATCCCTTGTTTCAAAATTAAAACTACAACTTGTTACCTTAGGAATATTATTCTCCTGTGACATACCGGATTCGGTCATAGTGTATTGACCGGGTCTGGGGTGTTACAATGTTTTCAATAATGGGTTACGAAATGATCTTCGATGGAAATGCATGATTTTGGGAAGCATGGCACCGAGTCTCCAGCACCGATCCGCCCAGGTAAGTACCCCTAACTGCTGTTTGTATGATTGCGATGATTGGGATATGGTTAAAAATGATAGGACATTACTTTAGAGACTGAAACCCGTAGGATTGGGTGAACTTGCGAAAACAATCCCTATAATAACTGTTCATAAGACTGTGCTGTAATAACAGTGGAATAAGTCTAATGCATAAAATTCTTAAATCAGATTAATTCGTAAACGCTAGTCATGAGTGCTCGAGGACGTGGTCGTAACACGCGTGGATGAGGTAGATGTAGGATGGCTTTGTCTGAACCAGCGGGGTCTGGCCATGGGTCAGAAAATGGGGTACCACCGCCACCAGCTGTGGGCGCTGAGTTTCAGGATCAGACGGGTGGTGATGACGTAGTGTCACAAGCGATGCTGCGGGTTCTGGAAAGGGTAGCTAGAGCAGGTGGAGGTATGGGGGCTCAAAAATTTGTGTCAGAATGACTCCGGGCTAATGGAGCAGAGGTATTCCGGGGTGTGTCTGAAGTGGCTCCCAATACAGCTGAGTATTGGCTAGAGGCGACGGAACGTATAATGGACGACTTAGACTTTACGGTAGAGGAAAAGCTGAAGGGGATAGTGTCTCTTCTCCGGGATGAATCTTATCAGTGGTGGCTAACGGTCCAGGATGGTGCGGCAGTTGATGATCTCACTTGGGATTTCTTTAAGGCAGCTTATCAGAAGAAGTACGTTGGGTCTAGTTACATTGATGCTCAGCGTAAGGCATTCTTGAATTTGGTTCAGGGGAGTAAGACAGTATCGGAGTATGAGGCAAAGTTCCTTCGGTTAAGTCACTACGCTCGGGGTATTGTGGCTACGGAACACGAGCACTGTGTCAGGTTTGAAGACAGGTTGAGAGATGAGCTGCGAATGTTGATTGCACCGCAGCAGGAGAGAGAATTTGCGGTCTTGGTGGAGAAGGCCAAGATTGCTGAGGAAGTAAAACAGTCGGTGAGACGGAACCAGGATAGGAATTGGTCTAAGAGGAGTTTTGGGTCTTCAGGGTCTGTCGAGAACTCACAGAAAAGGGCTAGATATGGTGGGCCGAATCAAGCTGCAAGGCCTGTTGCTAGTACTCAGTGGCCACCATGGTGTGCTCGATGCGGGAAGTCTCATACGGGAGAATGTTGGACCAGAAACAGAGGGTGCTTCGAGTGTGGGTCAATGGAGCACCGGGTAAGGGATTGTCCACGGAGATCGGCTAGGATCCAGTCTGAGGGTCAAGGTCGTACGCAATTCAGGAGGGATGGACAACCATCTCAGAGGGTCGGGGTTCAGTTAGGGGTGGTGATGGTAGTGGACGAGGTCGTGGAGCACTTGGTAAAGGGGTTGGAAATACAGATGCAAGACAGACTGGGTTGGTCTATGCAGCGAGGCGTCGAGAGGAGGGCGACGCACCGGATGTCACAACCGGTACGTTCTTAATATTTGGACTACCTTATATTGCTTTAATTGATGTTGGTTCGACGCACTCGTATGTTGCTAGTAGCATAGTGGGAACTCTGAACTTAGTCTTTGAGACTGCTTCTAGGGAGATGACAGTAATTAGCCCTCTAGGTCACTCTGTAGAAGTAAACAAACTTTATAAGGATGTACCCCTAGAACTCTAAGGGGTCGTGTTTTTGGCTGATCTGATGGAACTGCCATTCGTGCAGTTCGATTTGATCCTAGGGATGGACTGGCTAGTGAAGTACCAAGCGAGTTTGGACTGCGCAACTAAGTGCATGGTGTTGAGAACAGTTGAGGGTGAAGAAGTGGTGATGATAGGTAATAGAAGAGATTATCTATCCAATGTTGTATCTGCTTTAAAGGTCGAGAAAATGGTGAGGAAGGGTTGTGAGGCGTTCTTGGTGCATGTTTGTGCATTGGATGCTAAGGAGTCAACGGTAAGAAATGTCGGAGCGGTGAAGGAATTTACTGATGTGTTCCCAGAGGAGCTTCCAAGTCTGCCTCCAGATCGTGAGGTCGAATTTGGAATAGACTTGTTACCCAGAACCGCGCCAGTGTCTATTGCTCCTTATAGGATGGCGCCGAAGGAGTTGATGGAACTGAAAGAACAGATTCAAGAGTTTCTGGACCGGGGTTTTATCCGGCCAAGTGTTTCGCCTTGGGGAGCGCCTGTGCTTTTTGTTAAGAAGAAAGATGGTACAATGCGGATGTGTATAGACTATCGACAGCTGAATAAGTTGACGATCAAGAACAAGTATCCGTTACCGAGGATAGACAATCTGTTCGATCAACTTAAGGGTGCATCAGTCTTCTCTAAGATCGATTTAAGGTTGGGGTATCATCAGCTTAAGGTAAAGGAGGCCGATATTCATAGGACAGTGTTTCGCACTCGTTATGGGCACTACGAGTTCTTGGTAATGCCATTTGGGTTGACCAATGCGCCGACAGCGTTCATGGACATGATGAATCAGGTGTTTCAGCCGTACTTGGATAGGTTCGTCGTAGTTTTTATAGACGACATATTGGTGTACTCAAAATCTGAGGAGGAGCATGATGCCCATTTGCGGGTGGTTTTACAGATTCTGAGGGAGAAGCAATTATTTGCAAAGTTTAGCAAATGCGAGTTCTGGTTGAAGGAGGTAACTTTCTTGGGTCATGTGGTATCAACTGAGGGGATTAGAGTGGATCCTCGGAAGATTGAGGCGGTGTTGGACTGGAAACCACCTAAGTCGGTAGCAGAGATTCGGAGTTTTCTGGGTTTAGCGGGATATTATAGAAGGTTTGTGGAAGGGTTTTCCTTGATTGCAGCGCCGTTGACCAGGTTACTGAGGAAAGGAGTTCTGTTCGTATGGTCCGACAAACAGCAAGAAAGTTTTGACAAGCTAAAGAAGATTCTGACAGAAGCTCCGGTTCTGATTCAGCCTGAAGCAGGGAAGGAATTTACGGTCTATTGTGATGCGTCACATACTGGTTTGGGTTGTGTGCTTATGCAAGAGGGGAAAGTTGTGGCGTATGCTTCTCGTCAACTGAGACCTCATGAGGTGAATTATCCGACGCATGATTTGGAGTTGGCTGTAGTAGTGTTCGCCTTGAAGATTTGGAGACATTACTTATATGAGGAGAAGTCTATAGTCTACACGGATCACAAGAGTTTGAAGTATCTTCTTACGCAGAAAGAATTGAATTTGAGGTAGCGGAGGTGGATCGAGTTGTTGAAGGACTACGACTGCTCGATTGAGTATCATCCGGGTAAGGCTAACGTAGTGGCGGACGCGTTGAGTCGTAAGGTGGTGGCGGATTTAAGAGTAATGTTTGCCCATCTTAGTCTGTATGGTGACGGAAGTCTGTTAGCGGAATTGCAAGTGAAGCCGACATGGGTAGATTAGATTAAAGAGAAACAGTTAGTGGATGAGGTCCTAAGTGCTCGGAGGTCACAAGTGCAGAATGGGGGACCGGAAGGTTATAGTTTGAGTAGTGGTGGAGTATTGTATTTCTAAGGGAAAGCTTGTATGCCAAAGGATGTTGAGTTAAGGCAGAGGATTCTTCAGGAAGCTCATAGCAACCCATGCGCTATGCATCCTAGTGGTAGCAAGATGTACCGGGATCTGAGGGAACATTTTTGGTGGCCGGGTCTAAAGCGTGAGGTAACAGAATTTGTGAGTAAGTGTCTGACGTGTCAGCAAGTCAAAGCTGAACACCAGTTACCTTCGGGACTGTTGCAGCCGGTAAAGATTCCGCAGTGGAAGTGGGAAAGGATCACGATGGATTTTGTCAGTGGGCTACCCCTTACGCCTAGCAAGAAGGATTCGGTCTGGGTGATTGTGGATTGTTTGACAAAGTCGGCTCATTTCATACCGGTTCGGGTGGATTACTCACTCCAAAGGTTGGCTAGGTTGTATGTAGCAGAAATAGTGAGACTGCATGGAGTGTCGTTGTCGATTATCTCGGATAGGGATCCCAGATTCACGTCAAGGTTCTGGAAAGCGTTGCACCAAGCTTTGGGTACAAGGTTAGATTTCAGTACGGCATTTCATCCGCAGCCAGATGGACAGTCAGAGAGGGTAATTCAAATTCTAGAAGACATGTTGAGGGGTTGTGTTTTGGATTTCTGAGGTAGTTGGGAAGAATTTCTGCCATTGGCAGAATTCGCATATAGCAACAGCTATCAGGCAAGCATCCAGATGGCACCGTATGAAGCACTGTATGGACGGAAGTGTCGTACCCCTACATGTTGGACAGAGTTGGGTGAGCGTCAGTTGTTGGGCCCAGAGTTGGTGACTAAAACAGAAGATAAGGTTAAGCTGATTCGGACTCGTCTGAAGGAAGCTTCGGATAGGAAAAAATCTTATGCTGATCTTAAGCGAAGGGATATAGAGTTTGCAGTGGGTGACAAGGTCTTTCTAAAGGTGTGGCCATGGAAGAAAGTGCTGAGGTTTGCTCGGAAGGGCAAGCTGAGCCCTAGGTTCATCGGGCCGTATACAGTGTTGAAGGGAGTAGGACCGGTAGCTTATCAGCTCGAGTTGCCAGTAGAATTGAGTCAGATCCATGACGTGTAAATGTCTCCATGCTTAGGCGCTATCGATCAGATCCGTCGCATGTTGTGCCAGTTGAGGAGATTGAGGTGAGTCTGGATTTGACCTTTGGGGAAGAACCAGTGTAGATCCTGGATCGGGACGTCAAGGTCTTGCGAAGGAAGTCTGTTCCTTTGGTGAAGGTTCTATGGCGGAATCATGGAACTGAACAGGCCACGTGGGAACCAGAGGATGTAATGCGGCAGCAATACCCTCAACTCTTTTGATCAGGTAATTTCGAGGCCAAATTATTTTTAAGGGGGTAGAACTGTAACATCCTTAAATTGGGGTCTCTGTTTTTTTTTGAATGTTTGTACGTGTTAGTACGGTTGCTGTGCTAGTTTAAGGTGTTTTGGGGTCCTGGCATGAGCTTGGGATAGGCCTGAGCCATAGCAAAAATTTTTGTTTTGGGGTTTCTAAGAAGGGGAGCTGAGTGAGTTAGGTGTTAAGGGAAATATTTAGGGTGTTTTGACACAAGAAATCAATTGGAAAAGTGGCAAGGAGACGCCACTTAAGCACAAGGAAAGTGACGCCATATGCAGATGGGGAGAGCCTAGGTTCGAGCAGCAGAATTTCCCTTTCTGCTAATTCTTTTTTTGACGCCAGAATCAGGGGAGGAGTTTGGCTCAGGAGGGACTCTCATAGATAAGTATGGATTGGGTCAACAGTTTCAAAATGGGTGGAGAAGAGAAATTGTAGGAGTTGGCTCATTCAAATTGGTTTGAATGAGTGGACGAGAAAAAAATAAAGAGGAGAGGAAGGGATTGAGTTAGGGGGAGTTGTTAGCCAAAATTTGAAGGGAGTTTTGGTGTGCATTTTGGTTTTGGGGAGTGGGAGGGGGTGTACCGAAATTGGGGTTTGCTTTAGGTAGAATTTTCGGCATTTGGAGTGTGTGTGTTCACTTTTTGGCTTTAAGTTGTCTTTCATTTTTTTTAGTGTGCCGAAACCACTCCCACATTTGCACATCTTGGTTTTTTGTTTTTCCTTTTCTCTCAAAGTATCCCTAGCCGAATACTCTTCTAGTTTTCTTCTTCTTCTTTTGTTTCATTTTGGTTGCTTGGCCGAACCTACATTGATCACCATTCACTTTTTCTTGTAAGCCGAAAACCTCTAGAGCCACACTCTGCCGAAATTCCATTCCCCATTTTCTTCACCCTAAAAAGCCATAGCCAAATTTCTTCTACTGTCTTTTCTTCATATTGTGCCAAAGCCGAAGATTATACCTTCTTTGTTCTTGGCCGAATCTTTGGTTTGAATCCCTGACTCATTCCTTGTGTTTCTTTTTCCTGGGGACTTTACCATAGTCGAATCTTCAATTATATTTTGGTAAGACTCTATTGATCCCTTTTTCTTTCTTCCTCTGTTGTTCTTGTGGCCGAAAACTCCAGTCATTTAGTTGAAGATCCATATTTTGATTTTCGGTTTTCTCATCTAAGTTCCCTTCTGTTGTAGCCTTTCCCGAATTTCTTCTCTTCAGGGCTAGTGCCGAATTCTCTTAGGTGAAAAGGGGATCTTTTGCGTTAAGGTGAGTGGTGTTCTCTTGAATCGTTACCTTCTTTTCAGGATTTCTTGACCAAGGCCGAATGGCTATTTGTTGACAGTGATAGGTTTGGCCGAATATAGAAAGGTGTGACGCATACGTTGGATTCTCGGGACTTGCTCAGTTCGTAGTGTAGATCTTGATCTTGAGATCTGTTGATTTAGGTAAGGGATCTGCTTCTTCGGGTTAAATCTCCATTCCTGGTTATTCTCTGTGTTAATCTGACTTAGTGACCAAAGGTGTTATGGACCCTATTATCAGCCAAACGTTGGGAGGGGTTGGATCTGAAACCCCAGCCCCTAAGTTCAAGAGGAGGGCAGTGTTGGCTGTGCGCGATTGGCCACCTAGGTGTGGGCCAGCATCTGAACAAAGCAGTGGACAGATAGTGGTAGTGTCAATTAACGACAGTACCGACATAGAGAGCATCATATTGCGTGTAATCAGGTGTGTAACTCTTACACACTTCATTTGTTAACATGTTTATTGTGTAAACCGCTAAAAGCCGGAATAACTGTTGAAATTGATATGTTACCCTTATGGGTATAAGCGAGGACTCCGGGTAAGTCCACTCTGTTTGGCTAGCGTTAAATGCCTCTGTTAAAATCTGTATATGCCATGCCATGTGATTATTGTATGTTGAGCATGATATTTATGCCATGGAAAGTATGTACATTGCGTGTGTATAATGAGAGGAGGGGGAAGGATGTTTCAGACTGTCACCAGTGGTTTTGACCCCACAGTGGGTTGGCCCCACTTTCTATATATTATTGTCACTAAGTCTCAGTGGTTTTGACCACCAGTGGTTTGGTACCACATATTGCTATCTTTGTGACTTGTCCCTGTGGTTTAGCACCACCATGGGTTGGCCCCACATACTGAAATGGGGTTGTCATCAGTGGTTTTGACCACATTATGGGTTGGCCCCATAGACACTATTGTGACTACGGTCACCAGTGGTTTTGACCACACTGATATTATTTGTGACTACGGTCACCAGTGGTTTTGACCACCAGTGGTTTTGACCACACGGGGTAGAAACAAGAGTACGGATGGTTAGGTTTTGGGTTGCATGACTTGCATGTTGGCTTATGAAATTTTGTAAGAGCATGCTTATTTTCGGGATGGAGATTTATGCACTGAGTCTAGGTGACTCACCCCTTCCTTTACATTTTTCAAGTGATTCGTAGATCGCGGATGCGGAGTCGGAGCAGACTCGAGGTGGCCATGCACATTGTTTTTCAGGTTTTGTTTTAAATTACTAGTATGGATTTATTTACTTTAAGTTGGTTTTCGGGTTGTAATAAGGCCATTAGCTTTTGCTTTGGGGATTATTTATCTGCTTAAATTATCACGGAAATTTTTTATAAGTTAAACAAAACGGCCTGCCTAAATGACCTCTAAAATGGATGTTTTTCTAAATTTATACAACTCTTCGAGTTTTTCTAAAACTTTACCATCGGGTAACGACAAACAAGTAGTGTCAATAGGTTAACTCGATTTTCCTAAAAACTAAACTGGAAAAGGTTTTGGCCACTAAACTCGATCTCTTTCGGTTTCCAAATAATGTTAATGATTTTCTTAAAATAGGAAACAACTCACAGCTTTCTCTAAACGTTTTTGTTTACCCTAAATCAAACAACTTGTTTTAAATAAGGATCCCTTGTTTCAAAATTAAAACTACAACTTGTTACCTTAGGAATAGTATTCTCCTGTGACATACCGGATTCGGTCGTAGTGTATTGACCGGGTCTGGGGTGTTACAAGGTTTTTGTTCTGGTTGAAACTATAGAATATGTTGTCTTGTGAAGATCCACGAGTATATGTGTGGGTGTATATAAGTTGAAGAGGAAGGGGTTCAAAATGGTTGGTATTCATCAGACAAGGTAAATTTTCTGAGCTTTTATGCATTTGCTGGTTTTATGTTATCGAAATAATGTAAATGGCTATGCATGTCAAATTTTATGATAGAAATACAAAAGTTGTGCTGCTTTGCTGTGTATCGCTTTATTTTCTAATCTTGTTTAAGCTGTTTCCTGGTCTTTAAGACACGTGGCACACTTTGCCTTTTTTTAAAAAAAAAATATAAAATAGTTAATTTTCAATTTTGGCTTATTTAAGATTTGATCCTTAGACTAAATGTCTATATATTCTTTTATTGATTTTATTAATTAGTTCAAATAGTTAGTATTTTTTACTTTTCAGTTAAAATATTATGTGATTGTATAAAATTGAAAGCGGATCTACTGGTCAAATTGAAAACTAACCCGAATATTGATTCGTAGAGAGGCATCAGATCAATTGACTTGTGAATTGTATGGATTGGTTGTTGTTTTTTTAATTGATCGGATCTACTGCTATAGAGGGTGGCCTTACCTTTGGGGAGACCATCTTGCCTTTATATATTGGGTACTGATATTAATCTTATCACCGGGGAATTTATGGACATAAAAAAGAGTTTCTGCTAGGAAAATGCAGGAAAGGAATCATACTTTCTTTGTACTTCATAATTCCAATAATGCGACTCTGGTATGTTGGACTTGGCTTCAAGAAATAGTTAGAATTGGACTTTTAACTGTCAAGATTGCTTTTATTTCTGTTATGGTTTAGCAGTTCCATCTCCCTATTGATTAACTGTTTTGACATTTGTTATTCTTTCAAAGAGTTTGAGTGAAGCAACTATGTCACTGTACATTAGTTCCTTGTTTGACATTTTACCTTCTCCTCCCCCCAATCTCTCTCATCTTCTAGGAGGACTGTGTGAGTTTTAAGAGGGAATTAAGGTAGAGGATTAGACAGAGAGCCATGTATATTTGCATAACTAATGAATATAATTCTTGATATTGTGGTTGCAATTCATGTTACTTCTTTGCCGTATTTGGGTTGAGAGGCTCTTTGTCATTAAATTGTCTAATATATGATAGTTTTGCATATTTCAGCTGGTCAATCTGTTATTGTTTGATTGCATTCTACTCCTCTGGGTACCCCTTGAGAAAGCTAAAGCATTTGCTGCTTTAAGGAAGTAAGATCTTTTAATATATATATATATATTGTTTATTTTTATGCATGTATTCTATGTGCAAGTTCAAAATGAGTTATCATTCCAATTCTGGGGAAGATTTTTGTCATCATATCGCTTTTCCAATCCAAAGAGAAGTTCCATTCTTCAGCTATTTGATCCTTCTCCTCATCTTCCCTTTGTTTCCACTTGCTGCAGGTACCACCTATATATAATTATAATATTGGTGTGCTATGTTTCATGTTCAATGCTTTATAATTAGTTGCGTAATTCAATTCTGCCATTTCATTCAACGTTTAAGGTGCATAGATGTTGGATACTACAAGATCTTGCCTATGGATAATAGGCTATCACATATACTAGTGTAAGACTAAATTAGTTTTGCATGTACGATTTATATTTGTTTAATAGGCTATATTATTTTATGTTAGTTTTGAATGATTTTAGGATTTATAATTGGTTGGATGCAAAAAAGTTTAATAATGAGAAATCGTATTTTGGATTGATATGATAGAGATGTAGGATAGATTTGAAATTTTACTTGCATGATGAGTCCAATGAATTTAATCTAACGGATTATTATTTTTTAAATGAATTTAATCTAATAGATTGTTATTCTTTCTTTCTGTTTTATTTGGCTGTGTATTTTAGGTTATTTTGCACATTGGGCTGCTTTCAAGAAGCTTCTATATCAGTTTCTTGATTATGAGGGATCTAATAGTGAAAAGGGTAAAACAAAGAGGCAGATACTATCACTCGGTGCTGGATTTGACACCACCTATTTTCAGTTGCAGGTGCCTGATTTTTCTTGTGAGTTGGATAAACTCATAACATAAGATAGACTTGTGAAATTTCTACCTTTACTGTTTAACTTGTGTCGAACACTTGTAACTTAAGTTTTATGTTTCTATTTGCTGGCATTAGTTATCTGCTTTGTTTTTTTTTTCAATAATTATCTAGAGAAAATGCATGTTCCCTTGTTTTCTTTCATTCACAGGATGAGGGAAAAGCACCGTATCTATACGTGGAACTGGATTTTAAAGAGGTGCATTTTTGAATTTATGATTGCAATTGATTTGTGCAATACTGTGCTTTAAACGGTGATTTCTTACTTTAGGTAACCAGCAAAAAGGCTTCCCTTATTGAATCCTACAGTCAGTTGAGGGACAAAATTGGTGCAACAGCATCAATCTTGTGAGGTAAATTGCCCTGGCTACTGGGTCATTGTACGACAAATTACTGCTATTATTGTTTTTATTTATCAAATTCCTATTTTTCTTTTTCTGGTTTATGTGGATGCTTAGTGCTATTACCAAGAGTGCTTTTTCCATTGTACATAAACTTAACATTAAAGATGCCATGCAACAGAAAATTGTCCCTTTCAACCATTCTGTGAATAGCTCATATTTGGTTGAGTTTCTATTTGTTTGTTAAATATTTTTTTTTTTGGGAAGTCATATGTCCATTGCATCTAGTAGATGTTTTAAGGATTTGATGGCAGATTTTATATATTATGGTTCATTGTGCATCAACAAACTTTTGATTGAAGAAATCACAGAGCTAGCTTCTTGTACTTTATAGTATCTTGCTTTTGGTGCATTTTGGCACATGCTTCTTTGTATAATGATACAGAGTTCAAATCTTTGCAGAGAATGGAGAAGTGCTCAGTGATCACTACAAGCTACTTGCAGTTGATTTGCGTGACTTTCATATCTTTGCAGAGTTCATATAAGTAGCATTACAAGCAATGGGCTAATTATTACAATCAAACGGAAGTTAGTTGAGCCTCTAGAACATAAATGGATTTGTATAGGAACTGTTATCAAAGTAATGCTAAAGGATTTGCTTAAGCGGGTAGAGGGATAGGAATGGATTTGTATATAAAATGTTATCCAATCAACGCTTGTTTGCGTGCTGTGATAATAGTGTTGATTCTATTGTATGCTTCTTTTTGATATTTGCTCCTTTTTATAATATTTTATTTTTTTTTCATGACCTTTTAGTGGCGTTTTTGGTAAAAGCACCGCTAAAGATATGACCTTTAGCGGCGTTTGGAGGAAAAACGCCACTAAAGGTCATGTCTTTAGTGGCGCTTTTGGGGAAAGTGCCGCTAAAGGTCATGACCTTTAGCGGCGTTTGTTGGGAAGCGCTGCTAAAGGTCATGACCTTTAGCGGCGTGTTTATGGGAAAAGCGCCGCTAAAGATCATGGTCTTTAGTGGCGTTTGTGGGAAAAGTGCTGCTAAAAGTCATGACCTTTAGCGACATTTGTGGGAAAAGCGCCGCTAAAAGTCATGACCTTTAGCGACGTTTTTTCTCATAAACACCGCTAAAGTTTGCGGCGTTTGATTTACCAGCGTTTTTTGCAGCACTTTCAAAAGCGCCGCAAATACTATTATTGGCGCTTATAAACGCCGCTAAAAGCCTAAAAACGCCGCTAAAAGTCTGTTTTGCTGTAGTGTGTCCATTGCCACACTCTAACCTAGCGACTTGTCCACAGACATGTTTGATTACTAAATTAAGTTTTATGCTGTTTAAGAATTCATCAGAACTAAGCCTAGAGTCCATTAAAACCCTAGCATGCATTTCTAAAATCCCATAAGGCCCATGGAACGGTGGAAATGTGGAAGTGTACACAATCGCAACAAGTAATAAAGTGACAAGTAAATGTCCAGTTATTGTACTCACAGGGACTGTAAAAGAATTATTTATGAAAAATGATTTCAAACACTTTGGTGAAGGGAAAATATTTGGATTTAATAAAAATTTAAAAACTAAAAAAAACAAAGTACAATAAAATAAAACAAATTTCTAATGCACGATTTCAAAAGCTGATTTTAATCAAGATGATATAATTGTGTTGGATTAATTACATTTCCTACCTTAAAATTATTAAACTTATGCTTAGACTTGTTACGAATAAATCACGGCAACTCGATAATTTGCTAACTTATGAACATATTTACAAATAAAAAATCCATTCATCTCTTGTACATATTCCTACGTCAATTCAACCGATAAAACATATTTAAAAAAGTAAACATGTTATTGCACATACATACGTATCAAATTAAACCATCTCTTGCATATCCATATGTCGATTCAAATGAATAATTCAACCTAATAAGCATATAAAAGACCATGTGAGGTAACAAAGTATCCTTACCTTGAAACAGTTTAATCACAAAAATCTTGCAAGTTATGCAAGGCATATATATCGCCAAATACAATGCTAATTTAATCTTCAGCTACCTTAGAAGAATTAAACATGCACAGATTAAGTATTGTGTCCATTAATTACAATTTCAATGCATTTAAATAATTAATTCTTTAGTTATCTAAACAATTATAATGCCAGAATAACCTAGGCATGATTTTACTTAATCAAGCATTTTATCGAGGCCTATAACAGTATAAACATAATTTTAATAATTTAAGAGGACGAAATGCAATAAACCCAACACGAATTGAATTCAAGCTAAGCTGATTAAATTAACCATTCCAATAGCATAAATATTTATAAACATGTTTGTCAAAACAACAACGAAATTTAAAGAGATAGGGATCAAGAAGCAAATCCGATGTTTCTCCGTGGCTTGACTGATTGCTCCGTTCTTCGCTCTCTGTTGTCCTCGGCTATCAAGGTGGCTTATGAATACTCCAATTGCTGCTCCAAATGGCTGAGAAAACACCTCTTTTCCAAGAGGAGAAATCAACACAATAAGGCTTGGGTTTTTTGAAGAAAAAAGAGAGAATGGAGAGAAGAGAAGTGGTGAGAGAATGAGAGAGTGAATGAGAAATGAGGGATGGTTTGAATGATCAGCAAGGGGTGGTAATTAAAGCTGATTGTGGCTGATAAAAATAGCAAATCCTGTCAGCCAGAGAGACCTCCCTTGGCCTACCATCTATGTGGCAAAGTTGATGGTTTCAACTTTGCTAAATATGGCATGGGGCAAATCTACAAAGCCACTAAATTTGGAGGGGGTTGAATGCAACTTTGAAAAGTCTTCAAGGGATTCTTTGCAAACTTAATTAATCAGCTAATAAGCTGATTTGGGTTAGCATATGGACGGTTTGGGCTGCCTAATTCTTTGCTCGGTTTGGTTCAACTGATGCGGTTCAACTGGGCCTTTTTCATAATTAACTAAGATGAATTTATTTAGCCCAAATTAAATTGGGAATAAATTAAAATTAATTATATTATGATTAAATATTCATAATTGGACCGTCTTCGGCTAGAAATAAATTCGCCTTGATACTTCAAATTACTTCTCGGGTTTATTCTTCGACCAGTGTCTGCCGAGCCAATTTTTGCCCTTTCTGCGAATCTGTCGAAAATAGTCAAAATAAATCAAAATTAACTATAAAATTAATTAAAATTCATCATATTCATATTTTTAGCACAATTTAATTATTTTATAATATTTAATTATTTTTTGACAAGAATTTAACCGAAACTGCATAAATTTGGGTTAAAAAGGGCATGAAAAAGTGTATAAATTTCTATGTTTCCAGCCTAGTAAACCCAATCATGTCCATATAGCCCATTAATCCCAATCATGTATATATAGCCCATTAGGCCCGATCATAATCAAATCATACAACCATCCATATCAATCCATCATTCAATTTCACATATCAATTCTTGCCGATTTGGGCCCACGAGCTCGGCAGGCCCATTTAGCCCCTTCTGGCCTGGTTGGCCAAACAGTGGCCCGAGACCATGAGATCACTCTCTTGGTCTCGGTAGTCGTATCGGTGTTCACACACAAATGTTCGCACGCTTGTGCGGTTGCCGACGCCAACCTTTTGGCTTTTCGACTTTTCAACATTTTGGTTTTTTTAGGATTTCGGCTTTTGCCGATTTGTCGTGTGTGAAGTGTATGTACACACCTGGTAAATGAGACGTGTTACACTATCCTCAGCCTTGAACTTACAACCAATACCAACCTCCAATCAATCACACACTTAACCACAATATTTACGAAAAACAAAAGCCTTACCATAACCTTACCCTGTGCCACCAGTCCTAATAGCCCTTCCTTAGCTACTACTCACGAATATCCCTTAGATCTGTATCAATCTTAATCGTTAAGACAAAAGAATAGGTGACTTGTATCCACTTAAGTGACCCTTTCCCTTACTATAGGCTATTCGGCCGACTTATCCCAAAATCAAGAACACTTACCCAAAAACTGAAACGTATGGATAGCTTTTCAGCAGAGACTTGTAGATCCAAGCTTGATGCCGATTTTTCCAAGATCCGATCCACCAAAAATCAAAGGAATAATGACAGCTCGACAAATATTTGGTTACTAGAGTATTTGACACAAGGTTTGGGGCGATGAAGAAATTGGCTCCAAGAGCAAAGGTTTTCAGCTTTTGAAGTCACGAATATTCGGTCCCCAACAATTGAGATGAAGGTAGGATGGCACAAGCAATGGAGAAAGAAGAGAATGATATTCGATTTAAGGATTTATAAGAAAAGAAAACACATAAGGAAGAGGCGAGGTTTAGAACAGAAAAACTGAAGGAGAATTCGGCAGAACACTATAGTTGCCGAAATAGCACAAAGGGAAATCCAATTGCCGAAATAGCACACAGGGAATTCAGCCCTTCCTATTCATACACAAAATCGAAACTCTGTCTACCCCCCAAAGTCCCAATCGGCTCTAAATCTTCCCCATCTCATCTCCTCGTTTTTCTCCCTAATAATTCCCCAATCATTTTCCTAAATTTTCTTTTCTAATCACTTTCCTTAGAGTCCATCATCACACCACTTCCAACCTTCTAGAAGGCCAAAATTAATCTCCTAAAAGAATACTAAGCTAGGATTCGAACCTAGGATCTCCTTGCTAGCCCATAACGCCACCTTCCTATACCCTAAGTGGCGTCACTTAGCCACTCCACCACAAGGCTCTTTGATGCCATTTTTCCTTATTTTTAGTTAAAAGCCCATCTACTCACCGCTCTGGTTCCTTTAATAATTAATTAAAAATTCCTTTTCCTCAAAGTTTGAACCCAGCATTTCTCCAACACCCCTAGACGCTCCAAGTTTATTAAAAGCCAACATGTCATTTGTCATTTTCTTGCATAAAAAAAAATTATGAGACCCAAACCTAAAAGCCCAATTCATCTAGGCCCAAAATTCGGGGTGTTACATCCTTATTATGCAAATAGACCATGGATAGTGGGATTGGAAATATATGACCATATACTATGTTTTATTATATGTTTTTATTAAGGGTTAATTATGTAAAATGATTAATAAGTTATATTAAATAAAACAAAAAAATAAATCATGCATTATGTTCATCATCTTTGCCAAAAATAAGAAAAGAAAAAGGGGTTTTAAATCTACTGAACATTCAGCCTTGGTTTTGCTTGATTGAGGTATGTTTTTGCTTCAATTTTTGATAATTTCTACGTTTTTGTGATCGTTGCTTCGTGTTCTCTAAAGCCCATGCGTTAATTCATGAAATTGATGATGATTTTGAGTTATGCCATTGTTGATGTTATGAGCTTTGTGATGTTAAGTGGTGAAATATGAAAGCTTGATGTTAGATAAACATGTTTTGTATTGGGATTTTTGATAAATTTGTTTATTGTAGACTAAATTGAGAAAGGTATAAAATGAGGGGTAATAAATGATAGATATGGGCTTATATGGACTAATGGAATATTCGGCTAAGCATGTGTATAAAGAAATTTTGTGTATTTTTTGATTTTATGAAATAGGGACTAAAATGTCAAAATGTGAAAACATAAGGGTTAATTTGTAAAATGCCCTAAATATGTGTATATGGATTGAAATGAACGAATTGTGTTATTAAATAGCTAAATTTGAATTTATATAGATCAAGAACAAAAGAAAACAAAATTAGATCGGGGGAAATCGAAAGTCGTCGAGTAGTCATTTCTATCCCTTTTTATCCATACGAGGTAAGTCGATATACAAATAAATGTGTTTGAATTGAATTATTATTGCTTATATGTGAGTAAATTGTGATATATGACTATTTGAGCTGGATATGTGAAATCCAGGAAAGTTCCGATAATGTGACGACGTTTGAAAAGTCCCGTACGAACCTTAGGAAGTAGTTAGGATACGTATGTCATGACATAGGATTTTGATATGTGTTATCGTGTAGGGCCACGTCTGGGACGTTAGCATCGATTTGTGATTTACGTGTAAGACCATGTCTAGGACATCAGGATCGTATTTGATTTCAAGACCCTGTCTTGTACAGTGGTATCGATATTGATTACATGTAAGACCATGTCAAGGACGTTGGCATTGTACGAGCATTCTGAGCTATCCAAGTATCCTATTTGATGCTGAATGGTTCAACGGGCAATCCGAGAAATGAATGAATATACGAATGTATATCCAAATTTCGGTACGTGTGTATGTATATGAAATTTGGCAATGAAAGGTTTGTATGTATAAGATCATTTGATATGTGAGCTACATTACATGATATGTGATTATGAACAAGTAGACATGATCAATTGAGATATAAGAGAAATATGACTTGTGATTGTGTTATGCCAGGAACCATATGTATGAAATGGTTCATAATTTTTATATATGATAAATTTATTTGTATATGGCTTACTAAGCTTTTATAAGCTTACTTTGTGTATGTGTTTGCATTGTTTTATAGATTATCAAAGCTATTTGGAGGTCGGGGGTTGTCGAGGATCTTCACCACACTATCGAATTATATTTCAATAACTTTTGAAAATGTACATATTGAAGTATGGCATGTATAGGCTAGAAGTGTAATATATGTTTTTGGACATGTATTTATAGCCATGTGATATGGCTTGATAATGAATGTGATTATAGAGTGAATTTAGTGTATGTTATGTGCCGAAAAATTTGGTATGTGTTGTTGTGCTCATGAATAGCCAAATGAAATGGTCAATTTTGGTATGTTTTGGTTGCTTTTGGGTTATAATTTGATGCTTGTAGGTATGACCCAAAATGGGTGGCAATTTGGCTTTGCAATTGGCCTATAATTGCCACAAGGTTGAGAATATGGGTGTGTGTCCCAACCGTGTCCTTCACTTTCCCAATTTGAAGCTAGTCAGAATTGCACATGAGCCAGACACACGGGCGTGTGACAAGTCGTGTGATTCAAGTCATGTTGCACACGAACTAGACAGACGGGCGTGTGACAGTCCGTGTGGTTCCAGTCAGTTTTGTACACGGGCTGAGACATGGTTCAAGGCACGGCCGTGTGAGGCACATGGCCTAGCCACATGGGCGTGTGCCCTGTTTTGAAAGAAAAATTTTCTATGTTCCGCAAAGTTTTCGTAAGAGATCGGTTTAGTCTCGAACCTTCTCTAAAGCATGTTAAGGTCCCGTAGACTTTCTAAAGGGACTATACGAGTATGAATTATTATGAAATGATGTTGTGTGATTGATATTGTGAAATGAGCGTAAAATGTTCTAGCATGTCCGGTAATGCCTCTTAACCCTAGTCCGACGACGGATATGGGTTAGGGGTGTTACAATACATGTACATAGAATTTGATTAATTTGTTGAGCTCATCCATGATTATTGGTTTATATATGTATTTACATGGCTAACATGGTTGGTGTATATGTGTTTAGGCTTTTGGCTAAATTGTGTTGGTATATGCTTTGTTTACTTACCTATTATAAGACTAAATGGAAAGTTAATTTCTCTGTTACATGAACTTACTAAGCTTAAATGCTCACTCTATCTTATTTTCCGTGTTTTATAGTGAATGGGAAGCTCGTTTGGGTTAGAGGCTTGTTGGATCTATATCACACTATCCATAGGCTCTTTTGGTACATTTAGTTGTTTAATTTTGGTTATAATGGCATGTATAGTGAAACACTCCAAACCCGGCCCACAAGCCCCGACCGGATCTGGTATGCTTCTTGAGAAAAACTCGTTTTGTCGTTTTGGAAAACATGTGATTTTATGGTAAGAGAATAGATTTGAAGTACGATCTTGTTGAAAGCCATTTTGTGATTTAAATTTGTATCTTATTAAAACATTATCTTTATGATTTTATAAATCAATAGAAGAACCGGGTTTAGAATTTATGATTAAGTTGAAAACCATAGGTATTTAGGTGTCAAAACAATTTAAGGTGTTCGTCAAAAATATTTAATTATTTAGTTGAAGTTGATCGTAGCAGAATAAAAATTTAAAACGTATAAGTAACATAGCTAATGGCGGCCTTATTACAAAAACATAACCCAAAATAAATCCCGAAATAATAAAAGAAAATGTAATAAGTTTAATTAAAAGGAAAACTGAAATACTGAGTTGAGCAATGGCCACCACGTAGTCCTTGCTGACCCGCTCCATCACGCTAAGTATCACCTGAAAAAGATATCCCACGAGGGGTGAGTCAACAGACTCAATGTGTAACAATACACTAAAACCCAACCGATCATAGCAATAAAGCCCATTTAAAACACATTTAGCCATAATCCCATAATATAGCAAATCAGATAATCATATGTACATATAAAATGAAATACAATCCCGAGCCCAACCTAGATATCCATCCGCTACACACCACCCGTACCTACCAATCACACCGTGGGGATTACTAAATCGACCCTCCATCCGCTACACACCATCGAAGGCAGTTGCTGCAGTCAACTTGCACATCGCCCTTATAAATTGTGGCATGGCCACCAGATAATTGTGACAGAGTCACCGGATTCATAATATGTGACCGAAGTCACCGGATTCATAATATGTGACCGAAGTCACCAGATTCATAATATGTGACATAGTCACCGGATAATGTGGTAAAAACCACCGGAACACTTCCCCTTTATCCAATCACCCATATGCCCATGCAACATACATATTATTCAGATATTATGCAATATACCCCAAAGTCATAACGGAATCATACTTATTTCATATCCATGCTTATAGCATTATTAACGATGTATTAGGGGTTTAACGTACCTGAATATCATGTACCATTAAATAGTACCCGAAGCCATAATTATTCATATTACTTATTAACACATGCTAACATTAATATTATTAATCTATCGGAAATTTAGTGTAAGGCTACACACCTGATAACAGTGAGAACTATACTTTCCCGCTCGTCGATACCTAAATATTTATCACACTTGATTAGAACACTAATACTTATAAAACTATATAAATGATAAGTAATCTAAATCCTTACTCTCGGAATCTCGAACAACAACTATATGCGATTTCTCTTCGATTGATGGTTCATAACCAGATGAAGAACCACGAACAAACAATGGCTCGGGGGTACGTACGACTTCAAATAATCGATTTTTACCGGCAGAGGGTCCACATCCCGATGGAAAGTCTCGGACTCCCGACACAGCCCTTCGTTTGAAATTTGAGGGTATAGCAGAACCACCCCTCTTCCAAACACTATTTACCGCTCTTTTCGAACCCATTCTTGATTGCCCCAAAATCTAACGTTCACGGAAAAATAATAATAATCGAGCGATAGAGTTCCCTAAAACGAAATCGATTAGTAGTCCATCTAAAATGATATAACAAGTACTATAAAAATCCTTACCTTAACATTCCGATTAAATTCTGAAAATCGTCACTTGCCTATGGAGTTTGTCGAAATCCTTGGATATTTAAATCCCGAATGATCTCCCCCCAAACGTCGGCTACAGAAGAACCCCGAAACTTTCCTTCATGATTCGGCCAAAGAAACTAGGAGGATTAGAGTCTTGATTTTCGACAATCAGAGAAAGATAAAGGAAAAGAGATTAGCCTAGAAGAGATTCTTACCGAAAAAGAATGACCAAAACGCAAATGGTCAAATGTTCTTGGCTTTTGATGAAATATGAAAAGAAGAAATGAAGGGGATGGAGTGTGATGCGAGTTGGCTTGATGACAAGTGGGAGATTCAGCTTTAACGAAAAGAAGAAGAGAGAGACGAGAGGTTTAAGGTGTTGCGGCAAAGGTGAACTTTTGGGAGAGAAAGATTCGGCCTAAGCAAAATAGAGAGAAAAGAAAAGAAACAAATGACCCTTATGGTCTTTTGAAGTTTCGGCCAGGGTGAACTAAAAGGGATGAGAGGTTCGGCCTAAACAAAATAAAGAGAAGGGAGAGATGATCAAAAGAGAGAGATGCACGAATGGTCACTTATTTGGTTTACGGTCTCAAAAGAAAAAGAACACAAAATCTATCAAGAAAGAAATCGCACAAGGAATTGCCTAAACCTCACAATGCACATTCGGCCAAGAGGAAAAGATGAGAGAAAAGAAAATGTTTTTGTAAGAGCAAAATGACCAAAATGAAAACTCTCTCAAGCTACTAACTTTTCCAAAACTAGTCACCAAAATTCGGTTCCCCCCTTTTGTCCATAATGCCGTCCATGTTCATGGTCAAAATGGCCATGAAATAATTTCCAAAACATCCACCTAGATACATGCCTTGTAATCCTCTACTTTCCCAAAGTTAAAGAAATTCTATCCGCACAATCTAGCAATTCTATCCCTTATTTCATGCTTACCATAACCTTAAGTCTTCTTGCCATAAAAAAAATGTCCATCTTATCCATAAATACCTCTTTGACCGACACTTAAGGAAAGCATGCAAAAATAATCAAAATTTGCACACCAAGTGATTCGAACCTCTTCCCTTCAAGTCCATCATGTGGCATCATATCCTTCTTACCAATAGCTCATTTATGCAAGCTATTTACTCATAAATTTCCATATGTCTTGAAGCTACTTACCATCTCTCCTTAAAGTGCTAAAATACCAAATTTCTCCTAAAGCCCAAATAAACCCGAGACTTCATAGAAACCTCGTAACCTTCCAAATCCACTTAACTAGTAAGTCCAATTTGCAATAACACCATTCTCATATTCTTGAAGATTTTAAGCACTCCTAAGCCCAAGGCCCAAACGACCCAATCCTACTAGGCCCAATTTCGGGATGTTACATATAGGTATTGTGGCTAATGTTGGCCTATATGTTTTGTTGTGAATATAGTCAATTGAGTTGGCTTGTGTTTTGGTATATTTTGATATGTATATAAGTAGCCGTGTCATGGTTGATATATGGCTTATTTTGTGTTTGATTAATGGAAGGTAAAAGGATGGTTAAATTTGTTTTGTGGTTTGATGAATTTTGTGGTGAACTGGTACTTTTGTATGTATGACTTATATGGTGATTTGGTACTAGTCTAGAATGGCATATTTGGTACCAATTGTGGCATGTATTGAGGCAAATGTGCTTATAAGCTAGTTGAGTATTTTAGTCAAATAAAGTACATGATTATACATGTTTATATATTGTCATTTAAGGTGCCTAAGGGCATATTGGTAGTATGTGATCATACCATTTTTTATAAGGCTAGAATATGCATGGTTTTGGTGCCTTATTGTGGCTTGTGTATATGTACATGTAACATCCCGAAATAGGCCCTAAACGGAACAGTGGTTGCGAAACCACAAATCTGAGATAGAAAAGTTTATTATGATTAATTATTATGATTTACCGAGTGATTAAATACATGTGTTAGAGTATCGATAAGAAATTTTATTGACTGCATGCTTAAATTGCCTATTAGGACTTGTTTGCAAAAGTTGCTAAATAGGGGTTCTAATTCATAGAGTACTTGATTGAAATGGGGGTTTGAAGTAGGAGCCCTTAAATGGTAATTAGACCATTATATTTTCCATGGACAAAAATGGACATACATAGATAAAAATAACTAAAGTTTTAATGAAGGGCATTTTAGTCATTTGGAATTAAAAAGGAATTAAAAGGGAAAAGGATGGCAAAATGTTGTCCATTTTCTTCACTAGGCCGAAATTTCAATGGGGACACCATAGCTAGGATTTCTTCAACTTCTCAAGCTCATAGTAAGTGCATCTAAACCCCGTTTTTAATGTTCTTTACGTTTTTGGAGTCCCGGTAACTTGTTTTAGCTTATCTAGCAATAATTTAACCTAGGGTTCATATTTGGAAAAATACCCATAGGTGAAATGTATTTATTTTGATGTTTTATGACAGAATATGAAATCTGAAATTATGTTAAAAAACTTTTGCTAAGTGATTTTAATTGAAAACGAGTAAAACGGCTTAATCGGTAAAAATATCTAATGTTCATAAGTACATGTTAGAGTGAGAATTTGATGTTGTCATAGAAGGGAAAAATGATCAGCATGTCATAAAACATAAGAATAATGGATAAAGTTTAATTTCTAAGCTTTCGGGAAAATGTGTAAATATGTAAAAATTTAGGGAAAAATCGTAATTTTTGCAAAGTTAGAGTCAAGGACTGTTTTAATTTCGAGTTTCTTAATTCGAGTTATAGTCAATTTAGTGACTATGACGCAAATGGACAGTTTCATTATGAATAGGGAAATAAATTGTTTTGATTTCTTTAAGAAATCAGAAAATTTTTTAATGTTCCTAGTTTGGTCTCGAACCGTTTCAATTGCAAGTTTTAGGGCCTCGAATGCCCTTTTCAGGAACATATTGGATGTATGTGAACGAATTAATTTTAAAAGCAAAGTTTTATGCCCTGAACTAGTAAGTTAAGTCTGGTAATGCCTCGTACTCGACTCTGGTGACAGTCTCGGATAAGGGGTGGTATAGTACATTTGTAGTTACAGGTACATGCCAAATTGGGTGAGAAAAATGGCTTGTAAAATGGCCTATTTTTGTCCACACGGGTAGAGACACGAGCATGTGTCTCAGCCGTGTATGACACACGGCCAAGTGACACAACTGTCTGTCCCTTGTAGTTTTCAAAGGGTTGCAAGTCAGGCTGTTACACGGCCTAGCACACGGCCTAGCACATAAGCATGTGAGGTTATTTCGAAGGGTACACAGCTTGGCACACGGATGTGTGGCTTGGTCGTGTGACCAAGTCAGTGAGTTACACAGGCAAGGACACGGATTGGGACACGACCGTGTGTCCCTACTTCGAATGCCCACTCGACTTGAGACACGAATGTGTCTCTTGGCTTCTAATACGTTTTTAAGGCCTCAAGTGCTCATATAAGGGACAATATGTATTTTTTTTTTACTTGGTTTCAATATGTTTATTGATACTAAGAAAAGTTAAATAGATGCTTTTTTTTTTGTTTTAATAAACTGTAAAGAAACTTTACAAATAATTATACTAAGAAAAGTAATCTATACAAATAACCTTGTGTAATATTAAATAGTAGTAAGTTTTCTTCTTAAGATCACACTTGAAATTCCTAAAAGGTAGAAGGAGAAGGGTTATTTTGAGTGAAATTTTTATTTGGTTTATTGATTCTTTTGCACATGGGATGGGAGGCAAAGGAGCTATAAGAAAATTTTGTATCGATAGCGATGTTGTTTTAGGGGTTTTTTAATTGAATATAGCCAAAAATATGTGTGAACTTTAGAATATCTTATATAAATTATTATTTCAATAGTTATGGGTTTCGAATGTTTTTATAAGTTTTTATTATTAATTGTATCGTAACACCCCAAAACCAAGCCTAAAAATTTAGACCAGATCTCGGAGGTCACATTAATCATCGAAGCGATTCTAGAAAAACTTTACCAAACGTGCTATCCAAAAGTCTAGTCACAAACACATTGTGCCAAATTCGAATAAAACGTTCAATCATTTAAAAATTCAAACAAATAATTTAGGTTATGTTTAAAATATTCGAGAATAAAAATTCCCAGTCTCTGAAACTCCGTCCAAAATAAAATTTTCAAAAACCCAAAACAAAACTCATACCACAATTTTTATAATTGTTTACAATAAAAAACGACTTAACAAATAAGAACTAATAAATAAAATTAATTGACATAAATAAAAATAAAAGAATAACTAAATATTTAGATTTTATAAACAAAACAAAACTAAATAAAAAATAGTCCCTCAAAACACATCTAAGGACTCAAACCTAGGACCCAAAGATACACTAACACACAACCAACCACAAGACCAATAGGCCCATTCTGACATAAAACACAACAACAAACCCAATTTTCTAATCTAGCCACTGACCCTACCTTCCAATCTTAAAACTTCTAACCCCAAATTTCGGGGATTTACATGTATAATTTGTTGTTTAATTATTTGTTGATGATGAGATGATATTATTATTGCCTCAATATTTATATGTGTTAAGGTTTTAAAAAAAAATATATTTTTTGGGATTCTTCTAAGGAATTTTGTACTTTGTTATAATTATAGGATTTGTGTTCAATACCTTTGGGTTTTGAGATTATGTTATCTTAAATTGTCTATTATCCTTTTCCTTGACTATAAATTTTATAAAACCAAAAACAATTTTTTTCCACAATTTTCTCAAAATCATGCAATTTGGTCCTAATTTGAGTTCAAATTGACAAAAGAGCTTTTGTAAGCTTGATTAAGACTTGATTTTGATTGTTTAACCATAGATGAATTGTTTAACCGTTTTGATTTTGATTTTGATTGTTTAGAGCATATGTCATAAAAAGGATTTAGCCTAAACTGGCAAATTCAACTAAAGGCAAATATTTTTCCCAGTTACCTTCAAATTCCAAAATACAACACCGAAGAATATCTTTCAAAATTTGTATAGCATGTTCGGATTGTCCATCAGTTTGAGGATGAAAGGCGATACTAAAATGTAACTGTGTACTTAGAGCTTCTTGCAACTTATTCCAGAATCGAGATGTAAATCGAGGATCTCTGTCTGAAATAATGGAGACTGGTACCCCAAGTAGTTTAGCAATCTCATAAACATATAATTCAGCCAATCTATCCAAGGAGAAATTCATACGTACCAGAATAAAGTGTGCAGAGTTTGTTAAACGGTCAACGATTACCAAGATGGCATCTTTCTTTTTCGAAGATAAGGGTAATCCCGATACAAAATCCATAGTAACACTTTACCATTTCCACTCCGATATCGTTACTGGTTGTAGTAACCCCAAAGGCACTGGATGTTTAACTTTGACTTGTTGACATATCAAGTATTTAGATACAAATTCAGAAATACCTCGTTTCATTCCCGGCCACTAGTACATCTTATTCAAATCATTATACAATTTGTTACTGCCCGGATGAATAAACATAGTACCATTATGAGCTTCATGTAAAATCTTTTGTACCAGTTATGAATTCCTCGGTACACATATTCTACCCCTAAATAATAAACAACCATCGAACCCAATTTGATATTCAGAATCAGAATTCAACTCACACTGTACCCGTTTAGCTTGTAATTCATCATCACTCTTCTGAGCTTTATAGATCTGTTGCAGGAATATTGGTCTAGCTTTTAACTTAGCTACAATCGAACCACCATTAGACAAAGATAACCAAGTGTTCATTGCTCTCAAACCAAACAAAGACTTTCTGCTTAGAGCATCAGCAACCACATTGGCTTTTCCTAGATGGTAATCAATAACCAGATCATAAGCTTTTAACATTTCAAGCCACCTTCACTGCCTCAGATTCAAATCTTTTTGCTACATCAAATACTTCAAACTTTTATGATCGGTGAATATGTGACACTTTTCACCAAACAAATAATGCTGCCAGATTTTCAATGCAAAAACAATGGCTGCCAATTCAAGATCATGTATTAGGTAGTTCTTTTCATGTGGTTTTAGCTATCTAGAAGCATAAGTTATTACCTTACCTTCTTACATCAAGACACAACCTAAACCATTCAACGATGCATCATTATAAATTACAAATTCTTTACCTGATTCAAGCTAAACTAGTACGGGTGCTTCAGTCAACAAGGCTTTCAATCTGTCAAAATTCTGCTGGCACTTATCAGACCACTCAAATTTCACATCTTTCTACAATAAATGAGTCATCGGAGAAGCTATCATTGAAAACCTTTGCACAAAACTCTGATAATATCCAGCTAATCCCAGAAAACTTCTAATTTCAGACACATTTTTAGTGGTTTCCAGTTAACAATAGCTAAAATTTTATTCAGGTCCACTCTAATACCTTCAACAGACACTACATGTCTAAGAAAACCAACTTCCCGAAGCCAAAATTCACATTTACTAAATTTGGCATATAATTGTTCCATACTTGGTTTTAAAAGCTATCTTCGGTACATCCGAGTCTTTTACTTGTAACTGATAATAACTAGAATGGAGGTCAATTTTCAAAAATTCTATAATGCCCCAAAAATATAGGGTCTTTAATTTTTCATGTTATGACACAAGTGGCTTGTTTGCTTTAATGGCTAAGTGATTTGGGTGTGTATAGGGGTGTGTGAGAAGCCTGGGTTCAAATCTTGGCTCTTGCAAAATTTTTATGTTTTCCCTTAAATGACCCTGGACACTAGAACTTAGGCTTTATTAGTAATAATGCTTGTTTTATGACACAAGAGGAGCTTGTAGCTTAGTGGCAAGTGGCGTGTGGTGTAACTGAGAGGTCTGAGGTTCAAGTCCTGGGATACGCAATGGGGTGTTTATTTTGCTGCTTGGGCTGGGTAGGTGGAAGAGTTTGATTGAAACTCTGTTGAGGTGGTTGTGGAATTGGTCAAGGGAGGAGATCAAGGGATATGATAATGTTGGTAAGGTTATGGAGGAGATTTAGGAGGAGAAAATCAAGGAAATTCAAATGTTGGTGTGGTGTAGCCGAACAAGGAGTCTTGGGCATGCAAATTTGGTTTTGGGCATTTTTGTGTTGTTTTTGGGTGTGCCAAACAGTAACTATTGTCAACCTTTAGCACTGTTTACTTTCATTTTCCTTTTCGAGTAGCCGAATATTGCATTTTGAGCATTTTTTCCTTTTGAGTTTTGTTCTGTCCATTCTAGTGCCGACTTCTCCTCCTCACAATCTAGTTGAGTTGTTCTCTTTCTCACCTTTTCTTTCCTCTTACTATTCAATTAAGCCTTTGTTGAATTGCTTATTGCTTGCACCCTCTTCTTTGACTGAATATAGCTTCATCCCTCCCTCTCTATTTGATTTTCTCTTGGTTTCTTTTCTAGCTGAATACTCTCTTCATCTTTTTGCTTCATTCCTTTTTTTTTGTTTTCTTCCGATATACACATATTGTTTAGGCCGAATACCCTTCTCCGTTTCGGCTAGCCATTTTCGGTCACTCTGCTATTAGGGGATTGGCCGAATACTCCTCTGTTCTACTATTGCTTTCCTATTTCAGTCTTCATAAGATTTCCTGACAGACGGTAAGGGTTTAAGTTATGTTACCTTTCGTCTAAGTCGAATGTTTTTTCTTTTATTTTTAGGTACCAATGTATGATTCCTTCCTTATTTCTAGGGTTTCCTCAAGGAGTGGTGGTGTACAAGTGGTTTTGAAACAACCATAGCCTTTTTCCTCAAGTATCCAATTAAGGTATATGCTACCTCATTTTCTAGGGTTAGACCGAATGTTTTCTTTATGTTGATGAGATAATAGTTGATCCTATCTAACAATATTTGTTTATAATTCAGATCCTCGGCGAGGCGTGTGATCAATTTTGGATTAGCGATCTTAGAGGATTAAGCCACCCTCATTCAATCAGGATAAGGTGGTGTATTTTGGGCTAAAAGTTAAGAAGTGGTTAACTTGAATCATCAGCTAATTAACTGAAGATCTTGTTGAGTGTAGGTTCGATACATGTGGGATTCTTCGCACGTCTCGCTAAACAGGTGTGTAATCACACTATTGTTTCTATGAGTCGGCAAAAGCCGAAAAATCGAAAAGCCAAAACTTCAACATTTTAGGCCTCACGAGCTTACGATCGCTCGTGTGGTAAATTGAGCCCACAATCATGGGCGATAGACTGTAGAGGCCACCACGAATGTCCTCGTGCTCTTGGGCAGTTATAGGTTTTATTTGGCCAAAATGGGCTGTATGGGCTCAATAGGCCCCACACGGAATAAATTCACGATAAGTGGAGAATATTGGACTGGGCTATATCGTTCGCATAGCTGTGACTGGATTTAGGCTAAATGGGCCACACGAGCGTGTGGGCCCACATGGGTCGAATATTGGGCTTTGGGCTTATTTACACCTTTTTGATCTTATATGTTATCTGTGTCGCTCGAAGCGACTGTAGACCTTCGGGAAGGTTGTTAAATAACTGAAATACCCCTAAAGAATAAAATGACCGAATACCCCCATAGAATAAAATGACTGTTATACCCCTAAGGGTAGGTTGACTGATGTGTTCATGATTTGAATATGATTGTTACTGAGTATGAAATTCTACATATACGTATGATTTATGACATGACATATTGCATAGGGTTGGGATACTATTATGGAGGAAGTATACTGTACTGGTGGCTTTGCCACATATACTGTTACTGGCAGCTTCGTTGCGATACTGTTACTGGCAGCTCTACTCCGTTATTATTACTGGCAGCTATGCTGCAATATTGGTGTGTTGGTTGGGTGGGTCGATTTTATTCCCTACATGGTGTGTTGGTTGGTACGGGTGGTGTGTTGGTTGGGTTGGTGTGGGTTACATATGTGCACCATATTGATACTGTATTGGGCTTAGGCCCACATTCATTTCTGTAATGGACTCAGGCCCAGACTGTTACTGCACATTAGGCGATTATACATTGAGTTCTCGTAACTCACCATTTTCTTTTAACTATACAGGTAATCCCCAGCCTTAGATGATTTGGAGCTACGAAGGACTCGGAGGTGGCCACACGTTCGCTATTATTTAATTTTAGACCTAGTTATTTAAATTTTATATTGGGTTGATATTTATGTAATAAGGCCTTTGGTGTTTTCAATTTCTTTTAATTGGGTTTAATTTCTTATTTTGAAATTGCCAAACTGATACAAATAAGTTTTCAAAACTAATAACTGTTTAAAAAGACAAACACACATTTTCAAACTTCAAAATGACATTAATTAGAGTAACTTTCGTAGATTTTTAAACTAAGAAACCAATAGTAACAAACATGGCAATCGTGCTTTCAACTCTTTTAATTCCATTGGGGCCATCTATAAGGTGCTATTAATATAGGAGTTGTTCCTGGAACAAGATCTATAGAAAATTCCACCTCTCTGATTGGCGGTAATCCAGGTAATTCTTCCGAAAATACATCAGGAAATTCACAAGCAACTGGTACTGACTTCATCTTTGATTCCCATACTTTAGTATCCAACATATATGCAAGATAAACACCATACCCTTTTCTGATATATTTCTGTACTGATATTACTGAAATCACATTAGACAACCCATCTAGTTTATCAGATTCAACCCAGAGCAATTCACCATTCTGACATTTTGACACAATACATTTCTGTTTACAATTTACCACTGCATCATGTTGAGTTAACTAGTCCATTCCCAAAATTACATCAAATTCATCGAAGGGTAACAATATCAGATCAGCCTAGAAACAATAACCCTTTACCATTAATGGACAGTTTTTACAAAATTTATCTGCCATTACAAATTGGACAGGGGATTTGAGACTTTAACCACGAATTTAGTGGATTCAATAGATAAATTTTTAATAGACACTAAATTCATGCATATGTATGAATGTGTTGAACTAGGATCAATCAAAGCAGTTATATCAGTATCAAGAAGAGAAAATGTACCAGTAATGACGTCTGGTGCAGAGGCATCTTCTCTTGCACGTATAGCATATGTCATTGCCGGTGCTCTTGCTTCAGATTTAACTGTTGAATCTTTTATAGCACCTCGGCTACCGCTGGCATTGTTGGGATGACGAGGTAGTCTACCTCTTGAGGTGGGGTTACTCAGCTTTGAAGTCTTATCAGTATCTTTTTCAATCCTTTCCGGACAATCTTTGAGAAAATGGTCAAGAGAACCACATCTAAACATGCTCAACTTCTCATACGGCACTCCTCAAAATGAAATTTATTACAATGTCTACATCTAGGTTTGGGGTTCCCAACATTTCTAACACTTGTTACAGATGGAGACGAAGATCTTGGGTTAGAACGTTGAGAACCTCGTTCTTTTCCAGAATACCCCGTAAATGTGGTAGAACGATCATGGTATTTCTTTGATTTATTTGAAGCAAATGATTGTGACTTGCCCATAAATCTTTCACCAGAAATCTAGACTTCTCTCCCAGCTTGTTTCTTTTCTTTACTTAATTCCTCGGCTTTGTGTGCTCAATCGGCCAGTACCACAAATTCCCTTAATTTAAGAATTCCAATCAATAGCTTGATGTCTTCACTTCATTCTTTTTCAAAATGTTTACACATATCAGCCTCAGTTGGAACCCATTCTCTGGCCTACTTGCTTAACCGAACGATTCCCAATTGTATTCTGATACAGTCATATTTCCTTGTTTAAGCTCTAGAAATTTTTTCTTTTTCTGATCTAGAAATCTCTGGCTAATATACTTCTTTCTAAATTATGTTTGGAAAACCTCCCATGTAACATTTTCCCTTGGCACAACAAAAATCAAGGTATTCCACCACTGATAAGCTGTGTCTTTCAACAGTGATACAACACGTTTTAGGCACATAGCTGATTTGCATGATAATTCATCCAAAACCCTTACTGTATTCTCTAACCAAAATTCAACCCTTTCCGGATCATCTTCGGCTCCATATTTATGGATTTTATCTATTGAAGGCTTACCAGTTCTAACAAGTTCAGCACCTTGTGGCATTTTAGGAACCGGTTGAGGAGTATGAGGGGGAGGTTGTTGTATAGTAGGATATGTTCTCAAAAATTCTGTGAACCATTCATTCATCATTTGAAAGAAGGCTTCTTTTGCCTCCTCACCTCAGCCCTCAGATACGGGGCCTTCTACTACTACTAAATGCAACTCTTTGTATTGAAGCTTGAGCAGTGCTCTCAGCTTCCTCAGATTCAGCTCTAGCTTGGTTGGATGATGTTACTATATGAAAAACACGTTTAAAATGATCAAGAGATATCACACTATCACAAATTATATAAGGGCATTTATAGCTAAACTCGTACTTGCTACGTTAGTCTAAGAATCGGCTAAATTGTAGCTTTGATACCGATAAATGTAACACCGCTAATCTGTATCCGTCGCTGAAATAGGGTTACGGAGCATTACCAGAGTTTACAGTTTAATTAAAGTTAATTTATGTCATTTACTATTCATTTCTAAAAATCAATCACAACCAATCATTGTATAACCCCAAACCCGACTTAGACGTTATGGTCGAATATGGCGTGTCACATTGAAGTGTCTTTCGAAAATTTGACTTGTTGGTAAAAATTCGTTTCTAAGTTTAAAAACCCTTATTATTATTATTTAACAAATCATCTAGTCAAAAACGTTTGCCTTATTATCTGCTATTGTTATAGTAGGTTGATTCAAAACTGCAGAAGCTTTTGAAAAATCTAATGTTTAAATTTCGTATCTTTGAAAATAGTAATTATTTTGAAAACTCGCCTTCTTCTAAACTAGCAGTTGAGAGTAAGCAAACAAAGCCCAATTAAAAATGTAAACAAACATAAATGGCCTTATTACATAAATAAAACCCAACATAAACTTTAAATTTAAATAAAAACAAGTGTAGAACAACTGCAGTTGTATGGCCACCTCTGAGTCCCTCACAGCACCAAATTGCCTATGGCTGGGGATTACTTGTACAGTTAAAAGGAAAGGGTGAGTTTATGAAATCTCAGTGTGTAATCCCCTATTAATCAGTCAGTATATAACATGCAGCAACAGTCTGGGCGTGAGCCCTATTCAGTAATAGTAGAGTGTGGGTCTTAGCCCAATGCAGTAACAGTGTGGGCCTTAGCCCAACATCATATCAGAACAGAGCAATAATGCAACCCATCCCAATCTAGCCAACACACCACTCCTTACTACCAACACACCATGTGGGGATAAAATCTGACCCACCCAGCCAACACACCAATATCGCAACAAAGCTGCCAGTAACAATATCGCAGCAAAGTTGCCAATAATAGTATCGCAGCAAAGCTGCCAGTAATAGTATCGCAGCAAAGCTGCCAGTAACAGAATATGTGGCAAAGCCACCAGTACAGTATACTTCCTCCATAACAGTATCCCAACCCCATTCAGTATGTAATGTCATAAATCATACGTGTATGCAGAATGTCATACTCAGTAACAGTCATCGACAAATCATGAACACATCAGTCAACCTACCTTTAGGGGTATAACAGTCATTTCCATCTATTAGGGGTAAAATAGTCATTTTACCCCTCTAGGGGTATTTTGGCTATTTTACCTACTTTGGGGTCTCAGTGCAGATATCGACCTCTCGGAAGGTCCGCAGTCGCCTCGACTGACTCCGGTAACCTAAATGGTCTTAACAGTGGAAATGGGCCCAAGGCCCATTACTCGGCCCAAGTGGGCCCACTAGCTCGTGCGGCCCATTCAGCCCAGATTTTGCCACGGCTATAAGACCTACATAGCTCAATCCAATATTTACCACAAATCGTGGATTTCATCCGTGTGGGGCCCACGAGCCCATTGGGTCCAGACGGTTCATTTCGGCCCAACGTGGCCCATTATGGCCTAAGCCCATCAGAAAGCTTATGGAAGCCTCCACAGTCATTCACCCGTAATTCATGGGCTCGGTTTGACCACACAAGCATTTGCACGCCCATGTGACCTCAAAGCCAAATCTTCTGACTTTTCAGCTTTTTGGCTTTTGCCGTTCGACAGTCAAAACAGTTTAAATGCACACCTGTTTACGAAACAGCTCCAAGTTCCACGAGCACCCAACCTAGATTCAAACATGACCCAATGTCAGTCCTTTAGTCGTTAGGGTAAATCACCCTCTTATTGACATTTAATCCAAAACCATCATCCTTACCTTGCTTGAATAATGTGACTTTAGTCCTCCAAGACCGCTAATCAGAAGTGATCACACTCCTTTATAGATTATCTGTACCACAAACGCCGATCTCATTAACCAATGTAGGCCATATGAGTGGCCTTAATCCAAAAATGATCTTTTATAAGAACATAATCAGTATACGGCCTAAACTCCAAAAGTGAGGTAATGCATTACCTTGATTGAACGCTGAGAATGAGGTTGCGACTATTTATAAAACATTTACACTCCACCACTCCTCAAGGAAGACCCTAGAACTGCAACGAGTAACACATCATAAAGAAGGAAACAACAGTCGGTAATCAAAAGATGAATAAGGGGGTATTCAGTTTTAAGAAAAAGAATAGAAGAGAACAGGTTTAACCAAAAAGTGAGGAGTATAAACACTTACCCATAATCAGAAACACTTGCAGCACTGGAACAACAAGATGCAGCAAAGAGAAAGTCGACACAGAGAGTGATAAAACAAAGGTGATATTCAGCCAAAGCATAATCGATAAGGAGAGATAGCTCTCGGTCAAAACGAGAAAAATATTAGGAGGTAGAAAACAGAAAAAGAAGAATCAGACCAAGTCAAATCGATTAAGAGCAGAACCTAGAAGGTAAAAGGAGAAATGTTCTGACAAAGGTAAACCGATTGGAAGGCAAGGGATATTCGGCCAAAAGAGGGTACAGATTTAGGAAGTGAAGAAGAGAGAAAAGAAAAGGAAGAGTTGCTCACAAAAATGACTAACAACTATTGACCGAAAAGAAGGGACCTTTGTTGGCTAATGCGCAGCAACCAAAACAAATCTGAATGAACCAAAAGTCTGAAAATGGGAGGAAAGAACAGAGAATTCGACAGATGCTAACCGAATGCCGAAAATGACCAACATTCTCCCCCAACCGAATTCTTAAGGCTTAAGTTCCCCCAAACGGTACAACACCTCCTCTTACTCAAACTCTTTGATTTTCTCCTAATATCTCTCCCCTTATCCCTCCTTGAACCTCTCTATGGCCAGTTCAAAATCCATTCAAATTCTATTCAAACTCCCCTTAGCTATGTTTCATTCGAACTCCACTACCTCCACAGCTATAGCAGCAAAATAAATACTTCATTGCGCAACCCAGGAATTGAACCTCAGACCTCACAGTTACACAACACGCCACCTTGCCACTACACCATAAGCTCTTTTTGTGTCATAAAACAAGCACTATTATTTATAAGGCCTTTATGCCAGTGCCCAGATTCATTTAAGAGAAAACTAAAAATTCGACAAAAGCCAAGATTTGAACCCAAGCTTCTCACACACCCCTATACACACCTAAATCACTTAGCCATTAAAGCAAACAAGCAATTTGTGTCATATCATGCAAAAATTAAAGACTTAAATTTTTTGGGGCGTTACAACTCTACCCCCTTAATGAAATTTTGGCCGCAAAATTTACCTGGTCAGAATAGATGAGGGTATTCTCGGCCATCGCCTCCTCAGGTTCCCACATGGCTTCTTCTAAACTGTGATTACGCCAAAGCACTTTGACTAGTGGAATAGATTTCCTCCTTAGTACTTTAACCTCACGGTCCAATATCTGGACTGGCTCCTCCTCAAAGGTCAGATCTAGCCTAACTTTGATCTCCTCGACCGGTACTATATGTGTGGGATCAAAGCGATAACGCCTCAGCATGGAAACGTGGAACACATCGTGAATCCAGTCTAATTCTGGAGGCAACTCAAGTTGATAGGCGACCAGTCCCACAAGCTTCAATATACGGTAAGGCTCAATGAACCTAGGGCTAATCTTACTCTTTCGCCCAAACCTCAGTATCTTTTTCTATGGGGAGACCTTGAGAAATACGAAGTCCCACATAGAACACTAAATCTTTCGGTGTTTAAGATCCGTGTAAGACTTCTGCCTATTAGATGCTTCCTTCAACCGATCTCGAATCAGTTTTACCTTTTTTTTGATATCAAAAACTACCTCTAGCCCCAAAACTCGCCGCTCGCCCAGCTCAGTCCAACAGGTAGGAGTACGACACCTACGACCATATAACGCCTTGTACTGTGCCATTTGAATACTGGATCGGTAGCTATTTTTATACGCAAACTCTGCTAGCGACAAATAGTCGTCCTAACTGCCTCGAAAAGTAATTACACAACTTTTTAAAATGTCTTCCAATATCTAAATCACCCTCCCTAACTGACCATCTATCTGAGGATGGAACGCAGTACTGAAGTTCAACCTAGTACCCAAAGCCTCATGTAATTTCTTCCAGAACCGAGACGTGAATTAAAGGCCTCTGTCGGATATGATGGAAATAGGTACCCCATGCAGTCTCACAAACTCAGCCACATACAACTTTGCCAGCTTCTGCAACGAGTAATCAGTACGGACTGGTATAAAATGGGTAGATTTAGTCAATTGGTCTACAATAACCCATACCAAATCCTTCTTAGTTGGTGTTAAGGGCAGCCCACTCACAAAATCCATGGTTACCCTCTCCCACTTCCAAAGTGGAATCTTAACTAGCAGCAGTAACCCTGAAGGCAGTTGATACTCAGCCTTAACTTGCTGGCACGTCAAGCACTTACTCACAAAATCAGTAACTTCGCGTTTCAGTCCTAGCCACCAGTACAACTCACGAAGATCTCAATATAACTTGTTTTCGCCAGGATACATAGCATATGGACTACTATGCACGTCCTGTAATATAGACTGTCTCAGACTAAAATCCCTCGGTACACAGACTCTCCCACGGAAACACAGTGCTCCTTTAGTATTTAGCCCAAAATCTGAAGTTTCCCAATTCTCAACCTGTCGGAAACGAGGAACCAGTGACTCATCGAACAACTGTTTACCCTTAATATGTTCAGTCCATGTCAGTTTAACTTGCAGCTCAGCCAACAAGCTACCATCATCAAACAAGCTGAGACGAGCAAACATTGCTCGCAAATCAGATATAGCCCTACAACTCAGTTCGTCAGCTACCACGTTAGCCGTACTAGGGTGGTACTCAAACAAGCAATCATAATCCTTAAGAAGCTCTATCCATCTTCACTGCCTAAGATTCAGCTCCTTCTGAGTGAGGAGGTACCTGAGGCCCTTGTGATCTGTGTAGATAATACTCTTCTCACCATATAAATAGTGCCTCCAAATCTTCAGTGCGAATACCACCGCGGCTAACTCCAAGTCATGAGTAGGGTAATTTACCTCGTGAGGCTTAAGTTGTCGAAACACATAAGCAACCACATTACCCTCCTGCATCAGCACACAACCCAAACCAACGTGTGATGCGTCACTGTAGACATTGAATTCCTTCCCAGACTTTGGTTGTATCAAGACAGGGGCCTCAGTCAGAACTTTATTCAGTTTCTCAAAACTTTATTGCTGCTTATCAGTCTAGTTAAACAGTACCCCTTTACACAGCAACTTAGTCATAGGGGCAGCAATCAAGGAAAATCCCTTAACAAAACGTCTGTAATACCCTGCCAGACCTAAAAAGCTTTGAAACTCAGATACAGTCTTAGGTGGTTTCCAATCCAGTTCTGCTTCAATTTTTCGAGGATCAACCCTAATACCCTCGGCAGATACTACATGACCCAGAAATGTCACATCTCGCAGCCAGAACTCACACTTGCTGAACTTAGCGTACAGTTGTTTCTCCCTTAAAATCTACAGAATAATTCGAAGATGTGCATCATGTTCATCCTCGGTTCTCGAATACACCAAGATGTTGTCTATAAATACCACCACGAACCGATCTAGGTAGGGCTGGAATACTAGGTTCATCAGGTCCATGAAGGTAGCTGGTGCATTTGTCAACCCAAACGACATCACTAAGAACTCGTAATGACCATAACGAGTCCTAAACGCAGCCTTATACACATCAGCCTCCTTAACTCTCAGCTGATGTGTAACACCCTGAATATTTGGGTCTGTGCATTTTATGTGTTTGACTGCTTAAAATATTAAATTGAGGATTTAGGGTACTAATTGGGCTCAGGAGTGGGCTAAAATCTCAGTAAAATATTTATGTTTGGGTCAAAAGGAAGGGAGCTAGAAATAATAATGTCAAATGTGGGCTTGGGGCCCAAAGTTTAGGGGCGCCACAAGGTAGGAGAGGGTGGCGTCAATTGTACTTAATGAAGGCCCAAATTTTGGTTAATTTAGGCCCAAGTTTTTGGGTCAAAAATTTGGCAGCCCAGGGGAGTTAGGTGGGACGGCACATTAGCTACAAAATAGGGGATTTTAATTCTTTTATTTTGATTATTAAATGAAGATAATAGGAAGAGAGGAATTAGGGCTATTTTTGAGGAGATAAGGGATTAAGATAATAGGAAAGATAAGAGCTATCAGATGATAGCAGAGTTGGCCGAAAATCCAACTCTGGAAAGGGGGTTTATTTGCCGAAAATTATTGGCCAAGTGATCATCTTTTTCATTTCATTTTTCTTCTTTCTCACCTATTCTCTACTAGCTGAATTTTCTTTTCTCTTGTGAGCCTCTCTCCCTTTCTTTGCCGTAACTCCCTAGCTCTCCTCTCCTCAATATTTTCTCTCTGAAAGCCGAATTCTCCTTGCTCTCCTTTCTCTTCTCTTTTCTTCAAGTTGGCCGAATCTCCCTTGGTCATTCCTTCATTTTTAGTTCTTTGAAAAAGCCGAAAGCACGACAGATCCTCTTCCCGGGATTTCTCCTAGAAGCCGAAACTCATAGATCTCAAATCTTTCAACAAGGATAGTCGAAATCCTCAGTAGGGTAAGCGGCGATTTGGGTTTCTTTTAATTTTTATGCTTTTGGAAGCCATAGTCGATTGACTATATGGAACTAACCTTGTGTTTTCTTTTCGGCATTCTGAGATTTGAAGAAGAAGTCAATCGCATAGATCTCTAAGTTATAGAATCGTGATACTTTTGGGATTTCAAGGTAGGAAATTTTATTGATTTTAGTATATAAAATCGGGTAGAATACTAACTATGGCCGAATATAGGAGAGGCCTATTTTCACATCTTTTTCGGCTTTTCGAAGCAAAGTGTAGATCGGTTTATCAAGGGTATCTGCATTAATCAGGTGTGTAACACTTCTACACCATCTAGATCTGGTTGTTAAGTACATGTTTATAAGTTTTATATGTTATGATAAATGCTGAAATATCAGCTTAACGATGGAAGCCCAAAGTGAGTAAAAGCAAATCTTCAGGTTAGTGAATGTTCTGATTAAATGATATAAGTTTGTTGATTGTATGTGATTGCATGAGTTGGGTTTGATGACAGGAGGAAGTTATAAGTTGTAGCGGTTTATACCGTGATCTGTTGTAGTGGTTTATTTTACCGTGATCTGTTGTAGTGGCTACGGCCATGATCTGATGATGAGCAGCACGACTGCCATCAAGGCGTGTAGCGGTGTGGGTTGATTGTAGAAATCCCCAATGGTGTGAATGGCTGGTACGGGGGCGTGTAGCGGATGGACACCTAGGATTTGGGTTGGGCTTTGCATACTATTTCTGTTATGTATATAAATTTTTATTATCTTGTTTTATGGAGCTAAAGCCCAAATCTAATGGTGCATGAGGGTTGCACACTGAGTTTCGCGACTCACCCTTTAATTTAACTATTTCAGGTTACACCTAGTACATCGGACCGGGTTGGAGAGGAACGCGAGGTGGCCATGCAAAAGAGCAATTGGATTCAGCAAAAAGGCTTTTTAGTTTAATGTTTTATATCTTTAAATAACGGGTTTTAAATCTCGTTGTAATAAGGCCATGGGCCACTAGTTTATATTTTGTTTTATTATGGGCTTTTATTCCTTTTAGTTGTTTAAATTTTTATATTTAATTGAACTAAGGGATGTATTTAAATTTGGGTTTTTAATTCATAAAGGCGTATTTTTTTTAAACTATCAATTATAAATTTTTCCGAATAAAAGGTTAAACTTTAGCAAAATATTTTCTGAAAATACGACAGGTTTTACAAAATTTTTCTTAGTGACATACCAGATTCGGTCGTGGTGTTTGGGCCGGGTTTGGGGTGTTACAAATTGGTATCAGAGCCAAGTTCAAAACTCGGCTCTGGGGTTTTTGGGCTCAATACGTTTTCTGAAAATGGGTTTTTGGAAACAGATATGTTTTTAAAGGATTACAGGTTTGTTAGCTCAGCATGACACCTGCGTCTCCAGCCCAAGTCCGCCAGGTAAGTATTCTGAACCATTATGTGATAGATTCATGTGGGCTTAATGGGCTATATGGAACGTAGGATAGTTAGATTAGAACTTGATGGACTTTAGGTCTAGTTGAAACAACTCCCAAAATCTCATAAGACTTAATTTCACTAATCAAACTCGTGAACAAGCCGCAGGACTAGGGTGTGGTAACAGGCATATGCATGTCTAGGATTGGATTCAGGAAGAGCTTGGTATTTAAGCAGTCCTAGTGACTCACCTCCTCTTCACTAGAATCCTACCTGGTGCGTAGTGACTATTCACTCTAGTTACGAGGACTGGTTGATGGGCTAAACCTTATAACTAAAACCCGAAAGGGACCAACTACCCTATTTTTGGAAAAAAATCCCAAGGTTTGTAAAATTTTCAAAACATATTTGATTTGTGAAAATTTCCAATCCACCATGACCTTATGAAATACCTATGTTTCGAAAATTTACCCTAAAATCTCACGTTTACAAGAATAACTCGGACCATGAAACTAGATTTTACTACAAGTACCCCTGTTTTAAAAAAACAAAAAAAAAACAAACAACATCAAAGTTAGAAAAATTACCAAACTACCCTTGTCTTGCGAAATTACCAAATTGCTCCAGATTTCAAAATTACCAAATTGCCCCAGATTTCAAAATTACCGAAATACCCCCGAATTTCAAAATTACCAAAATACCCCGGATGTTAAAATTACCAAAATACCCCTAGACTTCAAAATTACCGAAATACCCCTGAGATTGCAAAATTACCAAAATACCCTTATTTTACAAAATCACCAAGGAACCTTATTTTGAAAAATTACGAAAATACCCCTATAGGATAAAATTACAAAAATACCCCTGGGTAGTGAAAACAACAACAACAACAACAACACTTTTCTGTAATGAACGTGAGTTCATGGACGTGGATGATTGAATGTATATGTTTTTTAGAGGTTATGGACTTGAAACTGTATTGTGAATACGAATTCGAAAGAACTACTTGTAAAACTATTATTCATAAGACTGTTCGTGGTAAATCAGTGGAAAGAGTTAATGATTCATAAAATTTTTAATTAGATAAACATCAATCGGAAGAATGAGTACAAGGGGTCGAGGACGTCCGCCGCGTGGATGCGGTAGGGGTAGGATGACCTTGTCTGAGCCAATAGGGTCTGGTCACGGGTCAGGAAACGAAATGCCGGATCCTCCAGCTATGGAGGGAGAGTTACGGGATCAGGTGACCGGAGATGATGCTGTGTCTCAGGCGATGTTGCGGGTCCTTGAGAGAGTTGCTGGAGTAGGCATGGGCACAGGAGCCCGGAAATCTGTGCCGTAGCTGCTTAAGGCCAATGGGGCAGAAGTATTTAGGGGAGTTTCTGGTGTAGCCCCTAAGCTGAGTATTGGATGGAAGCGACTGAGCGCATAATGGATGACTTAGACTTCACAGTAGAGGAAAAGTTGAAAGGGGTCGTGTCTCTTCTTCGAGACGAGGCCTACCAGTGGTGGCTCGCGGTGAAAGAAGGTACTGCTGCAGACCTGATTGACTGGGATTTCTTTAAGGAGTCATTCCAGGGGAAGTATGTCTGTGGCTGAATATGAGGCAGAGTTTCTGCGCTTGAGCCGCTATGCTCGGGGAATGGTAGCAACGGAGTATGAACATTGTGTTTGGTTCGAGGATGGGCTGCAAAGTGCGTTAAGGGTTTTGATAGCACCGCAGCGAGAAAGAATCTTCGCTGTTATGGTAGATAAGGTTAAAATAGCTGAGGAAGTAAAACAGGTTGAGAGACAAGAAAGGGATAAGGATCGGGGTAAGAGTAAGAGAAGTTTTGGGTCATCAAGAGCATCTGGGAATTTTCAGAAGAGGCCTAGGACTGATGGGCCAGCTCGTGCTCCGACGGGTCAGAATCAAGCATGTTCTACATGTGGGAAGGCGCATTATGGGGAGTGCAGAATGAAAACCGGTGGATGCTTTAGGTGTGGATCCACAGAACATCTAATTAAGGACTGTCCTTAGATGGATCGGGTACAGCCAGTTGGCTGAGGTTCTGATCAGGCTAGGAGAGGTGATCAGCCTGGATCAAGGGGTCGTGGTGCAAGTAGAGGAGGAAATGGGGCTGGTCGAGGTCGTGGAGCACCTGGTAGAGGTGCAGGTAATGTAGACGCAAGGCAGCCAGGTCTAGTTTATGCAGTTCGTCGTCAGGAGGATGGTGACGCACCGGATGTCATCACCGGTACGTTTCTTATTGCTGATAGCCCTTTGCTTGTTTTGATTGATATTGGGTCAACCCATTCCTATGTTGCATGTTCCATATCTGAGACCTTAAGTGTAGACTCTGAAACAACCACTAGAAAGATGACTGTGGTTAGTCCTCTAGGACAATCTAGGGTAGTGGACAAGCTAGTTAAGGATGTACCGTTAGAGACTCAAGGGGTAGCGTTCCCAGCAGACTTAATGGAATTGCCATTTGGAGAGTTCGATTTGATCCTAGGAATGGATTGGTTGACAAAGCATCATGCTAAGTTGGATTGTGGGTCTAAGCGCATGGTGTTAAGTACCCCAGATGGCGGAGAGGTGGTTGTGTTAGGTGAGAGAAGGAACTATCTGTCCAACGTAGTGTCGGCATTGAAAGCTGTTAAGATAATTCGGAAGGGATGTAACGCCTTTCTAGCCTTTATTAGTGCTTTGGATGCTAAGGAGGTGACTGTCGATAAGGTTCGAGCAGTCAAGGATTTCATGGATGTTTTTCCGGAGGAGTTACCAGGATTACCCCCGGATCGCGAAGTGGAGTTTGGAATAGAACTATTTTCGGGTACAGCTCCGGTATCCATTGCTCCTTATCGAATGGCGCCGAAGGAGCTGGTGGAGCTCAAAGCTCAGATCCAGAAACTATTGGATCGAAGATTTATCTGACCGAGTGTGTCTCCATGGGGAGCGCCGGTCCTATTCGTGAAGAAGAAGGACGGGTCCATGCGTATGTGCGTGGACTATCGTCAGCTGAATAAGTTGACGATAAAGAACAAGTATCCATTACCCAGAATCGACGATTTGTTCGATCAGCTCAAAGAAGCTTCGGTCTTTTCTAAGATTGATCTAAGGTCGGGATATCATCAGTTAAAGGTGAAGGAAGGAGACATTCATAAGACGGCATTTCGAACACGCTACGGTCATTATGAGTTCTTAGTAATGTCGTTCGGTTTGACGAACGCGCCAGCAGCAATCTTGGATATGATGAACCGGGTATTTCAGCCATACCTTGATCGGTTCGTCGTGGTGTTCATCGACGATATCTTGGTATATTCTAAGTTCGAGGAGGAACATGATGAACATCTTCGTATAGTGTTGTGAAATTTGAGGGAGAAGCAGTTGTTTGCGAAGTTTAGCAAGTGTGAGTTCTGGCTGAAAGAAGTAACTTTTTTAGGGCATGTGATTTCCACAGAGGGAATTAGGGTAGACCCTCGGAAGATAGAGGCTGTATTGGATTGGAAGCCGCCAAAGTCTGTGGCGGAGATTCGAAGTTTCTTAGGATTACCAGGATATTATCGAAGGTTCGTTGAGGGGTTCTCTTTAATAGCGGCACCTTTAACTAAGTTGTTGAGGAAGGGAGTATCGTTTGTGTGGACTGACAAACAATAGGAGAGCTTTGAGAAGCTGAAGAGAATTTTGACGGAAGCGCCGGTGTTAATTCAGCCAGAGGCGGGAAAAGAATTTATCGTCTACTGTGATGCGTCACACATAGGTTTAGGGTGTGTGTTGATGCAGGAAGGGAAAGTTGTGGCGTATGCGTCTCGACAGTTAAGACCGCATGAGCTAAATTACCCTACGCATGATTTGGAGTTGGCGGCGGTAGTGTTTGCTCTGAAGGTTTGGAGGCACTACTTGTACGGGGAGAAGTCGGTAATTTACACCGACCATAAAAGTTTGAAGTATCTCCTTACTCAGAAGGAGTTGAACCTAAGGCAGAGAAGGTGGATCGAGTTGTTAAAGGACTATGACTGCTCGATTGAGTACCATCCGGGTAAGGCAAATGTAGTGGCGGATGCGTTGAGTAGGAAGGCGATAGCGGACTTACGCGCAATGTTCGCTCATCTTAGTTTATATGAAGATGGCAGTTTGGTAGCTGAACTACAAATTGCACCTATGTGGACAAGTCAAATCAAGGAGAAACAACTTTTGGATGATGTCTTAAGTACTCGAATCCGACAAGTGCAGGAGGGTGAAGTAGAGGACTACAGTCTGAACAATGATGGAGTTTTGTGTTTCCGTGGGAAGATATGTATACCAAAAGATGAGGAGTTAAGGCAGATGATACTTCGGGAATCGCATAGTAGCCCTTACGCTATGCATCCTGGAGGAGTCAAGATGTATCGGGATTTGTGAGAGCAGTTCCGGTGGCCAGGTTTGAAGCGAGAAGTTACGGAATATGTGGGGAAGTGTTTGACGTGTCAGCAAGTCAAAGCTAAACACCAGTTGCCTTCGGGATTGTTACAACCGGTAAAGATTCCCCAATGGAAATGGGAAAGAATCACGATGGATTTTGTTAGTGGGTTACCCCTTACGCCCACTAAGAAAGATTTAATTTGGGTAATTGTGGATTGGCTGACGAAGTCTACTCACTTCATACCGGTTCGGGTGGACTACTCTTTGCAACAGTTGGCTAAGTTGTACGTGGCTGAGGTTGTAAGATTACATGGTGTACCGGTGTCGATCATATCGGATAGGGACCCTAGGTTCACGTCACGATTTTGGAAGGCTCTTCATCAAGCAATGGGAACAAGGTTAGACTTCAGTACCACTTTTCACCCACAGACTGATGGTCAGTCTGAGAGGGTAATTCAGATCTTAGAGGATATGCTAAGGGGTTGCATCATCGATTTTAGGGGTAGTTGGGAGGAGTATTTACCCTTGGCTGAATTCGCGTACAATAATAGTTATCAAGCTAGTATTCAGATGGCGCTATATGAAGCGTTATATGGAAGGAGATGTCGTACTCCTACTTGTTGGACGGAGTTGGGTGAACGTCAAGTGTTGGGTCCAGAACTAGTTTCGAAAACGGAGGAGAAAGTTAAGTTAATACGGGCTCGGTTGAAAGAAGCGTCTGATCGACAGAAGTCTTATGCGGATCTAAAGCGGAAGGAGATGGAATTTGCAGTAGGAGACAAAGTCTTTCTAAAGGTATCTCCATGGAAGAAGGTAATAAGGTTTGGACGGAAGGGTAAGCTAAGTCCTCGGTTTATTGGGCCTTATCGAGTGTTAGAACATGTGGGCCCAGTGGCTTATCATTTGGAGTTGCCGTCAGAGTTAGAACAGATACATGACGTATTTCATGTCTCGATGCTAAGACGTTATCATTCTGATCCATCGCATGTGGTGCCGGTGGAAGAGATTGAAGTAAGGCCAGATTTATCCTTTGAGGAAGAACCAGTGCAAATCTTGGATCGAGACGTAAAAGTGTTGAGAAGGAAGTCCGTTCCTTTGGTCAAAGTTCTATGGTGAAATCACGGCACAGAAGAGGCGACATGGGAGCCAGAAGATGTTATGTGACAACAGTATCCCCATCTCTTTTGATCAGGTAAATTTCGAGGACGAAATTTATTTTAAGGGGGGATGAACTGTAACACCCTGAATATTTGGGTCTATGCATTTTATGTGTTTGACTGCTTAAAATATTAAATTGAGGATTTAGGGTACTAATTGGGCTCAGGAGTGGGCTAAAATCTCAGTAAAATATTTATGTTTGGGTCAAAAGGAAGGGAGCTAGAAATAATAATGTCAAATGTGGGCTTGGGGCCCAAAGTTTAGGGGCCCATAAGGTAGGAGAGGGTGGCGTCAATTGTGCTTAATGAAGGCCCAAATTTTGGTTGATTTAGGCCCAAGTTTTTGGGTCAAAAAGTCGGCAGCCCAGGGTAGTTAGGTGGGACGGCACATTAACTACAAAATAGGGGATTTTAATTCTTTTATTTCGATTATTAAATGAAGATAATAGGAAGAGAGGAATTAGGGTTATTTTTGAGGAGATAAGGGATTAAGATAACAGGAAAGATAAGAGCTATCAGATGACATCAGAGTTGGCCGAAAATCCAACTCTGGGAAGGGGGTTGATTTGCCGAAAATTAGTGGCCAAGTGATCATCTTTTTCATTTTATTTTTCTTCTTTCTCACCTATTCTCTACCAGCCGAAATTTCTTTTCCCTTGTGAGCCTCTCTCCCTTTCTTTGCCGCAACTCCCTAGCTCTCCTCTCCTTAATATTTTCTCTCTAAAAGCCGAATTCTCCTTGCTCTCTTTTCTCTTCTCTTTTCTTCAAGTTGGCCGAATCTCCCTTAGTCATTCCTTCATTTTTAGTTCTTTCAAAAAGCCGAAAGCGCGACAGATCCTCTTCCCGAGATTTCTCCTAGAAGTTGAAACTCATAGATCTCAAATCTTTAAACAAGGATAGTCGAAATCCACTGTAGGGTAAGTGGCGATTTGGGTTTCTTTTAATTTTTTGGCTTTTGGAAGCCTTAGTCGATTGACTATAAGGAACTAACCTTGTGTTTTCTTTTCGGCATTCCGGGATTTGAAGAAGGAGTCAATCGCATAGATCTCTAAGTTATAGAATCGTGATACTTTCGGGATTTCAAGGTAAGAAATTTTATTGATTTTAGTATATAAAATCGGGTAGAATACTAACTATGGCCGAATATAGGAGAGGCCTATTTTCACATCTTTTCTGGCTTTTCGAAGCAATGTGTAGATCGGTTTAGCAAGGGGTATCTGCATTAATCAAGTGTGTAACACTTCTACACCATCTAGATCTGGTTGTTAAGTACATGTTTATAAGTTTTATATGTTATGATAAATGCCGAAATCTCGGCTTAACGATGGAAGCCCAAAGTGAGTAAAAGCAAATCATCAGGTTAGTGAATGTTCTGATTAAATGATATAAGTTTGTTGATTGTATGTGATTGCATGGGTTGGGTTTGATGACAGGAGGAAGTTATACGTTGTAGCGGTTTATACCGTGATCTGTTGTAGCGGTTTATTTTACCGTGATCTGTTGTAGTGGCTACGGCCATGATCTGATGATGAGCAGCACGACTGCCATCAAGGCGTGTAGCGGTGTGGGTTGATTGTAGAAATCCCCAATGGTGTGAATGGCTGGTACGGAGGCGTGTAGCGGATGGACACCTAGGATTTGGGATGGGCTTTGCATACTATTTCTGTTATGTATATAAATTTTTATTATATTGTTTTATGGGGCTAAAGCCCAAATCTAATGGTGCATGAGGGTTGCACACTGAGTCTCGCAACTGACCTTTTTAATTTAACTATTTCAGGTGACACCTAGTACATCGGACCGGGTTGGAGAGGAACGCGAGGTGGCCATGCAAAAGAGACAATTGGATTCAGCAAAAAGGCTTTTTAGTTTAATGTTTTATATCTTTAAATAATGGGTTTTAAATCTCGTTGTAATAAGGCCATGGGCCACTAGTTTATATTTTTTTTATTATGGGCTTTTATTCCTTTTAGTTGTTTAAATTTTTATTTTTAATTGAACTAAGGCATATATTTAAATTTGGGTTTTTAATTCATAAAGGCGTATTTTATTTAAACTATCAATTATAAGTTTTTCCGAATAAAAGGTTAAACTTTAGCAAAATATTTTCTGAAAATACGACAGGTTTTACAAAATTTTTCTTAGTGACATACCAGATTCGGTCGTGGTGTTTGGGCCGGGTTTGGGGTGTTACATGATGGTACCCAGAACGAAGATCTATTTTGGAGAAAACCGAAGCTCCTTGCAGCTGATCAAATAAATTATCAATCCTCGATAAAGGATAATTATTCTTGATAGTAGTTTATTCAGTTGCCAATAGTCGATGCACATGCACATGAATCCATCCTTCTTCTTTACGAACAACACTGGTGCTCCCCATGGAGACACACTAGGTATTACGAATCCTCGATCCAACAGTTCTTGGATTTGAGCTTTCAACTCCAACAGCTCCTTCGGTGTCATCCTATAAGGAGCGATGGACACTGGAGCTGTTCCAGGCAGTAGCTCAATACCAAATTCAACTTCGCAGTTCAAAGGCAACCCAGGGAGCTTATCAAAAAATACATCAGAAAAATCCCTAACTATTCTGATATCTCCCACAGAAGGACCCTCAGAATTAGATACATCAATGTAGGCTAGAAATGCCTCACAACCCTTGCAAACCAGTTTTTACGCCCTTAATGTAGAGATCACATTAGACAGAAAGCCCCTTCGCTCCCTAATCACAGCTACTTCCTCATCCTCAGTAGTCCTTAACAGCATATGCTTAGCAGCACAATCCAAACTTGCACGGTGTTTTACCAGCAAATCCATCCCCAAGATTAGGTCGAATTCACCAAACGGTAGCTCCATCAAATTCACTGGAAATATAACTCTTTGAACCTCTAGAGGCACACCTCTGAACAACTTGTCTACTCTTACTGACTGTCCCAGTGGACTTAACACAACCATCTCATTCACAGTACTCTCACACATGATACCCAAGGTGCCAGATACAGTGCATGCAATGTATGAATGCGTAGTCCCTATATCAATCAGAGTAGTGTAAGGTACATTATGAATTAGGAACGTACAGGTTATAACATCTGGAGCATCACCATCCTCTCGCCGACGAGCAGCATAGACTAGTGCTGGCTGCCTCGCCTCAATGTTACCAACACCTCTGCATGGTGCTCTACGACCTCGTCCCACACCATTTCCACCCCTGGCCTTTGTAACACCCCAAACTCGGTCAATACGCCACGATCGAATTTGGTATGTCACTAAGGAAAATATTTTTGAGAGAATTGAATTAACAATTAAATTTTGTGAAAAACTCATTGAAATTCTTTATTTGTAGAAAATAAGTTAAAACTGAAATTTACTTTGAAATTACATAAAACTTTAAAATAAGTAAATTAATCATAAGTTAGAAAAGGCTATATCATTTTAAGAAAAACTCGAATAATTACTTTGAAAACCATTTGCATTTGATTGTAGAAACTTAATTTTTGAAAATCATTTAAATTATCGAAAGCACTTAAGTTGTTAAAATTATCAAATGATTTATGTTACCCGATAGTAACGTTTTAAAAACCATCGCATTTTGTAGTTTAGAAAACTTTATGCTCAAATTATTATCAAACATGTAATTTGTAAGCCCAATTTAAAACAATTCCAAAACATATAAATAATCCAAAACATAATTAAACAGGCCTTATTACAAATCCATAAAATATGAAAACCAAATTAAAATAAAATGCCCAAATGGAAGTTCATATAAAAACCAACTTTTATTGCATGGCCTCCTCGAGTTCATCCGGCTCCATTTCCGCGATCTCACGAATCACCTGAAAATATAAGGGAGAAGGTGAGTCACCAAGACTCAGTGCATATTCCCTCTCCCGGGTAAATACCACATACTTACACAAATTATGACAAAGCAACATATGTGTATAATGCACCCAACCTAGCCATCCATAACCCCTTTTCTACCCCGTGTGGTACCAAACCACTGGTGGTGCCAAACCACTGGTGTCCAAAGACACAATTGTGATACCAAATCACTGGTGACCGTAGTCACGAATAATCCATCTGTGGGGCCAACCCACGTGTGATACCAAATCACTGGCAGACAATCCCATATCTCAAAAGTGGGGCCAACCCACGGTGGAATTAACCACAGGGACAAGTCGCTATGAGGTGCCAAACCTCTGGTGTCCGAAGACACGAATGTGATACCAAATCACTGGAGATACCAAATCTCTGGTGTCCGAAGACACAAATGTGATACCAAATCACTGGTGACCGAAGTCACAATATCAATCTTCCCCCTCCTCTCATGTTGCCCATACCAATGCAATAAACAAATCATGTCAATATACTTTGATATGAATCACATAACAAAAAAATATTATAAATCGTAGATCATGATTTCAATCCTCATGTATTAACAACATATCGAAACGGAATTACCCGAATCCTCATTCATACCATCATGGTATCATATCCAAATCTCATCGTTTTTCCCACTTTCATAATATGATTAGTTATAAAACACACATAAATACATATATAAACCAAGTTATAAAGTGTGTAAGATACACACCTTTCACCAAAGCAAAAACTATCTTCCGAAGATCCGATCTAACGCACTAGATCACTTTGTCCCACTCCGATTCGCTAAAGGAATGACTTAAATCGATTGCTTCTGAAATCCCAAAGAGCCTAAGAGAATAATCGAATCCTAAATGGTTAGAACCTTGCAAAACAATGCCCAAAGGTTCGGCCTTTGACCATAAGAAAACATCATAGAAACGAGAAAGAAAAGAAAGGAAAACGTCCATGAACACTTACCCCTTTTTATCCAAAATCAATAGAAGAAAACCAAGGAGAGTCTACCCTTGAATATTCGGCCAAAACAAGGACTAAAAGAGAAAGAGAAAGTTTCAGCAAAATGATACTAAAAGGAAGTAGAAGATTCGGCTATGGTGAAGTGAAAAAGAAAAGAAGAAATAGAATGGAAGTAGATGTTTTATCTTTGAACAAATGAAAAAGAAATGGTATTTGAGATGGAGAGATATTCGGCCAAGAGAGTGAGAAAGAAAATGTTTATGAACCAATGTCAAAAGAAAAGAAAAGAGAGATGAGGGAGAGAGAGGTTCAGCCAAACACTTAATTTGCCAAAGAAGAAAAGTGCTCAAAATTGCACCAAAAGATCAAAGTGCATTCGGCTAAAGAGAATAACTTTGAAGATGAAAGAAATAAAATACCAAATGGTGCACAAAAGAGAAGAATTGGTAAAGTTCAAAGGAGTTTCGGTTTTGACACAAAACAAAAGTTGAATGTCTACCTAACTAGCCGAAAATGCCTACTAACCAAAGAGAAAATTGGCACTAACTAGCTACCAACCAACCAAAAATTCGGCCACCCCAGATGATTCAAAACCTCTCTTATGCTTATTCCTATCGTAACTCTGCCTTGCAGATTCCTTTATCCCTTCGGCTATCTTAGCCTTTTCAACCAAAGCAGCAAACTCTCGCTCCTGATGTGGAGCAATCAACAATCTCAGCTCGTCCTTCAAACCATCTTCGAATCGAACACATCGCTCGTGCTCCGAAGCCACAATACCTCCAGCATACCGGCTCAATCTTAAGAACTCAGCCTCATACTCTGATACAGATTTACTCCCTTGGACCGAACTCAAAAATGCCTTACGCTGCGCATCAATGTAACTAGACCCGATATACTTCTTCTGATACGCTGCCTTAAAGAAGTCCCAAGTGAGATCCTCCGCTGCAGCACCATTCCGAACCGTGAGCCACCACTGATATGACTCGTCACGAAGAAGCGACACTATCCCTTTCAGCTTTTCCTCGGCATTGAGATCCAGATCATCCATAATTCGCTCCGTCGCCTCTAGCCAATATTCAGTCGAACTGGGAGCTACACCCGAAACACCTCAAAATACCTCAGCTCCGTTGGCTCGGAGTCGCTCGGGTACAGATTTCCGAGCTCCCGCGCCTCCACCTACTCTAGCTACCCTCTTAAGAACTCGCAGCATCACCTGAGACACTGCATCATCCCCCGCTTGATCCTGATGCTCAACTCCAACCGCTGGTGGTGGGGCTGGTGGTACCTCATTCCCGGATCCTTGACCAGACCTCACTGGCTCAGACACAGCCATCCTACCTCGACCACGTCCACGAGTAACACGACCTCGACCACGAGTACTCATGTCTAACGTCTCGTCTTATCTAAGTTAAAATTTTTATGCACTAGTCATTATTCCGCTTTCTTTAAAGAACAGTTTTATGAAAAAGATTTCTATAAGAGGTTGTTTCGTGAGTACATCCAACCTATAGTTTTGGGTCTCTAAAGTAGTTCCTACTACTATATAGTCATATCAACATCATCATATCATCAAAATCAACAGTTTTGATGTACTTACCAGGGTAGATTGATGCCGGAGACTCGGGGCCATGCCTTTCCAAACATTAAATTTTCAATAATGACATTTTAAAACCATACTTTAAAACATTTTGGGCCTCCGGCCCACAGCCGAGCTTTTGAACTTAGCCAATTTGTAACACCCCAAACCCAGCCCATTCAATACGACCGAATTTGAAATGTCACTGCGAAAAACGTTTGAAAAACTTTTGACTTAGAGTTAAAACCATAAAAATTTGTTGTCTTTACTAAAACATTGTGTAATTAAAGTTTCAAATAAAATTTAGTTGTTTAAAATAAAACATTTTCAAATAATAATATAATTGAAACTTAAACATAATAAAAGTCCTTAAATACTTAAAGTGGCCCTTATTACAATAAATAACCTTTCATAAATAAAATGTGTAAAACAAATAAAATATCTTCTGCATGGGCCACCTCGTATCCACTCCAACCCGGTCCGAGCATCACCTGAAAGGTTTGAGAAAAATTGGGTGAGTCACTCAGACTCAGTGTGTAATTACTCCACTGAATTCCACCCACATGTTAACCACATAATGACCCATATATCAGATAACAAGATATCATATTCACTTAATTACACACTTTGGGCTTGGCCCATATTCATATCACTTATCAGGTAATAGGGTAATTAACCGCATAATTCAACATATCGGGCTTAACCCATTTCCACAATGATCCACATTCATATACTGGGCTTAGCCCATTTCTTAACCCAACCCACATTCACATATTGGGCTTGGCCCATTTTCATATCAATTACTCATATCAAATAAAATTATGCAAAGTGCACCCAACCCCAACCTAGGGTCCATCCTCTACACACCCCCGTATCCAGCCTACCACACACCAGGGGATTAACAAATCACCCTCTCCTTTTTACTCCAAAGGCAATCAATCCCGTCCACGTGCAATTAAGCACAACAATCCACAACGCGACCTCAGTCAGCGCCAATCCACGATGTAGCCGTAGCTAACACCAAAACCACGATGGGACACATAGTCACTCATCAACCACGATATGGCACATAGCCGATATCAACCACGATGAGGCACACAGCCGCTCATCAAGCCACGCGAACTAAATCGCAATTAACCCACAACGTGACCTTAGTCAACGTCAATCCACGATGTAGCTCAAGGCTAACATCAAACCACGTACTCGAAGTACACCCGTACCTTCTTTCATATCATATCCCAACCCATGCACATGTAACATAAATAATGATATAATATAATGATGCGTGAGCATGTTCATCAAGCATAGTCATAACACATATTCATATTAATAATCACATATCATCAGGTTTGGTACTTACCGGATTATCGACATACCCCTTTAAGGGTATTAATCTCATAACTTTTACTGCACTTGTTAGTACATAATCAACACATACAAATATAGCAAAAACCCAGAAAACGGTGGGTTAATCACACACCTGCCTATTAGTGAAATCTCGAACTACTCAAATCTAACATGATCTCGAAACGTGGTTCTTCCTTCTCCCTAAATGCCGATTTGGTCTCCTACCAAATCCCGAATCACACTCTGAGTTCCTTTCCTTTAGCTACACACAAAAGAACACCTTTTTATGGCACTATGAACATTTGGCCAAACCACAAAACTATAAGCAAAACCATTCGGCTATACCATCAAATCCCGAAATATCATCGTTTGAAATACTAAGTCTTACCTATAGACTTACCCCAAAATGGTTGTCAAAGAATTGGGGCTTAGAACAATTGCTTCCAAAGTCCCGAAGAGCCTATCTTCCAAAACCGTTTGAAGAAAACCAAAAGAAGTCCTACTCTTGATGATATTCGGCCAAGGCAAACCAAATAGGATATGAGAGTTTCGGCTATGGTTTTGAAAGAAGAAAACAATTGATATTTGGCTCAAAAGAGATGAAGAATTAGTATGGCAAAGAAAAATGAAAAGGGAAGAAGGATGATTCGGCTTTAGCAACCAATGAAAGAAAAATCAAGAGGAATGGGGAAGAAAGAGATTCGGCCAAGAAGAAAGTAAAAGAAATGTTGTGATTTTGAACAATATTCAAAAGAAAGAAAAGAGAGAAAAAGGGATTAAGAGATTCGGCCAACACCTATTTTACCAAAGAAGAAAAGTGCGCAAAAATGCACAAGGTTCAAATGTAGTTTCGGTTTCAAGAGGAAAAATGAAATAAAGAAAATAGGATTTGGTTTCAACAAAAAATGAGAGCTAAAACAATAAGCAAAGATGCACCTAATGCTTAAGGAACATTCGGCTGAGGAGAAAGGCTTTGGAGAGGAAAATGAAAATGCAAAAAGGTGCACAAAATGCAAAAGTACTAACCAAATCCCCCCATACTTCCTATCAACATTCGGCCACCCCCCTAGCCACACATGCCGTCCACATACATGGACTTCCAAGTCAAACCTATCCACCCAACACTTTCCAAAACCAAATACCTTATATCATGCCTTATGCTCTCCCATTAGCCTTAAAACCATTGATTTCTTTCCCAAACATCAAACTTACCTTAAACTAATATTCAACTTGCCATAAAGAAATAATTGAAAGTCCAACCTACCATATGTAAAGCTTGACCGTCCATTAATGCTAGGATACATAAAAAAATAAAGTCTTCAAAATGCTAAACATGCTACTCGAACCATTTCCCTCAAGCAACTCTTCATGCATCTTAACCACCTTGCCACTAACTCCACATGTGCTAGATTTTAACACTTAAATTAACTTAAGTGTCAAGTTCACTTAATCCACTTCACTAATTTCTTCAACTTAAAAATTATTCTAACTTCGAAACTAAATCCAAACCTTCACAAAACTATACTAAGCCCACAATAAAAATCATACCCGAGCTAACACAAGTAACAATATGATATTCAAATTTTCCTAAAGCCCAAGGCCCAATCCTACTAGGCCCAATTTCGGGATATTACAGCCTGCCCACAGCCTCTCTATGGCTGCTGACCACCTCTCGCTTGCTGAACATAACCCTGACCTGCAACTTGCATCTGAACAGGCCTCTGAGGACAATTCTTGACTTGATGCTCCAAAGACCCACATCTGAAACATGCCCCAATCTTATTAGGCCCCAGCTTAGACTGGCCCATCAAACCTGGTATTTTTTTGGGCCTTCTAGAAAAACTTTAGGGCTCTGAATCCCTCTTATATATGCCCCTATTCTTCTCACGATTTTGGCGCTCAGATGATTTTCGCCTTTTCTACTAGGGCAGCAAAATCTCGCTCCCTCTACGAAGCTATCAAGACTCATAACTTATCTCGAAGGCCGTCCTCGAATAGCACACAGCGTTCATATTCAGTCGCCACTATCCCACGAGCATAACGACTCAGTCGCAGGAACTCTGCCTCATTCTCTACCACAAATTTATTCCCCTGGGTCAAGCTCAGAATTTCCCTTCTTTGGGTGTCCACATAACTTGCGCCCACATACTTTCCTTGGAATGCCGCTTTAAAAGAATCCCACGTTAACTGGTCGGCCTGAGTACCTTCTCTCACGGTAAGCCACCACTGACAGGCATCGTCTCGCATTAAAGACACTGCACCTTTTAGTTTTTGTTCAGAAGTATAGTCGAGGTCATTCATTATTTTTCCTGTGGCTTCCAACCAGTATTCAGCCACATTAGGGGCTACTCCAGAAATACCCCTCAAGATTTCTGCTCCATTCGACCGGAGTCATTCTGAAATCGACCCATGGCCCACAGCACAAGTACTGGTCCCTGCGACCCTTTCTAGAATGCGAATCATAGCATGGGATAGTGCATCATCCCCAACCGCTCGATCGTATGATCCCACCTCAGTCACCGGTGAAGCTGGTGCCTCCCTAGCCTCGACATTGAGCATGTGGCCTGATGCCGAAGACCCAGCCCTAGCACCTCCTCGGCCTCTACTGCGGCCTCGTGTACCCCTTCCGCGAGCACCTCTAGTGCTCATATCAAATAACGTATTATCTGTTTATGAAGTTTTATGTATCAGTTTGTAATTCCAGTAATTATTAATAGATGTCTTATGAAAAGTACTAATCAGAAGTTTGTTTTCGCAAATCAAGGTCTCCCTACAGTTTCCAGTTTCTTACTGTCTCGGTTTACTCCAACTAAAGAGTTTCAGTACAGTCCTATATTTATAGTAGTCTCTCAGTGTATTTTAGTTCAAACAGTCTACAGTATAAAGAAAACTTACAGATTCGGTGCTAGAAACTCGGTGTGCCACACTTGTAAACCTTCCAAAACACTTCAAAAATAGTTTTCCAAAATTCCAAATATTTTCAAAACCCATTCTACAGCCGAGTTTTGCAACTTGACTCTAATAGCACTAAATGTAACACCCCAAACTCGGCCTAGATGTTATGGTTAAATCTGGCGTGTCACATTGAAGTGTCTTTCAAAAATTTGACTTGCTGGTAAAAATTCGTTTCTAAGTTTAAAAACCCTTATTATTATTATTTAACAACGAATCTAGCCAAAAACGTTTGCCTTATTATATGCTCTTGTTATAATAGGTTCATTCAAAATCGCAGAAGCTTTTGAAAAATCTAATGTTTATGTTTCGTTTCTTTGTAAACAGTAATTATTTTGAAAACTCGACTTCTCCTAAACTAGCAGTTTAAAGTAAGCAATCAAAGCCCAATTAAAAATTTAAACAAACATAAATAGCTTTATTACATAAACAAAACCCAACATAAACATTAAATTTAAATCAAAACAAGTGTAGAACAGCTGTAGTTGTGTGGCCACCACCGAGCCCCTCACAGCACCAAATCGCCTATGGCTGGGGATTACCTGTACAATTAAAAGGAAAGGGTGAGTTTACGAAAACTCAGTGTGTAATCCCATATCAATCAATCAGTATATAACATGCAGTAATAGTCTGGGCCTGAGCCCTATTCAGTAACAGTACAGTATGTGTCTTAGCCTAATACAGTAACAGTGTGGGCCTTAGCCCAACACCATATCAGAACAGTGCTATAATGCAACCCATCCCAATCCAGCCAACACACCACTCCGTACCACCAAAACACCATGTGGAGATAAAATCGACCCACCCAGCCAACACGCTAATATCGCTGCAAAGCTACCAGTAATAGTATCACAGCAAAGCTGCCAGTAACAGTATTGCAGTAAAGCTTCCAGTAACAGAATATGTGGCAAAGCCACCAGCACAGTATACTTCCTCCATAACACTATCCCAACCGCATGCAGTATGTCATGTCATAAATCATACGTGTATGCAGAATGTCATAATCAGTAACAGTTATCTACAAATCATGAACATATCAGTCAACCTACCTTTAGGGGTATAATGGTCATTTCCGTCTATCAGGGGTAAAATAATCATTTTACCCCTTTGGGGGTATTTTAGTCATTTTACCTACTTTGGGGTCTCGGTGTAGATATCGACCTCTCGGAAGGTCCACAGTCGCCTCTAGCGACTTCGGTGACCTAAATGGTCTTAACAGTGTAAATGGGCCCAAGGCCCATTACTTGACCCAAGTGGGCCGACACGCTCGTGCGGCCCGTTCAGCCCAGATTTTGCCACGGCTATGAGACCTACATAGCTTAGTCCAATATTTTCCACAAATCATGGAGTTCATCCGTGTGGGGCCCAGGAGCCCATTGGGCCCACACGACTCATTTCGGCCCAACATGGCCCATTACGCCCTAAGCCCATGAGAAAGCTCATAGAGGCCTCCACAGTCATTCACCCGTAATTCATGGGCTCGTTAGGGTAAATCACCCTCTTATTGACACTTAATCCAAAACCACCATCCTTACCTTGCTTGAATGAGGCTACTTTAGTCCTCCAAGACCGCTAACTAGAAGTGATCACATGCCTTTATAGATTATCTGTACCACAAACACCAATCTCATTAACAAGGTAGGCCATATAAGTGGCCTCAATCCACAAATGATCTCCTATAAGAACATAATCAGTATACAGCCTAAACTCCAAAAGTGAGGTAACATATTACCTTGATTGAATGCTGAGAACGAGGGTTGCGACTATTTTGAAACCATTTACACTCCACCACTTCTCAAGGAAGACCCTAGAACCGCAACGAGTAACACATAGTACAGAAGGAAACATAATGCAAACCATGAAATATTATTAAAATAAATTTTCTTTCTGACTTAGATTTCTGGTCCCAAAACCACTATTCTAACTTCACTGAAAACGGGCTGTTACATGGGATGTGTTAGACTTTTTGAGTCATTGGTGTGATGGAGATTCACGTATCCAATGTGTGGTGATAGAGTCCACTTTTATGTTTCATGTTTCCAAGTTTCCAAATTGTCATAAATTGATTAAAATATGAATTTGTTGTGTGTAAATGCATGTTAATATATAAGCTAGACTTGTGAGTCATTAAAGCATGAATACATTGTTTTGTCTTAATGAATTATCGTTAAATGAATTATATGTATGAGTTTAGTGTAATTGCATGTGAGAATACGTGATAGTTTTATGTTTAATAAAGCGTGAATATGTTGTTATGACTTATTGAAAATATAGTTATGAGTAAGTCATAGTATGCTCTTGCTTAAAATGTGATATTGTGTATGTTTGTAGTAGTTTTGAACATTCACTGAGCTTATTTAAGCTCACACTCCATATTAACATCTTGCAGATAAGTAGTGTTTTCGGTGTAAGCGGTGTGACCAAGGAATTGATCCTAGAAAGGAAATAAACTCTTGAGTAGGTGGTTTTATAATTATTTTTGAAATCTTTGAATAAAGGCAATATAGGTTTAGAAATTTTGGTTGATATTAGTCTTAATTCTTTTAATATGCATTTGGACAGATAAGGTATTAATGTTACATTGGACTATGTTTTGGGCAAATTTGATGTTTAATGCTATGGTGGATATTGCATGTTGGAAAGGCAATATGTCGAACATGAAATATACCTTGTTTTGTTGTTTTTTTGTCGAACTATACAGGGGTATCGATAATTGGGGCATAAGTATCGATACCTCAGTGTTGGAACGAGTGAGTAAGAAAATAGTAGTTTACTTTTAAAATCCCGTAAGTAAATCTTTTAAAACTAAGTTAAGAATTAAATTTTAGTGAAAAACACTTTCAAAATTCTATATTTGTAGAAAACAGATGTATAATAAGTTTAAACTGATTTGAAATTTCATAAATAAAACTTTAAAGTTTAAACAAATGTGATACCAAATCACTGGTGACCAAAGTCACGAATCATCAAGTTGTGGGGCCAACCCACGTGTGATACCAAATCACTGGCGACAATCCCATATCTCAAAAGTGGGGCCAACCCACGGTGGTGCTAGACCACAGGGACGAGTCGCTATGAGGTGCCAAACCTCTGGTGTCCCAAAGACACAAATGTGATACCAAATCACTGGAGGTGCCAAACCTCTCGTGTCCAAAGACACGGATATCAAATCCTTCCCCCTCCACTCATGTTCCCAAACTGATGTATTAAGAGTATCAATCATGCCATCATACTTGATATGATCGTATAACATATTTAAATAATAGATCATGATATCAATCAACATATATTAACATCATATTGAAACGGACTTACCCGAATCCTTGCACATACCCATCAAGGTATTTTATCAAAATCTCATAGATTCCCACTTTAATAACATGATTAGACAATATATATATGTATATAACCGAATTATAAAGTATGTAAGATACACACCTGTCACTACCGCAAGTACTAAAATCCGAAGACCCGATCTACCGCACTAGATCACCTTGTCCTATATTCGGCCAAAACACAAAACTTTAAGCAACACTAATCGGCTAATAACACCTTAATCCCAATAGCTTTAGTCTTTTCAAAAGAATGATGAATCGACAAGAATCCTTACCCCTTGACTTACCAACCTTTGATCGCTAGAGAAGTAAGGCTTAGATCGATTGCTTCCAAAGTCCTGAGGAGCCTGAAAGAAATCGGTTTCTAAGAATGATTAGAACCTTGCAACAATTGCCCAAAATTCGGTCTTTGTCCACAAGAGAAACAACATAGAAACAAGAAAAAAAAATGAAGGAAAAACGGCCATGAACACTTACCCTTTTCCAAAACCGATTGAAGAAAACCCAAAATGAATGCCTACCCTTGATGATATTCAGCCAAAACAATACAAAAAGGGAGTGGGAAGTTTCGGCAATATGGTTATGAAAGAAGAAAGATACGTGAGTAGAAAAGAGAATAAAAATGAGAGAGAGAGGATTCGGTTTTAGCAACAATGGAAGAAAAGAAAAGTGAGTTTGGGGAAGAAAGAGGTTCGGCCAAATGAAAGAAAAAAAGAAATGTGGTTGAGCAATTATCAAAAGAAGAAAAGAGAGAGATGGGAGAAAAAGGTTCGGCCAAGCACCTAATTTACCAAAGATGAAAAGTGTACAAAAATGCAAAATGTGGTTTCGGTTTCAAAAGGGAAAAGAGAGAAAGAAAATTAGAATTTGGTTCAAACACAAATGAGAGCTAAATCAAAAGCAAAATTGCACAAAAATGCCTAAAGTACATTCGGCCAAAGAGGGAGTTTTTGGAGAGGAAGAGAAAAATACCAAATGATGCACAAAATGCTAAAGTTGACTAAAAATCCCCCCCAAACCTCCTATCAACAATCAGCCACCCCCTAGCCACACATGCCGTCCACATACATGCACTAAAGGCCTTGGAATAGTTTCCAAAACATCTTCCTTAAGCCAAGCCTTATGTCCCCCCATCCTTCCATAACCTTAAGATTCCTTTCCCAAAGTACAAACTTTCCTAAACCAATATTCAACTTACCAAAAATTTGAAAGTCCAACCTTCCATAATTTGAACTTAGCCAACACTTAATGCTAGGATGTACAAAAAATAAAATCCTCAATATGCTTTCCATGCTACTCGAACCACTTCCCTCAAGCAACCTTTCAAGCTCCTTATCCACTATGCCACTAACTCCTCATGTGCTTAATTTAACACTTAAATTAACTTAAGAGTCAAGTTCACTTAATCCACTTCACTAAATTTTTAATACTAAAAATTATTCTAGCTTAGCTAATAATTCCAAGCCTTCACTAGACTATACTAACTCATGAATTATGCACGAACGCATAACCCCTAAATCTAGGATATTACAATTCTACCCTCCTAAAAAAATTAATTTCGTCCTCGAAATTACTTACTAGCGATCAATCGTACAGTCTAACTCACCACACTACGCTCTTGCTGCGCACTCTGATCTTAATAAAACTAACATACTACTAACAACATTTGAATACGTCGAACCCACATCAATCAAAGCAGTATATGGAAATCCAATGATCAAGAACATACTGGATATGACGTCCGGTGCATCGCCCTCCTCTCGACGTCTTGCAGTATACACCAAACCAGGCGGTCTCGCCTCCGTGTTACTTGCACCTCCAGACCCAATATATTTCTTCTGATACGCTGCCTTAAAATAGTCCCAAGTGAGATCCTCCGCCGCAGCACTGTTCCGCACCGTGAGCCACCACTGATATGACTCATCACGAAGTAGCGACACTATCCCTTTCAGCTTTTCCTCAGCATTCAGATCCAAGTCATCCATGATTCGCTCTGTCGCCTCTAACCAATATTCAGCCAAACTGGGAGCTACACCTGAAACACCTCGAAAAACCTCAGCTCCATTGGCTCGGAGTCGCTCAGGTACAGATTTCCGAGCTCCCGCGCCTCCACCTACTCCAGCTACTCTCTCAAGAACTCGCAGCATCGCCTGAGACACTGCGTCATCCCCCGTTTGATCCTGATGCTCAACTCCAACCGCTGGTGGTGGTGGTGGTGATGGTGGTACCTCATTCTTGGATCCTTGACCCGACCTCGAGTACTCATATCTAAAGTCTCGACTTATCTAAATTAAAAGTTTTATGCTTAAGACATCATTCCACTTTCTTTAAAACACAGTTTTATGAATAATTCTTATTAAAGAGTTTTGTTTTCGCGATTACATCCAACCTATAGTTTTGAGTCTCTAGAGTAGTTCCTACTACTATACAATCATACCATCATCATCATCATCATCATCAAAATCAACAGTTTGAGATACTTACCCGGGCGGATTGATGCCGGAGACTCGGTGCCATGCTTTTCCAACCATATAATTTTAAACAATAACATTTTAAAACTATACTTTAAAACATTTTGGGCCTCGGGCCCACAGCCGAGCTTTTGAACTTAGCTCTGATACCAATTTGTAACACCCCAAACCCGGTCAATACACCACGACCGAATCTGGTATGTCACTGAGGAAAAAGTTTTGAAAAAAATTGAGTTACCGATTTAATTTAAAAAAAATAGATGCATGATAGTTTACTTTTAAAATCCCGTAAGTAAATCTTTTAAAACTAAGTTAAGAAATAAGTTTTAATGAAAAACTCTTTTAAAATTCTATATTTGTAGAAAACAGATGTATAATAAGTTTAAACTGATAATTTACTTTGAAATTTCATAAATAAAACTTTAAAGCTTAGTTGATAATTCATAGGTTGGAAAACATTTGTATCATTTAAGAAAAACTCGAATTATTACTATGAAAACATTTGCATTTGAATGTGGAAACTTAATATTTGGAAATCATTTAAATTGTAGAAAACACTAAATTTACATTTTACTATCAAACGATTTATATTACCCGATGGTAAGATTTTAAAACCATTGCGTTTTTATTATTTTAGAAAACTTTGGGCTCAATTATTAAATTAACCAAATAATTTAAAAGCCATACTTAAAACATATCCAAAGCATATAAATAATCCAAAACATAATTAAAGAGGCCTTATTACAAACCCAAAATAAAACAAAAAACCAAATTAAAATAAATTAAAATACCCCAATTCGAAGTTCATGTAAAATCAAATTTTATTGCATGGCCTCCTCGAGTTCATCCGGCTCCTCAATCCGCGATCTCACGAATCACCTGAAATGATAAGGGAGAAGGTGAGTCACCAAGACTCAGTGCATAATCCCTCTCCCAGTTAATGCAACATTCTTACACAATTTATAATCAAGCAACATGTATATAATGCACCCGACCTAGCCATCCATAACTCCTTTCCTACCCCGTGTGGTACCAAACCACTGGTGGTGCCAAACCACTGGTGACCCAAAGTCACGATATCCAAAATGTGATACCAAATCACTGGTGACCAAAGTCACAAATAATCAAGTTGTGGGGCCAACCCACGTCTGATACCAAATCACTGGCGACGATCCCATATCTCAAAAGTGGGGCCAACCCACGGTGGTGCTAGACCACAGGGACGAGTCGCTATGAGGTGCCAAACCTCTGGTGTCCAAAAGACACAAATGTGATACCAAATCACTGGTGACCAAAGTCACGAATCATCAAGTTGTGGGGCCAACCCACGTGTGATACCAAATCACTGGCGACAATCCCATATCTCAAAAGTGGGGCCAACCCACGGTGGTGCTAGACCACAGGGACGAGTCGCTATGAGGTGCCAAACCTCTGGTGTCCCAAAGACACAAATGTGATACCAAATCACTGGAGGAGCCAAACCTCTCGTGTCCAAAGACATGGATATCAAATCCTTCCCCCTCCACACATGTTCCCAAACCGATGTATTAAGAGTATCAATCATGCCATCATACTTGATATGATCGTATAACATATTTAAATAATAGATCATGATATCAATCAACATATATTAACATCATATTGAAAAGGACTTACCCGAATCCTTGCACATACCCATCAAGGTATTTTATCAAAATCTCATAGATTCCCACTTTAATAACATGATTAGACAATATATATATGTATATAACCGAATTATAAAGTGTGTAAGATACACACCTGTCACTACCGCAAGTACTAAAATCCGAAGACCCGATCTACCGCACTAGATCACCTTGTCCTATATTCGGCCAAAACACAAAACTTTAAGCAACACTAATCGGCTAATAACACCTTAATCCCAATAGCTTTAGTCTTTTCAAAAGAATGATGAATCGACAAGAATCCTTACCCCTTGACTTACCAACCTTTGATCGCTAGAGAAGCAAGGCTTAGATCGATTGCTTCCAAAGTCCCGAGGAGCCTAAAAGAAATCGGTTTCGAAGAATGATTAGAACCTTGCAACAATTGCCCAAAATTCAGTCTTTGTCCACAAGAGAAACAACATAGAAACAAGAAAAAGAAATGAAGGAAAAACGGCCATGAACACTTACCCTTTTCCAAAACCGATTGAAGAAAACCCAAAATGAATGCCTACCCTTGATGATATTCGGCCAAAACAATACAAAAAGGGAGTGGGAAGTTTCGGCAATATGGTTATGAAAGAAGAAAGATACGTGAGTAGAAAAGAGAATAAAAATGAGAGAGAGAGGATTCGGTTTTAGCAACAATGGAAGAAAAGAAAAGTGAGTTTGGGGAAGAAAGAGGTTCGGCCAAATGAAAGAAAAAAAGAAATGTGGTTGAGCAATTATCAAAAGAAGAAAAGAGAGAGATGGGAGAAAAAGGTTCGGCCAAGCACCTAATTTACCAAAGATGAAAAGTGTACAAAAATGCAAAATGTGGTTTCGGTTTCAAAAGGGAAAAGAGAGAAAGAAAATTAGAATTTGGTTCAAACACAAATGAGAGCTAAATCAAAAGCAAAATTGCACAAAAATGCCTAAAGTACATTCGGCCAAAGAGGGAGTTTTTGGAGAGGAAGAGAAAAATACCAAATTATGCACAAAATGCTAAAGTTGACCAAAAATCCCCCCCAAACCTCCTATCAACATTCGGCCACCCCTAGCCACACATGCCATCCACATACATGCACTAAAGGCCTTGGAATAGTTTCCAAAACATCTTTTTTAAGCCAAGCCTTATGTCCCCCCATCCTTCCATAACCTTAAGATTCCTTTCCCAAAGTACAAACTTTCCTAAACCAATATTCAACTTACCAAAAATTTGAAAGTCCAACCTTCCATAATTTGAACTTAGCCAACACTTAATGCTAGGATGTACAAAAAATAAAATCCTCAATATGCTTTCCATGCTACTCGAACCACTTCCCTCAAGCAACCTTTCAAGCTCCTTATCCACTATGCCACTAACTCCTCATGTGCTTAATTTAACACTTAAATTAACTTAAGAGTCAAGTTCACTTAATCCACTTCACTAAATTTTTAATACTAAAAATTATTCTAGCTTAGCTAATAATTCCAAGCCTTCACTAGACTATACTAACTCATGAATTATGCACGAACGCATAACCCCTAAATCTAGGATATTACAATTCTACCCTCCTAAAAAAATTAATTTCGTCCTCGAAATTACTTACTAGCGATCAATCGTACAGTCTAACTCACCACACTACGCTCTTGCTGCGCACTCTGATCTTAATAAAACTAACATACTACTAACAACATTTGAATACGTCGAACCCACATCAATCAAAGCAGTATATGGAAATCCAATGATCAAGAACATACTGGATATGACGTCCGGTGCATCGCCCTCCTCTCGACGTCTTGCAGTATACACCAAACCAGGCGGTCTCGCCTCCGTGTTACTTGCACCTCCAGACCCAATATATTTCTTCTGATACGCTGCCTTAAAATAGTCCCAAGTGAGATCCTCCGCCGCAGCACTGTTCCGCACCGTGAGCCACCACTGATATGACTCATCACGAAGTAGCGACACTATCCCTTTCAGCTTTTCCTCAGCATTCAGATCCAAGCCATCCATGATTCGCTCTGTCGCCTCTAACCAATATTCAGCCGAACTGGGAGCTACACCTGAAACACCTCGAAAAACCTCAGCTCCATGGGCTCGGAGTCGCTCAGGTACAGATTTTCGAGCTCCCGCGCCTCCACCTACTCCAGCTACTCTCTCAAGAACTCGCAGCATCGCCTGAGACACTGCGTCATCCCCCGTTTGATCCTGATGCTCAACTCCAACCGCTGGTGGTGGTGGTGGTGATACCTCATTCTTGGATCCTTGACCCGACCTCGAGTACTCATATCTAAAGTCTCGACTTATGTGAATTAAAAGTTTTATGCTTAAGAAATCATTCCACTTTCTTTAAAACACAGTTTTATGAATAATTCTTATTAAAGAGTTTTGTTTTCGCGATTACATCCAACCTATAGTTTTGAGTCTCTAGAGTAGTTCCTACTACTATACAATCATACCATCATCATCATCAAAATCAACAGTTTGAGATACTTACCCGGGCGGATTGATGCCGGAGACTCGATGCCATGCTTTTCCAACCATATAATTTTAAACAATAACATTTTAAAACTATACTTTAAAACATTTTGGGCCTCGGGCCCACAGCCGAGCTTTTGAACTTAGCTCTGATACCAATTTGTAACACCCCAAACCCGGTCAATACGCCACGAACGAATCTGGTATGTCAGTGAGGAAAAAGTTTTGAAAAAAAATTGAGTTACCGATTTAATTTAAAAAAAATAGGTGCACGATAGTTTACTTTTAAAATCCCGTAAGTAAATCTTTTAAAACTAAGTTAAGAAATAAGTTTTAGTGAAAAACTCTTTTAAAATTCTATATTTGTAGAAAACAGATGTATAATAAGTTTAAACTGATAATTTACTTTGAAATTTCATAAATAAAACTTTAAAGCTTAGTTGATAATTCATAGGTTGGAAAACATTTGTATCATTTAAGAAAAACTCGAATTATTACTATGAATACATTTGCATTTGAATGTGGAAACTTAATATTTGGAAATCATTTAAATTGTAGAAAACACTAAATTTACATTTTACTATCAAACGATTTATATTACCCGATGGTAAGATTTTAAAACCATTGCGTTTTTATTATTTTAGAAAACTTTGGGCTCAATTATTAAATTAACCAAATAATTTAAAAGCCATATTTAAAACATATCCAAAGCATATAAATAATCCAAAACATAATTAAAGAGGCCTTATTACAAACCCAAAATAAAACAAAAAACCAAATTAAAATAAATTAAAGTACCCCAATTCGAAGTTCATGTAAAATCAAATTTTATTGCATGGCCTCCTCGAGTTCATCCGGCTCCTCAATCCGCAATCTCACGAATCACCTGAAATGATAAGGGAGAAGGTGAGTCACCAAGACTCAGTGCATAATCCTTCTCCCGGTTAATGCAACATTCTTACACAATTTATAATCAAGCAACATATATATAATGCACCAAACCTAGCCATCCATAACTCCTTTCCTACCCCGTGTGGTACCAAACCACTGGTGGTGCCAAACCACTGGTGACCCAAAGTCACGATATCCAAAATGTGATACCAAATCACTGGTGACCAAAGTCAAGAAAAATCAAGTTGTGGGGCCAACCCACGTCTGATACCAGATCACTGGCGACGATCCTATATCTCAAAAGTGGGGCCAACCCACGGTGGTGCTAGACCACAGGGACGAGTCGCCATGAGGTGCCAAACCTCTGGTGTCCCAAAGACACAAATGTGATACCAAATCACTGGTGACCAAAGTCACGAATCATCAAGTTGTGGGGCCAACCCACGTGTGATACCAAATCACTGGCGACAATCTCATATCTCAAAAGTGGGGCCAACCCACGGTGGTGCTAGACCACAGGGACGAGTCGCTATGAGGTGCCAAACCTCTGGTGTCCCAAAGACACAAATGTGATACCAAATCACTGGAGGTGCCAAACCTCTCGTGTCCAAAGACACGGATATCAAATCCTTCCCCCTCCACTCATGTTCCCAAACCGATGTATTAAGAGTATCAATCATGCCATCATACTTGATATGATCGTATAACATATTTAAATAATAGATCATGATATCAATCAACATATATTAACATCATATTGAAACGGACTTACCCGAATCCTTGCACATACCCATCAAGGTATTTTATCAAAATCTCATAGATTCCCACTTTAATAACATGATTAGACAATATATATGTATATAACCGAATTATAAAGTGTGTAAGATACACACCTGTCACTACCGCAAGTACTAAAATCCGAAGACCCGATCTACCGCACTAGATCACCTTGTCCTATATTCGGCCAAAACACAAAACTTTAAGCAACACTAATCGGCTAATAACATCTTAATCCCAATAGCTTTAGTCTTTTCAAAAGAATGATGAATCGACAAGAATCCTTACCCCTTGACTTACCAACCTTTGATCGCTAGAGAAGCAAGGCTTAGATCGATTGCTTCCAAAGTCCCGAGGAGCCTAAAAGAAATCGGTTTCTAAGAATGATTAGAACCTTGCAACAATTGCCCAAAATTCGGTCTTTGTCCACAAGAGAAACAACATAGAAACGAGAAAAAGAAATGAAGGAAAAACGGCCATAAACACTTACCCTTTTCCAAAACCGATTGAAGAAAACCCAAAATGAATGCCTACCCTTGATGATATTCGGCCAAAACAATACAAAAAGGGAGTGGGAAGTTTCGGCAATATGGTTATGAAAGGAGAAAGATACGTGAGTAGAAAAGAGAATAAAAATGAGAGAGAGAGGATTCGGTTTTAGCAACAATGGAAGAAAAGAAAAGTGAGTTTGGGGAAGAAAGAGGTTCGGCCAAATGAAAGAAAAAAAGAAATGTGGTTGAGCAATTATCAAAAGAAGAAAAGAGAGAGATGGGAGAAAAAGGTTCGGCCAAGCACCTAATATACCAAAGATGAAAAGTGTACAAAAATGCAAAAATGTGGTTTCGGTTTCAAAAGGGAAAAGAGAGAAAGAAAATTAGAATTTGGTTCAAACACAAATGAGAGCTAAATCAAAAGCAAAACTACACAAAAATGCCTAAAGTACATTCGGCCAAAGAGGGAGTTTTTGGAGAGGAAGAGAAAAATACCAAATGATGCACAAAATGCTAAAGTTGACCGAAAATCCCCCCGCCAAACCTCCTATCAACATTCGGCCGCCCCCTAGCCACACATGCCGTCCACATACATGCACTAAAGGCCTTGGAATAGTTTCCAAAACATCTTCTTTAAGCCAAGCCTTATGTCCCCCCATCCTTCCATAACCTTAAGATTCCTTTCCCAAAGTACAAACTTTCCTAAACCAATATTCAACTTACCAAAAATTTGAAAGTCCAACCTTCCATAATTTGAACTTAGCCAACACTTAATGCTAAGATGTACAAAAAATAAAATCCTCAATATGCTTTCCATGCTACTCGAACCACTTCCCTCAAGCAACCTTTCAAGCTCCTTGTCCACTATGCCACTAACTCCTCATGTGCTTAATTTAACACTTAAATTAACTTAAGAGTCCAGTTCACTTAATCCACTTCACTAAATTTTTAATACTAAAAATTATTCTAGCTTAGCTAATAATTCCAAGCCTTCACTAGACTATACTAACTCATGAATTATGCACGAACGCATAACCCCTAAATCTAGGATATTACAATTCTACCCTCCTAAAAAAATTAATTTCGTCCTCGAAATTACTTACTAGTGATCAATCGTACAGTCTAACTCACCACACTACGCTCTTGCTGCGCACTCTGATCTTAATAAAACTAACATACTACTAAAAACATTTGAATACGTCGAACCCACATCAATCAAAGCAGTATATGGAAATCCAATGATCAAGAACATACTGGATATGACGTCCGGTGCATCGCCCTCCTCTCGACGTCTCGCAGTATACACCAAACCAGGCTGTCTCGCCTCCGTGTTACTTGCACCTCCAGACCCAATATATTTCTTCTGATACGCTGCCTTAAAATAGTCCCAAGTGAGATCCTCCACCGCAGCACTGTTCCGCACCGTGAGCCACCACTGATATGACTCATCACGAAGTAGAGACACTATCCCTTTCAGCTTTTCCTCAGCATTCAGATCCAAGTCATCCATGATTCGCTCTGTCACCTCTAACCAATATTCAGCCGAACTGGGAGCTACGCCTGAAAGACCTCGAAAAACCTCAGCTCCATTGGCTCGGAGTCGCTCAGGTATAGATTTCCGAGCTCCCGCACCTTCACCTACTCCAGCTACTCTCTCAAGAACTCGCAGCATCGCCTGAGACACTGCGTCATCCCCCGTTTGATCCTGATGCTCAACTCCAACCGCTGGTGGTGGTGGTGGTGGTACCTCATTCTTGGATCCTTGACCCGACCTCGAGTACTCATATCTAAAGTCTCGACTTATCTAAATTAAAAGTTTTATGCTTAAGTCATCATTCCACTTTCTTTAAAACACAGTTTTATGAATAATTCTTATTAAAGAGTTTTGTTTTCGCGATTACATCCAACCTATAGTTTTGAGTCTCTAGAGTAGTTCCTACTACTATACAATCATACCATCATCATCATCATCATCATCAAAATCAACAGTTTGAGATACTTACCCGGGCGGATTGATGCCGGAGACTCGGTGCCATGCTTTTCCAACCATATAATTTTAAACAATAACATTTTAAAACTATACTTTAAAACATTTTGGGCCTCGGGCCCACAGCCGAGCTTTTGAACTTAGCTCTGATACCAATTTGTAACACCCCAAACCCGGTCAATACACCACGACCGAATCTGGTATGTCACTGAGGAAAAAGTTTTGAAAAAAATCGAGTTACCGATTTAATTTAAAAAAATAGATGCATGATAGTTTACTTTTAAAATCCCGTGAGTAAATCTTTTAAAACTAAGTTAAGAAATAAGTTTTAGTGAAAAACTCTTTTAAAATTCTATATTTGTAGAAAACAGATGTATAATAAGTTTAAACTGATAATTTACTTTGAAATTTCATAAATAAAACTTTAAAGCTTAGTTGATATAGGTTGGAAAACATTTGTATCATTTAAGAAAAACTCGAATTATTACTATGAAAACATTTGCATTTGAATGTGGAAACTTAATATTTGGAAATCATTTAAATTGTAGAAAACACTAAATTTACATTTTACTATCAAACGATTTATATTACCCGATGGTAAGATTTTAAAACCATTGCGTTTTTATTATTTTAGAAAACTTTGGGCTCAATTATTAAATTAACCAAATAATTTAAAAGCCATATTTAAAACATATCCAAAGCATATAATTAATCCAAAACATAATTAAAGAGGCCTTATTACAAATCCAAAATAAAACAAAAAACCAAATTAAAATAAATTAAAGTACCCCAATTCGAAGTTCATGTAAAATCAAATTTTATTGCATGGCCTCCTTGAGTTCATCCGGCTCCTCAATCCGCGATCTCATGAATCACCTGAAATGATAAGGGAGAAGGTGAGTCACCAAGACTCAGTGCATAATCCCTCTCCCGGTTAATGCAACATTCTTACACAATTTATAATCAAGCAACATACATATAATGCACCCAACCTAGCCATCCATAACTCCTTTCCTACCCCGTGTGGTGCCAAACCATTGGTGACCCAAAGTCACGATATCCAAAATGTGATACCAAATCACTGGTGACCAAAGTCACGAATAATCAAGTTGTGGGGCCAACCCACGTGTGATACCAAATCACTGGCGACGATCCCATATCTCAAAAGTGGGGCCAACCCACGGTGGTGCTAGACCACAGGGACGAGTCGCTATGAGGTGCCAAACCTCTGGTGTCCCAAAGACACAAATGTGATACCAAATCACTGGTGACCAAAGTCACGAATCATCAAGTTGTGGGGCCAACCCACGTGTGATACCAAATCACTGGCGACAATCCCATATCTCAAAAGTGGGGCCAACCCACGGTGGTGCTAGACCACAGGGACGAGTCGCTATGAGGTGCCAAACCTCTGGTGTCCCAAAGACACAAATGTGATACCAAATCACTGTAGGTGCCAAACCTCTCGTGTCCAAAGACACGGATATCAAATCCTTCCCCCTCCACTCATGTTCCCAAACCGATGTATTAAGAGTATACATCATGCCATCATACTTGATATGATCATATAACATATTTAAATAATAGATCATGATATCAATCAACATATATTAACATCATATTGAAACGGACTTACCCGAATCCTTGCACATACCCATCAAGGTATTTTATCAAAATCTCATAGATTCCCACTTTAATAACATGATTAGACAATATATATTTGTATATAACCGAATTATAAAGTGTGTAAGATACACACCTGTCACTACCGCAAGTACTAAAATCCGAAGACCCGATCTACCGCACTAGATCACCTTGTCCTATATTCGGCCAAAACACAAAACTTTAAGCAACACTAATCGGCTAATAACACCTTAATCCCAATAGCTTTAGTCTTTTCAAAAGAATGATGAATCGACAAGAATCCTTACCCCTTGACTTACCAACCTTTGATCGCTAGAGAAGTAAGGCTTAGATCGATTACTTCCAAAGTCCCGAGGAGCCTAAAAGAAATCGGTTTCTAAGAATGATTAGAACCTTGCAACAATTGCCCAAAATTCGGTCTTTGTCCACAAGAGAAGCAACATAGAAATGAGAAAAAGAAATGAAGGAAAAACGGCCATGAACACTTACCCTTTTCCAAAACCGATTGAAGAAAACCCAAAATGAATGCCTACCCTTGATGATATTCGGCCAAAACAATACAAAAAGGGAGTGGGAAGTTTCGACAATATGGTTATGAAAGAAGAAAGATACGTGAGTAGAAAAGAGAATAAAAATGAGAGAGAGAGGATTCGGTTTTAGCCACAATGGAAGAAAAGAAAAGTGAGTTTAGGGAAGAAAGAGGTTCGGCCAAATGAAAGAAAAAAAGAAATGTGGTTGAGCAATTATCAAAAGAAGAAAAAAGAGAGATGGGAGAAAAAGGTTCGGCCAAGCACCTATTTTACCAAAGATGAAAAGTGCACAAAAATGCAAAATGTGGTTTCGGTTCCAAAAGGGAAAAGAGAGAAAGAAAATTAGAATTTGGTTCAAACACAAATAAGAGCTAAATCAAAAGCAAAATTGCACAAAAATGCCTAAAGTACATTCGGCCAAAGAGGGAGTTTTTGGAGAGGAAGAGAAAAATACCAAATGATGCACAAAATGCTAAAGTTGACCAAAAATCCCCCCAAACCTCCTATCAACATTCGGCCACCCCCTAGCCACACATGCTGTCTACATACATGCACTAAAGGCCTTGGAATAGTTTCCAAAACATCTTCCTTAAGCCAAGCCTTATGTCCCCTCATCCTTCCATAACCTTAAGATTCCTTTCCCAAAGTACAAACTTTCCTAAACCAATATTCAACTTACCAAAAATTTGAAAGTCCAACCTTCCATAATTTGAACTTAGCCAACACTTAATGCTAGGATGTACAAAAAATAAAATCCTCAATATGCTTTCCATGCTACTCGAACCACTTCCCTCAAGCAACCTTTCAAGCTCCTTATCCACTATGCCACTAACTCCTCATGTGCTTAATTTAACACTTAAATTAACTTAAGAGTCAAGTTCACTTAATCCACTTCACTAAATTTTTAATACTAAAAATTATTATAGCTTAGCTAATAATTCCAAGCCTTCACTAGACTATACTAACTCATGAATTATGCACGAACGCATAACCCCTAAATCTAGGATATTACAATTTGGGTTTTGAGTTTGCTAGTTGAAAATTTTAGTTCTAAGAGAAACTAAGTGTAGGCTTGCATTTTTAGTTGATTGTGGTGTGTTTATAGCTGTAAATTAGTTGTATATAATGTGTGGTTGTTATGAGTGATAGGACCTTCTTCGAGTAAGGCGAAAGGCAAGGAAAAGTTAGTTTAAGCTTTCGGTAAATAAGCGAAAGCGTGAACGGTAAGTGTCCGGAGTCGCTGTTGGTATGCGCGATTCATAGCAATAATTAGAAGCTTAGGAATAGCCTAAACCCCTATCCTATGTTCCGAGTGTATGCCTTTCTTATATTGTTACTTTGTTGTGAAACTACATTTAATGAATGTCGACTAGTGGATTGACATGTTGATATAACAGGTAATGTGTGTGTATACTTGTAAGTGATAAACTAATTTTAATGCACACATATGTGGCCGGATATATGATGGTCCAATGAGCATAGTTGTGGCACTTAAAGTGCAAATAAATGTGAAACTGTTAAGCATGCATTGTGCACAAATTTGTGGTATGAATTGATGATTATGAGTAGAGATTATGTGCATTAAAATAGTAATTAAATGTGTGTATTTGTGGATATTTTGGCCTTGTGAGCTATTGAAACCATTGGATATAGTTGGCATGTCACAGGATTGTGAGTACTCACCCTTGTGTTTTGGGATTTGGGCATTGAGGCCCTGAGATAGATTGGAGGGATAAGGGAATGTCGAACCAAACTCCATTTACCAGGAATATTTTGAGCATGAATTATATATTGTTTTGTTGTTGAACTGTACAAGGTTGTTGATAATCGACGCATAAGTATCGATACCTTAGTGTGGGAATGAGTGAGCAAGAAAATAGTAGCTTAATTTGGTATCGATACCCTTTCATGAGTATCTATACTCGGGGTAAAACTACTGATACCTTCGCCTATGTATCGATAAAATTTTTTTTATTAAAAATTGGCAAAATGCTAGATTGGTACCGATTTTCTTACCAGTATCGATACATTTTTCCCAAAATATCGATACCTACGTTTTATGTATCGATACATATGTGGTTTTTTTTTTGTAAATTTAGTTAATGGAGGACCTTAAGCATGTTTTTAAATTTTTTCTATTGTTGGTTTTCTAACATTGTGCCGTGAACACCTCTGTAAGTATTTAAGTTATTAATTAAACCTTGTATTTTATGTCTGTATGAGTAAGTTATGCTGGTTGATATGGCATCCTGTTACTCGGGTCTGGTGATTGGGTCGGGTGTGGGGTGTTACTCAACAATTCAAATTCAAACATAATTTCATATTCAAAATAATCCTATATTCCCTCCAAGGAACCTCAAAACAATTAAAATAACATACCTCATTTAACTATTTATAACACCTTATAGTAACGATTCAATATCTACCATTCAAGCATGCACAATAAATTACCAAATTCATTCAAACCTATCATATACATACCAATCATTTATTGAACATATTTCAAACATGTTACCTTATCACCACATAACCATTACAACATACATACCTAAACAATCAACAAAGAGTAACAAATTCCAAGATCATTACCAAACTTATAGTTATATACATATTCACATAACATTTAAAATGTAAATTCATTCAAGGCATAACACATACAACCACATAACTCTCTCAGGTATATGCCAAATATTATATACCTCTGTAACGCTCCAAAAATTTAAGTCTTTAATTTTTGCATGATATGCCACAAATTGCTTGTTTGTTTTAATGGCTCAGTGATTTGGATGTGTATAGGAGTGTTTGAGAAGCCTGGGTTCAAGTCTTGGCTTTTGAAAAATTTTTAGTTTTACTCTTAAATGAATCTGGGCGCTGGCAGATCGGCCTTATAAATAATAGTGCTTGTCTTATAACAAAAAAGATCTTGTGGTCTAGTGGCAAGATGGCGTGTTGTGTAACTGTGAGGTCTGAGGTTCAAGTCCTGGGTTGCACAATGGAGTATTTATTTTGCTGCTTGAGCTGTGTAGGTAGTAGAGTTGGACTGAAACACAGCTAAGGGGAGTTTGAATAGAATTTGAATGGAGTTGTTGGGGGACTTGAGGAGGAATCGGTGGAGTAATTCAATGAGGGATAAGGGGAGAGATACTAGGAGAAAATCAAGGAGTTTGATTGAGAGGAATTGTTGTTCCGTTTGGGGGAACTCTAGCTTTGAGAATTCGACTAGGGAAAATGTTTGTCATTTTCAGCATTGGAGGAACATTTTGGTGTTATCATCTGCCGAATTCTCCTTTTCTTTTCTTTCATTTATCGGCTTTTGGTTCATTCAGATTTGTATTGGTTACTGCGCATTATTCAACAAAACTCTGTTTCTTTTCGATCAAGAGTTGTTAGTCGATTTTATGAGCAACTCTTCCATTTCTTTTTCTCTCTTCTTCTCTTCCTCAATCTGTGCTCTCTTTAGGCCGAATATCACCCTTTTGTTTTATCACTCTCTGCACCGATCTTCTCTTCGCTGCTTCTTGTTGTTCCAATGCTGCAAGTGTTTCTAATTATTGGTAAAGTGTTTATACTCCTCACTTTTAGATTAAACTTGTTCTCTTCTATTCTTTTTCTTAAAATCGAATACCCTCCTTTTTATCCTTTGATTACCGACTATTTATTCTTTCCTCACGATGTGTTACTCATTGCGGTTCTAGGGTTTTCCTCGAGGAGTGGTAGAGTGTAAGTGGTTTTGAAGTAGTCACAACCCTTGTTCTTAGTGTTCAATCAAGGTAATACGTTACCTCACTTTGGAGTTTAGGCCATATACTGATTATGTTCTTATAGGATATCATTTATGGATTGAGGCCAATTATATGGCCTACCTTGGTTAATGAGATAGGTGTTTGTAGTACAGATAATCGATAAAAGCATGTGATCACTTTTGGTAAGCGGTCTTGGAGGACTAAAGTCACTTCATTCAAGCAAGGTAAGGATGGTGTTTTTGGATTAAGTGTTAATAAGAGGGTGTTTTACCCTAACGATTAAAGGACTGACATTGGGTCATGTTTGAATCTAGGTTAGGTGCTTGAGAAACTTGGAGTGGTTGCGTAAACATGTGTGTATTCACACTGTTTTGACTATAAAATGGCAAAAGCCGAAAAGCCGAAAAGTCAGAAGATTAGGCTTTGAGGTCACATAGGTGTGCGAATGCTCGTGTGGTCAAACCGAGCCCAAGAATCATGGACGTATGATTGTAAAGGCCTCCATGAACATTTTCATGGGCTTAGGCCGTAATGGGCTACGTTGGGCTGAAAAGGGGCCATGTGGGCCCAATAGACTCATGGGCCCCACAAGGATGAAATCCACAATTTGTGGCAAATATTGGACTGGGCTATGTAGGTCTCATAGCCGTGGCAAAATCTGAGCTGAACGGGCCACACGAGCGTGTGGGCTCACTTGGGCCGAGTAATACTATTATGACCATTTAGCTTATCGGAGTCGCTCGAGGCGACTGTGGACCTCTCGAGAAGTCAATATCTACACTGAGACCCCGAAGTAGGTAAAATGACCAAAATACCCCTAAAAGGTAAAATGACTATTTTGCCCCTAATAGAGGAAATGACAGTTATACCCCTAAAGGTAGGTAGGTTGACTATGTGTTCATGATTTGTAAATGACTGTGACTGAGTATGAAATTCTGCATATATGTATGATTTATGACATGACATACTGCATGGGGTTGGGATACTGTTATGGAGGAAGTATACTGTACTGGCAACTTTGCTACATATACTGTTACTGGCAGCTTTGCTGCAACACTGTTACTGGCAGCTTTGCTACGATACTGTTACTGGCAGCTTTGCTGCGATATTGGTGTGTTGGCTGGGTGGGTCGATTTTATCCCCACATGGTGTGTTGGTGGTATGGAGTGGTGTGTTGGCTGGATTGGGATGGGTTGCATTATTGCACTGTACTGATATGGTATTGGGCTAAGGCCCACACTGTTACTATATTGGGCTAAGACCCACACTGTACTATTATTAAATAGGGCTCAGGCCCAGACTATTACTGGATGTTGTATACTGACTGACTGATAGGGAATTACACACTGAGTTTTCATAAACTCACCCTTTCCTTTTAACTGTACAGGTAATCCTCAGCCATAGGCGATTTGGTGTTGTGAGGGGCTCGGAGGTGGCCACACAATTGCAGCTGATCTACATGTGCTTTCATTTAAATTTAAAGTTTGTGTTGGGTTTTGTTTATGTAATACGGCTGTTTATGTTTGTTTAAATTTTTAATTGGGCTTTGTTTACTTATTTTAAACTGCTAGTTTAGGAGAAGACGAATTTTCAAAATAATTATCGTATTCAAAGACACGAAATTTAAACATTAGATTTTCAAAAGCTTTCGTGATTTTAAATCAACCTACTATAACAATAGCAGATAATAAGGCAAACGCTTTAACTAGATGATTTATTAAATAATAATAAATGGGTTTTTCTAACTTAGAAATGAATCTTTACCATCAAGTCCAATTTCCGAAAGACATTTCAATGTGGCACGCCAGATTCGACCATAACATCTAGGTCGGGTTTGTGGTGTTACATTTAGTGGTATCAGAGCCAGGTTACAAAACTCGACTGTGGAATGAGTTTTGAAAATATTTGGAATTTCTGGAAAACTATTCTTAAAGTGTTTCGAAAGGTTTACAAGTATGGCACACCGAGTCTCCAACGCTGAATCCGTAAGTTTTATTTATACTATAGACTACTTGAAGTGGAATACACTGAGAGACTACTATAGATAGTAGGACTGTACTGAAACTCTTTAGTTAGAGTAAACTGCGACTGTAGGAAACTGGAAATTGTAGGGAGACCTTGATTTGCGAAAACAAAACTCTGATTACTGCTTTTCATAAGACATCTATTAATAATTATTGGAATTACAAATTGATACATAAAATTTTGTAATTAGATAATAGGTTATTTGATATGAGCACTAGAGGTACTCGCGGATGGGGTACACGAGGCCGCGGAGGTGCTAGGGCTGGGTCTTAGGCATCAGGCCACATGCCCAATGTCGAGGCTAGGGAGGCACCAGCTTCACCAGTGACTGAGAAGGGATCGTACGATCGAGCGGCCGAGGATGATGCACTATCCCAAGCTATGCTTCGTATTCTAGAAAGGGTCGTAGGGACCAGTACTGGTGCTGTGGGCCGTGGGTCGATTTCAGAATGACTCCGGTCGAATGGAGTGAAAATCTTCATGGGTATTTCTGGAGTACCCCCTAATGTGGCTGAATACTGGTTGGAAGCCACAAAGAAAATAATGGATGTCCTCGATTGTACTTCTGAACATAAACTAAAAGGTGCAGTGTCTTTACTGCGAGACGAGGCCTATCAGTGGTGGCTTACCATGAGAGAAGGTACTCAGGCTGACCAGTTAACGTGGGTTTCTTTTAAGGCGGCATTCCAAGGAAAGTATGTGGGCGCAAGTTATGTGGAAGCCCGAAGAAGGGAATTTCTGAGCTTGACTCAGGGGAATAAAACTATGGCAGAAATGAGGCAGGGTTCCTACGACTGAGTCGCTATGCTCGTGGGATAGTGGCGACTGAATATGAACACTGTGTGCGATTCAAAGATGGCCTCCGCTGAGGGGGCGGGATTTTGCTGCCCTAGTAGAAAAGGCAAAAATCGCCGAGGACGTGAAGTGCTTTGAGCGCCAGAACCGTGATAAGGATAGGGGCAGATATAAGAGGGATTTAGAGCCCTCAAGTTCTTCTAGAAGGCCTAAAAAAAAGACTAGGTTTGATGGGCCAATCCGAGCTGGGGTTCCTCTTGCAAGACCACAGCCTTGTGCTGATTGTGGGAGACATCACCGGGCTGAGTGCCGGAAGAAGATTATGGCATGTTTCAAATGTGGGTCTATGGAGCATCAAGTCAAGAATTGTCCTCAGAGGCCTGTTCAGATGCAAGCTGTAGGTTACGGGTTATGTTCAGCCAGTGAAAGATGGTTAGTAGCCACCGAGAGGCCGTGGGCAGGACAGGGGTGGAAATGGTATGGGACGAGGTCATGGAGCACCAGGCAGAGGTGCTGGTAACATTGAGGCGATGCAGCCAGCACTGGTCTATGCTGCTCATCGCCGAGAGGATGTTGACGCTCCAGATGTTATAACCGGTACGTTCTTAATTCATAATGTACCTTACACTGCTCTAATTGATAAAGGGTCTACGCATTCATACATAGCATGCACTATGTATAGAACCTTGGGTATCATGTGTGAGGGTACTGTTAATGAGATGACTGTGTTAAGTCCACTTGGATAGTTAGTAAGAGTAGACAAGTTGTTCAGAGATGTGCCCCTAAAGGTTCAAGGAGTTATACTTCCAGCGGGTTTGATGGAGTTACCGTTTGGTGAATTCGACCTAATCTTGGGGATGGATTGGCTGGTAAAACACTGTGCAAGTTCGGATTATTCTGCTAAGCGTATGGTGTTGAAGACTACGGATGATGAGGAGGTGGCTGTGATTAAGGAGCGAAGGGACTTTCTGTCTAATGTGATCTCTGCATTAAGGGCTGAAAAACTGGTTCGCAATGGTTGTGAGGCATTTTTAGCCTATATTAGTGTATCTGATTCTGAAGGTCCTTCTATTGGAGATATCAGAACAGTTAAGGATTTTTCTGATGTATTTCCTGATAAGCTCCCTGGGTTGCCTCCAAACTGTGAAGTTGAATTTGGTATTGAGTTCCTACCTAGAACAGCTCCAATGCCCATCGCTCATTATAGGATGGCACCAAAGGAGCTGGTGGAGTTAAAAGCTCAAATCTAAGAACTACTAGATCGAGGATTCATTCGACCTAGTGCGTCTCCATGGGGAGCACCAGTGTTTTTCGTAAAGAAGAAGGATGGGTCCATGCGCATGTGCATCGGCTATCGGCAATTGAATACATTGACTATCAAGAATAAGTATCCTTTGCCGAGGATTGATGATTTATTTGATCAACTGCGAGGAGCTTCGCTTTTCTCCAAAATAGATCTTCGTTCTTGTAACACCCTTAACCCATATCCGTCGCCAGGTTAGGGTTACAAGGCATTACCATGCATAGTATAAGTCATATCAATTATTAACGGCTCACTAGACATGATCGAATACAACAATGATAGTATACTTTCATAGCATACTTAAACATTAATATACCTATCATATTTCATTTAGCCGCAATTACAAAGAAGTATTTTTCATCGAATAACCTTATTACTATTCATATAGTCACTCATTCTTCAATGACCAAAAATGCTCATATCCTTATTTATCAAACCTAAACAAAATATCAAATATCAAAACTAAATTTTGATGTATATGAATAATTATGCTTTAACCTTGCATATTCGAATTTAACCATTGTCTAACTTTCCATACTAAGTATTAATACATCCAAACAAGGTATAGATCCATACATATTCAAGAACAAAATCGAGTAACAAGATCAAATAAATATCTTCCATAATTCGTGATTCATAACAATTTGAATAATACTCATACACTTTATAAAACATGTTCGACAGAGTCAAATTATCATTCCAACCAATAATATCATATCATGGCCGAATATACCTAATTAAGTGTTTGACATTGTTACAAGCTGATTTGCATTTCAAAATCTGCACTCTATTAATGAGTATTTATCAAAGCATGGCTCAAATCAACTTCAAATGTGCATATACCAAACTTCCTAATACAACTCCTAATGTTCATAAACACATAATATGATCAACTATTAACCAAGCACAAACAAACACATTCAACAATTATCTTAACCTCAAAGTCAAGTTATAAGAACATTCATCACAAATAATATACTATAAGATATACTTCTAAAATAAGCATTTTACTAAATAACAAATGCATGACATAATAGACATATAAATCCACCAAAATACCAACCATGCTTACTAACTTTACCGATTCTACCTTTATAAAGATCAAGCATTAGGGCCGAATACATTAAAGACCAAAGTACTATAATTTAGCCATTTTCGCATGGCTCTAATTATATATACCGGAACAAAATTTCATTGTTTGAAAACCTAGTCTAGCCTATACATGCCTTTAGTTTGAAATCTAGACTTTAAAGGTACCAAAATAGTCGATAGTGTGGATGACTTCGAGGACGATCCCCTGAGCTCGTACCTTGATCAAAATCTATAAAACAGAACAATGAACACACAGAGTAAGCTTACTAGCTTAGTAAGTCATAAGAAATTGTTTTAAATCAAGTGATCTTTCAATCATTTTCAATAACATACATAATATCTTAAAATCTAAAACTTAAAACTTATTTGGTCTAATAATATCGAATGCTAATACCTCCTTAGCTCAATCATCATTACCATTTTACCTTTAAACTTCAATTTATTATCACATCATATCGTTCAAATATAAATTAATAACTCATCTACAACTACTCATATTTTCGATACACATAATTCAATAGGATCATATATATATATATATGTATATGCAAATAAGTATATACTTTACACTTAGTAATTTCACATAAAGAAAATATATTCACTTATATATATATATATATATATCCATTTGACATTTCGTACATTCGTATACATGGCATCAAAGTAATCCAACATGGCCACATAAACATAAACTTAATACCGAATATACAAGATCAATTAGTATCATTCGCGCTCGACAACTTAACACACATATACTTACCTTATAGACCAAATATCGAAGCTCAATTTAATAATTCGTAGGCACTTACCTGTATGGCCTAACATACATATATAACTTGTAATATCAACTTACTTCCTCGATGATTACATAGCTAGAAGAGTTTGTCTTGCAACTTGAAATTTCATCACTGGTTTAAAACCTGCTAAGCGTAAGCCTGAATTTCCCACTGGCACTAAGCCTGCTAGACCCGAGGTCTGAAATGAAATCACCGGCATTTAGCCTGCTAGGCAATAAGCCTGACAAACTTCACCGGCACAAGGCCTGGGCAATAAGCCTGATAAACTTCACCGGTACAAGGCCTGCTAGGTTTGAAGCCCGAATATTCATATTAATGAGCCATCTCATTCACATCACATACTACCACTATCACATATATCACACATAATTCAATACCATTTTCACATATTATTAATATCACATATATCACAAATAATTCAATATCACTTTCACATAATACTAATATCACTTGTATCACACATAATTCAATAACACTTTCACATATTACTAATATCACATATATCACAAATAATTCAATATCACTTTCACATAATACTAATATCACTTATATCACACATAATTCAATATCACTTTCACATAATACTAATATCACTTATATCACACATAATTCAATATCACTATCACATATTACTAATATCACATATATCACACATAATTCAATATCACTTTCACATAATGAACACAATTAAGTTTACTACATTTTATTGCTTAAACACTATATCACATTCGGCTTTGGCTAAGTTTCCAATCTATAAATTCAATTTCAACATGTACTCAAGATTATCACCGGTATTAACGGTATTAAATTGCTTAAAGACTTACCTCGACTATCGACGGACGACGAAGACCGACTATTCGTTAACGTTCGCTTTTCCCTAATCCAAGTCCGTTTTCTTTTGTTCTTGATCTAAACATGATCAAATTTATCTCATTCAAGCACATTTCATTTCAATTTAATCCAAAAACACCTAAATGGGCAAATTACCATTTTACCCCTAATGTTTCACACTTTTACAATTTAGTCCTAATTACACAAAACACAAAATACAAAAAATTTGGTCTCATACCTTAAGGGCCGAATATTCATAGGCTTTATACAAATCCATCCATTTCATTTTTTTCACATTTTAGTGAATTTTTGAAATTAAGCCCTAATCTCTCAAAATTACCAAAAATCCAAAGACAAAACATATTAATCTAACATATATCTTTCATAATCCATCAAAACATCATAAAACTCATGAACTCATCAATGGCACATTTCAAAATATTGATCAAAATAAAAAATTCAAGCTTGGGACTTGAAGTATTCGAAGCAACGATTTCAAAAACTTAAAGTTATCAAAAACCGAAAACTAAACATACCTTAATCAAGGTAATTTGTTGCCGAAACTTGAAGCTTTTCTATGGTGTTTTTCTCATCTCATATTCGGCCAAAGGAGAAAGATAATGCATGTGTCTTTTATTTATGATGTTTTATATATTTAACATATAATATAATATAAAAGTTAACTTATAATATAAAATAAATAAATAATAAAACATATTAATGGTTACTTAAACAACCATGCCGTCCACTATCATGCAAAATGGGCTAATTGCCCTTTTAGGACTCCATTTTAAAAAGCCACTATCAAATGGGTACTTTTCACTATAGTTTATAACTTTTACGCTTTACGCGATTAAGTCATTTTATTCAATTAAGCACACAAACAATCAAATTTTTATACGAAACTTTCACACATAATAATTCACATATAATAAACACAGAAAATAATATTTAAATATTTTTCGGACTCGAATTCGTGGTCCCAAAACCACTGTTCTGATTAGGGTCAAATTCAGACTGTTACAACTCTCCCACCTTAGGGATTTTCGTCCCCGAAAATCTGTCCATTAAACAGAGTCGGATATTGTTATCTCATTGAATCCTCAAGCTCCCAAGTAGCCTCTTAATACGTCATATCAGATCAGATTTCAATCTCAGACGTGGCAATCACATATGACGGGTCTAATCGATATTTACGGAGCATTAAGACAAAAAACACATTATGGATCTTTTCAAGCTCAAAGGGAAATCGTAATCTATACGCAACAGGCCCGCCTCGTTTAATGACTTCATACGGTCCGATGAATCTTGGACTCAATTTACTTTTCATCCAAATCGAAGTACTTTCTTCCACAGTGAAACTTTTAGAAATACCTGGTCTCCAGTCTGAAACTCAATGTCTTTGCATTTCAAATCCGTGCATGACTTTTTTCGATCTGATGTAACTTTTAAACTATCACAGATCACTGCCATTTTCTGTTCAGTCTCTTTAATCAAATCAACCCCGTGTATCTTGTTTTCACTGAGCTTAGTCCAGTACAAAGGTGTACGACATTTACGACCATACCAAGCTTCGTAGGGTGCCATTTTGATACTAGATTGAAAGCTATTATTGTAAGCAAATTCAATCAGATGTTAGTATCGTTCCCACATACTTTCAAACTCGTGGATGCAACATCTCAACATATCCTCAATATTTGAATGATTCGTTCAGACTGACCGTCTGTCTGCGGATGAAAAGCTGTGCTAAAGTTTAGTTTGGTACCTAAAGCATCATGCAATTTCCTCCAAAACCGTGACGTAAATCTCGAGTCTCTATCCGAAACAATAGAATTTGGCACACCATGTAATTTCACAATTTGAGATACATACAACTTAGCAAGCTTATCGAGCGAATAGTCCGTACGAACTAGAACAAAGCGGGCTGATTTGGTTAGTCTATCCACCATAACCCAAATTGCATCTTTCTTGCTCGGTGTCATAGGCAAGCCGGATACAAATTCCATAGTTACTCTGTCCCATTTCCATTCAGGTATAATAATCGGCTGAAGTAACCCAGAAGGCACCTGATGCTCAGCCTTCACCTGCTGGCAAACTAAACACTTTGAGACAAATTCAGATATGTCCCAATTCATACCAGACCACCAATAGAACTGTTTTAGGTCATTATACATTTTCGTGGTACTCGAATGAACAGATAATCGGCCACTGTGAGCTTCATTCAATATCATCTGAATCAAATCCACATTCCTTGGAACACATAATCGGCCGTTGAATTTCAGACAGTCATTCTCATCAATTTGAAACTCTGATTCAACGTTACTTTCACACTGAACTCGTCTTGCCAACGAATCTTTGTCGACTTTCTCGGCATCGCTAACTTGTTGAATTTATAACGGCCTTGCTTTTAATTCGGCTATTAACGATCCATTGTCAAACATAACCATATGCGCGTTCAACGGATGAAGAGCAAATAATGATTTTTGACTTAAGGCATCCGCAACAACATTTGCTTTGCCTGGATGATAGTCAATCACCAATTCGTAATCTTTCAATAGCTCTAACCATCTACGTTGTCTCAAATTTAAATCTCTCTGAGTCATCAAATACTTCAAACTCTTGTGATCTGAATAAATATGACATTTCTCACCGAAAAGGTAATGACGCCATATCTTTAACGTGAACACAATGGCTGTTAGCTTTAAATCATGCATCGGGTAATTTCTTTTGCAATTAACAACAGCATCATGCAAAGTCAACCAGTCTATTTACGAAAGTATATCAAATTCATCGATAGGCAACAACATTAAATTGGCTGGGAACATGAGTCCCGAATCATCAACGGACAACCTTTGTACACTTTGCCAACCAAAATGCACCGACCCAAGGGATTTGATACTCGAATCACAAACTCAATAGACTCAACAGGCAGAGTCTTACTGGATGCTAATGTTTCACACACATAAGAATGAGTTAAACCAGGGTCTATCAACGCAATCACACTAGTATCAAAAAGAGTGAACGTACCGGTAATGACATCTGGTGAAGAAGCACCCTCACGAGCGCGTATAACATATGCTCTAGCAGGTGCACGAGCCTCTGACCGAATCGCTGTATCTTTAGTTCCCCTCTGACTGCCACCTACATACCCGATTGCCTGGCTGGTCTGCCTCGTGCTGACACGTTGCTCTGTTTCGCATTCTGAACAGTGTTTTGCTCAGCTAACATCGGGCACTCTCTAATAAACTGATCCATCATCCACATTTAAAATAGAACCGATCATGGAATATACAACTCCCAGAATGCCATTTTCCACAATGTTTGCACTCAACTCAGTTCTGTTGGACATTACCAACACTGGCCATCGAAGTAGCTCGGAAGCTCGCAGGTGGTCGATCACTATCTCGTCTGGCAAAGCCTGAAGTAGCCTTATGTAGACTGGATTCATCTATGAACTTCTTTGATATAGAATGAAAGGTTTTACTCGACGATCTTTTACGAACGTCTCCAGCTTCAGATTTGGCTTCCCCTTTTTTTTTTCTTTTCCCAAGCTCTTCGGCTTTACAAGCTAGTTCAACAAGTATCACGAACTCTTTAATCTCAAGTATACCGACCAGTAGCTTAATGTCTTCATTCAACCCGTCTTCGAATCTTTTACACATAATAGCCTCGGTTGAAATACATTCACGAGCATATTGGCTCAATCTCACAAATTTCCGCTCGTATTCAGTCACGGTCATACGACCCTGTTTCAATTCCAGAAATTCTTTACGCTTTTGATCGATGAATTTTTTACTGATGTACTTTTTACAGAATTCAACCTGAAAGAATTCCCAAGTCACTTTCTCATTCGAAACCACCGATACTAGGGTATTCCACCAGTGATATGCGGTGTCCCTCAATAGTGATATAGCACAAATTAAGCATTCATCTTGTAACACCCCAAACCCGGTCAACACACCACGACCGAATCTAGCATGTCACAGAGTAAAAACGTTTCGAAGAAAACAAGTTTCCGGTTGGTTTTTAGTGTAAAACTCCTTTATTGCTTTGTGCTTGGAGAAAAATGGTGTATGTACAGATGAAAAACGTTAAGTTGCTTTTGAAATCCCGAAAAGCCTCTTTAAAACTCGTTCATGATTCATTACTTGAGAAAACGTTTATGTCGATTAAAACCCGAGTGGTTTTTAACTTGATTTAAAACCATTTGTATTTGAGCTTTGAAACTTAAATTTGAAAATCATTTAGGTTGGCTTTGTTATCATGTAAATCGTTTTACCCGATGGTAAAGTTTAGAAACCCAGTGCGTATTATAGTTTAGAAAACTTTGCGTTTCAAATTTTTAAAACAAGTCAAATACTTTTCTTAATCGTATTTAAATTCAAATCCAAAGCAGATAATAATAAAAATAACCAATGGCCTTATTACAAACCCAAATGAAAACCGAAATTTAAAGTAAAGTACCCAAGTCAAAAGTCCATGTAAAACCGAATGTAAATATCGCATGGTCACCTCGAGTCCACCCATAACTCCTTTTTCTACCCCGTGTGGTAACAAACCACTGGTGGTGCCAAACCACTGGTGACCCAAAGTCACTGATATCAATATAATTGTGGTGCCAAACCACTAGTGACCCAAAGTCACGATTAATCCATTTGTGGGGCCAACCCACGTTGTGATACCAAATCACTGGCGACAATTCCATTTTATCAAATGTGGGGCCAACCCACTGTGGTGCGAAGCCACTGGGATGAGTCGCTATGAGGTGCCAAACCTCTGGTGACCCAAAGTCACGAAATCAACTGTGGTACCAAACCACTGGTGACCCAAAGTCACAAATATCAATCTTCCCCCTCCTCTCATATCACCCGTAATAATGCAATACGTATATAAATCATGCCAACATGCTTTAATAGTAAACATATATCGATTATAACGTAGATCATAGCATCGAGCATCATATAGCATAATCTCATCCAAAAATGGACTTACCTGAAATCCTTGCTCATACCCATAAAGGCATCATATCAAGATCTATACAGTTTTCGGCTCTTAACATGTTTAGGTTATTAGCATATTTACTTAATTATGAAGTGTGCAAGTTACACACCTGATTACTAACGCGACTATCAAATCCGTAGCTCAAGATCTAACGCCCTAGATCCCCCTTTTTCCTACATTCGGCCAACACTAAGGTTATTAGCAAAAACCATTCGGCCAAACCCATAAATCCCAAAGAGTTAACGCAGAACTGACCATAATCCTTACCTTATCGCCTTTCGAGTACTAGCCACAACCCGAAGTATGCGAGATTATGCTTCCCCCTACAATCGGCCAACACTAACAACTTAAACTTAATAGCCTTCGGCTTTTCAACTGAATAACAAAAGACTAAGTCGACAGATGCCCTTACCACAATCTCCAACAAACCGATTGGTAGAGTAGATGGCCACGATCCACTGCTTTAAAATCCTGAAGAACCTAGGAGAATCCGATTCCATGGATGAATAAGAATCAAGACAAATGCCGAAATTCAGCTTTTGTTCTATACATGTCGATAGAGAAAAGGGAAGAAGATAAAAGAGATCCGGCCAAGAATACTTACCCCCTTCAAAACCGATTAGAGAAGACAACAAGAGAGATCCACCCTTCGGCCAAAACATTAGAACAAGGAGAGGAGTATAAAGACATTTCGACAATGGTGATGGATCTCAAGGTGATTCGGCTATAGCTTAAGAAAAAGGAATCAAAAGAGATTCGGCCAAGAGGGAATGAGAGAATGGAAGAAAAGATGAAAGTGATTCGGCTTTGGTTCAGAGAAAAGAGATTAAGGGAGTTTCGGCAAAGGGAGGAAGAAGAAGGTTTCGGCTCAAGGTGATTGAGAGAAAAGAAAGATGAAGATCGCCGAAAAGAGAAGAGCAAGAAAGTGCCAATAGGGTTTCGGTTTCAAAGGAGAAAAGAGAGCTTCAAATGAGGATTCGGCTAGGTGCTTCAAAAGGTATTCGGCAAGTGCCAAAAGAGGTTCGGCTTTTGTTTCAAATGGTGCACTGAAGGAGAAATCGGCAAGTGCAAAAAGGGGTTTCGGTTTTGCTTCACAACCGAATGCATCAAGGCTTTTGCTAGCCGAAATTGTCCACCTAGCTAACTAAGGAATTTCGGCACTTCTCCCTCCAGACTCCCAACCGAATACTCCTCCTTAACCAAGAGTTCAAATTCGACCAACTGCTCAAATTTCTCCTGGCCACCTGTTCAAACGAGTTTGAAATAGTCAAACTCCTAAATTCTCTCTTCTCCAGAGTTTGAGCTAAGCACAACTCTTCCTCAGCTTGGCGCCAAAATAATAAGCAGAAAATGGGATCTCCGCTGCTCGAACCTGAGCCTCCTCCCCTGCTTGTGGCGTCATTGCTCAAGGCCCTAAGCGGCGCCTCCTTGCCACTTTACCAAGGCTTTTCTTATGCTTAAATTTACCACATAATATTCTTAACCCCTAGCTCCTTCAGCTCCCCTTGACCAAAGCTTAAAAATAAAATTTTTCCTATAGTTCAGGCTACCCTCGGCTTATACCTAGACCCTAGAACACCTCAATTAATATCGCAACCAAGCCATACACATGAAAAACAATTCAAACGCCATAGCCCCTGTTTAAGGATGTTACAGTTCTACCCCCCTTAAAATAATTTCGGCCTCGAAATTACCTGGTCAAAAGAGTTGAGGGTATTGTTGCCTCATCACATCCTCTGGTTCCCACGTAGCTTCTTCCACGCCATGGTTCCGCCGTAACACCTTAACTAAAGGAACTGACTTCTTGCGCAAAACTTTCACGTCCCGATCTAGAATCTGCACTGGTTCCTCTTCCATGGTCAAATCTGGGCTCACCTCAACATCCTCCACCGATACAACATGCGTTGGATCTGAACGGTAGCGCCTAAGCATGGAGACATGAAACACATCATGTATCTGACTCAGCTCCGCTGGCAACTCGAGCTGATAAGCTACCGGTCCCACTCGTCTCAACACTTTATACGGGCCAATAAACCTTGGGCTTAGCTTGCCTTTCCTTCCAAACCTCAGCACTTTCTTCCATGGCGAAACCTTCAGAAAAACCCTGTCACCCACTGCAAACTCAATATCTCTTCGCTTAAGATCGGTATATGACTTCCGCCTGTTTGAAGCTTCCTTCAAACGAGCTTGAATCAACTTGACCTTATCCTCAGTTTCCGTTACCAACTCTGGACCCAACAACTGATGCTCACCTAACTCTGCCCAGCATGTAGGTGCACGACACTTCCTACCATACAACGCCTCATATGGTGCCATCTTAATGCTTGCCTGGTAACTATTGTTGTACGCAAATTCAGCTAACGGTAGAAATTCTTCCCAGCTACCTCTGAAGTCCCGAACACAGCCCCTCAGCATATCTTCCAAGATTTGTATAACCCTTTCTGACTGTCCGTCTGTCTGCAGATTAAATGCCGTACTAAAATCTAACCGCGTTCCCAACGTCTGATGTAACACTTTCCAGAACCTTGACGTGAATCTGGGATCCCTATTCGAGATAATCGACACTGGCACACCGTGCAACCTCACTATCTCAGCCACATACAGCTTAGCTAACTTCTGAAGCGAGTAATCAACCCTTACCGATATGAAATGAGCTGATTTCGTCAAACGGTCCACAATCACCCAGACTGAGTCCTTCCTACTAGGCGTAAGGGGTAGTCCGCTGACGAAGTCCATCGTGATCCTTTCCCACTTCCACTGTGGAATCTTCACCGGCTGAAGTAAACCCGATGGCAACTGATGCTCAGCTTTGACCTGCTGACACGTCAAACATTTACCCACAAACTCAGTTACTTCCAGTTTCAATCTCGGCCACCAAAACTACTCTCGCAAATCTCGGTACATCTTTCTACCTCCAGGATGCATAGCGTAAGGGCTGCTATGAGCGTCCTGAAGAATCCTCTGCCTCAACTCGATGTCCCTCGGCATACAAGCTCTCCCTTGAAAACATAATACTCCATCGCTGGTCAAACTATACCCTTCCAACCCACCATTCTGAACTTGCAACCTCCAAGCATTCAAACCCTCATCCACTAACTGTTTCTCCTTAATCTGCTCTACCCAAGTCGGCTTAACCTGTAATTCTGCCAAAAGACTCCCGTCGTCACACAAGCTAAGATGAGCAAACATCGCTCTCAAGTCCGACACTACCTTACGGCTCAACGCGTCTGCTACCACGTTAGCCTTGCCCAGATGATACTCAATTGAACAGTCGTAGTCCTTCAACAGCTCAATCCATCTGCGCTGTCTCAAATTTAAATCCTTCTGAGTCAAAAGGTACTTCAGACTCTTGTGATCCGTGTAGACTATCGACTTCTCTCCGTACAGATAGTGCCTCCAAATCTTTAAGGCAAAAACCACTGCAGCCAATTCCAGGTCATGTGTCGGATAGTTACCCTCATGCAGTCTCAACTGTCGAGACGCATATGCCACTACTTTCCCTTCCTGCATCAGCACACATCCCAAGCCAGTATGTGATGCATCACAATATACCGTGAATTCCTTTCCTGCCTCAGGCTGAATCAAAACTGGAGCTTCCGTCAGAATCTTCTTTAGCTTGTCGAAACTTTCCTGTTGCTTCTCAGACCACACAAATGGAACTCCTTTCCTCAGCAATTTGGTCAACGGCGCTGCGATCAGAGAGAATCCTTCTACAAATCTTCGCTAATACCCCGCCAGACCTAGAAAACTCCGGACTTCTGCCACTGACTTAGGCGGTTTCTAGTCCAACACAGCCTCAATCTTTCGAGGGTCTACTCTAATCCCTTCAGCTGACACCACGTGACCCAAGAAAGTCACCTCCCTAAGCCAGAACTCGCACTTACTAAACTTGGCAAATAACTGCTTTTCCCTCTGAATCTGCAAAACCACCCGCAGATGCGCATCATGATCCTCCTCAGACCTTGAGTATACCAATATGTCGTCTATAAACTGTAACACCCCCAAACCCGACCCAAACACCACGACCGAATTTAGAATGCTACTGAGGAAAAAGTTTGAAAAGAATTTGTCATAAGAGTGAAAACATAATAATTTTTCGTCATTTATAAAACATTGTACATTTAAAATTCTTAAGTAAAAATTATGTTGTTACAAATTTCCGGATTTAAAACTTTAATATAAGTTTTTAAAATATGAATTGTTTGAAAGAAAACATTCCCAGTTATTAGCTCGATAATTAATCCATCGGAAACATAATAAAATCCCCAAAATACTTTAAATGGCCTTATTACAATAATGATTTACCCAAAAGTACTAAAAATATAAAATGCTTAAAACAAATAAAACATCTTCTGTATGGCCACCTCGTATCCGCTCCAGCCCGGTCCAAGAATCATGTATCACCTGCATTGTTTTTGGAAAAATAGGGTGAGTCAAACCGACTCAGTGTGTAACTATCCCACATGCCTCCACAAATGGGCTTGGCCCACATCCACACAGTCCACATACGTAATCATGCAAAATGAATCCCAACCCAACCTAGTGTCCATCCGTTACACACCCCCGTACCTGCCGCACACACCAGGAGATTACTAAATCACCCTCCAACCGCTACACACCTCCTTGGCAGACCTGCTACTCAAGGCCGTGGCTTAGCCACCGATCACCTAAGTGACCCCACATATCTGTATCCACGAGGTGACTCAACATCATCCTCAAACCACGGTGATGCACACAGCTATCATCCACCCACGATGTGGCACATAGCCAACACCCCACCTTGATGAAGCACATAGCCAACATCAAGCGCCAATGTAGCTCAAGGCTAACATCAGACCACGTACATAAATGTACACCCTGTCCTTCAATAGTCATATCCCAATCCCCATGCATATATATATATATATATATATATATCATGACAAAACAATTTTAAGATGAGTATACATCGCATGCTTACCACAATTTTACACATAAATCACAGGTAAATTAATATCATTAAATACTGACCTGATTAACCGATTACCCACCATGGGTAGTTACCATCTTAGCCATATTTTCAGCCACCACACATATCATATACACATATATATAACAACACATACAAAAAACAAGAGAGCAGTGCGATAAATACATACCTTATAAGCAAAAATCGCCTAAACCCGAACCCCGTAGCCTACACAATTTGCACCTTGCGATTTGTTAAACTCCCTCCTACACAACTATGTTAGATTCGGCTCAACCCAAAAGAACACATGAAATGGCCTTCGGCCCCACAATATTCCTTGCTTACCTTGATCACTCCAATCCCGAAAGATCTCTACTCCTTTAGCGTTAGCCTACAGAAATCCCGATATCACCTTTCATGGGTTCGGCCATAACAGAGAGAATGGAGTTAGATCTTTAACTTTCGACAACCAAGAGAGACAAAAGAAAAATGATTAAAAGAAATCTCTTACCCACTATAGAGAATCGATTGGAGCAGATTCCGGCCTATGATATTTTCGGCTTTGAAGAAGAAAAGTGAAACAAAGAAATTTGGGGAGGTTCAATAGAGGTTCGGCTATTGAGAGTTATGAAGAGAAAAGAAGAGTTGAAAAGAAATGGTCTAAAATGGCTATTTGGTTTCGGTCACAAAGAAGAGAGAAAAGAAGATATGATTTGGAGAAAAAGGACAACTCAAAACCGAAATGGTCAAAACTCAAATGACCAAAAGAAAAGAAAAAGGTTTACCTTTTGTCTAATGTACATTCGGCTAAGAGGAGGAATATTAGAGAGAAATGCTTTGTGTGACACAAAATGACTAAAAGAAAGATGTGCACAACTAACTCCTAACTCATCCAAAAGCCTTTTTGGCCACCCCCCTAATCCATAAAACCGTTCAAGTTCATGGTCAAAATGGCCATGAAATAATTTCCAAAACATCCACCTTGATACATGACTTGTAATCCTCTACTTTCCCAAAGTTTAAGAAATTCTATCCCCACAATCAAGCAATTCTATCCCTTATTCATGCTTACCATAACCTTAAGTCTACTAACCATAAATGAAAAAGTCCAACCTTACCTTAATTAAAGTTTGACCAACACATGCCATACAAATGCAAAAATAAAAGTCACCTAATTGCCATCCATGGGATTCGAACCTAAGCCCCCCTCACATTGCATGTGGCGTCACTTCTTAAGGCCCTAAGTGGCGCCTCTCTTGCCACTTTGCCAACTGGTTACTTGTGTCTAAATCCTCCAACAAATTTTCTTAAGGCCTATCTTGACTAGCTCCCTTTTTAAGAATAAAAATCTAATATTTTTCTAAGGCATTCTCCTACATTCTAAAATTCCCGAAGCTCCCAAAATACACTCAAACCACACATAGGCACGCTACCACATACATTCAAATTAAAACGCATAACCCCTAGATCTCGGATATTACAATTCTACCCCCTTAAAAATAATTTTGGCCTCAAAATTACCAACTAACTAACAGTCGTACATCCTATCTCACCACACTACGCTCTTGCTGCGCACTCTGATCTTAATAAAACCAATATACTTTCTACTAAATCTTGGAACCCTGACCAGACCCAACTGGTTCTGACACAGCCATTCTGCCTCTACCGCGTCCACCCCGACCACGTCCCCTAGAACACATGTCTACTATCGCGATTTAATCTGATTTAGGAAATTTTATGCATTAGTCTTTTGTTCCACTGATTATCCGCGAACAATTTTATGAAAAGAAGATTAGTAGTAGTTCTTTCGATCAACCAAAGTTTTCATCTCAAGTTTACTACCCTAATTCAGAGAGTCACATTCATTCATCCACAACATCCACTACACTACTTTGGGCATTTTGTCCATTCCCAACCCAGGGGTATTTTCGTAATTCATCCTATAGGGGTATTTTAGTAATAAATCAGGGTTAATTCAAAAATCTTACAAATCAAGGACATTTTTGACATTTCAGAAATCGAGGTTACTTTGAAAAGTTGAAGAAATCAAAGGTATTTTTAAAAATTTTAGAAATCGGGATCATTTCGGTAATTTTGTAAATCAGGGGTAATTTAGTAAATTTTTTTTCAAACCGGGATATTCTGGTCATTTTCAAATCTTAAGGTAGTTTTTACAAAACAGTGTAACTAGTCCCTTTCGGGTTTTAATTATCGGGTTAAGCCGGTGAATAGGTCCTCTTGGTTAGAGTGAACCGTCACTACGCACCAGGTAGGATTCAAGTGAAGAGGAGGTGAGTCACTAGGACTGCTTAAATACCAAGCTCCCACCGAATCCAATCCTAGACATGCGCTCAACTGTTGCCACACCCTAACTCGGTGACTTACTCACAGGTTCGTTTGGTTGTATTTAAGTCTTATGTATCTTGTGTTGGAGTAAGCTAGCCCTAGGGTACAATAACTCCTAATCTACTAATCTACGATCCCATAATGCCCATAAAGTTTCACATACCAATCACTTCAGTAGTTAGGGGTACTTACCTGGTGGACTTCGGGCCGGAGATACAGGTGCCATGCCAGAACAAACCTGAAATAGTTCATGAAAGTCTATGTTTTTGAAAAGCCCATCTTTGAAAAAAAATATTTTTGGCCCAAAAACCCTCAAAGCCGAGTTTTGAACCGGGCTCTGATACCAAATTGTAACACCCCCAAACCCGGCCCAAACACCACGATCGAATTGAGAATGCTACTGTGGAAAAAGTTTGAAAAGAATTTGTCATAAGAGTGAAAACATAATAATTTTTCGTCATTTATAAAACATTGTACATTTAAAATTCTTAAGAAAAATTATGTTGATACAAATTTCCGGATTTAAAACTTTAATATAAGTTTTTAAAATATGAATTGTTTGAAAAAAAACATTCCCAGTTATTAGCTCGGTAATTAATCCATCGGAAACATAATAAAATCCCCAAAATACTTTAAATGGGCTTATTACAATAATGATTTACCCAAAAGTACTAAAAATATAAAATGCTTAAAACAAATAAAACATCTTCTGTATGGCCACCTCGTATCCGCTCCAGCCCAGTCCAAGAATCATGTATCACCTGCATTGTTTTTGGAAAAATAGGGTGAGTCAAACCGACTCAGTGTGTAATTATCCCACATGCCTCCACAAATGGGCTTGGCCCACATCCACACAGTCCACATACGTAATCATGCAAAATGAATCCCAACCCAACCTAGTGTCCATCCGCTACACACCCCCGTACCTGCCGCACACACCAGGGGATTACTAAATCACCCTCCAACCGTTACACACCTCCTTGGCAGACCTACTGCTGAAGGCCGTGGCTTAGCCACCGATCACCTAAGTGACCCCACATATCTGTATCCACGAGGTGACTCAAGGTCATCCTCAAACCACAGTGATGCACACAGCTATCATCCGCCCACGATGTGGCACATAGCCAACACCCCACCTTGATGAAGCACATAGCCAACATCAAGCGCCAATGTAGCTCAAGGCTAACATCAGACCACATACATAAATGTACACCCTGTCCTTCAATAGTCATATCCCAATCCCCATGCATATATATATATATATATATCATGACAAAACAATTTTAAGATGAGTATACATCGCATGCTTACCACAATTTTACACATAAATCACAGGTAAATTAATATCATTAAATACTGACCTGATTAACCGATTACCCACCATGGGTAGTTACCATCTCAGCCATATTTCTGGCCACCACACATATCATATACACATATATATAACAACACATACAAACAACAAGAGAGCAGTGCGATAACTACATACCTTATAAGTAAAAATCGCCTAAACCCGAACCCCGTAGCCTACACAATTTGCACCTTGCGATTTGTTAAACTCCCTCCTACACAACTATGTTAGATTCGGCTCAACCCAAAAGAACTCATGAAATGGCCTTCGGCCCCACAATATTCCTTGCTTACCTTGATCACTCCAATCCTGAAAGATCTCTACTCCTTTAGCGTTAGCCTACAGAAATCCCGATATCACCTTTCATTGGTTCGGCCATAACAGAGAGAATGGAGTTAGATCTTTAACTTTCGACAACCAAGAGAGATAAAAGAAAAACGATTAAAAGAAATCTCTTACCCACTATAGAGAATCGATTGGAGCAGATTCCGGCCTATGATATTTTCGGCTTTGAAGAAGAAAAGTGAAACAAAGAAATTTGGGGAGGTTCAATAGAGGTTCGGCTATTGAGAGTTATGAAGAGAAAAGAAGAGTTGAAAAGAAATGGTCTAAAATGGCTATTTGGTTTCGGTCACAATGAAGAGAGAAAAGAAGATATGATTTGGAGAAAAAGGACAACTCAAAACCGAAATGGTCAAAACTCAAATGACCAAAAGAAAAGAAAAAGGTTTACCTTTTGTCTAATGTACATTCGGCTAAGAGGAGGAATATTAGAGAGAAATACTTTGTGTGACTCCTAACTCATCCAAAAGCCTTCAAAATTTTGGCCACCCCCTAATCCATAAAACCATCCAAGTTCATGGTCAAAATGGCCATGAAATAATTTCAAAAACATCCACCTTGATACATGCCTTGTAATCCTCTACTTTCCCAAAGTTTAAGAAATTCTATCCCCACAATCAAGCAATTCTATCCCTTATTCATGCTTACCATAACCTTAAGTCTACTAACCATAAATGAAAAAGTCCAACCTTACCTTAATTAAAGTTTGACCAACACATGCCATACAAATGCAAAAATAAAAGTCACCTAATTGCCATCCATGGGATTCGAACCTAAGCCCCCCTCACACTGCTTGTGGCGTCACTTCTTAAGGCCCTCCCTTGCCACTTTGCCAACTGGTTACTTGTGTCTAAATCCTCCAATAAATTTTCTTAAGGCCTATCTTGACTAGCTCCCTTTTTAAGAATAAAAATCTAATATTTTTCTAAGGCATTCTCCTACATTCTAAAATTCCCGAAGCTCCCAAAACACACTCAAACCACACATAGGCATGCTACCACATACATTCAAATTAAAACGCATAACCCCTAGATCCGGGATATTACATAAACACCACGACGAACTGGTCCAAATACTGCTGGACCACCCGGTTCATCATGTCCATGAACGCTGCCGGCGCGTTAGTTAACCCAAACGGCATTACCAGAAACTCGTAGTGCCCATACCGAGTGCGAAACACCGTCTTATGGATATCAGCCTCTTTCACCTTTAGCTGACCGACCTTAGATCAATCTTCGAGAAAACCAATGCACCCTTAAGCTGATCAAACAAGTCGTCTATCCTCGGCAACGGATACTTCTTCTTCATCGTCAGCTTATTCAACTGGCGGTAGTCTATACACATCCGCATTGTACCATCCTTCTTTTTAACAAAGAGCACAGGTGCTCCTTAAGGCAAAACACTTGGCCGGATAAAACCCTGGTCCAACAACTCCTGAATCTGAGCCTTCAGTTCTACCAATTCTTTCGGCACCATCCTATACGGGGCCTCCAAGGCACACACATGAACCATAAACGCCTCACTACCCTTCCTGACCATTTTCTCAACTTTCAAAGCAGACACCACGTTAGATAGATAATCTCTTCTATTACCTATCATCACCACTTCTTCACCTTCAACTATTTTCAAAACCATGTGCTTAGCCGCGCAGTCCAAACTCGCTTGGTACTTCACCAGCCAGTCCATCCCAAGAATCTGATCGAACTCCCCAAACGACAGTTCCATCAGATCAGCCACAAACACTACCCCCTGAAGTTCTAGGGGTACATCCCTATACAGCTTATTTACTTCTACAGAGTGACCTAGAGGGCTAATTACTGTCATCTCCCTAGAAGTAATCTCATAGTCTAAGTTCATGGTCTCTACTATGCTACTAGCAACATACGAATGCGTCGAACCCACATCAATCAAAGCAGTATATGGTAATCCAAAGATTAAGAACATACCGGTTATGACGTCCGGTGCGTCGCCCTCCTCTCGACGCCTTGCTGCGTATACCAATCCAGGCTGTCTTGCTTCAGTGTTGCCTGCTCCTCTGCCCGGTGCTCCACGACCCCGTCCAGAACTATTACTGCCTCTACCAGAACCACGACCCCTCTGCGGTTGCGGTCCCTCATTCCTGTACTGAGCATGGCCCTAACCTTCAGACTGAATCCTGGCTAACTTCCGTGGACAATCCCTCACACGATGATCCAACGAGCCACATTCAAAGCATCCTTTTCCACCAGTCCAACATTCTCCCCAATGAGATTTTCCACACCGATTACACTGCGCTGGTCCCTGATTAGTAATAATAGGCCTCTCAGATTGATTCGGCCCACCATTCCTAGCCCTTTTCTGAGAATTACTAACCGACCCAGATGATCCAAAACCTCTCTTATGTCTGTTCCTGTCATGATTCTGCCTTACAGATTCCTTTATCCCTTCGGCTATCTTTGCCTTTTCTACAAACACGGCAAACTCTCGCTCCTGCTGTGGAGCAATCAGCAATCTTAGCTCATCCCTCAGTCCGTCCTCGAACCTGACACATCACTCATGCTCTGTAGCCACGATACCTCGAGCATACCGGCTCAACCTTAAAAATTCTGCCTCATACTCCGATACGGACTTACTCCCCTGAACCAGTCTCAAAAACGCCTTCCGCTGCGCATCAATGTAGCTAGATCCAACATATTTCTTCTGATAAGCTGCCTTAAAGTAGTCCCACGTGAGATCATCCGCTGCAGCACTGTCCCGAACCGTGAACCACCACTGGTATGACTCATCCCTAAGGAGCGACACTATCCCTTTTAGTTTCTCTTCAGCAGTCAAATCCAAGTCGTCCATGATTCACTCCATCGCCTCCAACCAATACTCAGTCCTGTTGGGAGCCACACCAGAAACACCTCGGAATACCTCGGCTCTATTGGCTCGGAGTCGCTCAGATACAGATTTCTGAGCTCCTGCACTTCCACCTGCTCTAGCCATTCTCTCAAGAACTAGCAGCATCGCCTGCGACACTGCGTCATCCCCCGTCTGATCCTGAAACTCACGACCCACAGCTGGTGGTGGTGGTATCTCATTTTCCAACCCCTAACTAGACCCCACTGGTTCAGGCACAGTCATCCTACCTCGACCGCGTGCACGCGTATTACGACCACGACCTCGAGTGCTCATATCTAATATCTCGACTTATCTGGTTTAAAAGTTTTATGCGTCAGTCTTTATTCCACTATTATTAAGGCACAGTCTTATGAACAGTTCTTATTACAGAGTTTTGTTTTCGCAGGTTCATAGAATCCTATAAGCTTTAGTCTCTAGGGTAGTCCACTAATACTATTCATCATCTATCTTCATAATCATAGTCATATGCAAACATCAGTTAGGGGTAATTACCTGGGCGGATTGGTGCCGGAGACTCGGTGCCATGCGTTTCAAACCATGTATTTTCGATCAAAAACTTTTTGAAACCATACTTTAAAACATTTTGGGCCTCGGGCCCACAGCCGAGCTTTTGAAACTGGGCTCTGATACCATAAATGTAACACCCCAAACTCGGTCAACACACCACGACTGAATCTAGCATGTCACAGAGTAAAAACGTTTCAAAGAAAACAAGTTTTCGGTTGGTTTTTAGTGTAAAACTCCTTTATTGCTTTGTGCTTGGAGAAAAATGGTGTATGTACAGATGAAAAATGTTAAGTTGCTTTTGAAATCCCGAAAAGCCTCTTTAAAACTCGTTCATGATTCATTACTTGAGAAAACGTTTATGTCGATTAAAACCCGAGTGGTTTTTAACTTGATTTAAAACCATTTGTATTTGAGCTTTGAAACTTAAATTTGAAAATCATTTAGGTTGGCTTTGTTATCATGTAAATCGTTTTACCCGATGGTAAAGTTTAGAAACCCAGTGCGTATTATAGTTTAGAAAACTTTGCGTTTCAAGTTTTTAAAACAAGTCAAATACTTTTCTTAATCGTATTTAAATTCAAATCCAAAGCAGGTAATAATAAAAATAACCAATGGCCTTATTACAAACCCAAATGAAAACCGAAATTTAAAGTAAAGTAACCAAGTCAAAAGTCCATGTAAAAGCGAATGTAAATGTCGCATGGTCACCTCGAGTCCACCCATAACTCCTTTTTCTACCCCGTGTGGTACCAAACCACTGGTGGTGCCAAACCACTGGTGACCCAAATTCACTGATATCAATATAATTGTGGTGCCAAACCACTGGTGACCCAAAGTCACAATTAATCCATTTGTGAGGCCAACCCACGTTGTGATACCAAATCACTGGCGACAATTCCGTTTTATCAAATGTGGGGCCAACCCACTGTGGTGCGAAGCCACTGGGACGAGTCGCTATGAGGTGCCAAACCTCTGGTGACCCAAAGTCACAAAATCAACTGTGGTACCAAACCATTGGTGGTGCCAAACCACTGGTGACCCAAAGTCCCAGATATCAATCTTCCCCCTCCTCTCATATCACCCGTAATAATGCAATACGTATATAAATCATGCCAACATGCTTTAATAGTAAACATATATCGATTATAACGTAGATCATAGCATTAAGCATCATATAGCATAATCTCATCCAAAAATGGACTTACCTGAAATCCTTGCTCATACCCATAAAGGCATCATATCAAGATCTATACAGTTTTCGGCTCTTAACATGTTTAGGTTATTAGCATATTTACTTAATTATGAAGTGTGCAAGTTACACACCTGATTACTAACGCGACTATCGAATCCGTAGCTCAAGATCTAACGCCCTAGATCCCCCTTTTTCCTACATTCAGCCAACACTAAGGTTATTAGCAAAAACCATTCGGCCAAACCCATAAATCCCAAAGAGTTAACTTAGAACTGACCATAATCCTTACCTTATCGCCTTTCGAGTACTAGCCACAACCCAAAGTATGCGAGATTATGCTTCCCCCTACAATCGGCCAACACTAACAACTTAAACTTAATTGCCTTCGGCTTTTCAACTGAATAACAAAATACTAAGTCAACAGATGCCCTTACCACAATCTCCAACAAACCGATTGGTAGAGTAGATGGCCATGATCCACTGCTTTAAAATCCCGAAGAACCTAGGAGAATCCGATTCCATGGATGAATAAGAATCAAGACAAATGCCGAAATTCGGCTTTTGTTCTATACATGTCGAAAGAGAAAAGGGAAGAAGATAAAAGAGATTCGGCCAAGAATACTTACCCCCCTTCAAAACCGATTAGAGAAGACAACAAGAGAGATCCACCCTGCGGCCAAAACGTTAGAACAAGGAGAGGAGTATAGAGAGATTTCGACAATGGTGATGGATCTCAAGGTGATTCGGCTATAGCTTAAGAAAAAGGAATCAAAAGAGATTCGGCCAAGAGGGAATGAGAGAATGGAAGCCCCTAGCTCCTTCAGCTCCCCTTGACCAAAGCTTAAAAATAAAATTTTTCCTATAGTTCAGGCCTACCCTCGGCTTATACCTAGACCCTAGAACACCTCAATTAATATCGCAACCAAGCCATACACATGAAAAACAATTCAAACGCCATAGCCCCTGTTTAAGGATGTTACAGTTCTACCCCCTCAAAATAATTTCGGCCTCGAAATTACCTGGTCAAAAGAGTTGAGGGTATTGCTGCCTCATCACATCCTCTAGTTCCCACGTAGCTTCTTCCACGCCATGGTTCCGCCGTAACACCTTTACTAAAGAAACTGACTTCTTGCGCAAAACTTTCACATCCCGATCTAGAATCTGCACTGGTTCCTCTTCCATGGTCAAATCTGGGCTCACCTCAATATCCTCCACCGATACAACATGCGATGGATCTGAACGGTAGCGCCTAAGCATGGAGACATGAAACACATCATGTATCTGACTCAGCTCCGCTGGCAACTCGAGCTGATAAGCTACCGGTCCCACTCGTCTCAACACTTTATACGGGCCAATAAACCTTGGGCTTAGCTTGCCTTTCCTTCCAAACCTCAGCACTTTCTTCCATGGCGAAACCTTCAGAAAAACCCTGTCACCCACTGCAAACTCAATATCTCTTCGCTTAAGATCGGTATATGACTTCCGCCTGTCCGAAGCTTCCTTCAAACGAGCCTGAATCAACTTGACCTTATCCTCAGTTTCCGTTACCAACTCTGGACCCAACAACTGACGCTCACCTAACTCTGCCCAGCATGTAGGTGTACGACACTTCCTACCATACAACGCCTCATATGGTGCCATCTTAATGCTTGCCTGGTAACTATTGTTGTACGCGAATTCAGCTAACAGTAGAAATTCTTCCCAGCTACCTCTGAAGTCCGAAACACAGCCCCTCAGCATATCTTCCAAGATTTGTATAACCCTTTCTGACTGTCCGTCTATCTGCGGATTAAATGCCATACTAAAATCTAACCGCGTTCCCAACGTCTGATGCAACACTTTCCAGAACCTTGACGTGAATCTGGGATCCCTATCTGAGATAATCGACACTGGCACACCGTGCAACCTCACTATCTCTGTCACATATAGCTTAGCTAACTTCTGAAGCGAGTAATCAACCCTTACCGGTACGATGAAAAGAAAGATGAACATTGTCAAAAAGAGAAGATCAAGAAAGTGCCAATGGGGTTTCGATTTCAAAGGAGAAAAAGAGAGCTTCAAATAAGGATTCGGCTAGGTGCTTCAAAAGGTATTCGGCAAGTGCCAAAAGAGGTTCGGCTTTTGTTTCAAATGGTGCACTGAAGGAGAAATCGGCAAGTGCAAAAATGGGTTTCGGTTTTGCTTCACAACCGAATGCATCAAGGCTTTTGCTAGCCGAAATTGTCCACCTAGCTAACTAAGGAATTTCGGCACTTCCCTCTCTAGACTCCCAACCGAATACTCCTCTCAACCAAGAGTTCAAATTCGGCCAACTGCTCAAATTTCTCCTGGCCACCTATTCAAACGAGTTTGAATTAGTCAAACTCCTAAATTCTCTCTTCTCCAGAGTTTGAGCCGAGCACAACTCTTCCTCAGCTTGGCGCCAAAATAATAAGTAGAAAATGGGATCTCCGCTGCTCGAACCTGAGCCTCCTCCCCTGCTTGTGGCGTCATTGCTCAAGGCCCTAAGTGGCGCCTCCTTGCCACTTTACCATGGCTTTTCTTGTGCTTAAATTTACCACATAATATTCTTAACCTCTAGCTCCTTCAGCTCCCCTTAACCAAAGCTTAAAAATAAAATTTTTCCTATAGTCCAGGCCTACCCTCGGCTTATACCTAGACCCTAGAACACCTCAATTAATATCGCAACCAAGCCATACACATGAAAAATAATTCAAACGCCATAGCCCCTGTTTAAGGATGTTACGCATCTGGAGTGCATGATAACTCATCAAGCACACGGATAGTATTATCAAGCCACAGCTCAGCTCGTTCCGCGTCATCATCATCATTTGCTTTAAATTCTTCGGCCCCGTGTTTCCCGATTTTATCAACATGAGGCCTGCTAGATCTCATCGGAGGTGCTGAAGGTATCGAAGATGGATTATTCGGGGGTGGAGGTTGTTGCACAGCCGGATTAGTTTGGATATACTAAGCAAACCATTCGTTCATCATCTGGTAGAAGGCTTCCTTAGCCTCCCCCTCATGGCTACTCGAGATAGGTCGAGAGTCTACCGGTGCTGATCCATGTGCGAGATCAGGCGCTACGCTCTCTACATCATCAGTTACGGCTCTGTCGGGATACATTTACTATAGAAAATCACAATTCAGATGTCAGAAGTCATCACACTATAATAGTATAAATAAAGGCATGTATAGCTAGACCCACACGTGCTACGGTAGTCCTAGAATCGACTAAACCGTAAGCTCTGATACCAATAAAATGTAACACCCTTAACCCATATCCGTCGCCAGATTAGGGCTATAAGTCATATACCAAACTTCCTAATACAACTTCTAATGTTCATAAACACATAATATGATCAACTATTAACCAAGCACAAACAAACATATTCAACAATTATCTTAACCTTAAAGTCAAGTTATAAGAACATCCATCACAAATAATATACTATAAGATATACTTCTAAAATAAGCTATTTACTAAATAGCAAATGCATGACATAATAGACATATAAATCCACCAAATTACCAACCATGCTTACTAACTTTACCGATTCTACCTTTATAAAGATCAAGCATTAGGGCCGAATACATTAAAGACCAAAGTACTATAATTTAGCCATTTTCGCATGGCTCTAATCATATATACTGGAACAAAATTTCATTGTTTGAAAACCTAGTCTAGCCTATACATGCCTTCAGTTCGAAATCTAGACTTTAAAGGTACCAAAATAGTCGATAGTGTGGATGACTTGACGATCCCCTGAGCTCGTAGCTTGATCAAAATCTATAAAATAGAACAATGAACACACAGAGTAAGCTTACTAGCTTAGTAAGTCGTAAGCAACTGTTTTAAATCAAGTGATCTTTCAATCATTTTCAATAACATACATAATATCATAAAATCTAAAACTTATTTGGTCTAATAATATTTAATGCTAATACCTCTTTAGCTCAATCATCATCACCATTTTACCTTTAAACTTTAATTTATTATCACATCATATCGTTCAAATATAAATTAATAACTCATCTACAACTACTCATATTTTCGATACACTTAATTCAATAGGATCATATATATATGTATATGCAAATAAGTATATACTTTACACTTAGTAATTTCACATAAAGAAAATATATTCACTTATATATATATATATATATCCATTTGACATTTCATACATTCGTATACATGGCATTAAAGTAATCCAACATGGCCACATAAACATAAACTTAATACCGAATATACAAGATCAATTAGTATCATTCGCGCTCGACAACTTAACATACATATACTTACCTTATAGACCAATTATCGAATATCAATTTAATAATTCGTAGGCACTTACCTGTATGGCCGAACATATATATATAACTTGTAATATCAACTTACTTCCTCGATGATTACATAGCTAGAAGAGTTTGTCTTGCGACTTGAAATTTCATCACTGGTTTAAAACTTGCTAAGTGTAAGCCTGAATTTCCCACCGGCACTAAGCCTGCTAGACTCGAGGTCTGAAATTAAATCACCGGCATTTAGCCTGCTAGGCAATAAGCCTGATAAACTTCACCGGCACAAGGCCTACTAGGCAATAAGCCTGATAAACTTTACCGGCACAAGGCCTGCTAGGCTCGAAGCCCGAATATTCATATTAATGAGCCATCTCATTCACATCACATACTACCACTATCACATATATCACACATAATTCAATACCATTTTCACATATTGTTAATATCACATATATCACAAATAATTCAATATCACTTTCACATAATACTAATATCACTTGTATCACACATAATTCAATATCACTGTCACATATTACTAATATCACATATATCACAAATAATTCAATATCACTTTCACATAATACTAATATCACTTATATCACACACAATTCAATATCACTTTCACATATTACTAATATCACATATATCACACATAATTCAATATCACTTTCACATAATGAACATAATTAAGTTTACTACATTTTATTTCTTAAACACTATATCACATTCGGCTTTGGCTAAATTTCCAATCTATAAATTCAATTTCAACATGTACTCAAGATTATCACCAGTATTAACGGTATTAAATTGCTTAAAGACTTACCTCGACTATCGACGGATGACGAAGACCGACTATTTGTTAACTTTCGCTTTTCCCCGATCCAAGTCCGTTTTCTTTTGTTCTTGATCTAAACATGATCAAATTAATCTCATTCAAGCACATTTCATTTCAATTTAATCCAAAAACACCTAAATGGGCAAATTACCATTTTTCCCCTAATGTTTCACACTTTTACAATTTAGTCCTAATTACACAAAACACAAAATACACAAAATTTGGTCTCATACCTTAAGGGCCGAATATTCATAGGCTTTATACAAATCCATCCATTTCATTTTTTTCACATTTTAGTCCCTCAAAAATTTATTTTTGCAATTAAGCCCTAATCTCTCAAACTTACCAAAAATCCAAAGACAAAACATATTAATATAACATATATCTTTCATAATCCATCAACTAACATCATAAAACTCATGAACTCATCAATGGCACATTTCAAAATATTGATCAAAATAAAAAATTCAAGCTTGCGACTTGAAGTATTCGAAGCAACGATTTCAAAAACGTAAAAATTATCAAAAACCGAAAATTAAACATACCTTAATCAAGGTAATTTGTTGCCGAAACTTGAAGCTTTTCTATGGTGTTTTTCTCATCTCATATTCGGCCAAAGGAGAAAGATAATGCATGTGTCTTTTATTTATGATGTTTTATATATTTAACATATAATATAATATAAAAGTTAACTTATAATATAAAATAAATAAATAATAAAACATATTAGTGGTTACTTAAACAACCATGCCGTCCACTATCATGCAAAATGGGTTAATTGCCCTTTTAGGACTCCATTTTAAAAAGCCACTATCAAATGGGTACTTTTCACTATAGTTTATAACTTTTACGCTTTACGCGATTAAGTCCTTTTATTCAATTAAGCACACAAACAATCAAATTTTTATACGAAACTTTCACACATAATAATTCACATATAATAAACATAGAAAATAATATTTAAATATTTTTTGGACTTGGATTCGTGGTCCCAAAACCACTGTTCCGATTAGGGTCAAATTCAGACTGTTACAGTTCTGGGTACCATCAACTGAGAGTTAAGGAGGCTAATGTGTATAAGACTGCGTTTAGGACTCGTTATGGTCATTACAAGTTCCTAGTGATGCCGTTTGGGCTGACGAATGCACCAGCTACCTTCATAGACCTGATGAATCGAGTATTCCAGCCCTACCTAAATCAATTCGTGGTGGTATTTATAGACAATATCTTGGTGTATTCGAGAATCGAGGATGAACATGATGCACATCTCCGAATTGTTCTATAGATTTTAAGGGAGAAACAATTGTACGCTAAGTTCAGCAAATGTGAGTTCTGGCTGCGAGAAGTGACATTTCTGGGTCACGTGGTATCTACCGAGGGGATTAGGGTTGATCCTCGAAAAATTGAAGTCGTACTATATTCGAAACCACCTAAGACCATATCTGAGATTCGAAGCTTTCTGGGTTTGGCAGGTATTACAAACGTTTTGTTGAGGGGTTTTCCTTGATTGCTGCACCTCTGACTAAGTTGTTGCGTAAAGGGGTACCGTTTAACTGGGCTGACAAGCAGCAAGAAAGTTTTGAAAAACTGAAGAAAGTTCTTACTGAGGCCCTTGTCTTGATACAGCCAGAGTCTGGGAAGGAATTCACTGTCTACAGTGATGCATCACACGTTGGTTTGGGTTGTGTACTGATGCATGAGCATAAGGTGGTTGCTTATGCGTCTCGTCAGCTTAAGCCTCACGAGGTGAATTACCCTACTCATGACTTGGAGTTAGCCGCGGTAGTATTCGCACTGAAAATTTGGCAGCACTATTTATACAGTGAGAAGTGTATTATCTACACAGATCACAAGAGACTCAAGTACCTCCTCACTCAGAAGGAGCTGAATCGTAGGCAGCGAAGATGGATAGAGCTGCTTAAGGGTTAGAATTGCTCAATTGAATACCACCCTGGTAAGACTACCGTGGTAGTTGACGCACTGAGCCGTAGGGCTGTATCAGATTTGAGAGCAATGTTTGCTCGTCTCAGCTTGTTTGATGATGGTAGCTTGTTGGCTGAGCTGCAAGTTAGACCGACATGGACTGAACAGATTAAGGGTAAATAGTTGTTGGATGAGTCACTGGTTCCTCGTTTTCGACGGGTTGAGAATGGGGGAACTTCGGATTTTGGGCTGAATAGTAAAGGAGCATTGTGTTTCCGTGGGAGAGTCTGTGTACCGAGGGATTCTAATCTGATGCAGTCTATACTACAGGATGCGCATAGTAGTCCATATGTTATGCATCCTGGCAGAAACAAGTTATACTGAGATCTTCGTGAGCTATACTGGTGACCAGGACTGAAACGCGAAGTTACTAATTTTGTGAGTAAGTGCTTGACGTGCCAGCAAGTTAAGGCTGAGCATCAACTGCCTTCAGGGTTACTGCAGCCAGTTAAGATTCCACTTTGGAAGTGGGTGAGGGTAATCATGGATTTTGTGAGTAGGCTGCCCTTAACGCCTACTAAAAAGGATTCGGTATGGGTTATTGTAGGCCGATTGACTAAATCTACCCATTTTATACCAGTCCATACTGATTACTCGATGCAAAAGTTGGCAAAGTCGTATGTGGTTGAGATTGTGAGACTGCATGGGGTACCGGTTTCCATCATATCCGATAGAGACCCTCGATTCACATCTTGGTTCTGGAAGAAATCCCACGAGGCTTTGGGTACTGGGTTGGACTTCAATACTGCGTTCCAGCCTCAGACTGATGGTCAGTTAAAGAGGGTGATTCAGATACTAGAGGACATGTTAAGAAGTTGTGTAATTGATTTTTGAGGCAACTGGGAAGATTATTTGTCGCTAGCAGAGTTCGCATATAATAATAGCTTATAGCCCAGTATTCAAAAGGCATCGTACGAGGCGTTATATGGTCGTCGGTGTTGTACTCCTACCTGTTGGATTGAGCTGGGCGAGGGGCGAGTTTTGGGGCCAGAGTTAGTTTCTGATACCGAAGAAAAGGTAAAACTGATTCGAGACCGGTTGAAGGAAACATCTGATAGGCAGAAGTCTTACGCAGAGAGATTGAGTATTCTGTGGGGGACTTCGTATTTCTCAAGGTATTCCTATGGAAAAAGATACTGAGGTTTGGGCGGACGGGTAAGCTTAGCCCTAGGTTCATTGGGCCTTACCGTATACTGAAGCGTGTGGGACCAATCGTCTATCAACTTGAGTTGCCTTTAGAATTAGACCAGATTCACGATGTGTTCCACATCTCCATGCTGAGGCGTTACTACTCTGATCCCACACATATAGTACAAGTCGAGGAGATCAATGTTAGGCCAGATCTGACCTTCGAGGAGGAGCCAGTGCAGATATTGGATAGTGATCTTAAAGTACTGAGGAAAAAATCTATTCCACTAGTCAAAGTGCTTTGGCGTAATCACAGTTCAAAAGAAGCCACGTAGGAAGTTGAGGAAGCTATACATCGGCAATACCTTCATTTATTCTGACTAGGTAAATTTTGAGGACGAAATTTCGTTAAGAGGGGTAGAGTTGTAACGCCCAAAAATTTAAGTCTTTAATTTTCGCATGATATGCCAAAAATTACTTCTTTGCTTTAATGGCTAAGTGATTTGGGTGTGTGTGCGAGTGTTTGAGAAGCCTGGGTTCAAGTCTTGGCTTTTGCAGAATTTTTAGTTTTGCTCTTAAATGAATCTGGGCACTGGCATATCGGCCTTATAAATAATAGTGCTTGTTTTATGACAAAAAGAGCTTGTGGTCTAGTGGCAAGGTGGTGTGTTATGTAACTGTGAGGTCTGATGTTCAAGTCCTGGGTAGCACAATGGAGTATTTATTTTGCTACTTGAGCTGTGTAGGTAGTGGAGTTGGACTGAAACACAGCTGAGGGGAGTTTGAATAGAAGTTGAATGGAGTTGTTGGGGGAGTTGAGGAGGAATCGGTGGAGTAATTCAAGGAGGGATAACGGGAGAGATACTAGGAGAAAATCAAGGAGTTTGATTGAGAGGAAGTGTTGTGCCGTTTGGGGGAACTCTAGCTTTGAGAATTCTGCTGGGAAAATGTTTGTCATTTTCGGCATTGGAGGAACATTTTGGTGTTAGCATCTGCCGAATTCTCCTTTTCTTTTCTTTCATTTATCGGCTTTCGGTTCAGATTTGTATTAGTTGTTGCGCATTATTCAACAAAAGTCCCTTTCTTTTCGGTCAAGATTTGTTAGTCGATTTTGTGAGCAACTCTTCCATTTCTTTTTCTCTCTTCTTCTCTTCTTCAATCTGTGCTCTCTTTAGGTCGAATATCACCCTTTTATTTTATGACTCTCTGCGCCGATCTTCTCTTCGCTGCTTCTTGTTGTTCCAGTGCTGTAAGTGTTTCTGATTATCGGTAAAGTGTTTATACTCCTCACTTTTTGATTAAACCTTTTCTCTTTTATTCTTTTTCTTAAAACCGAATACCCTCCTTTTATGCTTTGATTACCGACTATTGATTCTTTCCTCAAAATGTGTTACTCGTTGTAGTTCTAGGGTTTTCCTCGAGGAGTGGTGGAGTGTAAGTGGTTTTGAAGTAGTTGCAACCCTTGTTCTCATCGTTCAAACAAGGTAATACGTTACCTCACTTCTGGAGTTTAGGCTGTATACTGGTTATGTTTTTATAGGATATCATTTGTGGATTGAGGCCACTTATATGGCCTACCTTGGTTAATGAGATCAGTGTTTGTGGTACAAATAATCGATAAAAGCGTGTGATCACTTTTGGTTAGTGGTCTTGGAGGACTAAAGTCACCTCATTCAAGCAAGGTAAGGATGGTGTTTTTGGATTAAGTGTCAATAAGAGGGTGTTTTACCCTAACGATTAAATGACTGACATTCGGTCATGTTTAAATCTAGGTTGGGTGCTTGAGAAACTTGGAGCGGTTACATAAATAGGTGTGTATTCACACTATTTTGACTGTAGAACGGCAAAAGCCGAAAAGCAGGAAGATTGGGCTTTAAGGACACATGGGCGTGCGAACGCTCGTGTGGTCAAACTGAGCCCATGAATCACGAGCGTATGTGTAACATCCCCAAACCTGGCCCATTCACTACGACCGAATCTGGTTATGTCACTACGGAAAGACAGTTGAAAATCCTTGCTAACTTCGAATAAAACAGTAAATCTATTACCCTTTTGAAAATCCATGTTTATTTGATATTGTATGAAAAACTTTGATATTATTATATTGTCCAAAATTAAACTTTATTAAATATATAAAACCAATTTGAATAATCAAGTTGTTAGAATAAAATCGTCTTCACTTAGTAATTTATTATAATCCAACCATAACTTAAAATAATAATAAAATAGTTCGCAAAATAAATAAAGATCAAAAGGCCCTTATTACATCTTTTATCTAAAACCAATACTTAACATAAAAATATCTAAAAACATCCTCTGGTGCATGGGCCACCTTGCACCCTCTCCGTACCCGGTCCAACTCATGAGTCACCTAAAATGGTTAGGAAAATAATCGGGTGAGTCCACAGACTCAGTGCATAATCATAACACATATTCCATACGTATGGGCTTGGCCCATAACCATACCGTTCTCATAACAAGTCATGCAAATATGCATCTCAGCCCAACCTACAATCCAACCGTAACACCAACCTTAGCAGACTCCCCCTGCCTAAGGCCGTGGCTAATCCACCACTGATCACATCGTGATCCATAAACCTTACCTTGGCAAGCTCGCTGCTCAAGGCCGTGGCTGAGCCACCGATCAACCAAAGTGATCCCAACAACATGCTCCATCTACGGTGATGCACAGAGCCATCAACCGCCGAGATGGGCACCTAGCCAACATCTCCCTTGAGGTAGCACACGGCTAACCGTCAAGCGCTAATGTAGCCTGAGCTAACATTAGACCACGTACATCATATGTACACCCTTCCTTCCTCCATCCAATCCAAATCCCATGCAAGTATGTAAATGCCACATGTTAAGTCATCATATAAATAAGCATACAGCTCATATCATTACCACACCAAATATATATATATAACACAATAACATAATATCACCAACTTACTCACCTGATATCCGATTATCCAACATAAGCATTAGCAAGCAATTAACTGAAGGAAATAGTGCGATGATTACGCACCTTATCACTTGCAGTTCTAAGCTTTCGATCCCTATGCTATCGCTCAATGAAACAACAGCTATCTGCCTATAACTATCCCCTGCTGCTGGCCCACACCCCGGTGGCCAATCACGAACCGCCGAGACAGCTCTCTTTTTGAATTTTGGAAAATGAGCTTTCCCTTGCCCGCTCTGACTGGTCGTTGCCTCCATCAACACACTTAATCAGATAAACTGGTTAACCCTAAGTCACAAACTAAGTATTTAATCTTACTAAACTTATTTCTTACCTCAACTGATTGAATCCCGAATGCTCCTACAACACTTTCAACGCTAGCTAAAAGCAAAAGACCCTCCACCTAGCCCTCCATAATTCGGTCAATCAAAAGAACACATGGTTAGCTACATGATTTCGGTCAACCACGAAAAGAAGAGAAAACCGATAACAAGAAAGGAAACCTTACCACCTTACTACTCCAAATTCGGCTTGACTACTTACCCACCTTAAGAACCGATTGGAGAAAGGTTTAGAGAAGGTTACCTTTGATACTATTCGGCCAAGGCTACACCAAAAAGGAGAAGGGATTTTCGGCACTTCCAAGGGGTGTATTCGGCTATTGAAAAAAAAATAATGGAGAGAAAGAGGTGATAAGAGTTTCGGCTAAAGGGGTTTGAGAGGATGGAAAGATGAAAGAAGAATAAAGAAGGGAGAGGTTAGGAATTTCGGCTAATAGCTAAAATGGAAAAAAGAAACATGGTGATAGGTTGATGCTTTTATAGGCATTCGGCACCCCCCTTAAGCTTGCCGTCCACTCCTTTCAACAAGGAGTTCAAACTCTAGCCAACTCCCCAATTCACTCCTAGCCACCTATTTGAATTAATTCAAATCAATTTGAATTAATCCCTAAATAATCAATTAATAATCTCTTAATAATCCAAATAATATCCCTATTTGTCCTCTATTATCTTATTATCTAAATAAATAAATAAAAGAGTTTGAAGAGAGAAAAAAATCTCTCCCTTCCTATGCCGTCCATTCAAAAAGGTTTGAAAAAGTCCACCTAACTTCCCACCTTTCCTAGCCGAATTCAAAATGGAAGACCAAGTCTTCCTCCATCTTTTAAGCATTCAAAAACCGTCCAACACCTTACCATAATGACGCAAAAACAAAGCCCCATCTGCTGCCCTCGCGAATCGAACATGAGACCCCTCTCCAGCTCCCTGAGGCGTCACTTCTCCATGCCTATGTGGCGCCTCCTTGCCACTCTGCCAAGCCATTCTTTGTGCCAAAACTTCACCAAAATTTCTCTTAAGACCCCCAAAAGCCAAGCTCCCTTTTTAACCACTAAAAATCAACAATTTCCTAAGGCTTTCCACCACCAACTAGGGTTCTCAAGACCCCTAAAACTCACCCAACCACACACTAAAGTGTGCCAACACCTGAGCTAAGCACCAAAAACCTAACCCCTAGAACCAGGGTGTTACAGTATGACTGTAGAGGCCTTCATGAACATTTTCATGGGCTTAGGCCGTAATGGGCCACGTTGGGCCGAAAAGGGTCCGTGTGGGCCCAATGGGCTCGTGGGCCTCATACGGGTGAAATCCACAATTTGTGGCAAATACTGGACTGGGCTATGTAGGTCTCATAGCCGTGGCAAAATTTGAGCTGAACAGGCCACACGTGCGTGTGGGCCCACTTGGGCCGAGTAATGGGCCTTGGGCCTAGTTACATTGCTATGACCATTTAGGTTATCGGAGTTGCTCGAGGCGACTGCGGACCACCCGAGAGGTCGATATCTACACCAAGACCCCAATGTAGGTAAAATGGCCAAATTACCCCTAAAGGGTGAAATGACTATTTTACCCCTAATAGAGGAAAAGACCATTATACCTCTAAAGGTAGGTTGACTGATGTGTTCATGATTTGTAGATGACTGTGACTGAGTATGACATTCTGCATATACGTATCATTTATGACATGACATACTGCATGGGGTTGGGATACTGTTATGGAGGAAGTATACTTTACTGGTGGGTTTGCCACATATACTATTACTGGAAGCTTTGTTGCGATACTGTTACTGGTAGCTTTGTTGCGATATTGGTGTGTTGGCTAGGTGGGTCGATTTTATCCCCACAGGGTGTGTTGGTGGTACGTTGTGGTGTGTTGGCTGGATTGGGATGGGTTGTATTGTTGCACAGTACTGATATGGTATTGGGCTAAGGCCCACACTGTTACTGTATTGGGCTAAGACCCACACTGTACTGTTACTGAATAGGGCTCAGGCCCAGACTGTTACTGCATGTTGTATACTGACTGACTGATAGGGGATTACACACTGAGTTTTCGTAAACTCACCCTTTTCTTTTAACTGTACAGGTAACCCTCAGCCATAGGCGATTTGGTGCTGTGAGGGGCTCGGAGGTGGCCACACAACTGCAACTGTTCTACACTTGCTTTGATTTAAATTTAAAGTTTGTGTTGGGTTTTGTTTATGTAATAAGGTCATTTATGTTTGTTTAAATTTTTAATTGGGCTTTGTTTACTTATTTTAAACTGCTAGTTTAGGAGAAGACGAATTTTCAAAATAATTACCGTATTCAAAGACACGAAATTTGAACGTTGATTTTTCAAAAGCTTTCGCGATTTTAAATCAACCTACTATAACAATATTAGATAATAAGGCAAACGCTTTGACTATATGATTTCTTAAATAATAATAAAGGGGTTTTTAAACTTAGAAATGAATTTTTACCATCAAGTCCAATTTTCAAAACACACTTCAATGTGACACGCCAGATTCGACCATAGGGTCTAGGCCGGGTTTGGGGTGTTACAACCTCTCTTTCAAACCAACTAATCTATATCATGACATCATATTGCCTATATAATTGCATACTCAAAATGTCATCTCAAATACCAAATACACAATTCGAACCATTTACTAAAGCATATGTTTCCAACAAGTATATTTTTTTCCATAATCACACCAATAAGGGTTTCAAGTCATAAAACTATGTAAGTAAACCAGAATAACTCCTAAGTACATGCCACACATAATCAAGCCTTAATATAGTCAAAAACTATAAGAATCAATATCAGGATAGTGTGAGCTTCTTAACAATCTACCAAACACGTTTCGCAAGTTGACGTTACAAGGAAAAATAAAACAAGGGAGTAAGCTTTAAAAATGCTTAGTAAGTTCACATGTATTTAAAACCAAATAACTTACCTCGGGATATAATTATACCCTACATGTTACTTAGCTTGGTAAATTTTGTCTATTATGGCAATTCAAATATAAAAAAGGTGAGTTCAACATTTATCTTACTATATAGTAACTCAATCACATAACATTTCAAATTCACTTAATTCAAATTTTCATCATCATTCATAAAACAAATAATTATTTAATCAATTCACTATTTTAATCATATCATACAATCTATTTACCCACACTACATCCCATTTCAAATAAATGCCAAACATTATTTTCATTTCATAATTTGAATTCTCAAACCAAATCATATTAAACCATGTGAACTTCATTCCCATTTCATATAAATTAATCTTTGTACCAAATATATATCAATTTCCAATTTATTATCAATTACTGCTCCGTTTCATAATATGAATTCCGACCCACATTCATTGATTTATCACGTTTCCGTATTGGCCCCTTGGGCTTATATAACTGATTCTCAATATGTAAATGCATCATCCAATCATTGTATCAAATCAATTTGAAAATCATTTATTCCAATTACATTATACATGTCCTTATTAACTTGACTCAGACTCAGACGGATACACAGATCCAACCAACACACCAATTTCACACCTAGTGTCTGATGGATAAATCCATAATAATGAGTTGCACCCTGTGCTGGCCAGTAAAATCGAAAAATAAATGTGCCCAACATTGGTCGGTATAACCAACAAATGGGTGCCCAGCACTCCTCGACACATAGTCGTATAATCTTGAACTCTTTCTATCCTATGGCATGTCAACTGTATCCGACTCTGGCCAAACAGTTAATAGGGTGACAGTTTCTTAGTTTCATTGCATAATTTCATCAGCCAAACAATCAATTCTCAAATATAATAGCACTTCACATAACCACGCTAATCCAATTTCACGTTTATAACATTATATCCTATTTCTACATATATTCAATTTAGTCCTTATCAGAACCAGTCGTTCTAAATAAAATAAAATCAACTCATTTCATCAAATCAGCACTTCATCACACATAACATATCATATTCCCATTTAATTTAAGGTTAATTCCATAATTATTTCAATTTGCAATTCATTTTATTCAATTTAATCCTCTCGCTCACCTTTTTGTACTTAATTGTAAACAATTAAAATTTTAATTAAATATAACTAAAATTATAATTCTAATTGCATAACAGTTTAGCACAAACATACCATATGAACTTACCTAGTCAAGACAGCAAACAAACAACTCTTTAAGAACGAAATAACAATTTTTTCATTTCCCCCATTTTCTTTAATTTGGTCCAATTTTCGATCTATTCAATAATTCAATTCAATTAATCAATTCAAAAAATCTTATATCATCATATTATAAGTATATATCAGTTTAATTTTATTATTTAAATGCCTTTAAAATTTTGCATTTAATTCAATTTAGTCTATAAACCCGAAACTTTCAAATCTATCACAATTTAACCCAATCAATGCTAGACGAATTTTCAATAGTCCCTATACAACCCATATTTAACAATTTTTCACAAGAATTTCGTTCTATTTTAACAAATTAGTCCTTAAACTTTAAAATCAACCAAAACCACTTTACAAAATAGTCCTATTTAACTATCAAGCTTATAAATCTATCATCAAACTTCAAAAAATTACAAATTCATCAATGGCATAAATCAGAACATTTAAAAGTTTTATGAATTAGTCCCTAGGTTAGCCAGATTAAGTTACAACGGTCTCAAGAATATAAAAATCATCAAAAACGAGTTAAAAATACATACCATGCAATTGAAATAAGCCTTGGCCGAACCTCTCCTAAAGCTCTAATGGTGTTTCAGTCAACCAAGATGAATAATGAAGAAGATGATACTTGTTTTATTATTTTATCTTAGTTTATCTTTTTATTTAATTACCAAAATGCCATTAGCTATTACATATCTTTAATTAAAAATATATACATACCGTCCAACATTTTAAATACGGTTAAAGTACCATATAAACCTATTCAATTAAGCTTTCATAACTATTTAGCACAAATAAACTAATAAAATTAACTTTTAAAGCTTTTACGAGTTAGACAGTTTTACTAAATTAATTATCTAAACATTAAAATTTTTGTACCAAATTTCAATATATGTATATAATAACTTCGTAAATATTTAATAAAAATATTTATGAGATCGGTTTACAGAAATGAGGTTCTGATACCTCATTCTCCAAAATCATTTGACTTTAGGGACAAACCACTTGTACTTAACTATTCATTCAATTTGTAAAAATTATGTAACACCCCAAACCCGGCCTAGAAGTTAGGCTTAAATCCGGAATGTCACATTAAAGGCGCACTTCAAAACAATTTACTAATTAACCATTTAAAGCCCAAAAGCCCAAAATCTTTTAGTCTTATTAATTAAAGATAAAAACCCATTTTATCATTTTAAGTTTTTCGAAAACCAAGTTTGAACATAAGAGCTTACTTGGGTTTAATAATTAAATAAACAATTAATCTCAAAACCCAAAATAAACCTGAAGTCAAAACGGAGTACAAGGTCTTATTACATCCACCGAAAATTAAGTAACTAAAACATGTATTTTGAAACAAATAAATGAAAATTCAAGCCTCTTGTAGTGTGGCCATCTCCAAGTCCTCTCCCACGTCGAGTCGTCTATTCGGGATTACCCGAAACATTAAATTACAGGGGTGTGAGTTTCGAAACTCAGTGTGCACAACCCTTGGCAATCAAATCACTTACAAATATTCACATTGGGCCTAAGCCCTATCAAAATCGGTGGTCTTGGGCTTTAGCCCAGAATGACCTCATATCATATCATATCATATCATATCATATCATTTATAAACAAATAATGCAAAACCCACCCCAAAAATCCATCCGCTACACACACCATTTCCATTCCAACCTTATGACTCCTGTGGGGAATTCTAGCTCGACCCACCCCTCCGCTACACATCAAGGGTAGCCCGGTTGCGATACTATCGAACGTTGCAGCAAAGCAGCTTGATCACATATGTTGGGCTTAAAGCCTCCGGTGGATCTATACTATACGGCCATGCGATCCTGCATCCATACCATATGGCCATGCGGTCCTCAAATCTTCCTCCGTACCATAATTCCCACCCATATGCATCCTAAGCAGAATATCATATGAATGCATCAAACACACAAGTAACATCCATAAACTTATATTCGTTACATAGGGGTATTTTCGTCATTTCACTACCTAGGGGTATTTTCGTAGTTCTACCCTATAGGGGTATTTTGGTAATTTTCCCAAATAGGGGTATCTTGGTAATCTCAAAAATTAGGGGCATTTCGGTAATTTCATAAATAGGGGGTATTTCGGTAATTTTGTAAACTGGGGGTATTTCGATAATTTCGTAAATCGGGGGTATTTCAGTAATTTCATAAACTGGGGGTATTTCGGTAATTTCGTAAATTAGGGGTATTTTGGAAAATTTGTAAGTTAGGGGTATTTTGGTAATTTCGCAAACCAAGGGTATTTCAGTAATTTTGCAAACCAAGGGTATTTTGGTAATTTTGCAAACCAAGGATATTTCTCGGTAATTTTGCAAACCAAGGGTATTTTGGTACTTTCGTAAAATAGGGGTATTTTGGTACTTTACAAATCTAGGGGTATTTATATAAGGGTATTTTAGGAATTTTGCAAATATAAGGATATTTGGTCCCTTTCGGGTTTTAGCTATGAACTTTGGCCCTTCAACAAGTCCTCGCGGCTAAAGTGAACAGACACTACGCACCAGGTAGGATTCCAGAAAAGAGGAGGTGGGCCACTAGGGCCGCTTAAGTACCAAGCTCTCCCTGGATCCAATCCTAGACATGCGTACGCCCGTTGCCACACTCCAACCCTGCGACTTGTTCGCAGACATGTTTAATTAGATTAAGTCTTATGGAATTTAAGAGTTGTTCAAACTAGGCTTAAGGACCATAAACCCTAACATACATGTCTACGTTCCCATAAGCCCATCAAGCCCAAATCACTCCGTTACGGCCCATTAGGCCCAAAACAAATCCAATTCATGTATCACACATGACTAATTCAATTTGTATAACCAACCAAACCATTTCATCAATTCTTAGCCTCAGGGCCCACCGGGCCCATTTAGCCATTTAGCCAATTTCGGCCTTTCGGCATTGCGGATATCGTGTGTGTAGTGTTTGTACACACCTGGTAACCACGCGTGTTGCAAACCCCTTAGTCACAACCCTACAATCGACATTACTAGCGATTAACCAAGATTTAACGCATACTTATCAAAAACTGAAACCTCACCGTACCCTTACTGTGTACCTCACGTTCTAGTAGCCCTTCCTTCGCTACTATTGGCGATTATCCTCTAGATCTGCACCCCAAGGTATATTAACTCTCCTCATAGAATGCTCTATATATAGCTAGCTTCTCACCTTCCTTTTTTGTATCTTTCTGATATGGGATCCTTCCATCAGCAGAGTTTAAATCCAACTCAAACTCTTCCTGTCCAAACCGCAAAATAAATATTCCTTTGCTTGTCATGAGATTTGAACCCAAGCTTTCCCATCAGCCAATTCACGCCACTTGCAACTAAGCCACAACTTCTCTTGTGTCTAAAATCATGCGCAACTAAATATAAATCTATAGCCAAATTCTAAAATCCATTTAAAAAGAAAATTAAAATGCAAGCACCAAGACTTGAACCTTGGACTCCTTACTCCCTTGTGTGGCGTCACCCCCTTGCTCCCTAAGTGGCGTCACTTTGCCACTACACCACACCTCCACTTGTGTCATTTTTCTCCACATTTTATTCTTAAAGCCTACTTACTAACTCCCAAGGTTTTACTCACCTAAAACCAAAATTTTCCTAAAGCCCAAGTTTGATCCCGGGACTTCATAGAAGCCCTCTAGCCTTCCAAAATCACTCACCTAATAAGTCCAACTTGCATTAAAGCCGTTCTCTTGTTCCCAAAAATTTAAACACTCCTACGCCCAAGGCCTAATGGGCCTAATTCTACAAGGCCCAAATTTGGGTCGTTACAAATTATCATATCAAAATTCAATATTATAATATATTTGACTCTTAAATATTAAATAATAAGATCTACAGGCTCACTTGTCAGATTTTTGGTCCCGAAACCACTATTTCCAGCACCACTGAAAAATGGACTGTTACAAAACTATAGTTTAAGTTAGTATGAATTATAAACTATTTGTCATTCAAGGATGAATAAGATATTGAGCTTTGAAAACCATAACTACTTTACTAAAATTTCATTTGAAATCATAATTCCATTAGCACAAGTTTAAATATAAAATTCGTTCTTCGATTGTGGACATTTTGACACCTGCCCTATGTCATACATAATACAAAATATTAGAAGTCTCATGGAAACGATTGTCCTCTAGTTTAATCTTCAAAATTCCTTTACTTCGTCAGTAGGCCTGAAAAGAAAAGGTGACTAAGTAAGTCCAACTTAGTTAGTTCCAGAGGAAAACATTACAATAGTCACATATAAAGCAAGTAAATCTTTCCAACTCAGCATAGTTACACAATTTACCAATTGGCGAATTCCAAACATCAAAAGCCTACCGAATTGGGAGATGATAGGTGTGTGAGCCTCTCATTGATCCGGTCGACACGTTCCGGACGTCAAAAATCTACAGGAAAGTAGTAACATGGGTAAGTATTTAAAATACTTAGTAAGCCCATACAATATAAATGATTACTTACCTCAATTACTTATCTCACATTCAATTCATTATGCAAAATAAGTATTCCTATCAATATATAATGAAACATCATCAAATACCTAAAGCTTTGAGTAACGCCCGAATTTGGGCCTAGTAGAATTGGGCCTATTGGGCCTTGGGCATAGTAGCGTTTAAAATTTTTGAGAATAAGAGAAAGACACTAACCAAGTTGTAACGCCCCAAAAATCTCGAAGCTCTAAATTTTCGTGCACTGAGGTTGGTATGTAGGAGTAGCACTTAGAATATTAATTTTAAGGTATTATCGGGATTATTTGAAGCCTTAAAGATAGGGAAGATCATAGGGAAAAATTTATTTTTCTTGCTTCAGTGGGCTCTAGTCTCAGGCATTAGGCATCTTAAGCAGATTAAGAGAAAATAGGACACAAATGGGCTTGTGGTCCAGGGGCAAGTGGCATCACTTGGGGAGCTATAAGGTGGCGTGCTGTCAGCTGAGGAGGTCTAAGGTTCGAGCATTAGGAGTGGTATTTTTGGAGTGTTTTATTTTGGATAGGTGGATGACCAGAGTTGTGTTGAATATGAACTCTTGTGTTGGAGTGTTTGACTGGTAACGAGAACTGATAATGGAGGAAATTCGGATAATGCTAAGGTGTTATCGGGAGAAAAGTTAGGAGATGAGGAAAGGGAGGAATTGGTGCCGAACGGGACTGTGAGGAAAGGAGTATTCAGCTGGTGGCTATAAAAGGAGAGGCAGAATGCTTTGAAAGGTTCTTTGAGCTTTCATTAGTTTTTCCTTTCTCCCCTTAATCAGTTTTCCCATAGCCAAATTCTCCCAATTGCCGAAATCTCCTATAGCCGAATTCTCTCATAGCCAAACTTTCCTATTGCCGAATTACCATCATCCTTCCTTGCCGAAAATTCCTAATTGTGCCAAACCCTTGTTGTGTTCTTCCATCACAAACAGATTGTTACCCACTCTCAGTCAAGTGTTAAAAGCCGGATCTAGTTAATAGTTGTCTACGCCACTGGATCAAAAAGGGATTTGGTAAGTACTCGGTTAACCTCTTTTGTACGTTTTGTTAAAAGCCGAAGGGCTATCTAACTTCTCATTGTTGTTAATCATGTATTAACAAGGGTAAGGTTCGGAGATCGCAACTGTGGTAAGGATCATTAGCAAAGTGTAAGTGTACTCAACTCGATTATGGTTTAAGTGAGTGGCCAAATGTGTATGATCTGTAGGGGTGACTTGTGTGGATTATGAGTCACTCGGATTTTGATGGTGTCTGTGTGAGTGCAGATCTAGGGGATACTCCTGATTAGTAGCTAAGGAAGGGCTATTAGAACCTGGTGGCTCACAGCAAGGTTACGGTAAGGTTTTGGCTTTTGGTAAATGTTTTGATTTAGTGATTGATTGAAGGTTGGTTGGTTGTAGGTTCAAGGCTAAGGATGGTATAGCACGTCACAATAACCAGGTGTGTACCAACACTACACACATGATATCAGCAATGTCGGAAAGTCAGAAATGCCAAAAGTGGCTAAATGGGCCTGGTGGGCCCTGAGGCTAAGTTTGATTGTTTGGTTGGTTATACGAATTGAGTTAGTCATGCATGTTACAAGATATGGAATTGATTTGCGCCTAATAGGCCATATGGATGAGATTTGGGCCTATATAGCCATAAGGATGTGATTTGGGCTTGATGGGCTTTATGGGGACGTAGAAAAGTATGCTAGGGTTTAATGGACCTTAGGCCTAGTTCTGAACAACTCTTAAACCGCATAAGACTTAATCTATTAATTAAACATGTCCGTGAACAGGTCGCTGGGTTAGAGTGTGGCAACGGGCATATGCATGTCTAGGATTGGATCTAGGGAGAGCTTCGTACTTAAGCGGTCCTAGTGGCCCACCTCCTCTTCTCTGGAATCATACATGGTGCATAGTGTCTGTTCACTTTAGCCGCAAGGACTTGTTAATGGGCCAAAGTTCATAACTAAAACCCGAGAGGGACCAAATGCCCTTGATGTAACACCCCTAACCACTATCCGTCGTCGAACTAGGGTTATGAGACATTACCAAATTAAACCCAACCCTGAATAGACATCTATATACATATACCATGCTCTCGTGATGCCAATGAAACAAATGAAAACAAAAAGAAAATAAATTCATATTCAAATGAGAAAGCTAGAGCCGAATCTTATAAATTCATACATTTTCTATTCAAACATGATCAAAATTACCTAAGGAAACAAAACACAAATCATACATATTACGTCCAATTCAAATGTGTGACGCAAGGTACTTATTATCACTAAACACATTTCATCAAAACTAACTTACTATTCAATTGGTCAAACTCCATTACCATAACCAAAATGCACATGATAAGATGAATCTATGACATAGCACATTTCCCCAACGAAAATATCCCACACATATAATTAGTCACATTATTATAACTGTCAAGATCACAATTTCAACATCGAACATATCTTATAATATGCAAGCCCGATTTATAATATATGTATTTGCTTATTCATGGTTTTCATTTCAACAAAGTTCAGCCATACATTCTACCATCAACTATTTATAATGTTACTAAACAAAGACAACAAGATCATTAGTAACATTTTACTTACCTATTCGGCCTTGTTCAAATACATGCGGGTGTTCGAACCTTTCCAATATCCAATTTTTCTTTTACTCTTCATTTCCTAATTTCGTTACTCTTTTTATTTATTTTTGTACACAAGTTGAACATGTTTCATTGATGGCATTCATATGTAATACATACGACCTTTAACAAAAATCATAGTTACATAACTATATTATAACCACATGCCGCATATATCCATTACCATTCAATTTCCATAGATACATATGGTTCACAATGCAAAAAACCATTTGAATAACATCCATCATGAAATATATAACTCATTATAAGCTTTAACCTTGACCGAATTTGTGCAAGTTCAAAATAATTTAACTTTAACCATTTTCGCATGGCCTTTATATACATGCCAACCCAAAAGAGATCATGACACACTCAAACTTATACATGCCATAATTTCTAAAGTTCAAGCTAAAAGTAATACCAAACGTAGGTGATAATGTGCTTGACTTTGACTGGGATTCCGAATACGAGCTTCAACTCCAACGGTCACTACCATGAACAAACAAAAATACAAACGATAAGCTACTTAAAGCTTAGTAAGTTATAAGCAAAGAATAATAGCATACATTTGAGCATTCATACTAACTTCCAATCAACTCTACTACATGATCACTTATAATGCTATACATATATACATATGCATAATCATTCTTCATTAACAACCTTTTATTTTCTTAGTCCCTAATTAGAAACCGAATATCCACATTCAACTTTCCACACCATGATGACTTACTCATTTACATCAAAAAAAAATGAGTCGTTAACTAAAACATACATACCTATCATAAAAATTTACCTCTATTAAAGTTCCCATCCTTTACAAAAATCCAATACCTCGTACATATAGTAACAATCCCGTAACGTATCGCACACTTAGTGCCATTACAAATTGTTTCCGCACACTTAGTTCCATTTAACCGATTTCGCACACATAATGCTCGGTAAATAAAATACACACATCAAGTGCCATTCGACCGATATCGCACACATAGTGCTCGGTGAGTAAATTTCGCGCACATAGTGCCTCATTTTATAGTCTTCTTCCTCATTCACATGTCAATTACATTTACTTCTAAATTTCATAAACATACCCTACTTTCATACACACATATATACATATTAAACCTTTTTCCAAAGTCCAACTCTCCCATTCGGCCATGCCCCATATATGCACCTAATTGATCATTTCATTACTATCATACCTTACCTCATCGTCCACCTTAATTTATATTCAATTCACATCCATTCATTTAACCATAAAACTTTAGTCATATACATAATCAAATCCACATTCAACCTTTACTTCAATTAAGTTCCATACCATGCTACCTTCGGCAATAGTATGTTCACTTGTCACTAGTTACACATATATATACAATTATATAATTCAATAAATCAAGAATTACATAAGCCACCACATACACATAATCATACCTCAATTGGCATACTCTACTATATAGCCAAGTTGTATTCGGCACTTTAGGATTAATATATCTTAAAATTCAATATAAAATGCATAATTCAATTTAGTGCATGTCATGTGAATCCAATTTGCTTATAAGCTTACCTCGGAAGTCGACTACTTTGAATTTCCCGGTTACTTGTTTATTTTAGCTTTTCCTCGATCTAGCTCCTTTTCTTTTTGTTCCCGAACTAAGAAATATCAAGTAAAACTTATTCACATTCATTTCTATTTAATATAACTCAAAGCTTAAAATTATAAAATTTGCCACTTTACCCCCAGAATTTTAAATTCTTACTATTTAGTCCCCAAAGCATAACACTCAAAATACACGAAATTTAAACTAAATTCTTAAGGACCGAATTTTCTCCTTCTTTTATTAAATCTATACAAACTATCAATTTATATTTTTAAAATTCAACAATTATTTATCATTTACAAATTAGTCCTTAGGATCCCAAACACCAATTATCAAAATTTTCCACAACATCAAGCCAAAGCCGAATGTTCATAATACATATATCATCACATTTCTTTCATTATTCAAGCCACCTAGTTCATCCATGAGCTTCTCATCTCATGAATTCTTCATTGAGTTAACCTCCATTAGAAATTGTAAAGAAAACTTGATAGTCTAACATACATATAGCATATTTTAGCTTAAATCACTCAAACACAAAATTCATGTTCATGGCAACATTCGAAAGACATTTCTATAGCAAAAATTCGGTCATGGGTTAGCTAACTTACAAGGTGACTACTTCAAAATTATTAAAATTATCAAGAAATAAACTTAATCACTCACCTAATTAGGCCATGCAATTGCCAAAAATGGTGTAAGTCTTTCCCATTCTTCTTCCTCAAGATTTCGGCAATAACAAGAGTAAAAAGATGAACACTTCCCTCCCACTAATGTTTTGTTTTTATTATAATATTCATCTTATACCATTATTATTATTATTTCCATTTTATAATATAAAACAACCACTTAGTATTATTTTATTTCCCTTGCCGTCCATATACATTCAAAATGGCTAATTTATCACTTCAATACCTATTCAAAAGAAGACAATTCAATTTGGCAACCAATTTCATAACAACTATTGTTTTTCCACTTATTCGATTTAATCCTTTCACTAAAATTATTCACCTTAACTGAAAATTAAATTACGAAACACTAGCACATGTTCAAGCATATATATTAAACACAAAAAAATGATAATAAGATTTTAATAATTATTCCTATTCATTTGGATCCGTGGTCCCGAAACCACCGTTCCGATTAGGGTCGAATCTGGACTGTTACACTTGATTTGGGAATTACCGAAATATCCTTAGATTTGTAAAATTACTAAAATGCCCCTAATTTGGAAATTATCGAAATATCCTTATATTAGTAAAATTACTAAAATACTGATTTGGAAATTACTGAAATATCCTTAAATTTGTAAAATTACTAAAATACCCCTGATTTGGAAATTACTGAAATATCCTTGATTTGTAAAATTACTAAAATACCCCTAATTTGAAAATTATTGAAATATCCTTAGATTTGTAAAATTACTAAAATACCCTTGATTTGGAAATTACCAAAATATCCTTAGGTTTGTAAAATTACTAAAATACCCTTGATTTGTTAAATTACTAGAATACCTCTGATTTGCAGAATTACCAAAATATCCCTGATTTACAAAATTTCCAAAGTACCCTGTTTTGTAAAATTACCTAAATACCCTATAGGGTAGAATTACGAAAATACCCCTGGGTAGTGAAATGACTAAAATACTCCTAGGTGCTTAAAGTGTGAAAATGTGTGTTGCATTCACGAAATATATGTTGCACTTCGGTGGGTTTTGATGATACGGAGGAAGATATGTGAGGGTCGCATAGTCGCTTGACGATCGTGGATCCACCGGTGGCTTTAAGCCCATAATAGCAGCTTTGCTACAACGTTTGAGTAGTGCCGCTGTTGGTGCTACCTTTGGTGTGTAGGGATGGGTGGGTTGATATTTATATCCCCAAATGTGTGTAGGGTTGGAAGGGAAATGGTGTGCAGGGTTGGATTTGGGATGGGTGCATTGCATTCATGTAATTCTGATGTGGTATGAGGTCATTGTGGGCTAAGGCCCAAGACCACTGATTTTGATAGGGCTTAAGCCCAATGTAATATTTGTATGTTGATTTGATTGCCAAGGGTCGTACACACTGAGTTTCGAAACTCACACCCTTTTTATTAAATGTTTCAGGTGACCCTCAGTAGATGGCTCAACGTGGGAGAGGACTTGGAGATGACCACACTACAAGTTACTTAGAAGTTTTTGCTTATTTGATTTCGAATGACTTATTGTCAATTATTTCGTTTGTAATAAGGCCTTGTATCTCCAATTTGATTTTACGTTTGAGTTTCCTTATGTTTTCAACTATTTAATTGTTAGACTTGAATAAATTTCTAAAAGTTTAAACACGATTTTCGAAATACTTAAAAACATGGGCTTTTATCATTACTTAACAAGATGTCAAGGATTTTTGGGCTTTTAGGCCTTAAATTTGAACTTAGCAAAAATTGTTTTGAGTTGTGCCTTTGATGTGACATTCCCGAATTCTACCATAATGTTTGGGCCGGGTTTGGGGGTGTTACATTTAGAGCTCAAACAACACATATAACCTTAATTGTTTATATTTCTATTATAATCCAATTTGCATCAAATATCCATGTCATGAACCATCTTTTTTCCAATATCAATTTCATATCATCACATTTTCATTTTATAAATCTACCCTATGAAACATCGTAAAAGACCTTAGTACACAAGTGAAAATATAGTGTCTGGTTACCCGTTTAGGTTAAACCTACACGAGAAAGATCAAAACTGTCTGGCTCCCCTTTTAGGTTAACCTACACAAGAAATATAGTGCATGATTACTCGTCCAAGTTAACCTACCTAGCAGAGAGCTTGGCCTAGGCTAATATACATGTATTCTTAAGTTCGCAACACATGCTGGAGCTTGGAACCTACGGCCAACATGTAACCTTGTCGTTTACAAGACTTTTACTAAGTTTATTGGGATTTAATCTCAAATTATACCACAATTCATAATCACCATTAAATTAATATTTCATAATTAAGTAAAACACATTAGCAATAGGAATGTACTTATACTATATGAACTTACCTGACAAAATGGTAGCAATTTTGAAAACAAGGACTATTCAATAGTTTTCCCTTTTTTATGTAAATCCTCTTATTGTGGTAATTATCGATCTAAACCATAATTCAACTCAATCATCTATTCTAAATATCTTTTAACATTATATTTAAGTTAAATAAAAGCTCAATTTCATCTACACAACATTTCTTCAAGTTTTTCGTTTATTTCAATTTAGTCACTAAAATTGAAATAGTTATATTTTTCAAAATCAAGCTTTGATTTTTAATCCAATTACTATTTCCTCACTGTACAGTCCTCTAAAAACATAATTTTTAGAAATTTCATGACAAATTTTACATTATTACAATTTGGTCCTTAAACTTAACTAAAAAAATTTACTTAACAAATTAGTCTATAAACATATCTAAGCTAATAATCAAACTATTAAACATCAAAAACATCAATTTTCAACAATGAAACTTTATAAATCTTTAACAATTTTGAAAACAGAGATACAAGTTAGCTGGACCTAGTTGCAACGATCTCAAAAACATACAAATTATTAAAAAAAGGACTAAATTGAGCATATTTATGAGTGACCGAAAGTTTAAGCTTCCAAAACCCTATTTCTTTTCTTTTAACTCGTGAGGAATAAGATGATATGAAAAAATGTTTATTTTTTTCTTTTAACTTTAGTTTAAATAGTTAGATTAATAATAAATTAAACTTACTTAATTAAATATAATTGATTAACCTAAAACATAATTTAACAAATTTGGTGGCTCCCAACTATCTCCCACCACCACTTAACATAATAAGAAGGGTCCAATTGCTAAATTCGTCCTTTGATAATTAATCTGGTTTTATTTCTATTAAACCTTATTAATTAGGGCCTAATAGCAATTAACCTAAAATTTAATGGGATTTAATTACATCCACCACTGTTTGGACTTTTGAAAATGGTCTATTCACCACTTTGATCCCTTAGCTATTTAAAATCTATAGTGATTAACTTTTACCACTTTTACGATTTAGTCCTTATACTTTAATTAACCATCCAATCACTAAAATTTTTGGACCAAAATTCAATTCACCTATAACACGGCTATGTAAATATTTAATAAAAAATTAATTATGGCCTCAAATTACAAAAACGTGGTCCCGATACCTCATTTTTCAAAGCAATAAATTTATCAAACCAAAATTTAATATAACAATATAATCAACCTGTAAGTATTAATTAATAATATTTATGGGCTCGATTATCAGAAAATGGGGTTTCGAAACCACTAGTTGTGGTTCCACTGAAAATCGAGTTGTTACAACTCTCCCCTAAAAAATTTCGTCCTCAAAATTTCTATCTGAGAAATAAATTACACCAATGTAGCTATTTTCATAAAAAATCCCCTACTGACTCTAAAATCTCAAATTGAACTTTCTTTTTTTGTCAAAACTTTGGGCATTTTGGTTACACATAATACCAATCCAAAATTCAATATTTTCCTTTTCCATATCACTTTCTAACATTTGCGAGACTAGCTAGCTGTGACTCGCTTCTTGTTCGGAAGCCAAAATGTTATTGTCAACTTCATTAGGTACAACATGATTAAACTGGGCCGACATTGAATGTATCTATAAGAAAAACAAAGTCAGATCGAATCAGAAGCATCACACAAATACATGTTACTATAGCATGTATTTTCTAGACTCATTTCGCGCTACATTTTGTCTTAAAATTGACTAAACCTCTCTGATACTGCTAAATGTAACACCCCTTACCCCGTCCAATCGATGGACCCGAGTTATATGATGCTACAACAATAAATGAAAACATTCACATATATTTTCATTAACAATATTCAATAATTCAATAAGTATAACTCAATTTTAAGTTTAACATGTATTTCAAACAAATTCGAGATTCAAACAAGCTTACAAAAGCTCTTAACCAGCTCGGGAACAATTTAGGACCATTTTGAAACTTTTACATAAAAATATGTAAAAAGATAGAACAAGGGTCACACGGCCGTGTGGCCAGACATGTTACAGGTTGAAGTCGTGTGATGTTAGATCACATGGTTGTGCCTCCAAACGTGTATAAGTCTGCAGCAGTGTAATGTTGAGTCACATGGTCATGTCACTTGGCAGTGTAACAAACTGAGGCCATGTTGGACCTAATTGTAAAATTTACAAACATTCACACGGTCATGTAAGAGACTGTGACCATGTGGATTGACAACCATCCTAAATAAACAGAGCACAAGGCCGTATAATTTGCTCGTATGTGACTCAGCATTACACGAAAGCAACCTTATACAAGTTTACCATGTGATCTAACATCACATGGCTTCAGCCTGTCACACGGTTGTGTGACCCTTGTTTTGTCTTTTTACCTATTTTTATGTAAAAGTTTCAAAATGGCCCTGAATTGTTCCCAAGCAGATTAAGAGCTTTCGTAAGCTTGTTTGAATCTAAAACTTGTTCGAAATACATGTTAATCATAAAATTGAATTGTACTTATTGAATTATTGAATATTGTTGATGAAAGCGTATGTGAATGTGTTTGTTTACTATTGTAGCATCCTGTAATTTAGGTTTGGCAATTGGGTCCGGTAAGAGGTTTTACACAGGGTCTATTAATGCGTGTATGCTGATGTCAAATAAAGAGAATTTACCCGTAATGAAGTCGAGGGCTTCAACGTCCTCCTTTGTCTATATGACATAAATTCTAGATGAGGCTTTGGGGCAAGGTTTAGCTATGTTTCTTCTTGCAGCTCCTTGCACTATCCCTGACTTTGCTACAGTCCTAGTCTTCACTTCAGGCTGAGACTCCCTGGCCACCTGAACCAAGTGTTTAGTATTTCCAACTCCTCTCATAAGGCAATCCTTCTTGTAATGGTCTTAGGCTCCACAATTGTAGCATCCCCCGATAGCTCTCCAGCATATTCTAGTATGGTTCTTCCCGCAACTATTACAAACAGGAATCATGATTCTTCAGGATCCTCTAGTGCTGGCCATGGATATAGCTTTATGCCCCCTTTACTCTCAATTGAAACTCATTATTTGTGGCTCATTCGATGGGGTAGTAGAGTACCCTTTTACGTCTCTAGGTCTTTTGAACCTAGCATTAGAAGCTGGATCGAAAGCTCTGTGCTTACTCCTTCCTCTATCTCTTCTTATTTCTCTCTTGAATGGTTGTCTCCATTCTTTGAGTCTTAGCAGAAAGAGCAAAAAAATCCTTTATCTTTAGGGAAGACAACAACACCCTAAGTTCATCATTCAGTCATTCTTCAAATATAATACATAGACCTTCTACGTCTGGAACCAAGTCATCAGCTTACTTACTCAATATAATAAACTCCTTCTCATATTCAAATACTATCATCCTTCTTTGCTCGAGTTCCAAAAATGCTTTCTTCATCTACTCAAAGAATAGTATGTTGATGAATTTCTGCCTGAACTTATTTAGGAATAACTCTCAGTTCACTTGCTCTCTATGGACCATGCTGGTTCCCGTGGTCCACTATTGATATGCCTCATCTTCAAGCAAAGAGATGGCGCATCTCAAACTCTCGACTAGGGAACACTGCAGCTCATCAATTACTCGACTAACTCGAGAAAGCTAGTTTTTTGCCACAATTGGATCGTCTACTTTACCACCTTTGAAATCTTTGGCACCTTTCTTACAAATGGCCTCTACAAGGTCCCCTCGTGCCAGTGCTACAACTGGATTGGAGGTGTAGGGTTATCTAGTGGTGTAGTCTCTATCGTTCTGACAGTCTCTTCAGGCCTCATCAACTCATGACGGTGCATGTGGGATGAGGTGGTCTAGCTCCCAAGTACATGTCGAACTATTGTCCCATGACATGGCCCATCATCTCCATCACAACCTCCTTAGCCTCAGTTCCCAACATTCCTTAGCTCCTAGAAGGAGCAGGGCTGCTAACTAGTGGAGGGGCATTACTTCCTATCTCCTCCTTTTCAATGCTCCTAGAATTTATCAACATTATTCTTTCTTTCTTCGCTAAAATACAAAAAAGTTGTTAGCAACGCTATAAGAGACCAAGCCAAATTTATGTTACATGCATTGCAGAGTTTCTAACTAACGATGATTTTTGAGAATCAACTAAACTGAAGCTTTGATAACAATAAAACAATAACATCCCAAGCTTGACTTGATCATCGGATCTGAGTATGAAGCGTCACTAGGTAAAATCATTGGATAATTGTACCCTTAAAACTAATTTTTTAATTTGGCAGGTACTCGCTTGCTAGAACGGTGTCCCGATAGTTTGAAAACATATAGTAGGTGGAAAGCAAATTAAAAATAGTATTGCACTACTTTAGAAGATAAAGGTCGTAAGTAAATAGCTTTTGGCGGAAGCTTAGAAAATATCCACAAGCTCGAATAAAATTTCCCTATCGAGTTATTACTCGAGCAGTAATTTAAAACTACAGTTTTAGTCTGGTGTCATCATAAACCAAGTTTAACAATAAGCCAACAAGGCTACATTAATAATACAAGATATCATTTCCAAAATACAATTTGATGATTTCCAATTGGTGGAAACTAGCAAAAGTCCTATCACCCCTAAAAAATACATGTCACACCAAGAAAAACAAAGAAGGCTCACAAATGGGCTACTAATTTGGTTGATCCCCCTTCAATTATGATGTCCAACCTAAGAACCTGAAGGTAAGAAGAAGAAACTAGGTAAGTTCATAATAACTTATTGAGTTCCCAGGAAATAAAATCCCACAATAAGAACCTTCAGACATTAAAAGATTAGACCTAGATAGATAGAATAGTATGACGCAACTAGTAGATACAACTCTCTCTGACCCGAAGTATCCGCTGGACAGGCGAACACTATCTATTTTTGGAAACTCGCATATGACGAACACGGGGCATAACTGCTTTGCATGTACACCAATTTCACAAACTACCCTTATATAATTGTCAGACATACTATTTACACTTCATGCAACATGTACTCCTTATTTTACACACATGCACCCTTTTTCCCACATACTCCTTTCCTTATGCTAGCTTCTAATCCTATTTCCAAAGAACCATTTTGCCTATATCTTTATACCACTTTTCAAAGTTATTTATTAGTCATAACCTTCGTACCCCAACATTTCTCCTTGTATTCGAACACACATGTGATCCTTCGTAAGGTCTGGTTTTCACTAGTCATAGTTTGCACCAGAGTGTCATACCAAAGGCAAAACATATAACACTATGCCTTTTTTTATCATCTTACGCAACATCCCTCCGTTGCCTCCTTACACCAATGTGGATATAGGGCTAGTACCCCAAGCAAGGAGTATTTATACCATCTATGTGCTAGACTTTCAGGTTTGTTTAACCATTTGTACCCTTGCATGCATAGACTTCTTAGACTATCTCCTTAGACACGAGTATCAGGACCAAAGGTTAAAGCTGCTTACCTGGATGTACAGTGATAAAGGTTAAACAAAATAACCCAAATAATAGATTCAAGGTATGAAGGAACTCACTAGAAATATTTACTCAAAGCTTTTCTACTCTACAGGTTTCTTCCCTTTGGCAGTGAGACATTCTCCCGTGTTTTTTTTTGCTAAAACAATAAAACGACTTCTTTAAACATATAAAACAACTAAAACTTTATAAAATAACATGAATTTATAGACATTTAAACAATTTATGGGTGGAAATTTCATTCCCATCCAGTATCTAAATGAAAACCCTACTAAACCACCCTCACAACAGCTTCTTTCCATCTGGTAAAACTTAAAGAAAGGTTTAAAAGTTTACCTATAAACAACTTAAGGTAGAATATCTTATAAGCTTCACAGACAACACCTTTGTTAACGATAAAGAAATCTTCTGGTTTTTCTTCGATGATAACAAAGATTAGCAGAGAAGATGAAACAGAAGTTTTCACTCTACTACCAAGATATCCTATTTATAGATAACTCACATCCAAATCCCACTTAGAATTATCTTTAATCAGTAATCATTCTCACACGTTTCCATTAATTAATCACATCCTATGTGGCTCTCCAAGTGTTTTGTTTGACATGATACCTACACTAGGATGTTAAATGACTAAAACATGTCCCATTGACTACCACAGTTACATTAGCAGTGACATAAAAACTATCACATCCCAAAATAGGGCCTAAAAGTTTCGAGGGTAAGTGTGCTCGGGAATTGTGTAGCATGCTAAATCGGAAATATTTTTGACTATGGGTTTTAAAAATTCAAATAAATTTTTGAAAATGAGTTTTAAAGACCTTTAATTTTGAGTTTTAAAGACGTTGAAAAGTAGATTAATTTGTAAAAGGGTCTAAATTTTGAGTGTTTGTGAGGTAGCTAAACCAAATTTTAAAAATCAACCTAATATTTCCCCCACCTACAGGTTATTCCCGCTAGTCCCTTTCCCCTTTGTTTTTATAGACGTCCATTTTTTTCAAAAGCTCTTTTCACACAATTTTGATTCCTAAACTTTAATCTATTGATTTCTATCATCACCCAAGCCATAAACCTCTATAAAATTTCAAGAAAAACACTTAAGAACACTAGATTTCTCCATTGTTGAACTTTTGGATTTTTTGGATTTTTGATCAAACGCTTGGTTTTTAAAAAACTAAGGTAACGATTCAATTCCTTATTAGATTTTGATGTTATTTGATACTTTAGAATGAGTTTTTAACCATTAGATCACATGTTTTAAATAAAAGTCAAGAATTGGATCGTTAATGGTGGATTTCAGGATTTTGAGTAAAAACGTGATTTCAAAGTGTTTTTCAATTAGTTTTGATGAGGTTAGAAGGTTTCTAAACTTAATTTTAAGTTTCGTTAAATATTTATAATGATTTAATGAATTTTCATAAAAATTTCCATAACATGTCAAAAAAATTTGATACCATGAATTGGGTAGTTTTGCGTAGTTTAAAGGTTGAGACTTAGCCACAGGTGAATAACTAGATTAACAAAATCAATTTTAGGAAAAATGTATTAAGTATGGACTGAGATATGTGAATCTCAAGTTTGTTACGACAAAGGTTTCGATTACATGAGAACTTAGCTTAGGCATGTATTTTGATTGCTTGAGGTGAATCCTTAGTTGATTGTTGATTGTATTATTGTGTGATTTATTGTGTTTAAGCTTCGGATTCGTTAGGACCTTCTACAAGTTAAGGAAAGGCTAGTTTGAACTTTTGACATATAAGTGAAAACATAATTGGTGAGTGTTTGGAATCGCTGGTTGTAGACACGATTCATTACATTAATTGGGAATTTAGTAGTAGTCTAAACCTCTAATCTAAATTTTGAGTGTAGGTTTTCTCATACCTATGTTTAGATTTGGAAATATATGCTTATGTGTTGTGAAAATAAGAACTAAAATGTGATGCCATGACATGTGTTATATGCTTGTGATGATTATTGTGAAAGTGGAAATGTGGACGCGCTATGCATGTCAAATGATAGAAATTATGTTCTGCTTATAATGTGAATATGCAGTGAAGAAGTGCAGAAAATGGTAAGTAATATGTGTGTTTAGTAATGGATATTTTGGTCTTGTGACCTTATGAGACCGTTGGATATAGTTAGCATGCAATAGGATTGTGAGTACGTATCTTTTTGTTGTGTTTTCGGGGAGTTAAGGCCCGGGACAGATTGGAGAGATGAGGGAATGTGAGCTAAGCTCCATTCACCAGGACATGTTTGGTGTGTTGGAGAGTGCTAGATGTATGCTACACTTTTTCGGTTATGTTCGACTGTACGAGTCATTTGGTGTGTTGGAGATCCATGTATCCGATGTGTCGTGATAGAGCCCACTTCTATGTTTCATAGCTCAAGTGCCAAATTATCTTTAAATGTGATTATGTGTAATGTAATATATGTCTAAATGTGTATGTGATTACTATGTAAATGAACCAATGACTAATGCAGGAATAGGTAATATGGTACTAAAGTATGAAATGTTGTAATTTTGTTGAATGGTTGTTTCAATAATGCATGATGACATGTTTGCATGATAGTTATTATAATCATTCACTGAGCTTGTAAAACTCACCCACTCCTTTTCAAACCATTGCAGATTAGTTGTGTTCCAATGTGAGCGGTGCAGTTCCAAGAGAGTGATCCAAGCAAGACTTAGCATTATTTCATAGGTGTTTTTTATTTGTTTATGTTTTGGGGAAATAAAGGAAATGTGGTAGAATCGCTGCATAAATGTTGCCATGATGTCTAGATATTTTCATAACTTACTCGTTCTTAGGACTTATAGATATTTTTCTCATTATATCGTTTGCTTGCTCTGACATTTCTATGATGCTTTGAACTATTAATATGGATGTTTTGATGATCTTTTGATAATGTAATAGTGGCATGTTGTACTGGTATAAGTTAGAATGATCTAAATGCTTGAATATGTTGTATTTTTGTGGTCAAGAGAAGAGGTATCAATACTTTGGTTTTAAAAACAATACCTTTATGATTTTTGAAAGTTCAGGAAGTCAGTAATGTAATTTGGTATCGATACCACAACATGAGTATCGATATTCAGTGTGAAATAATTGATACTTTTGAAAAGTAACGATAATTTTTGGGGTTTGGATTTTAAACAAGAAACAGAACGCTGTTTTGGTATCGATTTTCCAAGCAATATCGATACCTTTTGAGAAATATTGATACCTATGATTAAGTATCGATACCTACGAGATTTGTTCCAAAATTTTGCTATGTGGTTCTAATGTATGTTTAATTCTTGTTTTAAGTTCGCTTGCTGAATGTTTAGCACGTTTTATTGATGACTGGGATATGTATGACTTGTAATTATTACAAAAGCAAAGATGGATGATAGTTGCGTAATAATAGGACCATTTGTAATGCATATAATGTGTGACAGTGGTGTGACACCTTGATATTCGGGCTCGATGATTGGGCTGAGTATAGGGTGTTACATTTGGTGGTATAAAAGTCTAGGTTATTTAACACTCAGACCTAAGTTATTGATGTGCAGATTGGGGTTACAAAACAAATGTGTCCACATTTCTCTGAACGCTTGAACTGTTGGGAAATGTGCCCATATTGTAGTAGACATGTAATTGTTTTCTATTTATTTGAACGATGAATAAATAAATAAAGTTAATTTCACATTTCACTATTATGTCTTTTGTATTTATGTCTTATATATTTTGGATGCATAGCGAAACTGTGACAAGTAAATATTAGCTCATTTATTAAGTTCAAACTAAAGATAAGTGGCATTATAAAGAACGTTTACATTACGAGAAAGACAACTTACTTCAGTAGATAATCTAAATGAGTTCATAATCCTGTAAAAGAATGAAAGTGAGCATTTAATTCAAATACTGAGAAGAATTATTATGTCGTCTACAATTCCAATTAGGGAGATGGCTAGTCTTGGATATCAGAGCAGCAGACTCCACGAGTAGAGACATAGATGTATTCATTGGTACAATGATACATGAGATTGGACCCAAGATGAATTAATTCATAATCCGTTTGTAAATTAATTCAATTGTGACATTCATTGTAACGTCCCAAAAATTAGGGGCTGTAATTTTGCTTAAAATTCATGTTGTGCTTGAGCGGCTAACTATTTGAGTGTATTTTGGGGTTTCGATGAGGCCTGGGTTCGAGTCTGAGCCTTTGAAAAAATTTAGTTTTTGGCCCTAAAGTAAAGAGGGTTGTTAGCTGTAGGACTTAAGTATATTTGTGTGTGTTTAAGTGACACAAGAGAAGCTTATGTCTTGGTGGTGTGGCGTCAGTGGGATAGTAGGGAGGTGTGGGGTTCGAATCCCATGAGTAGCAAAAGGGTGACTTTTATTTTATGTCTTGAGGGAGCAAGAGCTAGAGTTTGTATCAAACTCTGCAATTGGTCAAGAATTTCGAATAGGAGGCTAAGAGTGTTTCAAGGAGGTTTCAGTGGAGGAAATCAATGGGATGGATGTGTGAGGGAGTGTTGGCCGAACGTGGGGAAGTTGAATAGGGAATTTCGGCCAAGGGTTGTCATTTGGGGAGTGCGTATTCAGTTTTGTGGTAGGGTGAGAGTGCCAAATTTTTCTTTGGATTGTTTTGCGGAAGTGTTTACATTTTGGTACCTTTGGACGTTTTAGGTCCTTTTCATTTTTGACCACTGCCGAATTCACCTTGTTTTTATTTTTCTCTTCCTTCTTCATTTTTCCTGCTAAGTGCCGAATTGGTAAGCCTTTACTCTCACCTTCTTTTCTTCCTTCTTCTCATTACTCTTCTTCTTAATCGTTCATTTTCTTTTCTTTGCCTCTAAGCCGTAGCTACACTCCTCATTTTATGATTTCTCCTTAAGCCGAATACATTTCTTCTTGAAGTGTTGGTTCTTCTTTTGCTGGCCGAACCTTGTAAGCCGAATCTACAAACTCCCTTCACTCTGAATCTTTTCGTTCTCGCTGGTTGGGGCCGAATCCTGTTGTTAGACAACTATCTGTTGTTGTCGTTCATTGGTGTTGGTAAGAGTGGAGAAATACAAATACTCTCTTAATTCGTTATTAGTTAGAATCCTTGTGACTACATGAGTTAACTCCGGTCCCTCTCTTTTCTCTGTGGGGGGCCGAATGTTGGATGTTTACTAACACTCTTTTGTTCATCAATCATTGCTAGGGACTTGTTTTACTTAGCTAAGGGATAGGGCCGATTACCGTTGCACTGTAGGAGATCGCGTCTCGTGGTGTCTTGGAAGCAGTTCAAACCACAACTCGTAACAGGTGTGTAATCATACACCTATTTCCATACTGTTCAAAAATAGAATATCGTTGTTCTCATTTCCGTGCTACTGTATACCGATAAAAGACGAAAATCGATAAGCTGAGACTTCGGCATCCGAGATCACTTGAGCGTGCAAGCGCTCGTAGTGATAAATTGAGCCACAAACATTGACGACAGACCTTTGGGAGTGCCACGAACTTTCTAATGGGCTTAGGCCGTAATTGGCCTTGTTGAGCCATAGTGGGCCGAGTGGGCCCAATGGGCTGATGGGCCCATAGCGGTGAAATTTATGGTAAGTGCCGGATAATAGATGTGGCTGTGAGGTTCGTAAAACCGTAGCCAAAAATGGGCTGAATGGGCCACACGAGTGTGTGGGCCCACTTGGGCCGAAAATTGGGCTTTGGCCCAATTGCACCGTTTCGATCAAAAAGAGCATTCGTGTTGCTCGAGCTGACCGTAGGCCTCCAGAAAGGCCGTTATATGAGTAAAGTTACCGAAATACCCTCGATGGGTAAAATTACCGAAATACCTTCTATGGGTAAAGTTATCGAAATACCCTTTATGGGTAAAGTTACCGAAATACCCTCTATAGGTAAAATTACCTAAATACAATTTATGGGTAAAATTACCAAAATGCCCTCGATGGATAAAATTACCGAAATACTCCTAAGGGGTGAAATGATCGTTTTACCCCTAACCGATTAAATAACCGTTGTACCCTTGTGGTAGTACTAGTGTTGTATGTGTATAAATTGTATGATTGATTATGTCTGAGATGCACTGCATACATGTTTTACTTATGTGATGACACTGCATTGGGTTAGGTTTTTCTGATTTGGAGGAAGTACCGCTATAGTGGCATCGCCACGTATTCTGATTCTAGTGGCTCAGCCACATATATCGTTGTTAGCAGCTAGGCTACATTATTGGAGAGTTGGCTGGGTGGGTCGACATGGTCCCCACATGGAGAGCTGGTTGGTATTATTGGAGAGTTGGCTGGGTGGGTCGACTTGGTCCCCACATGGAAAGATGGTTGGTGCGGGTGGTGAGTTGGTTTATTAAGGGTTGGGTTACATGTTTGTTTGCATTGATATGATTTAGGGCTTAGGCCCAGACTGTTACTGAATAGGGCTTAGGCCCAGACTGATACCGTATGGGCTCGGGCCCAGACTGTAACCGTAATTGGGGATTACGCACTGAGTTCTCATAACTCACCCTTTTCTTTAAATGTGCAGGTAATCCCCAGCCTTAGAGGATTTGGAGCGGCGATGGACTATGAGGTGGCCACACGTCCGATTGAATTTAGAGTTAAACCTAGCAACTTTATTTTATTTTAGATTAATTTATTGGGTTTATAATTTTGTAATAAGGCCATTTGGGATTTTAAATTTTGTATGGTGTTTCTTTAAAATTTCAACCTCATAGTCTATTAAACATGGGATTTTAAAACAATAAATACTATTTCTAGAATATCACGTATCCGCAACTGTTTTGAATTAAACTTCCGCAACAAACAAGACTTTAGAAATAATAATATTTTGCGAGAGAGTGTCTTTGTATAAACCGTGTTTTAAAAAGTAAGCAACGAAATCTGAGGTTTTAAATGGTAGATTGTTTTAAATTGTTAGAAGGGTTTTCGGTGAAAGCATAGTTTCCAAACATCACTTTGATGTGACATGCTAGATCCAGTTATAACGTCTAGGCCGGGTTTGGGGTGTTACATTCATGGTGTGATTTACCTAAATCCTGACCATGCGTATGCAACTCATGTGTTTTGATATAAGTGGAGGCTTATGCTCTAAAGATGATCGAGCCCATAGCCGATATGGTGGGTATATGACTTGTGTATGGCATGACTTTACTAGCAATAGTGGAATTCATAGCTCAATTAAAGAGTTAATGATATCCTCTCATTGGCATTGTGTGGATTGATAAATATGGAACGTGGCCACGGGTTGCTAGTTCTCGAATGAGCACCTTATCTGTAACATCCTGAAATTGGGCCTAGTAGGATTGAGCCCAATGGGCCTTAAGCGTAGTAGCATTTAAAATTTTAAAGAACGGTATTAATGCAAGTTAGACTTATTAGGTAAGTGATTTTGGAAGGTTAGAGGGCTTTTATGGAGTCCCGGGATCAAACTTTGAATTTAGGGAAATTTTGGTTTTAGGCGGAAAAAAAACCCTGGAAGTTGGCAGGTAGGCCTTAGAATAAAAAGTGGAGGAAAATGACACAAGTGGAGTGTGTGGTGTAGTGGCAAAGTGACGCCACTTAAGGGACAAGGAGGTGACGCCACAAGGAAGGAAGGAGGTCCAAGGTTCAAGTCTTGGCTTTTGCATTTTGGTTTCTTTTTACCTGGATCTTAGAATTTGGGCCATAGTTTATATTTAGTTGCGCATGGTTTAAGACACAAGAGGAGCTTGTGGCCAAGTGGTTAGCAGCGTGGATTATGCTACAAGGGAGCCTGGGTTCGAATCTCATGAGAAGCAAGGGAGTATTTATTTTGCGGATTGGACGGCAAGAGTTTCAGTTGAATTTAAACTCTACTACGAAGGGTTCCCACATCAGAAAGATACAAAGAATGAAGGTGAAGAGCTAGCTATATAAAGAGTATTCCAGGAGGAGAGTTAAGATACCTTGGTGGGCATTTGGGCACAGGAGTGGTCGTAGCGCGGTTTAACATCAGAGTCCTATCAGGTGTGTAACTCTCTCTACTCTAGTTGTATAGCGGCAAATGCCGAAGTGCCAGTCACGGCAATAGTAGCCACACGAGCGTGCGAGCGCACGTGTGGGGCTTCGACGTGATAGTTGAGGCCATCAGTAGTATTCTTGTGGGTTAGGCTGCTTGGGCCACGATGGGCCAAAGTGGGCCCAATGGGCCCGTGGGCCCAAATGAGTAAATTGTATGATTGTTTAGTATATAGCGAACTAGACTAGATGGAACTTATATACGTGGCTAGATTTATGTTAGGTGGGCCACACGAGCTTGTGGGCCCGAATGGGCCGAAATCGTGTTTTAGGCCCAATAGTCTGATAAGGACCGGAAATGGTAGTTGAGTTGCTGGTGGCGACATTAGGCCTTCGGAAAGGCCATTGCAGGTGCGAATTTACGAAAATACCCTTGGTGGGTAAATTACGAAAATACCCTTGGTAGGTAAAATTACGATTATACCCTTAGAGGTTGATTAGCTTGATTTTGTTGTTTTATGTCTATCGGGTTATGATAGTAATTCATGTTATTCTTATATTTGATATATGTTTTGCATACATGACATACTACATACACGAATTATTATGTTTGCATGGGGTTGGGGATAAGATAATGAAAAGGGGAAGTGTTCTGGTGGTTTTACCACATTAATCTGGTGACTCATGTCACCATATTATGTTTCCGGTAACGTTGTCACATTATCCGATGGCTATGCCACGTATTAAGGGCGATGAGCAGTTGACTGCAGCGACTGCCTTCGAGGGTGTGTAGCGGATGGAGGGTCGATTTAGTAATCCCCACTGGTGTGATTGGCGGGTACGGGTGGTGTGTAGCGGATGGAAATTTAGGCTGGGATTGGGTTTTGCATCATTTGGCATGTGTTATTTGCTATACTGTGATGTTAGGGCTACGGCCTGATTCGATTTATGTGTGCTTCGGCCAAGTATGTTATTGTGAGGGCTAAGGCCCAATCTGCTTTTGTGGGCTTAGGCCCAGTTATCACTCGTAAGGGGAATTGCACACTGATTTTTCGTAAACTCACCCCCTCTTTTTAAATGTTTCAGGTAATCAGTAGATCGCGAATTTGGGAGCCGAGGCAGACTTGTGGTGGCCCTGCAATGTTTTCTCTTAAACTCGGTTCTTTTATTTAAACCTACTTTTAATTTTGGGATTTTGTTATGTAATAAGGCCTTTGGTATTTTATTTGGTTTTAGCTTTCAATTTGGTTACTGTTTATTATTAAATGTTCAATATGGGATTTTCCTAAAATGATAATAAACCATTTTTTTATTCAAAATTACTTAAGCTCGATTTTCACAACAAATACAATTTTATTCAAATTAATAACAACTTTGTAAAATGGGCATTGAATGAATCGGCTTTTATAAACAAACCACAAAACGCGGAGTTTCAAAAAGAATACGAACTTTTTAACGAACGCACAGTTTTTTGACATTCCTTTCATGTGACACGCCAGATCCGGTCGTAACGTCTAGGCCGGGTTTGGGGTGTTACATTATTACAGTCATTTGTTGATAGTATCATATTAATCATTAAGAATACACAATGGTGACAATGAGATAAAATAGGATTGTATTGAGTGAACAAATTTAACTCAAAGGAATCAAGGATATCATATAAGGGTAACACACACATGACGAGGTCATTGGACAAAGCAGTTGGATGAATTACTCTCGTAAAGAGTACACAATAAGGAGTTTTCAATCATGGTACTTCTTGTGGACTAGCTCCATGATTAGGTAATTGCGAATTATCGAAATGATGCTTTTGGACATAATTGCAATAACTAAAGCCTAATTGTATATGTCTGATTGGTCCCTCCACTAGTTCAACGAAAGTTCAATTGGACTGCATTTGAATTAGAAGAAAATTCTATGATTTTTGGAATAATAATTTAATTGAGTTGATTTATTCGATGTTGAATTAAATTAGTTAGTCTAACAATTATTCAAGTAGAGAATTTGATTAAATAAATTTCTTGAAAAATTAATTTGGAAAATCTAAGAGATTTTTGGAAAAATTATTTTTGATCAAGTAAAATTAAATTAATTAAAATTAATATGATATTTTTGGAAATTAATTTTCAGGTCAAACAATTGGCCCAATCGGTAATTGAACTTGAATATTGGATCTAAGATTGTAAATTGGGCTCGAGAGCCCAAAACTGAGACCAAGACACAAAAACCGGTCGAACTGGGCCTGGTATGTGAAACTGAGCTGACGGTCCAACCGATTGCCAGACCAGACTGGTCGGGTCGTCACTGACCCAGACCAAACCAGCAACAGCCGAACTAGCTCGGGTGCCGTAAGGGTGTCACACCTACATCACTGGACAGGGCTGCGCCAGTGGCTACGACGGTTGATAAGTTTTTAGTTTAGTCCCGAACCACTTCTAATGTTTGTTTTTGGCCTCGAGGGCTCGTAATAGGGACTATATGATTGTATTTGAGTGATGTTTGTTTGAATATGAGAACTATATGATTGTTTTATTGATAAGTTCGATAATGCTCCAAAACCCTATTTTGATGACGAATACGGATTGGGGGTGTTACAGAAACTTTCTGATAGTTCTCAGCTGCTATAAACACAAATTCATTCTTGACGAAACGTGCCCTCCAAAAGCTCAGCCCAAAGCGAGATATCACTGGAGAGATTCTAACTCGATTGCTTGATGTTATATGTTAGCGAGCATAAGTAGTGTGTTGCAAAAGTAACACAAGAATTTTTGTATTGCCAAAGAGATTATGAAAACTTTGGAGGATTTGCTTAGTGGCCAAGTCACATTGGCTCGACAATCCACTATTACAATTTTGATGAACTCTCAACAGAAAATAGACACTCCGGTCAAAGAACATATGCTTAAGCTTATGGGATTCTTTGTGGAAGCGGAGGACAATGGGGCTAAACTAGACGTGAACACTCAAATTGAAATACTGTTCAAATCCTTAACTAAGGAGTTTGCTCATTTTAGGGCCACTTATAACTTAGAGAACAAGGCACTTACCTTGACTCAGCCCATAAAGGAATTATAATCCTAGGAGTTGATGTTGAATGATGGTAAGCCAATTTAGGAGAAACCTGAGGTGAAATTAGCTATGGGCCCCTTATCCTCTAAGGGGAAACAGAAAGCTACAGGAAAAAAAAAGCTTATGTGGATAGGAAGAAGGCTAAAAAGTCAAAAGATCCTAAAAAGAGCAAATGTTTCTTCTACAACAAAAAAGGGCATTTCAAATCAAACTTGTAATATCCTAAATTGGTGGTGCTTTGCATTTAATGTACTGTGATGCACTGTTACGCTTAATGTGTTAATTAAAATGTTTAAGGGGTTCAGAATGGGCTCAAGGTTGGGCCGAGGCCTTAGTTAAAATATTCTGTTTGGGCTCTCTAGTGGAGAGCCAGGTAGAATAGGGCTTAAAGGATATAATCTGTGAATTAAGACACAAAATGGGCTTGTGGTCCAGTGGTCAGTGGCGTTACATAAGGGAGCTATAAGGTGGCGGCAACTAAGGAGGCCCAAGTTCGAGTCGCATTAAGCCCAATTCTTTTAATTAAATTTTAGCTAATTTTTAGGCATTTAAATGGATAGAGTGGGACGGTAATAAGGCTTAAAAATAGGAAGATTTACTCGAGTGGATAATGCTAATAATATGGCAGATAAAGGAAGGAAGAGGTGGTGTTATTTAGGTCTCTTTCGGAGGTGTGAGTAGATAAAGATAAGGGAGAAAGGGTAGGAGTTATCTGCTGATCAATAGTGGTGGCCGAATTTCCATCTCTTGGAGGGGGGAGAAATCAATTTTTTTTATACTATAGGGGTGCCGAAATTTCCCTCATTGGTTGATCAATTTTAAGTTATCAAAAGAGGCATTTTCGGTTTTTGAGAGGTAGTTGCCAAAATTTTGCTTAAATAAGGGGGATATCTCTTCAATCTCGGCATTTGGATCCTATTTTCTTTTTTCTATTCTCTCATCTTCACTTCTATGCAAAAACCGAAAGTCCATTATTCTTTTTCTGTTTCCTTCTACAAAGCCGAAACCACCCAATTCTTCTTAACATCTTTCCCTTCAAAAGCCGAAACTCTGAACTTTCTTCTCATCTCCATAGCCGAATACCTCCTATTCCCTTTTGCCGATCTCTTCACAAAAAGCCGAATCTACATAGATTTCTTCCTATCATCTTCTTTTTTTGATCTTCTCAAAAGCCAAAATCTTCTAGGAGTTGCCGAATTCTCTGTAAAGGTAGGTGCCGATTTCTTCTGATCTATTCTTATTCTCTTTCGATTTTTAGAAGACAAAGCCGAAAGGCTAATGGATTGTTGGTTTCTTGTGTTTACGTGTTGGGCGAAATTCGGGAATTTAAGTAGATCACTTAGATCTAAAAGCCGGAACCGTTAGTCTCTGAACCTCGTATCACTCTTTTCGGGATTTCAAGGTAAGGGGTTTTCCTTAGATTTTCTTTAGATTCGCTATCGTAATTGTGATCTTAACCATATGTTATGATGGTAGCAACTGATAAGGTCTTTTGATGGAATCAAATATCAATCAGGCAAAGGAGGGGATTGGATTTGTAAAACCAATCCCTAAGTTTAAGAAACGAGCGGCGTCAGCAGTACGGGTTTGGCCACCGGTTTGTGGACCGGCTTCAGAATAAGATCTTAGGCAATTAGCAGTCGTATCGGCTTCTGATAGTGTCGACATAGAAGGTCTTGTCTTGACTGTAATCAGGTGTGTAGATCTCTAACACACTAACTAATCTGTGCTATATATATGTTTAGGGCTAAAAGCTGGAAAAAGGCTGTATAGACAGTCAGATTACTCGAAAAGGGTAGGCAAGGGATGCCAGGTACGTAATCATAGAAACTTCTCTATGTGTATCGATGAATGTGATAGTCTGTGATCTTTTAGGTAGTATAATGTTTTGATTCTGCATGAATGTATGCATGGGATAGGATTAATATGATGAAGGGGAAGAGCATGTTTATAGGTCACTTGGTGATCGGTGGTTAAACCACGAATTATAAAATTAGGTCACAATAGTGATCGGTGGCTAAGCCACGTTAAATTTATTCCTGATCGTTAGGAATAGGCAGCATGACTGTCGATATGGTGTGTAGCAGTTGGTGGGTTGATTGTAGAAATCCCCGAGGTGTGATGGCTGGTACGGGCTGGTGTGTAGAGGATGGACTTTTAGGTTAGGTTGGGCCATGTAGCATGTAAATATTCTGTTGCCATTGTGTATGGGCCAAGGCCCATAATGTGTTTGTGAGCGTCAAGCCTTTTATGTGTTTTCAGGATTTGCACACTGAGTCTTGGTGACTCACCCTTTTATTCCCCTGGCTTTTTAGATGAATAGTAGATCGTGGACATGGGAGCCAAGGCGGACTCGAGGGGCCATCACGTCATTTAATTTCATAAACTATTTCCGATTTTTCTTTAAGTTTTACTTTGGGACTATTTTTGTAATAAGGCCTCCATAGCTTAGGTTATCGAATTATATTTGATGATGTTTACATTTATAAATTTATGTTCAAAGTTTTTATTTATAAGAAGAAATAAAATGGGAATTTCAAACAAAGTTAGTTTTTAAAAAAAAGAAAAGAAAACCCACAAAGGTTTTCTGCTAACAACACTTATTTAACAAATACTTACATAAACAAACCGAGATTTCAAATCCCCTCAAAGCAAAGTTTTTAACGTTTTACCCGTAACATACCAGATCCAGTTGTAGCGTTTGGGCCGGGTTTGGGGTGTTACATTTTGGTATCAGAGCCTAATTGCAAAACTTGGGCTGTGAAATGGGTCCAGTAGTAGTTTATAAAATTGGTGAAATTTTTTGGTTGAGATATGGCCTTCGAGTCTACCAGCACCCGATCCACGCAGGTAAGTATTCTAACTCTTGATGTGATATACATGTTGGGTTTGATGGGCTTGATGGATAGTATGATAGGCATTAATGGACTTTAGGCTTAGTTTAAACAACTCTTTAAATTCATAAGACTTAATCTAATTTAACATGTTCGTAAACAAGTCGCTGGTTTAGGGTGTGGCAACAGGCATAAGCATGTCTAGGATTGGATTCAGGGAGAGCTTGGTATTTAAGCGGTCCTAGTGACTCACCTCCTCTTCGCTGGGATCCTACCTGGTGCGTAGTGACTGTTCACCTTAGCCATGAGGACTTGTTAACGGGCCAAAATTTATAATTAAAACCCGAAAGGGACCAGCCACCCTATTTCGCAAAATTACTAAAAATACCCCTTGGTTTTGTAAAATTTTCGAAATACTCTTAATTTGTGAAAATTTCCCAGAATACCCTGGATTTGTAAAACTACCAAAATTTGTGAAATTTCCAAAACACCCTTGGTATTATAAATTAGCAATGCTTTGCAAATTTACCTGAAAAACCCTAGATTTACCGAAATACCCGGTTTACAAAATTAAATTTTCCAAAATGCCCCTGCTTTACAAAAAAAAACCCAAAATACCTCAATTTTGGAAAAAAAACCACCAAGATACCCTATTTGGAGGGAATTACAAAAAAATACCCTGTAGGACAAAACTACTGAAATACCCCTGGGTAGTGAAATGACGAAAATACCCTTATGTGATGAATATGAGTGCATGGATGCTACTTGTATGTTCATGGTTGAATGTATGTGGTTCCTAGAACTAGGAGGTACAAACTTAAGACTGAAACCCGTAGATATAATCTCGAATTTGAAAGAGCTACTTTTGAAACTGTTGTCCATAAGATTGTCTGTGGTTAATCAGTGAAAGAAATTAATAATTCATAAAATTTCTAATCAGATAAACGCGAATCGGTAGAATGAGTACAAGGGGTCGAGGACGTCCGCCGCGTGGCCGTAGTAGGGGTAGGATGGCCGTGTCAGAACCAGTAGGATCTGGCCATGGTTCAGGAAATGAGATGCCAGTTCTACATGCTGCGGAGGCCGAATTTCAGGATCAGACGGCCAGAGATGATGCGGTATCTCAGGCGATGTTAAGGATTTTAGAGAGGGTTACTGGGGCAGGCATGGGCACAAGAGCCCGGAAATCTATGTCGGAACGACTTAGAGCTAATGGGGTAGAAGTGTTTAGGGGAATTTCCGGTATATCCCCGAGTACAGCTGAGTATTGGCTGGAGGTGGTTGAGCGTATAATGGATGATCTGGATTTCACGGAAGAGGAAAAACTGAAAGGGATTGTATCTCTCCTGCGGGACGAAGCTTATCAATGGTGGCTTACGGTTAAGGATGGTACGATGGTCGACCGTATCACCTGGGATTTCTTCAAAACAGTGTTCCAGAGTAAATATATTGGGACAAGTTATGTGGTTGCGCAGCGTAGAGCGTTTCTGAATCTGGTTCAGGGAAGTAGGTCGGTGGCTGCGTATGAAGCGAAATTCTTACGCCTTAGCCGTTATGCTCGAGGGATGGTGGCCACAGACCATAACATTGTGTTCGATTTGAAGATGCTTTGAGGGACGATCTGCGCGTACTGATAGCACCACAGCAGGAGAGGGAATTTGCTGTGCTTGTGGAGAAAGCTAAGATAGCTGAGGATGTTAAGGGGATAGAAAAACTGAATCGGGGTAGAGATAGGGGTGGAAGTAAGAGAAATTTTGGATCATCAAGGGAAACTGGGCGTACTCAGAAAAGGCCTAGGTCAGATGGACCGAGTCGGAATGAGAGATCTGCTGCTGCTGGTCAGACACAGAAGTGTGCTCGATGTCGTAAATTTCATGTAGGTGAGTGTTGGGCGGGAAGTGGGAAGTGCTTTAGGTGTGGATCTACGGACCACCAAGTTAGAAACTATCTGCAGCAACGGGGCAGTGAAGGGCCCACAGGTCAAGGGAATGCCCAGCCGGGAAGAGGAGGTTAGCAGCCACAAAGAGGTCGTGGTCCAGCCAGAGGTGGTAACGGTTCTGGTCGGGGTCGTGGAGCACCAGGCCAAGGGGCAGGAAACACTGAGGCAAGACAGCCGGGGTTAGTCTATGCTGTCAAACGTCGAGAGGAGGCTGACGCACTGGATGTCATAATCGGTACGTTTTTAATTTTTTGCTTGCCTTACACTGCATTGATTGACATTGGGTCTACACATTCATATGTTGCTAGTAGGGTGTCTGAAACTTTAGGCGTAGATTCTGAGATTTCCTCTAGGGAGATGACTGTAGTTAGCCCATTAGGACATTCTGTGGTGGTAAACAAGCTTTATTAGGAAGTACCTTTAGAAGTTCAGGGGATAGTTTTCCGGACGGATCTAATGGAATTACCGTTCGGGGAGTTTGATCTAATTTTAGGCATGGATTGGCTGGGGATGTATCAGGCTAATGTCGATTTTGTAGCCAAGAGTATGGTGTTAAAAACCCCCGAGGGTGGCGAAGTATTGGTGATAGGTGAAAGGGGGAATTGTTTGTCAAATGTGGTGTCTACCTTAAGAGCAGAAAGGATGGTGAGAAAAGGATGCAAGGCAATTCTAATGTTTGTTTGGGCTCTGAAAGCCAAGGAACTAACTGTCGAGGATGTTAGGACGGTGATCGAATTTCCTGATGTTTTTCCAGAAGAGCTTCCAGGATTACCCCCGGATCGTGAAGTGGAGTTTGGTATCGATCTTCTTCCTGGAACAGCACTAGTATCTATTGATCCGTATAGAATGGCACCAAAGGAGTTGGTGGAATTGAAAGTGCAGATCCAAGAGTTGCGGGACAGAGGGTTTATTCGACCAAGTGTGTCACCTTGGGGAGCGCCGGTGTTATTTGTTAAGAAGAAGGATGGATCAATGCGTATGTGCATTGACTATCGCCAGCTGAATAAGTTGACCATCAAAAATAGATACCCGTTACCAAGGATCGACGACTTGTTCGATCAGTTGAAGGGGGCTTCAATTTTCTCGAAGATAGATCTGAGGTCAGGGCACCATCAGCTTAAGGTCAAGGAGGCAGATATTCATAAGACGGCCTTTAGGACTCGCTATGGTCACTACGAATTCATGGTGATGCCATTTGGATTGACCAACACACCAGCGGCGTTTATGGATATGATGAATCGAGTGTTCCAACCCTACTTGGATCAGTTTGTCGTGGTATTTATAGATGATATCTTGGTTTATTCAAGATCGGAAGAGGAGCATGACTCACATCTGCAAGTGGTTTTGTAGATTCTGAGGGAGAAGCAGTTGTATGCCAAATTCAGTAAGTGCGAATTTTGGCTAAGTGAAGTTATTTTTCTAGGTTACGTTTTGTCGGTAGAGGGGATTAGGGTTGACCCTCCAAAAAATTGAAGCAGTGTTGGATTGGAAGCTGCCTAAATCGGTAGCAGAAATTCAGAGTTTTCTTGGTTTGGCCGGGTATTACAGAAGGTTTGTGGAGGGATTTTCTTTAATTGCGGCACCATTGACTAAGTTGTTACGAAAAGGGGTTCCATTTGTTTGGTCTGATAAGCAACAAGGGAGTTTCGAGAAGTTGAAAAGGATTTTGACGGAGGCTCCGGTGTTGATTCAGCCGGAGGTTGGGAAGGAGTTCGTGATTTACTGTGATGCTTCATACACGGGACTAGGATGCGTGTTGATGCAAGATGGAAAGGTTGTTGCGTACGCATCTCGGCAATTAAGACAGCACGAAGCAAATTATCCCACCCATGATTTGGAATTGGCGGCAGTGGTTTTTGCCCTGAAGATCTGGAGGCATTATCTGTACGGGGAGAAATCTATCATTTATACTGATCATAAGAGCTTAAAATACCTTTTGACTCAGAAGGAGTTGAATCTAAGGCAAAGGAGGTGGATCGAGTTGTTAAAGGATTATGACTGCTCGATCGAGTACCATCCGGGTAAAGCTAATGTGGTGGCGGATGCCCTGAGCCGTAAAGTAATCTCTGACTTGAGAGCAATGTTTTCTCACCTTAGTTTATATGATGATGGGAGTTTATTAGCCGAACTTCAAGTGAAACCGTCTTGGGTCAGTCAGGTTAAGGAGAAACAGCAGACTGATGAGTTGCTAAAGGGGAAGTTTCCAGTAGGATCAAGTGAGGGATCAACGGAATTTAGTGTGAATGAGGAAGGGCTATTATGTTTCCAAGGGAGAGTGTGCATGCCGAAAAATCCTAAGTTGAGGCGTAGGATTATGCAAGAAGCGCATGGTAGTCTATACGCTATGCACCCTAGAGGGAGTAAGATGTATCGGGATTTGCGAGAATAGTTTTGGTGGCCGGGCCTGAAACGAGAGGTAACCGAATTTGTGGAGAAGTGTTTGACCTGTTAGCAGGTAAAGGCGGAACATCAGTTACCATCAGGGTTGTTGCAGCAGGTGAAGATTCCATAATAGAAGTGGGAAAGGATCACAATGGACTTTGCTAGTGGGCTACCTCTCACGCCTACTAAGAAAGATTCGGTCTGGGTGATTGTTGATCGCTTGATGAAGTCTGCTCACTTCATACCAGTACGGGTTGATTATTCTTTGCAGAAATTGGCTAAGTTATATATAGCGGAGGTAGTGAGGTTGCATGGGGTACCAGTATCAATCATATCGGATAGGGACCCTAGGTTCACATCATGATTCTGGAAGGCGTTGCATCAAGCGTTGGGTACGAAGTTGGATTTTCAGTATAGCGTTCCATCCTCAGACCGATGGACAGTCTGAGCGGGTAATTCAGATCTTGGAGGACATGTTGAGAGGCTGTGTCATTGGTTTCAGGGGTAGTTGGGAAGAATTTATACCATTAGCGGAGTTTGCATACAATAACAGCTACCAGTCTGGTATTCAGATGGCGCCCTATGAAGCATTGTACGGGCAAAAGTTTCGTACTCCTACCTGTTGGATGGAATTAGGGGAACGTCGGATGTTGGGTCTGGAGCTGATGACCGAGACCGAGGAGAAGGTTGAGTTAATTCGGGCCCGATTAAAGGAAGCGTCGGACAGACAGAAGTCCTATGCTGACCTAAAGCGTAAGGACATAGAATTTGCAGTGGGTGACAAGGTTTTCTTGAAGGTGTCGCCATGGAAGAAAGTACTGAGGTTTGGACGAAAAGGTAAATTAAGTCCCAAATTTATCGGACCTTATCGGGTGTTGAAACAAGTGGGACCTGTAGCTTATCAGCTAGAGCTACCACCTGAGCTAAGCCAGATTCACAATGTGTTTCATGTCTCTATGTTAAGACGCTATCGTTCAGATCCATCTCATGTGGTGCCTATGGAAGAAATCGAGGTAAGACCCGACCTATCCTTTGAAGAGGAACCAGTGGAAATCCTGGATCGTGACGTCAAAGTGTTGCGAAGGAAGACGGTTCCGTTGGTTAAGGTTCTATGGCGGAATCCAGTTCTGAGGAGGCTACTTGCGAACCAGAGGAGACGATGCGGCAGCAGCACCCACATCTATTCGGATCAGGTAATTTCGAGGCTGAAATTTCTTTAAGGGGGTCGAACTGTAACATCCTAAATTGGTGGGGCTCTGCATTTAATGTGCTGTGATGCGCTGTTACGCTTAATCTGTTAATTAAAATGTTTAAGGGGTTCAGATTGGGCTCAAGGTTGGGCCGAGGCCTTAGTTAAAATTTTCTGTTTGGGCACTCTAGTGGAGAGCCAGGTAGAATAGGGCTTAAAGGATATAATCTGTGAATTAAGACACAAAATGGGCATGTGGTCCAGTGGTCAGTGGCGTTACATAAGGGAGCTATAAGGTGGCGGCAACTAAGGAGGCCCAAGTTCGAGTCGCACGAAGCCCAATTATTTTAATTAAATTTTAGCTAATTTTTGGCATTTAAATGGATAGAGTGGGACGGCAATAAGCCTTAAAAATAGGAAGATTTACTCGAGTAGATAATGCTAATAATATGGCAGATAAAGGAAGGAAGATGTGGTGTTATTTAGGTCTCTTTCAGAGGTTTGAGTAGATAAAGATAAGGGAGAAAGGGTAGGAGTTATCTGCTGATCAATAGTTGTGGCCGAATTTCCATCTCTTGGAGGGAGGAGAATTCGGTTTTGTTATACTATAGGGGTGCCGAAATTTCCCTCATTGGTTGATCAATTTTAAGTTATTGAAAGGGGCATTTTCAGTTTTTGAGAGGTAGTTGTCAAAATTTTGCTTAAATAAGGGGGATATCTCTTCAATCCCGGCATTTGGATCCTATTTTCTTTTTCTATTCTCTCATCTTCACTTCTATGCAAAAATCGAAAGTCCATTATTCTTTTTCTGTTTCCTTCTACAAAGCCAAAACCACCCAATTCTTCTTAACATCTTTCCCTTCAAAAGCCGAAACTCTGAACTTTCTTCTCATCTCCATAGCCGAATACCTCCTATTCCGTTTTGCCGATCTCTTCACAAAAAGCCGAATCTACACAGATTTCTTCCTATCATCTTCTCTTTTTGATCTTCTCAAAAGCTGAAATCTTCTAGGAGTTGCCGAATTCTCTGTAAAGGTAGGTGCCGATTTCTTCTGATCTATTCTTTTTCTCTTTCGGTTTTTAGAAGACAAAGCCGAAAGGCTAATGGATTATTGGTTTCTTGTGTTTACGTGTTGGGCGACATTCAGGAATTTAAGTAGATCGCATAGATCTAAAAGCCAGAACCGTTGGTCTCTGAACCTCATATCTCTCTTTTCGGGATTTCAAGGTAAGGGGTTTTCCTTAGATTCTCTTTAGATTCGCTATCGTAATTGTGATCTTAACCATATGTTATGATGGTAGCAACTAATAAGGTTTTTTGATGGAATCAAATATCAATCAGGCGAAGGAGGGGATTGGATCTGTAAAACCAATCCCTAAGTTTAAGAAACGAGCGGCGTCAGCAGTACGGGATTGGCCACCGGGTTGTAGACCAGCTTCAGAACAAGATCTTAGGCAGTTAGCAGTCGTATCGGCTTCTGATAGTGTCAACATAGAAGGTCTCATCTTGACTGTAATCAGGTGTGTAGACACACTAACTAATCTGTACTATATTTATGTTTTGGGCTAAAAGCCGGAAAAAGGTTGTATAGACAGTCGGATTACCCGAAAAGGGTAGGCAAGGGATGCCAGGTACGTAATCATAGAAACTTCTCTATGTGTATCGATGCATGTGATAGTCTGTGATCTTTTAGGTAGTATAATGTTTTGATTCTGCATGAATGTATGCATGGAATGGGATTAATATGATGAAGGGGAAGAGCATGTTTATAGGTCACTTGGTGATCGGTGGTTAAACCACGGATTATAAAATCAGGTCACAATAGTGATCGGTGGCTAAGCCACGTTAAATTTATTCCTAATCGTTAGGAATAGGCAGCATGACTGTCGATATGGTGTGTAGCGGTTGGTGGGTTGATTGTAGAAATCCCCGAGGTGTGATGGCTGGTACGGGCTGGTGTGTAGAGGATGGACTTTTAGGTTGGGTTGGGCCATGTAACATGTAAATATTCTGTTGCCATTTTGTATGGGCCAAGGCCCATAATGTGTTTGTGAGCCTCAAGCCTTTTATGTGTTTTCGGGATTTGCACACTGAGTCTTGGTGACTCACCTTTTTATTTCCCTGACTTTTCAGATGAGCAGTAGATCGTGGACATGGGAACCGAGGCGGACTCGAGGGGCCATCACGTCATTTAATTTAATAAACTATATTCAGTTTTTCTTTAAGTTTTAATTTGGGACTATTTTTGTAATAAGGCCTCCATAGCTTAGGTTATCGAATTACATTTGATGATGTTTACATTTATAAATTTATGTTCAAAGTTTTTATTTATAAGAAGAAATAAAATGGGAATTTCAAACAAAGTTAGTTTTAAAAAAACAACACCCACAAAGGTTTTCTGCTAACAACACTTATTTAATGAATACCTAAATAAACAAACCGAGATTTCAAATCCCCTCAAAGCAAAGTTTTTAACATTTAACCCGTAACATACCAGATCCGGTTGTAGCGTTTAGGCCGGGTTTGGGGTGTTACAAAACTACAAGGAGTATTTGGATTACCTAGCCAAAAAGGGTAATGGTATGGAGCTCTTTGTGGTTGAAGCTTGCTTAGTGGAAGAATCAATTGACAACTAAGTTATTGATTCTGGAGCCACTAACCATGTCTGTATTTCTTTACAGGGGTGCAACAAAACAAAAAGTCTGCGTGACAAAAGGCTCTCGTTGCGAACCGGAGATGGGAGCTATGTTTCAGTCAAACCAGTGGGAGAAGTTATTTTATAGTTTGATATTTTTAGGAAGATTATTTTAAAGAATGTGTTTTATGTACCTCATTTTAAAATGAATTTAATTTCTATAACATGTTTATTTTATGACGGTTATACCGTGACATTCAATAAAGGGATTGATATTCATAGAAATTATTCTTTAATATGTAATGGATGGATGTAAAAGAATCTCTACTTTATCAAACCAAAAACTACTCGATGCTTCAATCTAAAATAGTGAATAAAAAGCTTAAAACTTCTCACTCTAATGAAGGGTACCTATAGAGTTTAAGACTTGGTCATATTAACCAAGAAAGAATCACTAGACTCGTGAAATATGGTCCCTTAAATATGCTGAAAGAAGTTAGTCTTCCACAATGTGAATCTTGCTTGGAAGGTAAAATGACTAAGAGGTATTTAATGTGAAAGGTACAAAGGTCAACCAACCTTTAGAACTTATACACACTGATGTATGCGGTCCCGTGAACATCAGTGCTCAAGGAAGTTACGATTATTACGTGACTTTTATTAATGACTATTCTCGATATGGACATGTGTATCTAATACACAGCAAAAGTAAAAACTTTGATAAATTTCGAGAGTTTCGTGCGGAAGTGGAAAAGCAATTAGGTTTATCCATAAAGATTCTTCAATCTGACTGAGGTGGGGAACTTTTGTTCAATGATTTCTTGGGATACCTTATAAAGAATGATACTTTATCCCAGTTGACTACACCGGGCACTCCAGAGCAGAATGGCGTAGCTGCAGGAAGGAATAGAACCTTGCTTGACATGGTTCGTTCAATGTTAAGCTATTCATAACTTCCTACTTCCTTCTAGGGATATGCAATACAAATGGCTTTCTATATTCTAAATGATATGCCAACTAAGACTTCTTGTAAGACACCTTATGAACTGTGGCATGGAAAGAAACCCCCTCTAAATCACTTTAGAATATGGGGTTGTCCAACACACATTTTGGATAAGGATGCAAAGAAGTTGGATACACAAACAGAATTATGCATGTATGTCAGATATCTAAAAGGAACAAAAGGAGGATTATTCTACAGTCCGAAAGATAATATAAGTAAAGTTTCTACTCATGCTACTTTCCTCAAGGAAAGCTATATGAATAACTTTAAGCCTCGAAGTAAAGTGCTACTCGAGGAACTTTAGGGAGTGGTAGAACAATCACCAAGTTTAATTCTTGAGAAAGTTGTAGAAAAACCTGCAAACGTTCAACAGCATAGGGGAATCCGTTATAGTGGGAGAGTTTCTAAGAAATCAGACTTCTTCATCTATGATGGTAGTATTTGTAATAAGGAAGCTAATCATAAGGATAATGATCCACTCACTTACAAGGACGTTATGCGGGACGTTGATTCCAAGCTCTGGAAACAGGCTATGGATGCCGAGATGGATTCTATGAAATGCAATACGGTGTGGGAACTTGTACACTTATCGATTGGGATTAAACCCATAGGGTGTAAGCGGATCTACAAGAAGAAGAGAAATGCAGAAGGGAAAGTGGAAACACACAAAGCTAGACTTGTAGAGAAAGGCTACACACAGAAAGAAGGCATCAATTACAATGAGACATTTTCTCCGGTAGCCATGCTCAAGTCTATCCACATACTCTTATCCGTTGTCACTGCTCTCAATTACGAGATCTGGCAAATGGATGTCAAGACAACATTCTTGAATGGCTATCTTGATGAGACCATTTACATGGCTCAACCCACTAGCTATATTGTCAAAGGAAAAGAGTAGAAAGTTTGCAAAATGCTAAGATCCATTTACGGACTTAAGCAGGCATCCTGTTCATGGAATAAAAGATTTGATCAAATGATTAAGACTTTTGTATATGAGCAAAACATTGATGAACCTTGTGTTTATAAGTGTATAAAGGACATAAAATTTGCAAACTACTAAGATCCATTTATGGACTTAAACAAGCGTTTCACTCATGGAATAAAAAAATTCATCAAACGCTCGAGACTTTTGATGTTGAGCAAACCGTTGATGAACCATGTGTTTATAAGCATATAAAGGAAAAAAGGTGGTATTCCTCGTTTTGTATGTCGATGATATTCTACTTATTGAAAATGATGTAGGAGAGTTTTCATCGGTTAAACTGTGGTTAGCTCAACAGTTTAGCATGAAGGACATGGGTGAAACTAGATGTATTCTTGGAATTCGAACCCTTAGGGATCGAAAGAATAAAATGATAGCTCTATCTCGAGCTTCATACATTGTTAAGGTACTGAAACATTTTGCAATGATTGATGCGAAGCCGGGCGTTCAGCCGATTGCATGAGGGTTTTTTGTAACATGCTTCACCCGTATTCACCGTTAGAATAGGGTTACGGAGCAATATCGGACTTACAACACTTTTAAACATACATTTCATATATAATTTATCAATTTGAATACAATTCAATCACAATCAATCATAGTTTCCCTTAAACGAGCCTACGAGGCCTTAAACACGCATTGTGAATGGTTCGGGACTAAACTGATATCTCGGGAAGCTTTTCCACACTTAAAATTTTTTTCTCAAAATAGGGGACACACGCCTGTCTAGTCAGGCCGTGTGTCTCACACGGCCACCAGACACGCCCGTGTCACAGGCTGTGTGGACATTCGAAATGGAAACACATGGCCGTGTCCCAGCTGGTGTCTTTCCCTGTGTCCAAACAAGTGAGGTTACTAACTTGGGTCACATAGCCAACCACACACCTGTGTGTCTAGCCTGTGTGCCATTCGAAGTGGCCACACATGCCCGTGTGCCAGGCTGTGTGCTAGGTTGTGCCAAACCTGTAGGGTATACTGACTTATGCAACACGACCAAGTCATACGCCCGTGTGCTAGGCCATGTGTCATTTAGAGGGGTATACTTGTGCCACACGACTGGTCACACGCTCGTGTGTAAGACACTAACTTCATTTCAATTTCAACACCAGGGGACACACGGCCGTGTATCATGACCGTGTATCACACACAGCTGAGACAAATGCCAGTGTCTCTGCCGTTGTGGACAAAAATAGGCTATTTACCAAGCCATTTTGCCACCCCAATTGATACACACCTTCACCTACACATATGGCACCAAAACAAAGCATAATAGGCAACCCAAAACAACCAAATCAAACATAATTCCTACCATTTCATCTAAGCATTTCTTAGCCTTCACCTCAATCACAACATCATCAATTCATCAACCATTTCCAAGCAACATTAAACACCTCACAAAGTAGCATTAGCAAATCTATAAACATTTTCCAAACATAATTCATTTTGTACCAATTCACAAGCATGATACTAATTCCACAAACTTCATAATATAAGTCATATACTTATATGTACATACACTATGCTCAAACATACCAAAACAAGCCAACTTTCATGGCTATATACACAAACCAAAACAAATACATTTACAAGCCATCTCAAATGGAAAATCTCACTACCAAACATAACCAACATGACCATAGTTCCTGTACATGCCATATGACTAAACCATAAGCTCAAAAGTACCAAAGTGATGGTTGGATAGTGTGATGATGTCTCTAACAATCCCCGAATCCGAGCTAGCTTTGAATTCACTATAAAACACTGGAAAAATAAACAAAGTAAGCTACAAAGCTTAGTAAGTTCGTACGAAATATATTCAACAAATCATAATACACAAACCATCAATTTGAACTATTTAACATATAATTTATGGTAACAACAAACCTTTCTCATGCTTAATCATATGCTATATGTAAATTCATAACTTCTTCTATTTGAATATCATACTTTATATGTACATACTTGTACAAATTCGTAATGAACTCATACCTTTTCAGAATACTATCAAATAACTGATATTTCACACACTGAATGCCAATACACAGCTGAAGCTATTATAATCTCGCACACTAAGTGCCTTACATAGCCGAAGCTATCTTGGTCTCGCACACTAAGTGCCATATATAGCCGAAGCTATTCTGAACCGCACACTAAATGCCATATATATCTGAACCGTCATCAAACATGACTATAATCTCATATATACAATTTATGCAATATCAACACATTTAAAGCATAATTGAAACAATGCTTATTACATACGAACTTACCTCGGATGCAAAAACGATAACGCATGTCACTAATCCGAAACCTGGTTCTTCCCTCAATCTAAGTTCGTATTTCGCTTTTCTTGATCTATATAATATCAAATTCAACTCATTTAATCATCTATTTATTCAATTTAGTCCAATTTCACTTTAAGGCATTTTTACACAATTGCCTCTAATATTTCACATCTTTTACAATTTAGTCTTTATTTCATAAAATCACAAATTCATGAAATTTAACTATAACCCATGCTAGCCAAATTTCTCTAGTAATCATATTAGCCCATATTTCTCATTTATTTCACATTTTAACCACTAAATTTAAACATTTCACAATTTAGCCCCTAATTTGCATTTTCACTAAAAATCACTTAACAAAACTTGTTTAACTATCAACAAGCATTCATAATCTATCAAGAAACTTCCAAACACATGCTATTTCATCAATGGAAACATCTAAAATCTTTAACAGTTTTGCAAATTAGTCCTAGGCTAGCTAGACTAAGTTGCAACGATCTCAAAAACATAAAAATCATTAAAAACGGAACAAAAACGCATACCTAATTGAAGGATAAAAGCTTGCCGAACCCTAGCTCTATTTTTCTTAAGAAAATCGGTTTAGTTTTCTCTTTTGAAGAAGATGAACACAAAATGCCTAATTTGATTTATTTAATTAACATTTATTTACTAAATTATTATATTAACCTTAATGAAAAATCATTACTATCATCCATTTAATGTCCAATATTGACCACTTACTAATATAATGGTCTAATTACAACATAAGGACCTCTAAATTAAGATCCCATAGCTATTAAATACCTCTAGCTAATGGAACTCCACTTTTACACTTTACGCGATTTAGTCCTTTTTCTCAAATTAACCAATCAAACGATAGAATTTCTTAACAAAATTTTCACACAACTATTCTATCATGCTGTAGACATTAAAATAATAATAAAATAATTATTTTGACCCTAGATTTGTGGTCCTGAAATCACTGTTTTGATTTGACTAAAAACGGGCTGTTACAGTTTTCATCTTTCTTTAGATGACTGTCCTAAGACAGCGGAAGAAAGAGAACATATGAGTAAGGTTCCATATTCTTCAGTAGTTGGAAGCCTTATGTATGCTATGTTTTGCACACATCCAGATATTTGTTTCGTAGTAGGAATGGTTAGTCGATATCAAGTGAAACCAGGTCTCAAGCTATAACATCCCAAAAATTGGGCCTAGTAGGATTGGGCCCAATGGGCCTTGGGCGTAGGAGTGTTTAATATTTTGAGAATAAGAGAACGGTATTATTTCAAGTTGGACTTATTAAGAAGGTGATTTTATAAAATTACGAGGTTCTATGAAGTTTCGGGTTCAAGTTGGGCCTTAGTGAAATTTTGTGTTTAAGCCTATTAAGGAGAAATAGTAAGAGGCATCAAAGCTTATGGAAATAAGTGAGTAAATTGCCAACATAAATGAGCAATTAGTAAAGAGGTTATGGCACCACATGTAGTACCTTGAGGGAAGAGGTTCGAATCACTTTGTGTGCAAATTTTGACTAATATTTTTGCACTCTTTCCTTAAGTGTCGACCAAGAGGTATGTAAACGGCCCAAATCGTCCGGGCCAAAATAATAATAAGTAAAATAATAAAAAGAAATGACCAAATAAAAAGTGGCCCAAATGGCCCAAAAAAATTAGAAGTTAGGGTTTCTGGAACCCTGGCTATTGCGCCATAACCACCCACTGACCACTGTCTGCCACCAACGCCACTCTCCACCAGCGTCGCAGCCTCCATGCGCATTTGCCTCTGTCGGCCACCATACCCTGCAATAATTGAAGCCAACGCAATAGCAAAGAAAAATATTGTATTTTTATTTTTATGTTTCTCAGGCCGATAAAAGCTGAAACTAAAACAATGTAAAGGGATTTTTTTTTGAATCAATAAGAAGACAATAGTTTCAAAAGCAAAAAATAGCAGAGCAAAAAAATCTAAACAAAAAACTCAAGATCAGTAACATTCGAAGGTGATTTTGTCTATTTTCATTTCTCTTTTTTTATTTTTTGAATCTTTTCTTCTTTCAATTCATAAAATATATATATAAAGAATATACAAAAAATAAAATATACATTTTTAAAAAAGAGTGCGACTTTTGGCCTTTCCGTCGCCGTATACGGCGGTGCCGGCACCGGTGGTCGGCGGCCGGAGTGACGGCGCTTCACCAGAACCCTCACCCCATTCGGACCCACAGAGAGGAAAAGAAGAAGGGTTAGAAATTTTTTTTTAAAAAACAGGAGAAGAATGATTTTTTTGAAGATTTTTGGCCTTAAATAGCCTCCCAAAATGACGTCGTTTTGGGTCTGGCCTCAAACACCTAAAACGACGTCATTTCAAGCCTCCGACCCGATTACCCAACCCGCTCCAGGTAGGATCTGTAACACCCCAAACCCGGCCCATAAGTTTCGACCGAATCTGGTATGTTACGGGTTGTACATTGAAAACTTTTGCTTCGTTGGTTTCGGAAATCGTAAGTTAATTAGACAATATTTGAATAAATAGGTGACCTTTTGAAAAAAAACTTGTATTATTATTATTTTGAATAATTAAATCTTTTGACAAAATTTCATAAGTTGCAAATATTAAAAATTAAGCAGTGAAATATAAACTATGGGGCCTTACTACATAAATATTCCAAAAATTAAAACTTAAAGAAAAGCTGAAATAATCTATAAAAATAAAAACTTGATGGCCCATCAAGTCCGTCTCGGCTCCCATGTCCACGATCTACTGCTCATCTGCAAAGTTAGGGAAAAATAATAGGGTGAGTCACCAAGACTCAGTGTGTAAATCCCGAAAACACATAAAAGGCTTGGGCCCACAAACACATTATGAGCCCTGACCCATACATAATGGCAACAATCATAATCACATGAAAGATAATAAATGATGCAAAGCCCAACCCATCCTAGAATTCCATCCTCTACACACCAACCCGTACCAACCATCACACCTTGGGGATTTCTACAATCAACCCACCAACTGCTACACACCATATCGACAGTCATACTGCCTACTCCTTATCAATCAAGAATTTTAACGTGGGTTTTCTACCACCAATCACCAAGTGACCTAACATTTCATTTCGTAGGTTTTCTACCACCGATCACCATGTGATCTAACATTTCATTAGGTGGGTTTTCTACCACCGATCACCATGTGATCTAACATTTCATTAGGTGGGTTTTCTACCACCGATCACCATGTGACCAATCATGCTCTTCCCTTTTTCATATCAAACCCATCCCATGCATACATTCATGCAAAATCAAACAATCTACTACCTAAGAGATTACAGTCTTTTGCATACATCGATACACATAGAGAAGTTCTATGATTACGTACCTGGCATTCCTTGCCTAAACCTTTTTGGGTTTCATTCGACTGTCTACACAGCCACTTTCCTGCTTTTTAGCCCATAACATAAACATACATATATTCATACAGATTATTAGTGTGTTAGAGATCTACACACGACTGTTCATACAGCCTCATTTTCTGGCTTTTCAGCCCCTAACAGGTATAATACAAAATAAAATTTATGTGTTAAGGATCTACACACGACTGTTCATACAGCCTCAGTTTTCAGCTTTTCAGCCCCTAACAGGTATAATACAAAATAAAACTTATGTGGAAAGGATCTACACACGACTGTTCATACAGCCTCATTTTCCGGCTTTTCAGCCCCTAACAGGTATAATACAAAATAAAACTTATGTGGTAAGGATCTACACACGACTGTTCATACATCCTCATTTTCCGGCTTTTCAGCCCCTAACAGGTATAATACAAAATAAAACTTATGTGGTAAGGATCTACACACGACTATTCATAGAGCCTCATTTTCTGGCTTTTCAGCCCCAAACAGGTATAATACAAAATAAAACTTACGTGATAAGGATCTACACACGACAGTTCATACAACCTCATTTTCCGGCTTTTCAGCCCCTAACAGGTATAATACAAAATAAAACTTATGTGATAAGGATCTACACACGACTGTTCATACAGCCTCATTTTCTGGCTTTTTAGCCCATAACATATATATATATATATATATAGACATACATACAGGATTAATAGTGTGTTAGAGATCTAAACACCTAATTACCGTTATAACGAGACCCTTTAAGTTGACGCTATCCGTAGCCAACACCACCGCTATCTGCCTTGAAATCTCGAAAAGAGATATGAGATTCAGGGACTAGTGTTTTCGGCTTTTAGATCTAAGAGATCTACTTACTATAGAAGATTCGGCTACTCCCAGAGGATTCTGACTTTTTGCGAAAATCAGGAAGAGAAGATGATTCAAAGAAATCTATAGAGATTCGGCTTTTAGAAGAAAGAAGAGAAGAGAATACTGGAGTTTTCGAAGAGAAAAGAATAATAGGGTTTTTGGCTTTTAAAAGAAAGAATAGAAAAGAATAGTGGGGTTTTCGACTTTTAGAAGAAAGAAGAGAAAAGAATAATAGAGGTTTCGACTTTTAGAAGAAAGAAGAGAAAGAAAAGGTGGAAACCCTAAATGCCGCAAAATAAAGAAGAGAACCCTCCCTATTTATAGAAATTTTGGCACTTACCTATGAAAAATCGAAAGTGCCCTTCCTGATAACTAAAAATTAATCAAATAAAAATGGAAAATTCGGCACCCCTTTGCGATGAAGAAACTGATTTCTTCACTCCTCTATGTGTTGGAATTTCGGCCAACTCCTAGCCTTGTAGATAGCTCCTATCTTTTCTCCTTTTATCTTCCAAATTATCAACTATAATATCTACATTATCTTATTCATACAAATCCTCCTATTTTTGAGCTTGTTGCCATCCACTCCACCTAACCGAAATGCTGAAAATTAGCTAACTTAAACTAAAAGAATTGGGCTCCATGAAACTTAAATTTGGGCCCCTTATTCCCTTGTGTGGCGTCAGCTCCTTGCTCCCTAAGTGGCGCCACTGACCACTGGGCCACAAGCCTATTTTGATGTTTTAAACACAGATACTACCTTTTAAACCCTATAATGCCCAAAAAGATAATTTTAACCAAGGCCTCTGCCTAAGCCTGAGCCCAATTTGGACCCCTAACACTTAAATTAACTCATTACACATGTTCACCCATTAAACGCATAGGCCCAAAAATTCAGGATGTTACAGTTCTACCCCCTTAAAGAAATTTCATCCTCGAAATTTCCAACTAACTATTAATCGTACTACCCAAGTCTCACCACTACGCTTTCGCTGAGCAGCCTAATTCTAAAGCCAAAAGAAACACTTAGTATACTATGGTAGAGTACGCACCGATATTCGCATCTAGAGCGTTCTCGTCCCCTTGTACTTATTCTATCGATTCACGTTTATCTGATTAGAATTTTATGAATTATTAGTTTTCTTCCACTGATTAACCCCGAACAGTCTTATGAATAGTAGTTTTAAGGGTAGTTCTTTCGAATTCGCAGTTATATCTACAATTCAGTCTCAAGTTCACATCTTCTAGTTCTAAGAAGCACATACATTCAATCATCACACACCAACATACATATAACATCCGTGAACTCACATTCCTCACTTAAAGAGTATTTTCGTCATTTCACTACCCAGGGGTTTTTCCGTAGTTTTGCCCTACAGGGTATTTTCCAAAATAAAGTATCTTGGTGATTTTCTTCGAATTAGAGGTACTTTGGTACATATTTTTTTTAAAGCAAGGGTATTTTTGGAAAATAAGTTTTTTTTAAACAAAACGAGGGTATTTTGGTAATTTCCTCAAAATGGGGTATCTTGGTTTTGTTCCCAAAATAGAGATATTTTGATGTTGTTGTTGTTGTTTTTTTTTTTTTTGTAAAGCAGGAGTACTTTGGAAAATTTAATTTCACAAACCGGCTTACTTTTATAAATATAGGGGTTTTCGGGTAAATTTGCAAAACATGGGTATTTCATAAAATCACGGTCGTTTTGAAAATTTTCACAAACCAAAGGTATTTTGGAAATTTTGCCAACCGGAGTGTTTCGGTAATTTCTCAAATTTTGGTAGTTTTACAATTCTGGGGTATTCTGGGAAATTTTCACAAATCAAGTGTATTTTGAAAATTTTACAAAACTTGGGGGTATTTTGATTGTGAAATAGGGTGGTTGGTCCTTTTCGGGTTTTAATTATAGATTTTGGCCTGTCAACAAATCCTCATGGCTAAGGTGAACAGTCACTACGCACCAGGTAGGATTCCAGCGAAGAGGAGGTGAGTCCCTTGGACTGCTTAAGTACCAAGCTCTCCCTGAATCCAATCCTAGACATGCGTATGCCTATTGCCACACCCTAACGCAGCAACTTGTTCACGGGTTTGTTTGGATTGATTAAGTCTTATGAATTTAAGGAGTTGTTTAAACTAACCCTAAAGTCCATCAATGCCTAACATACTATTCTACGTCCATCAAGCCCATCAAACCCAACATATATATCACATCAAGAGTTAGAATACTTACCTACGTGGATCGGGTGCCGGTAGACTCGAAGGCCATATCTTCATCCAAGACATTTTTTTTTCAAATTCACATCAACTTTACAAAACATTACTAGACCCATTTCACAACCCGAGTTTTGAACTGGGCTCTGATACCAAAATGTAACACCCCAAACCCGGCCCATAAGTTTTGACCGGATCTGGTATGCTACGGGTTGTACATTGAAAACTTTTGCTTCGTTGGTTTCGGAAATCGTAAGTTAATTAGATAATATTTGAATAATTAGGTGACCTTTTGAAAAAAAAAACTTGTATTATTATTATTTTGAATAATTAAACCTTTTGACAAAATTTCATAAGTTGCAAATATTAAAAATTAAGCAGTGAAATATAAACTATGGGGCCTTACTACATAAATATTCCAAAAATTAAAACTTAAAGAAAAGTCGAAATAATCTATAAAAATAACAACTTGATGGCCCCTCGAGTCCGTCTCGGCTCCCATGCCCACGATCTACTCCTCATCTGCAAAGTTAGGGAAAAATAATAAGGTGAGTCACCAAGACTCAGTGTGTAAATCCTGAAAGCACATAAAAGGCTTGGGCCCACAAACACATTATGAGCCCTGGCCCATACACAATGGCAACAATCATAATCACATGACAGGTAATAAATGATGCAAAGCCCAACCCATCCTAGAATTCCATCCTCTACACACCAACCCGTACCAACCATCACACCTTGGGGATTTCTACAATCAACCCACCAACCGCTACACACCATATCGACAGTCATACTGCCTACTCCTTATCAATCAGGAATTTTAACGTGGGTTTTCTACCACCAATCACCAAGTGACCTAACATTTCATTTCGTGGGTTTTCTACCCCCGATCACCATGTGATCTAACATTTCATTAGGTGGGTTTTCTACCACCGATCACCATGTGATCTAACATTTCATTAGGTGGGATTTCTACCACCGATCACCATCTGATCTAACATTTCATTAGGTGGGTTTTCTACCACCGATCACCATCTGACCAATCATGCTCTTCCCCTTTTCATATCAAACCCATCCCATGCATACATTCATGCAAAATCAAACAATCTACTACCTAAGAGATTATAGTCTTTCGCATACATCGATACACATAGAAAAGTTCTATGATTACGTACTTGGCATTCCTTGCCTAACCCTTTTTGGGTTTCATTCGACTGTCTACACAGCCACTTTCTGGCTTTTTAGCCCATAACATAAACATACATATATTCATACAGATTATTAATGTGTTAGAGATCTATACACGACTGTTCATACAGCCTTATTTTCCGGCTTTTCAGCCCCTAACAGGTATAATACAAAATAAAACTTATGTGTTAAGGATCTACACACGACTGTTCATACAGCCTCATTTTCTGACTTTTCAGCCCCTAACAGGTATAATACAAAATAAAACTTATGTGGTAAGGATCTACACACGACTGTTCATACAACCTCATTTTCCGGCTTTTCAGCCCCTAATAGGTATAATACAAAATAAAACTTATGTGGTAAGGATCTACACACGACTGTTCATACAGCCTCATTTTCTGGCTTTTCAGCCCCTAACAGGTATAATACAAAATAAAACTTATGTGGTAAGGATCTACACACGACTGTTCATACAGCCTCATTTTCCAGCTTTTGAGCCCCTAACAGGTATAATACAAAATAAAACTTATGTGATAAGGATCTACACACGACTGCTCATACAGCCTCATTTTCCGGCTTTTCAGCCCCTAACTGGTATAATACAAAATAAAACTTATGTGATAAGGATCTACACATGACTGTTCATACAGCCTCATTTTCCGGCTTTTTAGCCCCTAATAGGTATAATACAAAATAAAACTTATGTGATAAGGATCTACACACGACTGTTCATACAGCCTCATTTTCCGGCTTTTTAGCCCATAACATATATATAGACATACATACAGGATTAATAGTGTGTTAGAGATCTACACACTTGATTACCATTATAACGAGACCCTCTAAGTAGACGCTATTCGTAGCCAACAGCACCGCTATCTGCCTTGAAATCCCGAAAAGAGATATGAGATTCAGGGACTAGTGTTTCCGCCTTTTAGATCTAAGAGATCTACTTACTAGAGATGATTCGGCTACTCCTAGAGGATTCCGGCTTTTTGCGAAAATCAGGAAGAGAAGATGATTCGAAGAAATCTATAGAGATTCGACTTTTAGAAGAAAGAAGAGAAGAGAATCAGCTTTTAGAAGAAAGAAGAGAATAATGGAGTTTTCGGCTTTTAGAAGAAAGAAGAGAATAATGGAGTTTTCGGCTTTTAGGAGAAAGAAGAGAAAAGAATAATGGAGTTTCAGCTTTTAGAAGAAAGAAGAGAAAAGAATAATGGGGTTTTCGGCTTTTAGAAGAAAGAAGAGAAAAGAATAATGGAGGTTTCGGCTTTTAGAAGAAAGAAGAGAAAGAAAAGGTGGAAACCCTAAATGTCGCAAAATAAAGAAGAAAACCCTCCCTATTTATAGAAATTTCGGCACTTACCTATGAAAAACCAAAAGTGCCCTTCCTGATAACTAAAAATTAATCAAATAAAAAGGGAAATTTCGGTACCCCTTTGCCATGAAGAAACTGATTTCTTCACTCCTCTAGGTGATGGAATTTCGGCCAACTCCTAGCCTTGTAGATAGCTCCTATCTTTTCTCCTTTTATCTTCCAAATTATCAACTATAATATCTACATTATCTTATTCATATAAATCCTCCTATTTTTGAGCCTTGTTGCCATCCACTCCACCTAACCCAAATGCCGAAAATTAGCTAACTTAAACTAAAAGAATTGGGCTCCATGAAACTTAAATTTGGGCCCCTTATTCCCTTGTGTGGCGTCACCTCCTTGCTCCCTAAGTGGCGGTACTGACCACTGGGCCACAAGCCCATTTTGATGTTTTAAACACAGATACTGCCTTTTAAACCCTATAATGCCCAATCAGATAATTTTAACCAAGGCCTCTGCCTAAGCCTGAGCCCAATTTGGACCCCTAACAGTTAAATTAACTCATTACACATGTTCACCCATAAAACGCATAGGCCCAAAAATTCAGGATGTTACAGGATCCGCGTGTTTTGCATAAAGGGGGAATTTATGCGCGCAATCCCTCCAATTTTTCAGAGTTTTGCAACCAAGTTTTCTTCTTAAAATTTTGCCTATTTAACTTTTTCCCCGTTTCAATTTGGTCCTCATTCGAACGATACGCTTCAGAGTGTGGGATATATCTCCATTTTAGTCCCTCTAGGTTGAGTGTGTGTTGCAATTGACTCCTTTTTCTCTTTTATCTTAAATTTAACCCCGGATTTTTGTTCAAAACTCGATTTGGTCCCCCCAATCCCTTTTAATTGTTATTATTATTATTATTATTATTATCATTATTATTATTATTATTATTATTATTATGATTATTAATATTATTACTAATATTATTATTATTATTGTTAATATTATTATTATTGTTTTATTAAATTTAAACTATTGTGTATAGTATTTTATTCATTTATTAACTTACAAGTTTCTATTGTTGTTATTAAATTATTTTATCATATATTACTAATTTCATATTATTTTATATATGTATTTTCTTTTAAATCTATTTATATGTATAAGTATATTTTAAATTTATTTATTAATGCAACTTATTTCCTCTTAAGTTCATATTTCATTATATAATTTTTTTATTTCAAAAATCATTAAATATTATATTCATATATAAATTGTTAATATTAAGTTTTATTTCATATATCAAAGATTAACATGTTATTTTGTACATTATTTTTTTTGATTTTCTTTGTACAAAATATTTATTTGCAAATTCATTTATATCATTATGTCATATACTAATTATTTTCATCTTTGATATTATATTGTGGTTAAAACCTCAAACTTATGCATACAAAGTTTTCATCCAAACAAATTTAAATATATTTTGATTTATTATTGAAAGTTTTTTTCAAAATAAGGTAGTATTCGTGCGTTTGGAAATTTGAAGAAACTATGCCCAATCGTGCTGGGTGTGATTTTTTCGTTTGACCAAATAAGCGAATACCCTTTCAAATTTTCTCCATATTTCTAAAACAAGGTAATGTTCGTGTGTTTAGAAATTCGAAGAAATCGTGCCCAATCGTGCTGGGTGTGATTTTTTGTTTGACCAAATAAACGAATACCCTTTCAAATTTTGTCCACATTTTCAAAATAAGGTAATATTGTGCGTTGGAAATTCGAAGAAATCATGCCCAATCGTGCTGGGTGTGGTTTTTTGTTTGTCCAAATAACCAAATACCCTTTCAAAATTTCAATACATGTGCTTGGAGAATTTCGGGGATGATCTTGAATTCGAGGACTCAGATTGTCGTGTCCAATCGTGCTGGATGTGATACTCTATTCCTTCTGAACAAGGGAATTTCAATATTCAATCAAGTTATTTAAAATTATAGAAAAAAAGAATAGAATTTCAAAATCATTTCAAACTTTTCAACATTAGGACATCAATTAATCATTTTGGTACCAATTTTAGGCGTTGCGAGGGTGCTAACCCTTCCTCGCACGTAACCGACTCCCGAACCCGTTTTCTTCTGGAAATTCATAGACCAAAATTTATTTTATAGGTGATTCGATCACACCTAAAACAAAAAAGATTGGTGGTGACTCCATGTTTTTTAAAGTCGATTTCCGTTTTTTAAACACGATAAAAATGGTTTCGACAGCTTGGCGACTCCACTGGGGATTTCGATAAGAGAGTCAGGCCATAAAATTGATTATTCTTTGTCCTTTTATTGAAAATTTGGAAAATTGTTTTGAAAAATCATGTTTCTTTTGATGCAATTGTTGGTGCTATGATTACAATAATGTCGAGTCTCATAAAATACTTTGGCATCATATTGCATGGCCGTCGTGGTCACACCTTTAAGTGGGAGCGAGAAGCTATGCCTTCGTGAGGTCTTCACCTTCGCATGGGCTAGGGGACTGCTTTCAGAATACATCCGTACCTATTGGTTCTGTGAGGTTTTCACCTCCGCATGGTCGTAAGAAAATGTATTCCCTTGAACTGAACTCAATCCGTATGAGCCTATAATGGGTGAGGATCGAGGAATCTGCTGGTTCAGGTACCCTTACTTTAGAACCGAACCACATATAGTGAACCCTAAGAGCCCACCCTAGGTAGAGTCACGTTGAACCCTAGTGATCACCTGGATAGGTACTCTATGTTGTTTATTACTCATGTGTTAACGTGTTTTCTTCTGTTTTGATTGCATTGCATTGCATCATCATAGAAAGGAGGTGTTGATTAATATTCGATTGCTAAATAGAGGAGTCTGTCATAAGGAAATGGATTTCTTGATAAAGTGGATTATAATACGGTTGCCCAAATATAGTCCAAGTAAACAATGAGAGAAGGCTGATAGTCCACAGAAGAATACAAGACTTTGTCCAATGATTCAAGCCAACAAGGATTATTCAAAAGTTGTCACGTCTTGACTTTCTTAAAGAAGCTTATGAACAATCGCAGAGGATAAGCGAGTGAAGAGGTACGACCTGAACCAAGCTACAAGGAGCTAGAAGAGGCATGAAGAAAGTTCACGGGACATGACCATAACATCCGGATACGAAGGAAAAGATTGGTGTTTTCACTTGGACTATGAGGACAACCGTATATGCAATCCGTTTTATGTAAAGAACTTTATTTTCTAGAAAAGTTCTTCTAATGGAATTGAATTCATAATCAGTGCCTCTCTTTCTTTTTGCATTCATTCTATTCATTCGTATTGCATTGCATCATCTTAGAAAGGAGGTGTTGATTCGTATTCGATTGCTAAATAGAAGAGTTTGTCATAAGGATATGTGTTACTTGATAAAGTGGATTATAATACGATCGTCCGAACATAGTCTAGGTAAACAACGAGACAAGACCTTGCCTGAAGATTCAAGCCGACAAGGATTGTTCGGAAGTCATTAGAAGATTATGAGCATCGCAGAGGATAAGTGAATGATGAGGTACGACCTGGACCAAGCAACAAAGAGCTAGAAGAAATGTCTATTGAGAAAGTTCACGGGACACGACCATAACATCCGGATACAAAGGAGAGGATTTGCCTGAAGATTCAACCCGGCAAGGATTGTTCAGGAGTCATTATAAGATTATGGGTATCGCGGGGGATAAGCGAGTGATGAGGTACGACCTGGACCAAACAACAAAGAGCTAGAGGATACGTCTATTGTGAAAGTTCACGGGACACAACCATAACATCTGGATACGAAGAAGAGGATTTGTTTGAAGATTCAAGCCGATAAGGATTGTTCGAGAGTCATCAGAAGATTATGAGCATCGCGGAGGATAATTGAATGATGAGGAACGACCTGGATTGAGCAACAAAGAGTTAGAAGAGACGTCTATTGAGAAAGTTCACGGGACACAACCATAACATTCGGATACGAAGAAGAGGATTGGTGTTTTCACCTAGACTATGAGGACGAGGCCGTATATACGATTCGTTTTATGAAAAGAAATGTATTTTCTAGACAAGTTCTTCTAATGGAATTGAATGCATAATCAACACCTCTCTTTCTTTTTGCATTCATTCCCTGCATTTGCATTGCATTTTATGCATGTGTATTATATCATATCACATGCATTAAAATTTGTGGGAAGGCCCTAATTAGGTGAAGTTATTTCAATTGACCTAGAAAACATGGAACAATGGTTGGAGAGATTAGAGCGCATACAAATACTGATCCAGGAGCAGTTGGCCAAAATTCAATAGTATATGCAAGATCAGATGAACATGATATGCCAATTACTAGCCGGAGGACTTGGAAAAATGAGTAGCCCAGTGATCAATAGTGCGGATGATGATGAAGAAATCGTTTATTCCCCTATAAAAATTTTGACTCAACCAGACGTACAGTCGAAAAGGGGACCTGTCATTAATAACCCTAATGTCAGAATAATACCTCGGCCTTGTTGGGCTCATGCTTTAACTCTGTGGATAATCAAGTCAAACCGATTGTTCAAGCAGAGGTAAAAGAAAGGAGAGAGCAGACTTTAAAGACCCCAAGAAATAGGGAAAAGGAAGTGAACAGTCTAAGCAAGCGTCCCAAATTAGTCACTGTAGGTCAACCCAGGGCTATGACAACTGGTCATCATGGTTCATCAAGACGAGAATCCAGTGCAAAGCAACTCCAGTTTACACCAATTCCGATGACATAAAGGGAGTTGTATCAAATTCTATTTAATGCACATGAGGTGGCTCCTCATTACCCTAAACCGATGCAACCTAAATGGTATGACCCAAACGCCCAGTGTGAGTACCACGCTTGGGTCACAGGGCACTTGATAGAAAATTTCCTGGCTTTCAAGAAATTGGTGGAAAAATTCATCAGCATGGGTATTGTGAAATTGGATGACACGCCAAATGCAGAAGTATGAACCTGGGCGTGTTTTGAATAATGGGATTGTGGAAGAGATCCTTTTATTTTTAGAGCTAATCTAGAGTAATATTCAAAACACGCTTGTTGCCTTAAGCCTAGATGCAATAAGAGTCCTTTCGCGAAATAGGCTTGTGTCCAGAATTGTTATTTCAATAAAACGCATCTTTCTAAGTAAGTATTTTCATTCTTTATTTTTATGCAGTACATTTTTTATTTTTCATTCATGACCATATCATACAAATAATCATCCTTGGAATCATTTATTCTTTGGATTTTCGGCCTTCATACCCACAATGGGTCCCCGGGTATCAATAACATGAGCGACGCTGTTACTGACTCAAAATCTACTTTTGAGTAAGATATGTGTCTAGAGGGATCTCAGGGCTTTGGAGACGATAGAGATTGTAACCTATCTCCTGATTTGTTAAAGATGGTAGAGCAAGATGAAAAATAGATACTACCTTATAAAGCGTCATTGTGAGCCTAGGAGAAGAGAGAAAGGTGAATATCGAAGCCTAGCTCACCACAAAGACAAAGAGAGACATTATTGAGTTATTCCCAATTCAAGGATGTTTTCACGTGACACGCCTGGGCTACTGAATCGTGGGTATGTTGTTAAGGCTAAGGAAATCCTAGAAGAGGTTCATCAGGGTATTTAAAGATCACACGCTAATGATTTTACGATAGCCAAGCTAATCATGAGATTCAAATTCTGCTGGTCCATCATAGAAAGGGATTGCATCAGTTATGACGTAAATGCCAAATTTATGAAAACAAGACTCATATGTCTCATTCATTTCTTCTTAGACCTTATCTTTGTGGGGCATAGAGTTTATTGGCACGATCTCGTCAAAAGCATTTAGCAAACATTAATTCGCTAAGAGGGTGGAAGTAGCTTCGTAGGCCAATATTGCGAAGTCAATGGTCATTAGAACAAAAAAGGGAAAGAAAGAAAGCCAACAACAAAAATGTCAAAAAGATCACATTTAACCGCACAATGTCAAAAGTTTACGGTCTGTTCAAAGATCAAGTGCCACGTCATAGTGCAAAACAAAAAGGGGGGCAACAAAACAAGGATTTAGGAAGATGACCTAGACTTGTAAAGATTAGCATATAGAAGTTACGTTTACCCTTTATGCTCATTAAACGTCAGCCAGGACCTCTATTGGGGCAATGCGTTTCTCATTAGGTCTTGCCTATCGAAGTCAAAATTCTCTCTTCCCGGGCATGGGCTGAGCCAAAATTGGATAAAGCAGAGTAGATCCAATCCTGATCTGATCAGTTGTACCTAATTGAAGAAATAGGCTAAGGGTTATCCTCATAGTCAAATGTACCAAAAGCAAATGATACGGGCCTATAACAAGAAGGTTCGCTCTAAAGAATTCCGTGAAGGAGACCTAGTTTTGGAAAAGATCTTTTTTGTACAAAAGGGACTTCTGAGGAAAGTGGATGCCAAACTAGGAAGGACCTTATGCAGCAAAGAAGGCATGTTATATGGAAGCATGGATATTGACTGAGATGGATGGCAAGGACCTGCCCAATTCGGTGAATTCAGATTCAGCCTAAAAAAATAAAAAAATAAAAAAAATAAAAAAATAAAAATAAAAATAAAAATTTTCATCAAAAAAGAAGAAAGAAAAAGGAGAGGCCAAAAGCGAAAACCCGCGAAGGGCGCTTTGAGACCAAAGGGGATTTGAGTTGAAAACCCAAAAAGGGCAGCTCAAATTTTGATAAAAAATGGGGCATACAGTAGTCTCGCTACACTTGAAATAACAATGAAGGGGTATGTTACGTCTTGGAGCATCGACAAAGTACTCCGGATCCCCTAAACACATATTGAGCTTAAAATGATCCTCAAGAAGTTTGAACAGAGAAGCTCAGGCTGCTATATCTGGGGCACCAAGTTTCCATTTTACCCATTTTGAGTTTGCTATCTTTGTCTTTTCAAAATACACTCTAAATAAACTTTCTTCTTCATTGCATTTGCTAGCTTTGATTAACTTTCTTGAGCTATGCTCCCAATAAATTTCCGTTTCGTCCATCATTATGATCTTTTTCAAGCATTTTGCATTGAAATAACGATTTGTGGACTAATAATACTTTCATAAAAAGAGTTTCGCATGTTACTTTGAAAGCTTCTGAATAATACAAGGACCTGAAACAAAACTATTGTTCAGAACTCATTCAGCTGAGGTTTAGAAATATTGGAGAAAAATGATTATCTCTTTGAACATTTTATTGGTTGAACAAAAGACAAGACATTTTGTCGGTGATATAACCTCGACAAATAACGAATAATGCCAACCCAGGTGCACAAAGAGCTCATTTTCGAGAAAAGAAAAATGACACTTCGCATTCATACAAAAATCAGGCATATACATCTGGCCATTATACCCAGCGAATGGTGTAACAGATCCTATACCTCGGAGTTATAGCAAGATGGTTGGAAGAAACCAAATGTTATTCTCTTGAAATGTTAATGGGAGGTACAAACTTTATGTCCCAGAAGGCACAGTGGAAGGGACTCCGAAATTACAGTGGGGAAAGCTTGCTGAGCAGAATATGATCGTTTCTTTGGGTTTTCTAACAAAGATACTGGCTGAACGAGAAAGCATCGTAACACATCAATGATAGACCCTTGATGAACTACGAGCAATGACAACCCAAACAGTAAAAAGAGTCATTCTCATGCATTCATGTAAATATCATTCATACACGTTCAATTAGGAGCATTTGATTCATTGCGATCATTACATCCTAATCATTTTACATTGTGAAAAATCATCATTCACATGACATTCTGCATTCATATAAATGTCATCCATAGCACATGTAGTTAGGAGCATTTGAGTCATCCCGATCATGGCATCTTCATCATTTTCACATCCTACAGGACAGGTTCCTCAAAGAATGGTGTAGCAATATCGAAGTTTAGATCTTGTTCCTTCGAGATGGTAGTGGAGCAGACTGAAGATTGAAGTCTTCCTGAAGACAGTAAGGAAGCAAATTGAAAAGTTCAGATCTTGTTCCCTCGAGATGGTAGTGGAGCAGATTGAAGATTGAAGATTGAAGTCTTCCTGAAGATAGTAAGGAAGCAAATTGAAAAGTTTAGATCTCGTTCCCTCGAGATGGTAGTGGAGCAGACTGAAGATTGAAGTCTTCCTGAAGATAGTAAGGAAGAAAATTGAAAAGTTCAGATTTTGTTCCCTCGAGATGGTAGCAGAGCAGGCTGAAGATTGAAGTCTTCCTGAAGATAGTAAGGAAGCAAATTGAAAGGTTTAGATTTTGTTCCCTAGAGATGATAGTGGAGCAAACTGAAGATTGAAGTCTTCCTGAAGATAGTAAGGAAGCAAATTGAAAAGTTCAGATTTTGTTCCCTCGAGATGGTAGCGGAGCAGGCTGAAGATTGAAGTCTTCCTGAAGATAATAAGGAAGCAAATTGAAAAGTTCATATTTATTTCCTCGAAGTTCCAGTGGAGTAGGTTACAAATCCCTCCTCCCTGAGTACATTGAGGATCAACATTCCCGAGAAGTTTCAGTGAGAAGATCAAAGTTACGAATCTCTTCTTTCTGAATTCTTATCACCTCGAAGTCTCAGTGAAGCAGGTCAAAGCTATAATTCCCTCCTCCCTGAGTATATTGAGGATCAACATTTCCGAGAAGTTTCAGTGAGAAGATCAAAGTTACGAATCTCTTCTTTCTGAATTCTTATCATCTCGAAGTCTCAGTGAAGCAGGTCGAAGCTACAAATCCCTCCTCCCTGAGTATATTGAGGATAAACATTTCCAAGAAGTTTCAGTGAGAAGATCAAAGTTACGAATATCTTCTTTCTGAATTCTTATCACCACGTAGTCTCAGTGAAGCAGGTCGAAGCTACAAATCCCTCATCCCTGAGTATATCGAGGATCAACCTTTATTTCCAAGAAGTTTTAGTGAGAAGATCGAAACTACAAATCTTTTCTCCCTGGACTCGCATCTCCTTGAAATTCCAGTGAAAGATTGAAGTTACAAATCCTTAAAGCGAGTCAAAGCGCCAGAAATAAAGCTGCTAAAAGAAGTCAAGACTCGACAAGACTGGACCTAAATAATAATAAATAAAATAATAAAACGAAATGGCCCAATAACAAGTGGCCCAAATGGCCCCCAAAAAAATTAAAAGTTAGGGTTGTCTGTAAAACTGTTCTCAAATGCTCTGTATGCTCAGTCTCATCATGAGAATAAATCAAGATGTCATCAATGAACACAACTACAAACTTGTCCAAGTAAGGTCTAAAAATTCGATTCATTAAATCCATGAAAATGGCGGGAGCATTAGTTAAGCCAAATGGCATCACAAGAAACTCATAGTGACCATACCTGGTTCAAAAAGCAGTCTTTGGGACATCTGACTCTTTAACTCGCAACTGATAGTATCTGGATCTCAAATCTATCTTAGAGAACACAGTGGCTCCCTTTAATTGATCCAAAAAATCATCTATTCTAGGCAGTGGATATTTGTTCTTGATGGTTACCTTGTTAAGCTGCCGATAGTCTATGCACAATCTCATGGAACCGTCCTTCTTTTTCACAAATAACACTGGCGCACCCCATGGTGAACAACTAGGTCTTGCAAAGCCTTTATCAGTTAGTTCCTACAGCTAAGCTTTCAATTCTTTCAATTCCATCGAAGCCATTCTATAAGGAGCAATAGAAATAGGTGTGGTACCTGGAATCAATTCAATACCAAACTCAACTTCTCTGATAGGAGGCAAACCTGGTAGTTCTTCCGGAAACACATCAGGAAACTCACTTACCACAGGCACTGATTCAATTTTCAATTCTGAATCTTTAGTATTCAACACAAAATCAAGATACGCTTCACATCCTTTCCTCAAGCATTTCTGAGCAGACATAACAGAAATCATGTTAATTGAACTATCTGACTCATCAGAATTAACCCGAAGAATTCACCATTTTCACATTTCAACTCAATGAATTTCTTTCCATAATTCACTATCGCATCATGTGCAGTTAACCAATCCATACCAAGAAACACATTAAACTCATCAAATGGCAATAGCATGAGATCGGCCGAAAAACAGTAACCTCTAATCATCAAAGGGCAATTTTTACATACTATGTTTACTAACACATATTGACCTAATGGATTCGATACTTTAATCACAATTCTCATAAACTCTATAGGCATGTTCATACTAGGCATCAATTTCATGCAAACATAGGAATGGGATGAACCCAGATCAATCAAAGCAATAACATTAACATCATGAAGAGAAAATGTACCCGTAATTACGTCGGGGGAAGATGCCTCTTCACGAGCACAGATAGCATAAGTCCTTGCGGGTGCTCTAACATATGATCTCATTGATGAATCTCTAAATGTACCTCTACCTACCCCTATTCCCAGATTTCTCTGAGGTCTGCCTCTAACGGGGGCATTGCCTGATCTTACACTCGATATTACTTCTCTTTTAACCGTCTCAGGACACTCCCGAATGAATTGATCCGGTGCACCACATCAGAAACAACCAGTCTCAGTTGCTCGACATTGACCTAGATGACGTCGACCACATTGAGGACACTAGGGTCTATCAGGCTGAATACTGCCAACACTCGCAACCGAAGTGGTTTGAGCTTTCGGACCCATAAATCTTCTATCTCTGTTTCGGCTAGAATACCCGACTGAAAAATTAGATCTCGTAGAGAACTCTCTAGGCCTCTTGGATGTAAATAGAAACGGCTTGCTCATCTGTCTTTTCTTCGTATCTTGCATCTCAATTTTAGCTTTACCCTATCCTTTCAACAACTCCTTTGCCTTACAGGCTTGTTCAACTAAAACAACAAACTCTTTTATCTCTAGAACACCAACTGACAGTCAAATATCATCATTGAGCCCATCCTCAAATCTTTTGCCCATGATAGCCTTTGTAGACACACACTCTCAAGCATAATTGCTAAGTCTGACAAATTCACATTCATACTCGGTCACAGTCATCTTACCCTGTTTTAACTCAAGGAACTCTTTTCTTTTCTGGTCAATGAACCTCTGACTGATATATTTCTTACGGAACTCCTCCTGAAAGAAATCCTAGATAACTCTTTCTTTCGGTACTACTGACACAAGTGTCTTCCACCACTGGTAGGCTGAATTCCTAAGAAGTGACACCACACACTTAATACACTCTTCCGGTGTGCATGATAACTCATCAAAGACTCTGATAGTATTCTCGAGCCAAAATTCAGCTTTCTCTGCATCATCATCTTTGGTAGCCTGAAACTCTTCGGCCCCTTGTTTTTTAATCTTGTCAACGGGTGGCTTCTCTCTTCTGACTGTATCTGTGACTAGGGAAGCTACATGGGTGGTCTGAGGATCATGAGGGGGTGGAGGTCTAACAGCAGGATTCTATGAACGAACTCGGCAAACCATTCATTCATAACTTGGAAGAAGGCTTCTCGAGCCCCTCCACCCTGACTAACTATAACGAGCCTTTCACTACTATCTGGTGGCACCGTCCCTTCTACAGGAGCTGGCACATTACTCTCTACATCATCTGCACCAGCTCGTTCGGGATTCATAACTATAAAAGAAAAACATTTTTAAAATCGTCAAGAGTAATCACACCATAAAAATATAAGTATGGCATGTATAGCTAGACTCTTACTCATATTGAATATTCCGAGAACCAACTAAACTCTCGCTCTAATACCAATAAATGTAACACCCCTTACCCGAGGCCGTCGCCAGAGTCGAGTACGAGGCATTACCAGACTTAACTAACTAGTTCAGGGCATAAAAAATTGCTTTTAAAATTATTTTGTTCACATACATCCAATATGTTCCAAAAAAGGGCCTTCGAGGACCTAAAACATGCAATTGAAATGGTTCGGGCCAAACCAGAAACATCAAAAAAAATTTCTAATTTCTTAAACAAATCAAAATAATTTATTCCCCTATTCATAATGAAACTCTCCATTTGCGTCATAGTCACTAAATTGACCATAACTCGAGATACGAAACTCAAAATTTAGATCCGTAAATTTTTCTTGAAACTACATTCATATATCTTCTTATTATAAGTTTTCCAGAATTTTTTGTATGGTCAATTAGTACAGTTTATTAGTTAAAGTCTCCCCTGTTACACTGTACGATGGTACTGACCCCTCTTCACTAAAAATCAATTATCTCATAATATAAAACTCTTTTACCTACACCGTTTCTTTCATATAAAAATAGACTTAATAAGCTTTAATTCTATACCTCATTCACACCATAATTCCATTTCTACTATCCTTAGTGACTTTTCAAAATTACGTCACTGTTGTCCAAAAACTGTTCCATTGCAAATTTTACTATTTCATAATTTCTTTGTAATAACTATCATTTAGGCATACATAACACCCAAAACATGTTCTTAATTAGCCATTTTAATGGTTAATCATTATCAAGTATTTACAAGCCATTCTTTAGCCATATCATAAAGCCATTCTTTGCGATCCCCGAGTTGGCTTGCGATACTATAAAAATAGAGAAAGGAATCGGAGTAAGCATAAAGCCTAGTAAGCTGCATGTAAATGAATAACAACATTCTTAATGAATTATCTTATTCTTTTCTTATCAAGATCATTTAAGCCTTTACCTCAATATGCTTAAGTCTTGAATTCTTACCTGTATCTTTTTAGCATGAACTTGTCTTACCTTTCGTTTGGTATACTCTTTGAAGTTTCCGTTGAACCACTTGGAATACTAAGGATACACGGGTAGCTTTCCTTTTGAAACTTACCATTGCCATGTCTTGACATGGTCTTACGTGGTATCCTTGCCTTATGAACTCACCAATGCCATGACTTGGCATGGTCTTACATGGGATCTTTGCCTTATAGAAACTTATCAATGCCATGTTTTGACATGGTCTTACATGATTTCCTTAAACCCTAATGTTATGACATTTGTATCCTACACATTCCTAAGGTTCAATCGGGACTTTCTGAGATTGCTTCTCCGTCAATTCATGCTTGAGTCTTTAAATGATAAATTTATAGAATAAATATGTAAATGCTGGAATTTAATAGTATTAAATGTAAAATAATAGAATATTGCATTTATTTACCGTAAACTTACCTCAGAACAAAATACGATCAACTATATTGATTTAGTCCACTATCTTTTTCTTTCCCCGGTCTAACTCCGAATTTCGTTCCTCTTGATCTATAATAGCAAATATAGCTTATTTAATACTAACATTTATTAAAACAGTCCTTGACTCTAACTTTGGCAAAATTATGATATTTGCCCCTAAACTTTTACATATTTACACATTTTCCCCAAAGCTCAGAAATTAAACTTTATCCCTTATTCTTATGTTTTATAACATGCTGGTCATTTTTCCCTTCTATGACAACATCAAATTCTCACTCTAACCTGTACTTATGAACATTAAGTATTTTTACTAATTAAGCCGTTTTACTTGTTTTCACTTAAAATCGCTTAGCAAAAGTTGTTTAACATAATTTCAAACTTTATATTCCATCATAAAACATCAAAATAAACACATTTCACCTATGGGTATTTTTCCAAATATGAACCCTAGGTTTAATTATTGCTAGATTAAGCTAAATCAAGTTACCGGGACTCCAAAAACGTGAAGAACATTAAAAACGGTGCTTAGATGCACTTACTATGAGCTTTAAAAGTTGAAAAAACCCTAGCTATGGTGTCCTTTTTGAAATTTCGGCCTAATGAAGAAGATGGATAACATTCTGCCATCTTTTTCCCTTTTAATTCCTTTTTAATTCCAAATGACTAAAATGCCCTTCATTAAAACTTTAGTTATTTTTATCTATGTATGTCCATTTTTGTCCATGGAAAATATAATGGTCTAATTACCATTTAAGGACTCCTACTTCAAACCCCCATTTCAATCAAGTACTCTATGAGTTAGAACCCCTATTTAGCAACTTTTGCGAACAAGTCCTAATAGGCAATTTAAGCATGCAATCAATAAAATTTCTTATCGATACTCTAACACATGTATTTAATCACTCGATAAATCATAATAATTAATTGTAATAAACTTTGCTATCTCAGATTTGTGGTTTTGCAACCACTGTTCCGTTTAGGCCCTATTTCGGGATGTTACAAGGTGAAACTTTAAGAAATACCTTATCACCAACAGAATACTCAATATCCCAATGTTTCAAATCTGCATATGATTTTTGTCTGTCGAAAGCTGCCTTTAATCTATCTCAAATCTTCTTAACAATATCCTCTATTTTTTAAATCAACTCTGGCCCAATCATTTTTCTTTCATTCAATTCCATCCAACAAACAGGTGATCGACATCTCCGACCATACAATGCTTCATACGGAGCCATCTGAATACTTGATTGGAAACTATTATTATATACAAATTCAGGCAACGATAAATAACGTTCCCAACCTGATTGAAAATAAATGACACAATCAGAATTTTTCAAAAGCTCTATCCAACACCGTTGTCTTAAATTTAACTTCTTTTGAGATAAAAGATATTTGAGACTCTTATGATCAGTATGAGTATTACACATTTCACTATACAGATAGTGTATCCAAATCTTTAGAGAAAAAACCACAACAGCTAGTTCTAAATCGTTTGTCGGATAATTGCATTCATACATTTTTAGCTGACGAGATGCATAAGCAATCACTTCCCATCTTACATCAAAACACAACTAAGACCGCTCAAGGAGCATCACTATAAACAACAAAATTCTTTCCATAAAAATCGAAAACCTTTAGTAGATTACCTTTGGAGTTATTCTTATAATCCTATATTTCCTTTTTACTCAATTTGTCTCTTTTTTTTTTCTCTTTCCACTTAACCAGAAGTCTTTTCTTCATTTAGTTTTCCTAAAATTATCAATGTAATTCTATAGTTCCTTTATACACATATTTACCTACTTATCATTTATAGTCATTCTCTATCCTTTCTTTTCATTTATTTTTATTCCTATTCTTATCACAACTATCTCATACAAATCACGACACTATTCTTTTTAATATTTTTTTAAGCTCTACTTTATTATACTTTTATATTCACATTTTCATTTCCTTTCTTTTGTTTCTCTTTTCGAGATAAACAGTGACTGTTCCAGTTATGGATCAGAGTTATTACTCTTGATCCAACCTCTTAGAAAACTATTGGCCCGGCCGTTGCCTACAGTCTCCTCGAGGTAATTGTTCTTTCCAAGGTTTGCTCCTTTATTACACAATTTACAACTTTATTATTTCTTTTTCTTCTTCTTCTTCTTCTTCTTTTCACACTTTAGATCACTCTTTATTCACTAATTCTTAAAATCATTTCGCTACCTTTTTATATTCTCTAAAGTACTTACACTATTTTTCATGGTCAATTCTATTCTTATATTTTATAATCTATTTTGAATTTTTTTTATATTCAATTTATCCTCTTACTAATGCCCATTACAGACTATTTCTTAGTTTTCTCAACAATTCTGAACAATCCTTTATTCCATGTCTTTTAGAGCCATACTTAAAAGCGTCTTTCAAAAAATATCCAATATTCACTGTAACACCCCAAACCCGGCCTAGACATTATGGCCGAATCTGGCGATGTCACATGGTATTGTTTTTCGAGAAACTGGGTTGTCATCAAAAACCCCTTTTATAACCTCTTTACAATATCTTATGTTAATTCTAAGACGTGTCGTTCATTTTCAAAACGTAATTCATTGTCACAAAGTTATTCTCTTTCAAAACGTTATTCATTTTCAAAACGTCACTTATTGCAGAAGCTTTTTAAAACAGTTGCATATTTGAGTGAATTTTGTTAAAGCGCTTTATTCTTTTTGAAAACTCGGTTATCCCTACTACTAGCAGTTATAAATCAAAACAATAAAAATCCCAAATTAAAAATATAAATCAAAAGAGGCCATGATACAGTAAAATCCCCAACAAAAAATCAAAATCAAATTTTAAGTACTTAAATGGAAAGAAGTAGGTCGTGTGGCCACCGCTAAGTCCTCCACCGCACCGATCCGCCTATTAGTAGGGATTACCTATACTGTAACACCCCAAACCAGGTCTATGCGTTAGGACGAGATATGGTTTGTCACACAGATCGGACATCCATTAAATTCTCTAATGATTTAGGTAAAACAGTTCTACAAAACCTTTTGAAAGTGAAGTTTAGTAAAAATTAAGAAAAATGATTTAAAATCGATGACTTAAGAAATACTAGTTTGAAATCTTATCATTTAGTATTTAATCGTCAAAAACCTTAAAGTAGTTTTTAAAGAGTTCAAAAGAATTTGAAAACAAGAATAGTTAAAGTATCTCAAATGTTTTAAAACAAAATTAAATCCATCCACACATAAAAATCCATAAAAATATTAATAAAGGCCTTATTACATCATACCCAAAATAGTAATTAAAAGAAATCACTTAATAAAAGTTCATAGTTTATAAAACCCATATTCGCAGTATGGCATCCACGAAGTCATCCTCGGCCCAAGCCTCCGTCAATTGCCATTACCTGAGATGGATAATTAAACAGAGTGAGTTACTCAGAACTCAGTGTATAACTCACTTACCACTTTCATTGGGCCAGATCATCAAGACATTATTTTGGGCTTGAGCCCATTTACGGATTTAACAATATAATAAATGAAATGCATGTAAAATGAAATTTCCCAACCAAACCTAATTTCCATCCGCTACAGACCACCCGTACCAACCAACACACCTGTGGGGATCAAGTCAACCCACCCTGCCAACACACCAATCGTAGGCATAAAGCCATTTTAAATAATATTGTGGTGCACCACCGAACTAGATTGTGAGAAAGTCACTGAACTAGAGGCATTAAGCCATTAAAAATTTGTGGCAGAGCCACCGAACTAGATTTTGGCAACAGGCCTTTCTTCTCTTCATCAATTATCCCAACCTATGCAATCATGTATGCATAACAATCTATATCCATATGATAATTTAACAAGAAGCCCATAATACATGTGAGTCTATATTTCAAATTTTTATTTTGGCCCATAAGACAAAATAGCTTTTAGCCCATTTAGCAATCTAGCAAACTTTGGCCCATATATCGATCTAGCAGTTTTTTTCGGCCCATTTAACGATCTAGCAGTTTTTCGTAAATTTCATGACTTTAATTGTTTTCATGCATTTACACAAAAGTGTTAATTACTACGTATTTTCCGATTTTGCCATCTTTACGATTTTATCCCAATACTTACGGTATAGTATCTAACCCGAGATAAGTGTGAAGTTACACACCTAGTTACTGTGAGAACTAGAATTTCCCGCTCGTCGATACCTAAACGCATCACGATAAATTAGAACACTATAATTTATTTACAAATCGAATCTTAGAAATAACGATCTAGACTTTTACCCTCAGAATTTCGAACCACTTCTCTTTGCGGTTTCTCCCCGATTGTTGGTTCGTTACCCGTGAAAATCCAAAAACAAACAAAGGTTCGGGAGTACGAACGACTTCAAACACCTGATTCTCCTCGAATGAGAGTCCACAACCCGGTGGAAAATCTTGGATTCTCGAAACAGCCCTTGGCTTAAACTTAGGGGGAATAGCGGAACCACCCCTCTTCCAAACACTATTCACCGCCCTTTTCGTCCCTATCTTGATTGTCTCCATTGACAAAAGATCATTAGTCCGACTAATAATATATCGAAATTATGACTAACAGTTTTAAGGGTGAGATTGCCTTACCACAAAATATCATTGTTCCAAAATATGAGATTCGAGCAAAAACGTCCCCTAAAACGAAATCGATTAATAATCCATCTATATCAATATGACGAGTACAATAAGAGTCCTTAACAAGCCCTTACATTAACACCTTAAATTGATTCCAGCGTTCCACGATGCTCACGAACACTTGACTTTCGGCCCTCCACTATCACTCTAAAATATAACGAAAGAAAACGTTTAATAGAATGAACGATGATTTCGATCAAAGAGATTCTTCTTACCACCATAAAGATTCGGCCAAAACATCCCTTAAGCCAACATAGAAACCAAAAAGAAAACTCTTACCTATTGTCCATGGCTTGAAATAAGAATGATTGAGAAGAATACTTTCGTATAATGGAAGATTCGGCTATGAATAAACAAAGAAAATAAAAATGGTTCGGCTATGGAGTAATCTAACATTCGGCCATGAGAGAAAAATATTGAAGAAAATATGGTTGAAAAGAAAATAAAAGATAAAAGAAAGATGATAATGATGATTCGGTTTTCAAGAGGGAAAAGAGAAAGAAAAGAGATGAATTTAGGAGCAATATGCATTCGGCATTGAGGAGGAAAAAGAGAAGAAAAGAAAAGGTCCTTGATGGCTATGTGGTTTCGGTCACAAAGAGAAGAAAAAGATTTGGAGAGAAAGAGCAACTAAATCCGAAATGGTCAAAAGAAATGGCAAAAAAAACACTTGCTTACTCAAAGTTTTTGGCACATTCGGCTAGAGAGAAAATGGATGGAGAAAAAAGAGTGTCTTGCAAAAGCAAAAATGACCAAAAGGTAATACCCCCAAAACCTACCAACCAACTAGCCTATCACCAAAAATTCACCACCCAAAATCGGCTCCCCCCTTTAGTCCATAAAACCGTCCCCATTCATGGTCAAAATGGCCATGAAAAAGTTACTAAAACATCAACCTTGATTCAAGCCTTGCAATCCTCCCTTTTCCTAAAGTTTGAGAAATCCTATCCCCAAAATCAAGCAATTCCATCCCTTAAATCATGCTTACCATAAACTTTAATATCCTTACCATAAAAATTTAGTCCATCTTATCCATGATTGATGCTTGGCCGACACATGCTAGGAAAAAGCAAAAATAAAAGCTCCCAAATTGCATGCTAGGAGATTCGAACCTCTCCCCTCAAGTCCAACTTATGGCGCCATCACCACTTTGCCAATTGTTCATCTTATGCCATCTTTTATCACTTAATTAACTTAACTTCAAGGTCACCTGATTTCTCTACACTAAAGTACTCTTTACTAAAATTTATTCTAATTCCAAGTAAACCCGAGCCTTCTCAAGACTATATTTAGCACATAATAAAATCATACCCGAGCTAACACCAAAGACAAGCAACATATTGATACTCAAATTTTTAGGATGTTACAATTCTACCCCCTTAAAGAAAATTTCGTCCTCGAAATTTACCTGATTAAAAGAGGTGAGGATATTGTTGCCGAATTGCATCCTCAGGCTCCCACATAGCTTCCTCCGCTCCGTGATTACACCATAAAACATTGACCAATGGCACGGTCTTCTTTCTTAGCACCTTAACATCTCGGTCTAAGTTTCCACTGGTTCCACCTCGAAAGACAAGTCTGATCTCAACTCCACTTCTTCTACTGGTACTATGTGAGACGGATCCTATCTATAGCGCCTCAGCATGGAAACATGGAAAACATTATGAATTTGACTCAACTCCAGAGGTAATTCAATCTGATGGGCCACTGGACCAACACGCTTCATCACACGATATGGTCCAATGAACCTAGGGCTCAACTTGCCCTTCCTTCCAAATTTGAAAATCTTCTTCCAAGGTGAGACCTTCAGCAAGACCTGCTCCCCCACAGCAAACTCGATATCCTTACGCTTCAGATCTGCATATGACTTCTGTCTATCCGAAGCTTCCATTAACCGTGCTCGAATAACTTTTACCTTTTCTTCCGTCTCAGATATCAACTCAGGACCCAACATCTGCCGTTCGCCCAATTCAGTCAAACAAGTAGGAGTACGACACCTACGACCATACAATGCCTCGTAGGGTGCCATCTGAATGCTAGACTGATAGCTGTTGTTATACGCAAATTCTGCCAACGGTAGAAAATCCTCCCAACTACCTTTGAAATCAATCACACATCCCCTTAACATGTCTTCCAAAAACTGAATTACTCTTTCCGACTGACCATCTGACTAAGGATGAAAAGCTGTACTGAAGTTTAACTTTGTTCCCAAAGCTTCATGCAGAGCTTTCCAAAATCGTGATGTAAACCTAGGATCCCTATTTGATATAATAGACACTGGTACCCCATGCAACCTCACGATTTTAGATACATACAGCTTAGCCAACTTTTGTAATGACTAATCCGTACGAACTGGCAGAAAATGAGCAGTCTTCTTCAATCGATCAACTATTACCCAAATAGAATTTTTCTTAGTAGGTGTTAAAGGTAACCCACTAACAAAATCCATTGTTATCTGCTCCCATTTCGAAAGAGGTGACGGCAATTGATGCTCCGCCTTCACTTATTCACAAGTTAAACATTTTCCTACAAACTCAGAAATCTCACGCTTTAACCCTGGCCACCAATACTGTTCACGGAGATCTCGATACATCTTATTTCCTCCGGGGTGCATAGCATAAGGGCTACTATGCACCTCCCGCAGAATCATTTGTTTCAAATCTGAGTCCTTAGGCATACAAACTCTTCCACGAAAACACAGCACTCCATCCGTGTTTATACCAAAATCCCCTATTTCACCACTTTCAACTTACTGAAATAAGGGTCCCAACTTTTTATCTGAAATCTGCTTTTCCTTGATTTGTTCTAACCATAGAGGCTTCACCTGAAGTTCCGCTAACAGACTACCATACTCATACAAACTCAGATGAGCAAACATTGCTCTCAAATCAGATACCACCTTACAACTTAACGCGTTAGCTACCACATTAGCCTTTCCAGGATGATACTCGATTGAGAAATCATAATCCTTTAATAGTTCTACCCATCTTCTTTGTCTCAAGTTTAACTCCTTCTGAGTAAGAAGATGCTTAAGACTCTTGTGATCCGTATAGATGATAGACTTCTCACCGTAGAGATAGTGCCTCCAAATCTTTAAAGCAAACACTACCGCAGCTAACTCCAAGTCATGAGTAGGGTAGTTTACTTCGTGCGGTCTCAACTGACGAGAAGCATAAGCCACCACTTTTCCATTTTACATCAGCACACAACCTAAACCCATGTGAGACGCATCACAATAAATGATAAATTCTTTTCCAGAATCAAAACTGGTGCTTTCGTCAGAATCTTCTTCAATTTCTCGAAACTCTCTTGTTGTTTTTCAGTCCATATATATGGTACTCCCTTCCACAACAGCTTAGTTAGGGGTGCAGCAATCAATGAAAACCCCTCAACAAAGCGTCTATAATAACCAGCCAAACCCAAGAAACTCCGAATCTCACCTACTGACTTTGGTGGTTTCCAATCCAGTACAGCCTCAATCTTCTGAGGATCCACCCTTATTCCTTCAGCTGATACCACATGACCCAAGAAAGTCACTTCCCTTACCAGAATTCACATTTACTGAATTTGGCATAAAGTTGCTTATCTCGAAGTAACTGCAATACTATATGCAAATGCGAGTCATGCTCCTCTTCATTCCTTGAATATACCAAAATGTCATCTATGAACACTACCACAAACCGGTCTAAATATGGTTGAAAGACCAGGTTCATGATGTCCATAAATGCAGCTGGTGCATTGGTCAACCCAAACGGCATCACCAAAAACTCATAATGTCCATAACGAGTTCGGAATGTCGTCTTATGAATATCTGCTTCTTTCACCTTAAATTGGTGATAACCCGATCTCAAATCAATTTTGGAGAAAACTGAAGCTCCTTTCAATTGGTCAAACAGGTCATCAATTCTCGGCAAAGGATACCTATTCTTGATTGTCAATTTATTCAACTGCCTGTAATCAATGCACATACGTATCGACCCATCCTTCTTCTTAACAAACAAAACTGGTGCTCCCCACGGAGACACACTCGGTCGAATAAAACCCCGATCCAGCAATTCTTGAATTTGAGCTTTAAGCTCCGCCAACTCCTTCGGTGCCATTCTATAAGGAGCAATGGACACTGGAGCCGTTCCGGGCAAAAGCTCAATACCAAATTCTACTTCCCGATTTGGAGGCATACCAGGAAGTTCTTCGGGAAAAACATCTGGAAATTCCTTCACCGTTCTCACATCTTCCATTGATAACTATTTGGCATCCAAAGCACTAATAAAAGCTAGGAATGCTCCATACCCTTTCCGCACCAACTTTTCTGCCTTTAACGCAGATACCACATTTGCCAAGTAATTCCTTCGTTCGCCTATCATTACTACTTCCTTAACATCCGAAGTCCTTATTGACATCCGCTTTTCAGCACAATCCATATGCGCCCGGTGCTTAACCAACCAATCCATGCCCAAAATGAGATCGAACTCGCCGAAAGGCAATTCTATCAAATTCGCCAAGAATATTTCTCTTTGGATTTCTAAGGGCATGTCTCTAAACAGTTTATTTACAATTACCGACTGTCCTAAAGGACTAATTATCGTCATCTCACTATCGATAATTTCAGATTTTAGATTCAAGTTTCCAAATATGGCACTAGCAACATACGAGTGGGTAGAACCAATATCTATCAAAGCAGTAACAGGTACATCAAAGATGAAGAACGTACCAGTTATCACATCAGGTGCATTGCCATCCTCGCGGCGTCTAATTGCATAGACCAATCCTGGCTGTCTTGCATCCGCGTTACCTCTAGAACCATTGCCTCGACCCGGTGCACCTTGACCACGTCCAGTCCCATTACCGTCACGACCTGGTCCACGGCCTCTCAGTGGCTGTTGAGTTCCTCTGGCCGGCTGTACATCAGGATTACGAGCTTCTTGAGTCGTATCCATCCGTCGAGGGCAATTCTTATATTGATGATCCATTGAACCACATTTATAACAAGCACCAGTTTTCCTCCAGCACTCTCCGGAATGTCGTTTCCCACATTCAGTATAGTCTCGACTCTGATTAATAGCTACAGGTGCTCTACCTTGAGCTGGCTCATCATTCCGAGGCCTCTTCTGAAACCTTTTTGAAGAACCCGAATACTTTATATCTCTCTTGCCTCTAACTCTTTCCCGATTCTGACGTTCTGAGCTCTTAGCCTTTTCGGCTATCTTGGCTTTCTCCACAAGCGTGGCAAAAGTTCTAACTTGTTGTGGGGCTATCAGAACCCGCAGCTCATCATTCAACCCATCCTCAAAGCGTACACAACGCTCATGATCCGTTGGCACTATTGTCCGAGCATAGCGACTCAAGCGTAAAAACTCAGCCTCATACGCTGCCACCGTCTTATTTCCTTGAACCAGATTCAGAAATTCCTTCCTTCGGGCATCCACATAACTTGTTCCTACATATTTCCCTTGAAAGGAAGCTTTGAAGAATTCCCAAGTAACTAATGCAGCTTCAGTGCCTTCTCGGACAGTAAGCCACCATTGATATGCTTCGTCCCTTAACAAGGACACCGCTCCTCTTAGTTTCTGTTCTATAGTGCACTCTAAGTCGTCCATAATTCGCTCCACCGCCTCAAGCCAATATTCAGCAACATTTGGAGCTACACCTGAGACACATCTGAAAACCTCAGCACCACTTGATTTTAGTCGCTCCGATATCGACCCACGAGTTGCTGGCCCAACTTTAGTTCCAGCGACCCTTTCAAGGACTCGTAACATTGCTCGTGTCAAAGCATTATCTTCTCTCCTATTCTCTTGTGATTCATTTTTTGACGTTGGTGATGCCGGTGCATCCATTTTCGGAATATGTCCCGATTCCACAGACACAGCTCTAGCTCCTCGGCCTCTACCACGGCCACGTCTACCACGTCCGCGTCCTCTGGCGCTCATACTGACTAACTCGTTTTAATCTGGTTACAAATTTTATGAATTAGAAAACTGTTTCAGTGTTTATTAACGATATTTTATGAGATTCAGGACATAAAGTTGTTTTTCGTAAACACATCCTATAGTCTCAATCTCTACGATTTTCAACATCTAAAACTAGAAGTTCTAGAGTGTTCCTATGATCATATCATCATAATAATCATTCAGTAAAGAATACTTACTTGACTTGGTGTCGGATGCTTGTGGTGCCATACTAACTTTAAAACATAATTAAAATAATTTCATACGGAAGTTATTTGTTGAACCCAACCACAGCCGAGTTTTGAAACTGGCTCTGATACCATTAAATGTAACACCCCAAACCAGGTCTATGCGTTAAGACGAGATTTGGTTTGTCACACAGATCGAACATCCATTCAATTCTCTAATGATTTAGGTAAAACAGTTCTACCAAACCTTTTGAAAGTGAAGTTTAGTAAAAATTAAGAAAAATGATTTAAAATCGATGAATTAAGAAATACTAGTTTGAAATCTTATCATTTAGTATTTAATTGTCAAAAACCTTAAAGTAGTTTTTAAAGAGTTCAAAAGAATTTGAAATCAAGAATAGTTAAAGTATCTTAAATGTTTTAAAACAAAATTAAATCCATCCACACATAAAAATCCATAAAAATATTAATAAAGGCCTTATTACATCATACCCAAAATAGTAATTAAAAGAAATCACTTAATCAAAGTTCATAGTTTATAAAACCCATATTCGCAGTATGGCCTCCACGAAGTCATCCTCGGCCCAAGCCTCCGTCAATTGCCATTACCTGAGATGGATAATTAAACAGAGTGAGTTACTCAGAACTCAGTGTATAACTCACTTACCACTTTCATTGGGCTAGATCATCAAGACATTATTTTGGGCTTGAGCCCATTTACGGATTTAACAATATAATAAATGAAATGCATGTAAAATGAAATTTCCCAACCAAACCTAATTTCCATCCACTACAGACCACCCGTACCAACCAACACACCTGTGGGGATCAAGTCAACCCACCCCGCCAACACACCAATCGTAGGTATAAAGCCATTTTAAATAATATTATGGTGCACCACCGAACTAGATTGTGAGAAAGTCACTGAACTAGAGGCATTAAGCCATTAAAAATTTGTGGCAGAGCCACCGAACTAGATTTTGGCAACAGGCCTTTCTTCTCTTCATCAATTATCCCAACCCATGCAATCATGTATGCATAACAATCTATATCCATATGATAATTTAACAAGAAGCCCATAATACGTGTGACTCTATATTTCAAATTTTCATTTTGGCCCATAAGACAAAATAGGATTTAGCCCATTTAGCAATCTAGCAAACTTTGGCCCATATATCGATCTAGCAGTTTTTTTTCGGCCCATTTAACGATCTAGCAGTTTTACGGACCATTTAACGATTTAGCAGTTTTTTGGCCCATTTAAGGATCTAGCAGTTTTTCGGCCCATTTAACGATCTAGTAGTTTTTCGTAAATTTCACGACTTTGACTGTTTTTATGCATTTACACAAAAGTTTTAATTACTACGTATTTTCCGATTTTGCCATCTTTACGATTTTATCCCAATACTTACGGTACAGTATATAACCCAAGATAAGTGTGAAGTTACAAACCTGGTTACTGTGAGAACTAGAATTTCTCGCTCGTCGATACCTAAACGCATCACGATAAATTAGAACACTATAATTTATTTACAAATCGAATCTTAGAAATAACGATCTAGACTTTTACCCTCAGAAATTTCGAACCACTTCTCTTTGCGGTTTCTCCCCGATTGTTGGTTCGTTACCCGATGAAAATCCACAAACAAACAAAGGTTCGGGAGTACGAACGACTTCAAACAACTGATTCTCTTTGGATGAGCGTCCACAACCCGGTGGAAAATCTCGGATTCCCGAAACAGCCCTTTGCTTAAACTTAGGGGGAATAGCAGAACCACCCCTCTTTCGAACACTATTCACCGCCCTTTTCGTCCCTATCTTGATTGTCTTCATTGACAAAAGATCATTAGTCCAACTAATAATATATCGAAATTATGACTAACAGTTTTAAAGGTGAGATTGCCTTACCACAAAATATCCTTGTTCCACAATATGAGAATCGAGCAAAAATGTCCCCTATAACGAAATCGATTAATAATCCATCTATATCAATATGACGAGTAAAAGGAGAGTCCTTAACAAACCCTTACCTTAACACCTTAAATCGATTCCAACGTTCCACGATGCTCACGAACACTTGACTTTCGGCCCTCCACTATCACACTAAAATATAACGAAAGAAAACGTTTAATAGAATGAACGATGATTTCGATCAAAGAGATTCTTCTTACCACCATAAAGATTCGGCCAAAACATCCCTTAAGCCAACATAGAAACCAAAAAGAAAACTCTTACCTATTGTCCATGGCTTGAAATAAGAATGATTGAGAAGAATACTTTCGTATAATGGAAGATTCGGCTATGAATAAACAAAGAAAAGAAAATGGTTCGGCTATGGAGTAATCTAACATTCGGCCATGAGAGAAAAATATTGAAGAAAATATGGTTGAAAAGAAAATAAAAGATAAAAGAAAGATGATGATGATTCAATTTTCAAGAGGGAAAAGAGAAAGAAAAGAGATGAATTTAGTAGCAATATGCATTCGGCATTGGAGAGGAAAAAGAGAAGAAAAGAAAAGGTCCTTGATGGCTATGTGGTTTCGGTCACAAAGAGAAGAAACAGATTTGGAGAGAAAGAGCAACTAAATTCGAAATGGTCAAAAGAAATGGCAAAAAGAAACAATTGCTTACTCAAAGTTTTTGGCACATTCGCCTAGGGAGAAAATGGATGGAGAAAAAAGAGTGTCTTGCAAAAGCAAAAATGACTAAAAGGTAATACCCCCAAAACCTACCAACCAACTAGCCTATCACCAAAAATTCACCACCCAAAATCGGCTCCCCCCTTTAGTCCACAAAATCGTCCCCATTCATGGTTAAAATGGCCATGAAAAAGTTACCAAAACATCAACCTTGATTCAAGCCTTGCAATCCTCCCTTTTCCTAAAGTTCGAGAAATCCTATCCCCAAAATCAAGCAATTCCATCCCTTAAATCATGCTTGCCATAAACTTTAATATCCTTACCATAAAAATTTAGTCCATCTTATCCATGATTGATGCTTGGCCGACACATGCTAGGAAAAAGCAAAAATAAAAGCTCCCAAATTGCATGCTAGGAGATTCGAACCTCTCCCCTCAAGTCCAACTTATGGCGCCATCACCACTTTGCCAATTGCTCATCTTATGCCGTCTTTTATCACTTAATTAACTTAACTTCAAGGTCACCTGATTTCTCTACACTAAAGTACTCTTTACTAAAATTTATTCTAATTCCAAGTAAACCCGAGCCTTCTCAAGACTATATTTAGCACATAATAAAATTATACCCGAGCTAACACCAAAGATAAGCAACATATTGATACTCAAATTTTTAGGATGTTACATGTGCAGATAAAACAGTAGAGTGAGTTTACAAAAACTCAGTGTATAATCCCCATATAAACAAGCAGACAAAATGCAATCATAGTTGGGCCTAAGCCCATCTCAGTAATAGTTTCAGTTTCAGTTTGGGCCTTAGCCCATTTCAATACAAAAGCAGTCATGCATTTGGGCTCTTGCCCATTACAGTATCAGTAATCAGTACAGTATCAGATATGCGATTACAAAATCCTACCTAGCCAGCCTCTACACTCCATCTCCGTCCAACCCTACACTCCTTGTGGGGATATAATCAACCCACCCATCCCTACACTCCAAGTAGCACCGAATGCGGCACTATACAGTAATATGCAGCTGAGCTATCAGTAAGTTAGGCTCAAGCCTTTTAGTACACTTACTCCAATCAATATGCAGCTATGCATCATACAATCATGTCATGTCAAATCATGGTACCAGACATGCATTCAGTACAATTTTAACAGCATGGTCAATATACAGCCATAAATATATATATCGTACATGGGTATAATAGTCATTCAGTCAATTAGGGGTCTGGGTGAGCTTACTGGCCCTTCAGTAGGTACACAGACGACTTGGGCGACCCGTGTAACCTTAGCAAATAAACAGTAAAAATGGGCCCACAAGCCCATGTTGTTTGCCCGTGTGGGCCGATACGGCCCAAAATATTGTACACACACGTGTAGTTTACCCGTGTGGGCCCACACAGCCCAATTCAGCCCGGTCCATGAATCATACATGGCCAGCCTCGTCGATTACACGCTCGTGTTCAGTCACACCTGTTTTGGCTTTTTGCCGAATTCCAATTTTGGAGTTGTGTTTACACACCTGACACGATTTTTGTACGCAAACGATCATGATGTAAACAACACCTGAGAACGACAATACCATGCCAAAATTAGTCACGATTTAAACTATTGCCATTAAGCCAACAACAAACTATCTCTAAATATGTTGCTTACCCCCTCTAATATAACTCAAAAAATTCTCAATACATCTTATTTCCTCCAGGATGCATAGCATAAGGGCTCGTCCTCCATCTATCGAAAATCCACAGTATTCCCACTCTCAATCTGTCGAAAGTGAAGTCCCAAAGACTCGTCCTCCATTTGTTTACTCTTAATTTGCTCTATCCACATCGGTTTAACTTGAAGTTCGGCTAACAGACTACCATCATCAAATAAACTAAGGCGAGCAAACATTGCCCTCAGATCAGTCATAGCCCTACGGCTCAACGCGTCGGCTACCACATTGGCCTTACCAAGATGGTATTCAATCCTACAGTCGTTGTCCTTAAGCAGCTCAATCCACCTACGCTGCCTAAGGTTCAACTCCTTCTGAGTGAGGAGGTACTTGAGGCTCTTGTGATTAGTGTAAATGATACACTTCTCACCATACAGGTAATGCCTCCAAATATTTAGTGCAAATACCACCGCGGCCAATTCCAAGTCATGCATCGGATAATTTGCCTTATGGGTCTTAAGCTGATGAGACGCATACACTACCACCTTACCCTCTTGCATCAACACACACCTCAAACTGACATGTGAAGCATCATTGTAGACAGTAAACTCTTTTCCAGACTCTGACTGTATCAGGACAGGGGCCTCCGTCAGTACAGTCTTGAGTTTCTCAAAGCTCTTTTGCTGCGTGTTAGTCTAGTTAAACGACACACCCTTATGTAGTAGCTTAGTCAAGGGTGCAGCAAGCAGTGAAAACCCCTCTACAAACCGTCTATAATACCCTGCTAGTCCCAGAAAACTGCGAATCTTGGATACAGTCTTAGGCTGCTTCCAATCCAAGATAGCCTCAATCTTTCAAGGATCGACTCTAATCCCCTCAGCAGAAACCACATGTCCCAGAAACATTACTTCACGTAACTAGAACTCACATTTATTGACCTTGGCGTACAGTTGTTTCTCTCACAGAATCTGTAGAACCACTTTGAGGTGTTCATCGTGCTCATCCTCAGTTTTCGAATAGACCAGTACATCATCAACAAATACCACCATGAACAGATCTAGATAGGGCTGGAACACTCGGTTCATCCGATCCATAAAAGCTGCTGCAGCATTCGTTTGTCCAAATGGCATCACTAGGAACTCGTAATGACCATAACGAGTCCTAAATGTCGTCTTATGCACGTCGGCTTCCTTAACTTTCATCTGGTGATACCCTGATCGGAGGTCAATTTTAGAGAACACTGAAATACCTTGGAACTGATCAAACAGATCGTCTATCCTCGGTAGGGGGTACTTATTCTTTATGGTCAACTTGTTCAGTTGCTAGTAGTCAATACACATACGCATGGATCCATCCTTCTTTTTCACAAACAGAACCATTGCTCCCCACGGAGACACACTAGGGCAGATGAACCCACGATCTAGTAGCTTTTGAATCTAGGCCTTAAGCTCCACAAGCTCTTTTGGTGTCATTCTATAAGGGGCGACGGACACCGGAGCTGTACCAGGAAGGAGCTCAATCCTGAACTACATTTTACGATTCAGAGGTAACCAAAGTATTTCTTTAGGAAATACATCCGGAAAGTCTTTAACTATCCTGATATCCTTAACCGAAGAATCCCCAAAATCTGAACCACTGATGTAGGCCAGATACGCCTCACATCCCTTACGAACCAACTTCTCGGCTCTCATTGTAGAAATCACATTCAATAAGTAGTTCCAACGCTCCCCAATTACGACTACCTCGCTGTCCTCCTCAGTTCTCAGTACAACCCCTTTTGTGGCACAATCTAAGCTCACTCGATGTTTGACTAACCAGTCCATTCCCAGTATTAGATCAAATTCTTCGAAAGGTAGTTCCATTAGATTAGCCAAAAAGATAGTTCCTTGAACCTCTAGAGGAACATCTCTAAACAATTTGTTAACCCTTATTGACTGCCCCAACGGACTCAGTACAATGACCTCACTCATAGTGCTCTCAACCAATATACCCAAGTTTTCAGATACAATACAAGCTATATAGGAGTGAGTGGATCCTATATCTATCAGTGCAGTATAGGGTACATTATAAATAAAGAACATATCTGTAATGACGTCTGGAGCATCTCCATCCTCTCGGTGATGAACAACATAAACTAGAGCCAGCTCCTTGCCTCAGTGTGACTAGCACCTCCACCCAGTGCTCTCTGACCACGGCCCAGACCGTTACCACCCCTAGCCTGACCACGACATCTTGGTGGTTGCTGAACTACTCTTGGTGGTGCAATACCCATGCCAGAAGCTTGCATCTGATCGGACCTCCGTGGGCAATCTCTAATACGGTGCTCTAAAGAACCGCACCTCAAACAAGCCCCAGTTCTTTTCCAACACTCGCCCTAATGGCGTCTACCACAGTCAGTACACGGCGGTTGTCCAATAGCAGCAATAGGAGCCCCAACTCTGGTTGGCCCATCAACTCTGGCCTTTTTCTGATGCCTTCGAACGGAACTCGAGGGCTCCGAATCTCTCTTATTCCTACCTCTCTCTCTGTTCTGGCGCTCAGTGTGCTTTACTTCCTCGGTGATCTTCGCCTAATCGACCAGTGCAGTAAAGTCTCGCTCTCTCTGTGGAGCTATCAATACCCTCAGATTATCCCTGAGCCCATCCTCAAAGCGAACGCATCTCTCATACTCAGTCGCCACCATACCACGCACATAGCGACTTAGTCGCAGAAATTCAGCCTCATACTCAGCCACTGATCTATCACCCTAGGTCAAATTCAGGAACTCTCTCCTACGGGCATCCACGTAACTAGCCCCCATATACTTCCCATGGAAGGCGGTCTTAAAGAACTCCCAGGTCATCCAGTCAGGCTGAGTGCCCTCCTTAACCGTAAGCCACCACTGGTAAGCCTCATCTCCCAATAGTGACACTGCACCCTTTAGTTTTTGCTCGGGGGTGCAGTCCAAATCGTCCATAATCCTTTCTGTGACCTCGATCTAGTACTTAGCCACATTAGGGGCAACTCCATCAATACCCCTAAAAATCTCGGCTTCATTGGACCAGAGTCGTTCTGTAACTGACCCTCGGCCTCCAGCTCTAGTATTGGCCCCAACGACCCTCTCCAGAATCCTTAATGTGGCTTGAGACAGTGTGTCATCCCCAGCCACTCGATCATGAGACCCAGTCTCAGTCACAGGTGAAGCTGGCGTCTCACTAGTTTCCAAATTAGGTATGTGGCCAGATGACGAGGACCCAGCTCGAGTACCTCTACGGCCTCTACCACGGCCTCTTGTACCCATTCGCGAGTACCTCTCATGCTTATTGTCTAAGCACGTTTATTTGTATAACAGTTTTATACATCAGTTTTATCTGTAAAGTTTATTTTCACACAACGTAGTGTCTATCAGTGTCTACCGGTTTTACTACAGTATTAGTATACATTAACTTGAGTGTTTTTAGTACTATCTATAGTAGTTTCAGTATCAAATCAGTTTCAGTTTAAAACACATAAAGGCTTCAGAGAACTTACAAGATCGGCGCCGGAGACTCGGTGTACCACACATTCAGTAAAAATGTTTCAAATCATTCAGAAATCAGTGCTTTAAAAACCAAGTTTTAAAGCCCAAATCCACAGCTGAGTTTTGCAACCTGACTCTGATACCTACTAAAATAACACCCCAAACCCGGCCTAGACATTATGGCCGAATCTGGCGATGTCAAATGGTAATGTTTTTTAAGAAACTGGGTTGTCATCAAAAACCCCTTTTCTATATAACCTCTTTACAATATCTTATGTTAATTCTAGGACGTGTCGTTCATTTTCAAAACGTAATTCATTGTCACAAAGTTATTCTCTTCCAAAGCGTTATAAATTTTCAAAACGTCACTTATTGTAGAAGCTTTTTCAAACAGTTGCATATTTGAGTGAATTTTGTTAAAACGTTTGATTCTTTTTGAAAACTCGATTATCCCTACTACTAGCAATTATAAATCAAAACAATAAAAGTCCCAAATTAAAAATATAATTCCAAAGAGGCCATGATACAATAAAATCCCCAACATAAAATTAAAATCAAAATTTAAGTACTTAAATGAAAATAAGTAGGTCGTGTGGCCACCGCTGAGTCCTCCGTCGCACCGATCTGCCTATTATTAGGGATTACCTGTATAGATAAAACAGAAGGGTGAGTTTACGAAAACTCAGTGTAAGCCCCATATAAACAAGCAGATAGAATGCAATCATAGTCTGGGCCTAAGCCCATCTCAGTAACAGTTTCAATTTCAGTTAAGGCCTTAGCCCATTTCAATACAGAAGCAGTTATGCATTTGGGCCCTAGCCTATTACAGTATCAGTAATAATGTGACACCCAAACCCGGCCAGACGTTATGATCGGATCTAGCATGTCACATCTAAGTGATGTTTGGAAACTATGCTTTCACCGAAAACCCTTCTAACAATTTAAAATTCTCTACCATTTAAAACCTCAAATTTCGTTGCTTACTTTTCACACGGTTTATACAAAGACACTCTCTCGCAAAATATTATTATTTTATAGTCTTGTTTGTTGCGGAAGTTTAATTCAAAATAGTTGCGGATACGTGATATTTTGGAAACAGTAGTTATTGTTTTAAAATCCCATGTTTAATAGACTATGAGGTTGAAATTTTAAAGGAACACCATATAAAAGTTAAAATCCCAAATGGCCTTTTTACAAAATTATAAACCCAATAAATTACTCTAAAATAAAATAAAGTTGTTAGGTTTAACTCTAAAGTCAATCGGATGTGTGGCCACCTCCGAGTCCCTCGCAGCTCCAAATCCTCTAAGGCTGGGGATTACCTGCACATTTAAAGAAAAGGGTGAGTTACTAGAACTCAGTGTGTAATCCCCTATTGCGGTCACAGTCTGGGTCCGAGCCCATACGGTATCAGTCTGGGCCTAAGCCCTATTCGGTAACAGTCTAGGCATAAGCCCTAAAACATATCAATGCAAACAGACATGTAACCCAACCCTTAATAAACCAACTCACCACCCGTACCAACCATCTCTCCATGTGGGGACCAGGTCGGCCCACCCAGCCAACTCTCTAATAATACTAATCAGCTCTCCATGTGGGGACCATGTCAACCCACCCAGCCAACTCTCCAATAATGCAGCCTAGCTGCTAACAACGATATATGTGGTTAAGCCACTAGAATCTGAATACGTGGCGATGCCACTATAACGGTACTTCCTCCAAATCAGAAAAACCTAACCCAATGCAATGTCATGACATAACTAAACCATGTATACAGTACATCTCAGACATAATCAATCATACAATTTATACACATACAACACTAGTACTACCACAAGGGTGCAACGGTCATTTAATCGGTTAGGGGTAAAACGGTTATTTCACCCCTTAGGGGTATTTCGGTAATTTTATCCATCAAGGGCATTTCGATAATTTTACCTATCGAGGGTATTTCGGTAACTTTACCCATAGAGGGTATTTCGATAACTTTACCCATCGAGGGTATTTCAATAATTTTACCCATCGAGGTATTTCGGTAACTTTACTCCTATGACGGCCTTTTTAGAGGCCTACGGTCACCTCGAGTGACACGGATGCTCTTTTTGATCGAAAGGGTGCAATTGGGCCAAAATCCAATTTTTGGCCCAAGTGGGCCCACACACTCGTGTGGCCCATTCAACCCATTTTTGACTACGATTCTGCGAACCTCGTAGCCACATCTATTATCCGGCACTTACCATAGATTTTGCCGCTATGGGCTCATCAGCCCATTGGGCTCATCATCCTATTGGGCCCACTCGGTCCACTATGGCTCAATAAGGCCCATTATGGCCTAAGCCCACGAGAAAGTTCGTGGCACTCCCAAAGGTTTGTCGATAATGTTTGTGGCTCGGTTTGTCACTGCGAGCACTCGTACGCTCGAGTGATCTCGGATACCGAAGTCTCAACTTATCAGTTTTCAGCTTTTATCGGTAAAAGTAGCATGAAAACTAGAACAACAATATTCTATTTTTGAATAGTATGGAAATAGGTGTACGATTACACATCTGTTACGAGTTGTGGTTTGAACTGCTTCCAAGACACCACGAGACGCGATCTCCTACAGTGCAACGGTAATCGGCCTTATCCATTGGCTAAGGAAAACAAGTCCCTAGCAATGATTGATGAACAAAAGAGTGTTAGTAATGTAACACCCCTAGACCCGGCCCAGACGTTATGGCCGAATTCGGGAATGTCACATCAAAGGCATAATTCAAAACGATTTTGCTAAGTTAAAATTTTAAGGCCTAAAAGCCCAAAATCCTTGAATCTTGCTAAGTAATGATAAAAGCCCGTATTTTTAGGTATTTCAAAAACCATGTTTAAGAAAATTTATTTAAATTTAACAATTAAGTAAACAGTTGAACAATGATAACAAAACACAAAATCTAAAGTCAAACCGGAGTACAAGGCGTTATTACAACCAGCGAAAATAAAGTAATTAAAATCATATCCTTTGAAACAAATAAACAAAACTCCTAAGTATCTTGTAGTGTGGCCATCTCCGAGTCCTCTCCCATGTTGAGCCGTCTACTGAGGGTCACCTGAAACATTTAATAAAAGGGTGTGAGTTTCGAAACTCAGTGTGTACGACCCTTGGTAACCAATCAACATGTAAATATCACATTGGGCCTAAGCCCTATCAAATTTGGTGGTCATGGTCCTTAGCCCGCAATGACCTCACATCACATCAGTATCACAAGAATGCAATGCACCCATCACAAATCCAACCCTGCACTCCATTTCCCTTCCAACCCTACACTACTGTGGGGATATAAATATCAACCCACCCATCTCTACACTCCAAGGTAACACCAACAGCGGCACTACTCAAACGTTGCAGCAAAGCTGCTATAATGGGCTTAAAGCCACCGGTGGATCCATGGTCGTCAAGCAACTATGCGACCCTCAAATCTTCCTCCGTACCATAATTTCCACCCATATGCATCCTAAACAGAATATCGTATGAATGCAACATGCACATGAGTAACATCCACAAAACTCATATTAATCACATAGGGGTATTTTCATCATTTCACAACCCAAGGGTATTTTCGTAAATCTACTCTATAGGGGTATTCAGGTAATGTTGAAAATAGAGGTATTTTGGGGATTTTGTAAGTCAGGGATGTTTTGGTAATCCTACAAATCAAGGGTATTCTGGTAATTAGACAATTCGGGCTATTTTAGTGATTTTGCAAATCTAAGGGTATTTCGGTAATTTTCTAACTAAGGGTATTTTAGGTATTTTCAAATTAGGGGTATTTTAGTAATCTTACAAATCTAGGGGTATTTTGGTAATTTTTCAAACTAAGAATATTTTGGTAATTTCACAAACCGGGGGTATTTCGGTAATTTTGTAAATCAGGGGTATTTCGGTCCCTCTCGGGTTTTTGTTATGCACTTTGGCCCATTAACAAGTCCTTGCGGCTAAAGTGAACAGACACTATGCACCAGGTAGGATTCCAGAGAAGAGGAGGTGGGCCGTTAGGGCCGCTTAAGTACCAAGCTCTCCTTAGATCCAATCCTAGACATGCACATGCCTGTTACCACACTTTAACCTAGCGACTTGTCCACGGACAATGTTTAATTATTATAAAGTCTTATAAGAGTTGTTCAGTACTAAGCCTAAAGTCCATTAAACCCTAGCATACTTTTCTACGTCCACATAAAGCCCATCAAGCCCATTTCATGTTCATATAGCATATTATGCCCAAATCACATCCTTATGGCCCATTAGGCCCAAATCTCATCCATACGGCCTGTTAGGCCCAACTCAATTCGTATGACCAAACCAAACAATTTCATCAAACTTAGCCTCAGGGCCCACCGGACCCATTTAGCCACTTTCGGCTTTTCGGCTTTCAGGCATTGCCAATTTCATGTGTGTATAGTGTTTGTACACACCTGAATACTGCGACGTGCTATTCTATCCTTAGCCTTGATCCTACAACCAACCAACCTTCAATAAACCACTCATACTTAATCAAAATATTTACTCAAAAGCCGAAACCTTACCGTAACCTTACCGTGTGCCACCGGGTTCTAATGGCCCTTCCTTCGCTACTAATCACAAGTGTTCCCTAGATTTGCACTCACACATACACCATCAAAATTTGGGTGACTCGTAATCCATACAAGTCATCCACACATTCGGCCATTCACTTCAACCATAATCGAGTTGAGTATCCTTACCCTAGCCAATGATCCTACCACGCTTGTGATCTCTGATCCTTACCCTTGTTAATACAAGATCACCGATAATGAAAAATTAGATCACCCTTCGGCTTTTAACAAAACATACTAAGGGAAGTTAATAGAATACTTACCAAATCCAACCTTAGATCCTGCGGCCTAGATAACTACCGAACGAGATTTGGCTTTTAACCTTGACTGAAAGTAGCTACCAACTGATTTATGATAGAGAAAGATAACAAAGATTCGGCACTAATGGGGATTTTGGCAAGGAAGGATGATGGTAATTCGACAAAGAAGAGAATTTGGCTATAGGGGAATTTGGCTTTCAAAGAAAGAAGAAGAACACAACTCTAATAGGAATTTCGGCAAAAAGAATGATGGGTTTTCTTTTCGGCAAATGAAAGAATTCGGCTGAGGGGGAGAAAAGAGAAGTAATGGAAACACAAGGAACCTTTCAAAGGAATTCGGTAAAGAAAAGAAAGACTGACCTGCTTGCAAAACTTTCCAAATGCTGAAAGCCACAATGAAAATTCGTAATACCCTCTAAAAGACCCAAAAACGACACTCATCTACCCTCCTAAGTTGAATTTATACACTTTCTACTTCCCAAAACGGCACCAACTCTTCACACTTCTCAGCTCCTAACTTTTCTCCTTGATAACACCTTAGCCTTATCTGAATTTCCCTCCATTATTAGTTCCCCTTACCACTCAAACACTCCAATGCAAGAGCTCATATTCAACACAACTCTGGCCGTCCACCTATGCAAAATTAAACACTCCAAAAATACCACTCCCAATGCTCGAATCTTGGACCTCCTCAGCTGACAACACGCCACCTTATAGCTCCCCAAGTGACGCCACTTGCCACTAGACCACAAGCCCATTTGTGTCCTATTTTCTCTTAATCTGATTAAGAGGCCTAATGCCTAAGACTAGGGTCCGCTAAAGCAAGAAAAATAAATTTTTCCCTATGGTCTTCCGTATCTCTAAGACTTCAAATAATCTCGATAATACCTTAAAATTAATATTCTAAGTGCTACTTATACATATCAACCTCAATGCACAGAAATTTAGAGTTTCGGGATTTTTGGGGCGTAAAGAAAAATTTTTCCTATACTCTTACTTGATCTCAGAACATCTCCAACACCATAAACACTCCAAATTCAATAACCCTCAAAGCCCACATGCCAATTGTCATTTTCTTACTCACTTAAAAATTTTCTGAGACCCAAAGCCCAACGTCCAATAGGCCCAATTCTACTAGGCCCAAATTCGAGCGTTACAAGTAAACATCCAACATTCGGCCCCCCACAGAGGAAAGAGAGGGACCGAAGTTAACTCATGCAGTCACAAGGATTCTAACTAATAACGAATTAAGAGAGTATTTGTATTACTCCACTCTTACCAACACCAATAAACGACAACAACTGACAGTTGTCTAACGATAGGATTCGGCCCCAACTAGCGAGAACGAAAAGATTCAGAATGAAGGGAGTATGTAGATTCGGCTTACAAGGTCCGACTAGCAAAAGAAGAACCAACACTTCAAGAAGAAATGTATTCAGCTTAAGGAGAAATCATAAAGGGAGGAGTGTAGCTACGGCTTAGAGGCAAAGAAAAGAAAACGAACGATTAAGAAGAAGAGTAATGAGAAGAAGGAAGAAAAGAAGGTGAGAGTAAAGGCTTACCAATTCGGCACTTAGTAGGAAAAATGAAGGAGGAAGAGAAAAATAAGAACAAGGTGAATTCGGTAGAGGTCAAAAATGAAAAGAAGGACCTAAAATGTCCAAAGGTACCAAAATGTAAACACTCCCGCAAAACAATCCAAAGAAAAATTCGGCACTCTCACCCTAAGACAAAACTGAATATGCACTCCCCAAATGACAACCCTTGGCCGAAATTCCTTATTCAGCTTCCCCACATTCGGCCAACACTCCCTCACACATCCATCCCCTTAATTTCCTCCACCGAAACCTCCTTAAAACACTCTCAGCCTCCTATTCAAAATTCTTGGCCAAGTTTTCACCTTCCCTTGTAGAGTTTGATCCAAACTCTACCTCTTGCTCCCTCAAGACATAAAATAAAAGTCACCCTTTTGCTACTCATGGGATTCGAACCCCACACCTCCCTGCTATCCCACTGACGCTACACCACCAGGACATAAGCTTCTCTTGTGTCAGTTAAACGCACACAAATATACTTAAGTCCTACAGCTAACAACCCTCTTTACTTTAGGGCCAAAAACTAATTTTTTTTCCAAGGCTTAGACTCGAACCCAGGCCTCCTCAGAACCCCCAAATACATTCAAATAGTCAGTCGCTCAAGCACAACATGAATTTTAAGCAAAACTACAGCCCCTAATTTTTGGGACGTTACAAATCAGTACAGTATCAGATATGCAATTACAAAATCCTACCCAGCCAGCCTCTACACTCCATCTCCATCCAACCCTACACTCCATGTGGGGATATAATCAACCCAACCATTCCTACACTCGAAGTAGCACCGAATGCGGCACTATATATGCAGCTGAGCTGCCAGTAAGTTAGGCTCGAAGCCTTTCAGCACACTTCCTTGAATCAATATAAACCCATCTCTATGCTATGCATCATACAATCATGTCATGTCAAATCATTGTATCATACATACATTCAGTACAGTTTTAACAGCATGCTCAATATACAGTCATAAATATATATATTGTACATGGGTATAACTGTCATTCAGTCAACTAGGGGTCTGGGCGAGCTTATCGACCCTTCAGTAGGTCCACATCGACTTGGGCGACCCGTGCAACCTTAGTAAACAAACAATGAAAATGGGCCCACAAGCCTATGTTGTTTGCCCAGCGTGTGGGCCCAAAATGGCTTCAACACTGCCTGGCCCAAAATATTGTACACACACGTGTGGTTTACCCATGTGGGCCCACACGCCCCTGTGGCCCACACGGCCTAATTTAGCCCGGCCCATGAATCGCACATGGCCAGCCTCATCGATTACAAGTCCATGTTTGGTCAGACGGCCTACCACATGGGCGGCCGCACACACGTGTGGCGTCGAAAATCACTTGTTTTGTCTTTTTGCTGAATTCCAATTTCAGAGTTGTGTTTACACACCTGACACGATTTTTGTACGCAAACGCTCTTGATGTAAATAGCACCTGAGAACGACATTCCCATGCCAAAATCAGTCACGACTTAAAATATTGCCATTAAGCCAATAACAAACGATCTCTAAAAATGTTGCTTACCCCAACCATTTCGAAAGATGAAACCCAACCATTTCGAAAGAGGAAAACTACTATCCCGCAAAAAAACCCCACTCGTTGCAATTTGTTGCTGCCAAAACAAAATTTGACACAACGGAGAGTTAGGAACCTCTCAAAAAAATAATAAGTGAAAACTTCTCCAAATCAAGTGAGGCATAGCCCTCTTACCAAAAGACTTACCCACCAACGCAGCCAACGTTGAAAAGACAGAAAACTGATTAAGGAAGAATTGACAGAAAAGAGAGTATGAGGGAGAGTTTCGGTAGAAACAAAGAGAAGCAATCGCAAATAGATAAGAGAAGGGATTTCGGCAGCAACACCGGGAGATTAAAGTCAAGAGAAAATGAAAAAAAAAAGAGGTGGCGAAAAAAAAGATAGAATTCGGCTATGGAGGCAGAGAGAAAAAAACAAAAAGGAAAGATGGTAGAGGAGGGAGAAAGTCACGTCAGAATTGTTGGAGGGATTCTGGGAAAAAAAGATGAAATTGAATTTGGGAAAAGAATTAATTAAAATTGGATATTCCCTCAATCCCACATTTTTCTCCTAAAATCACCCCTTCACTCCCATAACCGTACACTCGCATTAGACTTTTACTAACACACAAACACCTACACGGCACCAAGCAAAAATATATCCCCCCTTGCTAGCGCAGGGACTGAACTCTAGTCCTCCCTCATGCCTACTCACGCCTTAGCCACCAGACCAGTATGCCCATTTTGACATACTTTACCAACATTTATTTATAAGCCTACTAATTAGAGATAGGGGTTTATTCATTTAAAAATGAAAATTTGCCCAAGCTAATGCTTGAACTTGGGACCTCTCAAACACTTCCCAGAACACTTAACCATTGAAGCAGACATACAATTGTGTCATAAACATACAAAAATAAATATATAAGAGATTTTTGGGGAGTCACAACTCCACCACCTAAAATAAAATTTCGGCCTCGAAATTTTACCTGATCAGAACAGATAAGGATACTGCTATCGCATCGCATCCTCAGACTCCCATGTGGCCTCCTCAGAGCTATGATTACACCAAAGAACCTTAACCAGTGGGATGGATTTTCTCCTCAGAATCTTTACGTCGCGATCTAATATTTGAACCGGCTCCTCTTCGAAAGTCAGATCTGGTCTAACCTCGATCTCCTCCACTGGAACAATATGCGTTGGATTAGAGCGGTAGCGCCTCAACATTGAGACGTGGAATACATCATGAATCTGATCTAGCTTCGGAGGTAACTCCAACTGGTAGCAACTGGTCCTACACGCTTCAGAATACGATAAGGCCCAATGAATCTAGGGTTCAACTTGCCATTACAACCAAATCTCAGTACCTTCTTCCATGGCAAGACCTTAAAGAAAACGAAGTCTCCCACAGAATACTCAATTTCACACCACTTCAGGTCTGCGTAGGATTTCTGCCTATCAGCTACTGCTTTTAGTCGGCCTCAAATTAGTCTAACTTTATCCTCTGTATCAGAAACCAGTTCAGGGCCCAGAATAAGCCGCTCGCCCAACTCAGTCCAACATGAAGGTGTACGACACCTACGACCATATAATGCCTCGTACGGTGCCATCTGAATGCTAGACTGATAGATGCTGTTATAAGCAAACTCTGCTAGTGGCAGGTAATCCTCCCAACTGCCTCAGAAGTTAATCACACAACTTCTCAACATGTCCTCCAGTATCTAAATCACCCTCTTAGATTGACCATCTGTTTGAGGATGGAACGCAGTATTAAGTCCAACCTTGTACCTAGAGCCTCATGTAGCTTCTTCCAGAACCGAGACGTGAAACGAGGATCCGTATCAGATATTATCGTAATCGGTACCCCATGTAGTCTCACTATATCAGAGACTTACAGCTTAACCAGCTTCTGCAGAGAGTAGTCAGTACGAACTGGTATGAAATGGTCGGACTTGGTCAATCGATCCACGATGACCCATACTGAATCCTTCTTAGTGTGTGTGAGGGGTAACCCACTAACGAAGTCCATATTCACTCGCTCCCACTTCCAAAATGGAATCTTAACTAGCTGAAGCAACTTGAAGGTAACTGATGCTTAGCCTTAACTTGCTGACATGTCAGACATTTACCCACAGAATCTGTAACCTTACGCTTAAGACCTAGCCACCAATATAACCTCATAACTTAAACTATTTCCATTAAGCCAACAATAAATGATCTCTAAATATGTTGCTTACCCCAACTGTTCTGAACGATGAAAACTACTATCCCGCAGGAAAACCCCGCTTGTTGCAATTTGTTGCTACCAAAACAAAATTCGACACAACGGAGAGTTAGGAACCTCTAAAAAATAATAAGTGAAAACTTCTCCAAATCAAGTGAGGCATAGCCCTCTTACCAAAAGACTTACCCACCGACGCAACCAACATTGAAAAGACAGAAGACTAATTAAGAAAGAATCGAAGGAAAAGAGAGAATAAGGGAGAGTTTCGGTAGAAACAAGGAGAAGCAATCACCAATAGAGAAGAGAAGGGATTTCGACAGCAACACAGGGAGATTGAAGTCAAGAGAAAACAAAAAAAAAGAGTTGGGAAAAAAAGGGACAGAATTCAGCTATGGAGGCAGATAGAAAAAAGCAAAAAGGAAAGATGGTAGAGGAGGGAGAGAGTAACGTCAGTGTCACATCCCCAAACCCGACCCATTCACTACGACCGAATCTGGTTATGTCACTGCGGAAAGACGGTTGAAAAAAAAGTTTTTGTCTTAGAATAAAACATTATAGTTTGTTGACTTCTGAAAAACATATCCATTTAAACTTATGAATAAAACTTTATTATTAAAAACATGTTCATTTTAAAACTTTAATACATATAAACTAATTTGAATAAGTAGGGTGCAAACCATAAAATCCTCCACTTAATAGCTTAAAACATGCCACCATTAAGATAATACCAAATATAATAAAATGGCCTTTATTACAACCCAATACTTAAAATGAAATACTTATCAAAGTCATGCATAAAATAATTAAACATGATCCTCGGCATGGGCCACCTTGTCCTCTCCGAACCCGGTCCAGCTCTACGCATCACCTGAAAAAGTTAAAGGAAAAAGGTGAGTCACCAAGACTCAGTGTGCAACCCTTTTTCCCGGATTAGTAAAATATCATACACAATCATAACAAGCTTATCATGCATCCAATTAATATGCACCCAACCTAGCCATCCACAACACCTTCCTCTACCCCGTGTGGTACCAAACCACTGGTGGTGCCAAACCACTGGTGTCCCAAAGACACAATAATCATCAATGTGGTGCCAAACCACTGGTGTCCCAAAGACACAATATCCGTCAATGTGGTGCCAAACCACTGGTGTCCCAAAGGCACGAATGTGATACCAAATCACTGGTGACCGAAGTCACGAATCAAATGATGGGGCCAACCCATCGTGTGATACCAAATCACTGGAGTCAATCCCTCAATACCGCCTTGTGGGGCCAACCCACTGTGGTGCGAAACCACGGGGACGAGACGCTGAGGTGCCAAACCTCTGGTGACCCAAAGTCACAAGTTGTGTTACCAAAACACTGGTGCCCGTCGGCACGAATATCACTGCCCCCTCCACTCGTCAACCCATAACCATCAATGATATGCATTTTTTTTAACAGACAAATGCTTGTTTACAACATACTTAAGATTTATCATCAACCAATCAATATAGCATATATCAGATCCATCATGCTTACCAAAAGCATCTGAAAGAAAACTCATAACAGGGACTTACCTGACCCCTTGCCTAATACCTTAATGGTATTAATCCACCTTTTCATGGATCCAAACAACACACAATATAGTACGCACATATATTAATAGAAAAGTGTGTGAGTACACACAATATAGTAAGCACATATATCAATAGGAAAGTGTGTAAGTACACACCTGCAAGCCTTAACCGAAGAACCAACTAAGACCCTTGATAACCTCGACACCCTCTGCTCCTAAAATCGGCCAAAACCGGAGATTAGCACCCTAGGCCATTCGGCCAAAACCAAATAAACCAAAGGGTTAACGTTTAACCCTTACCTTACCCTTGATTTGGTTTCCTACCAAATCCCGAACCAAGCGATGGTTCCTCTGACACTCGGTCTTCCTCTAAAACACAAACAATTAATCTCATAAACCTTAGGCTTAACAAAACTAAAGAATGAACCATCGACCAACTTCTTACCACCACTTACCCAAAGATTAACAGAGTAGGAAGACTCCTCTTGTTTGCTTCCAAAATCCAAAGGTCCTATAACGAGATGATTAAACAAACGGTTCACTCCTTTCAACCAAAACCAACATAGGCTTTAACCAAACCGAAACCAACATAGCACTAGAGAGGAGAGAAATGGCCATTTGGCCAAACACTTACCCAACACCAACCAATATTCGGCCAATACAACCACTAGGAGAAGGGAGAGATTCGGCTAAGTTATAAACAATAGACAAGAGAAATCGGCCTTAGGTGTTTAACACTCCTATTTTCGGCTTTGTGAGAAAAGAGAAAGAAAGAATATAGATGAGAAGAAATGAAGGTTACGGCAATGGGGTTTGAGAGGAGAAAAAGAAAGTTTGAGAGAGCAAGTTGAGAGGGTTTCGGCACACAAAAGAAATGGAGAAGAGAAATGGAGAAAACAATGGAAGAATTCGGTTTTGAAGCAGGTGAGAGTTTCGGCACAAGTGTTTAAAGAGAAATGAATGGAAATATGAGAAGTGGAAGGTAACTAGTTTCGGCTTAACACAAATGAAAATGAAAAGGAAATGGGAGAGGCATTCGGCTAACAATAAGAATTAAAAGACACAAAGTACTTTCGGCAAAGGTATGGTTGCTAGGGGTTTTTGGTATAAAATGAAAAACAAAGAGACACTTATGAAAATTTGGCTTTGGCAACTAAACACAAGCTGGCCGAAAATCACCCAAAAATGCCTAAGAAAAACGGCATTCTCCCTCCTTAACACCTCCAAAAACCGGCCACACCCCCACTTGAAGACTCTAACAATTGGCCACCTCCTAGAAGCTCTCCAAGCCACTAGTTCAAACTAGTTTGAACTAGTCAAATCCCACAATTCACTCCTTGCCATCCATTCAACCTATTGACTTGGTCCAAGGCAGAGTTTGAACTGCCTACAACCTCTCCTCTCCTTGGCGTCAAAAAGAAAGACAAAAGGTGGCCACTCCGCAGCTTGAACACAGGACCTCCCCCTGCAAGTGGCGTCACACTCTCAATCCCTTAGTGGCGCCTATCCTGCCACTCCACCAGCTCATCTCTTGTGCTAAAATCCACCAAATAATTCTCTTAAGACCCCCAAAAGCCAAGCTCCCTTTTAACCATTAAAAACCAAAAATTTCCTAAGGCCTTCCCTACCTTCCAGGGTTTTAAAGCATGTGAATTATAACTATTCAGAGATGTGCTTTAGTTAGTAATGCCTTGTAACCCTAATCTAGCGACGGATACGGGTTAGGGTTGTTACACCCTAAGTACCACCTTTGAAGAGGGCGTCGAGCTAGGCCAAGGAGCCAAGCCAAAAAGGTCAGAGTTGTGGGAATCGCTCGAAGTTAGCCAGTTGATCCATTCGAAGAAGCCGGAATTCCACTCAAGACGGCGGATTTCTCCTTCAATTCCTTCAGGGAGTTTTAGGGATTTCTTATGTTTTGTTTTATCTTTTCTCTTCAGATGTTTTCTTTATTTGTTATGAACTAAACCCCTTAGATACCTGAAGGGGATGAAACCTAGATGAATCTTGTTTTTGCTTTCTAAATTATAAGATAAATACTTAGTTTGTTCTTATGTATGCATGCTTAATCCAAATCTAATGTGCTTAGGTGGAGGAGGAATAGACCCTGCTTAAGAGTAGATCAAGCGTAATTAAGCGGAGTTGATCGAACGCCTAGAGATAGGGTTACGAGATTTTGCCGGATTAGGTTGAAACCTAATATGGGAATCCATTGATCGATTTACTGCTATTCTAGGGGGTTATTATAAGAGAACGAGAGTTCCACTAATTAACCTAGGGTTAGACGTTATTCGCCTCGAGAGAGGGTTTAATATACGTTAGGGAGTCCTATGGATCAAACTAAGTGAATAAATCGTATGGTTCAGTGTTAGATAACAAGTGAAGTCTACGTGGATTCTTCCTGAGGGTATCGTCATGATCAACTGAGTTTTTCTTCTAGTTATTTTCCAATTCGTTCTTTTTGTCTTTGTGTTTTTAGCTTAGTAGTGGTTAATTCAGATTAAAGCAACTCCACTTTATTTTAGGTTGAATAATAAAAAGAAAGTTAGTATTAATACTTTTAGTTCCTTTGGGTTCGACAATCCGGACTTTCCTAAGCCATATTACTGTTCGATAGGTACACTTGCCTTTAATCATTGTCAAAGTTAGTTTCCAGGTTCGATCTCATTCTTTATAAATTTTAAAGCTTTGATTTCAGCGATCAGTGATATAGAAGGTACCGTTTGCAGAAATCGTAGGGAAATAAGGCGAAGCCTACAATACATAGAAGAAGAGCAAGACGACGATACTAATACTACCGACGAGATGGCTAATAATAATCCGCTTCCTCCTCTGGTTGCCGCAAATCCGTTGAATCAAAATCCTGCTCCTCGTACTATGTATGATTATGCTAAACCTAATTTAACAGGAATTGAATCCAGTATTGTTAGACCTGATGTTGTTGCAAATAATTTTGAACTGAAACCTAACACTATTCAGATGATTCAGTAATTTGTTCAGTTTGATGGTTTCTAGGATGAGGATCCAAACAATCACTTGGCAAATTTTCTTGAGTTTTGCGACACTTTCAAGATTAATGGCATTTTTGATGATGCCATTCACCTTCGGTTGTTTCCCTTCTTGTTGAGAAACAAAGCTAAACTATGGTTGAACTCATTACCACGATGATCAATCACTACATGGGAACAAATGACCGAAAAATTTTTATTAAAATATTTTTCGCCGACTAAAACGGCTAAGTTGAGGAATGATATCTCTTCTTTTGTGCAGATGGATTTAGAGACACTTTACGATGCATGGGAGATATACAAGGATTTACTAAGAAGGTGCCCTCACCATGGGTTACCCTTGTGGCTACAGGTTCAAACCTTTTACAACGGTGTGAACCCCTCAACTAGGCAGTTGATTGATTCAGCCACCGGTGGAACCCTAAATAATAAAACCCCTAAAGCGGCTTATGAGTTTATAGAGGAGATGTCACTGAATAACTATCAGTGGCAAGTTACAAGGACAAAGCCAACAAATGCTGCTAATGTTTTCAACCTCGACGCAGTAACCATGCTATCAAATCAGGTAGAACTTTTAAGTAAGAAAATTGTGGTTTGTGTGGTTCTTTGCAGGTACATCCAGTGATGCAGTGCGATATGAATGGAGGAGGAATGAATAGTATAGAATATCCATCCTACAACCCTGGCATAGAAAGTGAACAGATGAATTATATGGGTAATAATTCTAGACCTCAAAATAACCCTTATAGTAACACTTATAATCCAGGTTAGAGAAACCACCCCAATTTCTCATGGGGTGGCCAAGGAAATCAGAGACAACAACCCCTCCCAGGCTTTCAACAACAACCCTACCCACAAGAGAAGAAGCTGAACCTTGAGGAGATGCTAACAAAATTCATCACGGTGTTAGAAATTCGTTTCCAAAACACCGAAACAACACCCAAAAATCAGCAAGCATCGATTCAAGGGCTCGAGAACCAATTAGGACAACTTGCTAAGCCGATCTCTGAACGACCACAAGGAAGCTTGCCAAGCAACACTGAAACTAACCCAATGGAGCAACTTCATGTCGTAACTGCTCACAAAAGTGAAGAGTTAGACGAACCAAACCTGCAGCAAGAAAATGTGGTAGAGCAAGGTAAGGTTGAGGTAAGCCATGATAAACCATAACCGGTAATTACATAGTACCAACCTCGTGTGCCATACCCCAATGAGATGAAGAAAGACCGCATAGATGAACAATTCGGTAAATTTCTTAAACTTCTAAAGAAATTACATATTAACTTACCGTCTTTTGAAGCTCTTTCGCAGATGCCTAATTCAAGGAAATTTTTAAAAGAGCTTTTGACAAACAAACGAAAGTTAGATGATACTTTGCATGTGGAGATAAATGCAGTATGCTCAGCAATTTTACAAAATAAACTACCACAAAAGTTAAAAGATCCAGGGAGTTTTACAATTCCGTGCTTAATTGGTAGTTTATCTATTAATAATGCTTTAGCTGATTTAGGGGCAAGCATCAATGTCGTGCCTTATAAAATGTTTAAACAGCTAGGTCTTGGAAAACCTAAACAAATTAGGATGAGCATCCAATTAGCTGATAAAACCATTAGAGTTCCTAAGGGTATAATTGAGGATGTACTAGTGAAAGTTGAAAAATTCATATTCCCAGTAGACTTTGTTGTTTTAGATATGAATGAGGATAATGATGTTCCTTTAATATTAGGACGGCCCTTTTTAACAACTGCTAGGACCATTACCGATGTTGATACAGGGGAAGTAACACTTCGTGTAGGTGATGACATGATTAAACTCAAAGCACGAGATTCTAACAGAATATATAATGATCAAAAGAATACAAGTCCTGTTAATATAAAATAAACTTAACGTTCAATCTTCTTTGCAGGAAATCTCTCAAGAAAAGATAACAGAGCCAGGCTCTAGTGTTCATATTGAGAATACAACTGTTCATGAGGAACAAAGATTACAAATCGATGAGCTGGATTAATGGCGGACACACGTCAAGGAAAAATCGAAAAAACACAAGGAACCAAAGCAAATCCATGTCAAACTTAAGGATGGGACAACCTAATTTAAGATCGGAGATCAGGTATTGTTGGATAAGAAAGACCCTCGAATCACCACTTCGGACCTTAATACAAACGAAGAGATTCCTTTCACAGTATTGAATGTCTTCCCATACGGAACAGTCGAGGTAACTAATCCTACATTTGGCACTTTTAAGGTAAACACACTCGACTTAAACTATATATCGATAACCGAATTGATAGCAAGAATGAGGAGTTTCAACTCTTTAAACCACCATGATTATGTGAATGAAAGGTAAGTCTAGCTTACGACTTTAAACGAGCATTTCTCGGGAGGCAACCCGAGCACTTACCCCACTAACGTCCATATTTTCGATTTTTAGCATCTAACTAATAACTAACCCAGTTAATAAAGCGTAGGTCTCTCTCTCCACACGACCTTACACACAGGCGTGGCCGTAGCCGCGTGGACACTACGAATAGGCACATTGGCGTGGCAGAGACCGTGCGAACCAAGGACGAAAATTCCCCAAAACACGGGCTGCGATAAAATGCCAAGGCCGTGCAATTCGGCCGTGGTCGACACTGAGAAATCTACACAAGCATGCAACACGCCCGTGCTTTTAGGCCGTGGCCGACACTGATTAAGCAAATATGGGCATGGAAACCTTTACACAGGCATGAGAGAAACAAATGAAGTACCACACGACCGTACGATACGGCTGTGTTCACTAACACGCCCATGGAACACAGGTGTGGGCAGCAACCAGGTCCCTGATTCCTATTTAAAACCCCCTTTCTTCTCACTTTCTCCCCAAATTCTTCTTCTCCCAAACCCTAACCACCACACCCCTTTCTTTTTCTATTATCTTTCCCCTTTTATTTTCCTTTCCCCTTTTCCCTCATTCTTTCTTTACACCACCATCCCCATGTCGAAGAAGCGAAAGGACCCTACCACGGTCTCCCCGTGCAAGACCAATCTACATAAGTTCATGCCGGCAGCTTCATTAACTCGACAGGACAAGGACCTTTGAGTCCATCTATTTTTTCTTTTTATCCTATTTTCATATTTAAATTCTTTCTTTTTATCTTTCTTGTCTTTAATTTTTATTAGCATATTTTAATTTCTTTTTATTTCTGGTTGTCTATTATCGAGTAACCATAACTACGTCCATTAATACAACCCCACCTAAAACTTTAGTAATGTCCCCGCAGTTTCAAAAGGTTCAAGGGGCCATTAAGGAACAACCACACCACCGCCGGAGTATCCACCTCCTTTGCTTAACCTTATCCCGTTTCTATTCTTTGACTCCATCTAAAATTCAGGAAGTTTCACGTCTCTCCATATCTTATGATTTTATTACTATATTATAATTATCTATCTTTGTACATTGAGGACAATATACACCTTAAGTGTGGGGAGGTGTCAACAATACTGAATTATATATTGTTCTTAAGTAATTTTCTCATATTACTATTAGAATGATTTATGATTTTCATTGATATGTTTCAGATTAAGTCATAGGTAATTGTGCATTGATGGTTTAAACTTTAAGACATTAGAGAATCAAGCATGATAAGTCTATTTTCAGAATTAAAAATTTATTAGGTTGTTTCTCTAAATTTAAATATTATCTTAAAGTTTGAAGTTTACAAGGTTGACATCAAAAACCATAATTTCTGTGAGATTTTAGGCCTTTTAGAGCATATATCTTTTCTTGCTCACTTTTTTGATTATGAGTGTGTCAACATTGATTTGTTATTCTAGAACTTGCTCTGATTATACATGTCGAGACCACATATTTTATTTGATATACTGAGATGATAAAGGCATATAGGTTTTAACCCACTTACTCCATAAAAAGCCTACCTCCATAATTAACCCCTAGTGAACCCCTTTTAGCCTAATAAACCATTTCTTGACTCACCCATTAATATTAACCCAAAACCAAATTTTTACTTCTCCTCCTTTGACTCCCCTTATGTCAAGATTTGATTTGATCAATTGCCTAACTACTTTCTTTATTTCAGTTGTTAAATACTTACCTATTATTGTATGTTCTTATTCTTAAAAAATGTTGAAAGTATATTCATTATTAGTTGTAACACCCCGGACTCGGCCCATTCACTACGACCGAATTTGAAATGCCATTGCGGAACACATTCGAAAATATTCTTACTTAACAGTAAAAACCGTTAAAAATTTGTTGCCTTCGGTAAAAACATTTTTCGTGATTTGAAATATTCTAAGTAAAAATTAAGTTATTATAAAAATACCGGATTCAAAACTTTAATATGACTTTTGAGATTTAAATAGCTTTTAAAATTAAACTTACAAAATAATATCCCACTTATAAATCCAACATAAACATGACAAAATTCAAATACTTTAAGGCCCTTATTACAACAAATAACTATTCAAAAATATTTAAAATACTGAAATTAATAAATTCTATTATATAATGAAAACAACTTCTTCTGCATGGGCCACCTCGTATCCACTCCAAACCCGGTCCAAGCATCACCTGCGATGTTGATAAAAATTGGGTGAGTCATACAGACTCAGTGTGCAATTATTCTACTGAATTCCACCCACATGTCAAACCATGTATCAACCCATATAACATATATTAATGCAACTTATTCACATGCTTTCACTTATTGGGCTTGGCCCACATTCATATTAATGGAGTTCACATATTGGGCTTGGCCCATAACCATATCACATTCTTATAACAGTGTATTAACAACATGTTTCCACGGCCCATTACCACATTAATCCACATATCATACTGGGCTTGGCCCATTTTCACATTAATCCACATCACATTCTGGGCTTGGCCCATTTCCACATTTATTCATATCACCTGTTGGGCTTGGCCCAATTTCACATATATTCACATACAAAACTATGCAATTATGAAGCCCAACCCAGCCTAAGGTCCATCCTCTACACACCCCCTTATCCAGCCTACCACACACCAGGGGATTATTAAATCACCCTCTCCTTTTTACTCCAATAAGGCAACAAATGCCGTCCACGCGAACTTAATCGCAAATAATCCACAACGCGACCTCAGTCAGTGTCAATCCACGATGTAGCCGTAGCTAACATCAAAACCACGATGAGCACAAAGTCATCAATAACCACGATATGGCACATAGCCTATATCAATTACAATGAGGCACAGAGCCATTCATCAAACCTCGTACTCGAAGTACACCCTGTCCTTCTTTCATATCATATCCCACCCATGCACATGCAACATAAAATAATGCCATGTTAATGCATGTACATGTTATTTAGCATATTATCACATATTCATAACAATAGTCACATATTCATCAAATTTGGTACTTACCAGTTTATTGACATACCCCTTGAGGGTATCCATATCACAATTTCCACTGCACTAGTTAGCACATTCATAACACATACAGATATCACATACAATCATAAATCCCGGAAAACGGTAGGCTAACTACACACCTGATTACTTGTAGAACTACGCTTTCGAAATCGACGCTATCACTAATTGATACTACGGCTATCTGCCTACTTTGTTGTTCTGACGCTGGCCCACTCCCTGGTGGCCAATCCCGAACTGCAGAAACTGCTCTCCTCTTAAACTTAGGAATAGGGACTATTCCTTGTTCTCCTTGACTGGCACTCGAATCCATTAATGATATCTTAATCAGAAACATTCGCTTAAACACTAATACTTTAATCCAAATATATCGAATCGAATCTACGCTTACCAAATCCCGAAAAGTCACTCCTTGCCTTTGAACTGTCGAAATCCCTATATGAACTAACTGTTAGAAACGGCTAACTTTAATAACCAATAAGACTTATGGCCGCATTGCACATATCACCTTACCTCTATAATGAACCGATTGGATAACTTGCACCAAAAGAAATCGACGACACCTCCCCCCTTTGATCACTGAGAGATTCGGCCACAAGAGAGAACTAAATCAAGGTTTCGGCTAACACCCACATAAAAGAAAGAGCTTGAACAAAAGATGTAGGTTCGGCCAAACTAGCAAATAGAGAAGAAGAAGAGTTTGAAGAACTTTGGCTATGGTGACAAGGAGGGTTCGGTCTTAGCAAAATAAAAGTGCAAAAGAGAGGTAGAAACAGCTTAGGAGAATTCGGCCAAAGACTAAAAGAGAAAGAAAAAGAGAATGGGTGCTTATTAAAAGAAGAATTCGGCACTTAATCCCCCTAATTGACCAAAAATTATCAACCCAAGGAGATCCAAATTTGACTACTACCTCCATTCCTTATCAAATCCCATAATAATCTCCTATTATCACTTCATTTAATAATTAAAAAAAAATAAACACAACAATTATCCTTCACCAAGTTCCTATTTTATCTCTTAATCACTTAATAAAAATAAAATAAAACACTAATTTATCACCTCATTTATCTCTTATCTACCTATCTAAAATAAATAAAATAAACAAATAAAATAACATTTATCCTACCTTAGCCGAAAATTAATAGGAGAATTAAGCCAAATCCTTATCCAATTGAAATTCCATGTGCCGTCCAATTTCTTCCAACTCTACCTTGACGCAAAAGCAAAATAAAACATTCCCCTTGCTGCTCACAAGCCTTGAACCCGAGACCTGTTGAAGCCTTTGGACGCAAGCTACAGATAACGCCCCAGGCCACTTTGCCAAGGCGTTTTTTTGTGACATACACTCCCCAGAATTTCTTTTAAAACCTCCTTCCCTAGCTCCCCCTTGTCTTAACGCCAAAGGCAAAATAAAAACACGCCTCCCTGCTGACAACCAGACTCGAACCAAAGCCCTTGCTCAAGGCCTTAAGTAGCGCCTTGCAGCCACTTTACCAGGCCAACCCTTGTGTCATAAATCCCTCACGAATTTCCCTTAAAGCCTCCTTAGCCCAATTCCCCCTTTTGACGCAAAAATAAAAGTCTCAAATGCGTCCCACGTTGCTCGAACCTCTTCCCTCCTGCACTCCCTTTGAACGCAAACTCCCCAGCACTCCAGGTGGCGTCCCTTGCCACTTTGCTGCTAGCTCTTTTGTGCCACAAACTCCCCACAATTTCTCTTAAAGACTCCTTAGCCTAGTTCCCATTGTCTTAGCGCCAAAGGCAAAATAAAATTACACTACTTGCTGCCAAGGTGATTCGAATCAAGGCCCTTCCTCACTGCTCCTGGCGTCCTGCTCCAAGGCCCTAAGTGGCGCATTCCAGCCACTTTACCAAGGTGATTTCTATGCCCAAAAATGCCTACAAATTTCTTTTAAGACCTCCCTGTCCTTGCCCCCTTACTAACTCAAAATCCAAAAATTTTCCAATGCATTCCCTTTTAATCCTAGGGTTTTAAGAACCCCTAAAACACATCCAAACCACTCACTAAGCCTACTAACTCATGAATTATGCACCAAATGCATAGCCCCTAATTTAGGATATTACAGTTCTACCCTCCTTAAAATAATTTCATCCTCGAAATTACTTACTATCGAACAATCGTGCCTCCTTAACTCGTCACACTACTCTACCGCTGCGCACTCTAATTTCAACAAAACTAACACATTTCTTAGATACTATCTCAAGGTTCCAAACACTTCATTATCCTTATAGGAAAGAGCTAATCCTATAACAAACAAGGAAATAAAAAGATCCCAGGAATAGGGAACATACCCGGTCCAACTTCCTCCTTGCTATGACTGATTGCCTAAGCCAACCTTGCTTGCCTTGCATCTGAACCTTCAGCATCACCGTTTGGTGTTCCACGACCTTGACCTCGAGCCCTATCCATCACTTGAGGAAATTTCTTAACCAAATGAGCCTTAGATCCACACTTGAAACATGCCTTACTATTTCCCTAACATTCTCCTACATGAGCTCTTCCACACTAAGTACATGAACGACTCCGATTCTCAGCGACTAGTATAGGTGCACGCACAGGATTCTCAATCCTTGGCCTTTTCTGAAAATCTCCAGATGACTCTGACGATCCAAAGCTCCTCTTATTCTGGTTCTTATTCTTTTCTCGGTTCTGTCTCACAGTCCTCTTAACTTCTTCAGCTATCCGAGCTTTCTCCACTAGAATATCAAAGTCTCTTTCTCTTTGCGGAGCGATCAACACTCGCAGCTCATCCCTCAATCCATCTTCAAATCGAACACACCTTTCGTAATCAGTAGCCACAATTCCCTTAGCATACTGACTTAACCGCACAAATTCTGCTTCATACTCCGCTACCGACATACTTCCTTGTACCAAATTTAAAAACGCCTTCCTTTGCGAGTCCAAATAACTAGCTCCAACATACTTTCCTTCGAACTTAACCTTGAAATATCCCCAATCCACTCGATCTGCAGGGGTACCTTGCTTGACAGTGAGCCACCATCGATAAGCTTCATCCCGGAGCAACGAGACAGCACCTTTCAGCTTTTCTTCAGCAGTTAAATCCAAATCATCCATAATCCTTTCCACTGCTTCTAGCCAATACTCCGCTACATTCGGAGCTACCCCAGATACTCCTCTAAAAATCTTGGCTCCGTTTGACTTAAGTCTTTCTGGCACTGATTTCCGAGCTCCACTGCCCACACTAGCTCCTGCGACTCGCTCTAGCACTCGCAGCATAGCTAACGGTACTGCGTCATCTCCTCCTGTCTGATCTTGATCCTCCGCGCCCACTGCTGACGGCGGCACATCACTTTCTGACCCATGGCCAGACCCTACCGGTTCCGATACTGTCACTCTACCTTGACCACGTCCACTAGAACTCATTTCTAACGTCGCGATTTAATCTGATTAGAAAGTTTTATGCATTAGTACTTTGTTCCACTGTTTATCCGCGAACAGTTTTATGAAAAGAAGTTTAATAGTGGTTGATACGGGTCGGCTCGGGGTGAGTCGAAACGTATACGGGTTGCCCAATCGTCTACGAGGAGGGAATAATGGAAAATAATTCGAAAAATATAAATGAGTTTGCGGAAGCTTTAAGTAAATAAATAGGAGTTGGTTCGGTTTGATAAAATAAAAAAATAAAATAAATAAAAATGATAATTGGATGGAGATGGATAAAAGAACTTAAACAAGAATCGATTCAACACTAAAGAGTGTCACCCCGGGTTCTATAATGTTTAAGGTGGAAAATGGTAATCGAAGATGGAAATGGAAATACGAACTTAACTTAAGAAAGATTCAACACTATATAACAGTGTCACCCCGTTTCTTATATCGTTAAGGTGGATAGATGGAGATAGGTTGATGAACGCCACACCAAACGAAATTTGGTGATAAGTTCAAACAAGTCGAAGACGCCACAAGCAAGCTTGATAAGTCTAACGAAACTTGTACGAAAATGAAGAGGAGATAAACTCACTCATAAAATTTCATTGAAGTCTGAATTGTGTCAAATGAGAATTACATAGCCTTTTTATAGGCTGAACAAAGGCTAGCCAAATAGTCTTCTAATCTTGCCTCTTAACCCTTAAGCTTTTGAAAGGGCACCAGCAACCTTTAACCCTTAACCCTTGAGTTTTTGAAGAGGCACCTAACAACCTTTTAACCCTTAAGTTTTTTGAAAAGACACTAGTAACCTTGTCCCTTAACCCTTAGGTTTTTGAAAGGGCATCAGCAACCTTGTCCCTTCATGTTCACCAAAAGGCACCTGGCAACTTTGTCTCTTCATGTTTACCAAAAGGCATTGGGCTAGTTGAATGCCGAATGAAGATGAACTAAGCTAACACGACTAAATCAGCTTGAAGAAAGGTGCGAATCAAGCTAATTGAGCATGAAGCTGGGAAGCAGTTTAATGTAGAAAAGCCAAGAGATGACCAAGATATGTTGGAGGAGGTAACAATTGTGGGGGAGCCAACTATAGTTGATTTTCCAACATCTTATAGAGCTAAATAATTATACAGACAAGGGCTCGTCTCAGTTAGTATACTTTGTAAAACACTGGAAATATAAGCAAGCAAATGTCGTTCGTCTTCTTAGAGAAGAATTTGACAATCTAAGCAGGCAAAGGCAGGAATCTGAGCTCAAGAGGATTGAAGTTTGAATATTGAGTTGCTCTGGGCGTGCTCGTATCAGTGGTTCTTTCGATCAATCAAAGTCTTAGTTCAAGTTCACTATTCTAATTCAGAAAATCACATTCACATTCATTCATCAATAACATTCAATCACACTTCCATGGGCATTTTCGACCATTCCCAACCCAGGGGTAATTTCGTCATTTTCCCTACAGGGTATTTTGGTAATAAATTGAGGTCACTCCAAAAATAATCTTTACAAATCAAGGCATTTCGAAATTCTCAAAACTCAAGGGAATTTTGAAAATATTTTTCAAATCGAAGGTATCGCAAAAATTTTGGTAATTATCAGGATCAATTCGAAAATATTTTAGAAATCAAAGGTATTTCAGAATTCACAAAACCTCGGGGGTTATCTTGAAAATTTGTTTTCCAGATCAAAGGTGTTGCAAAAATTTCAGAAATCGGAGTTATTTTGGTAATTTTGGAAGTCAGCGGCATTTTAGTAATTTTCCCAAATCAGAGTATCTTAAATTTTTGCAAAACAGGGTTTTTGAATATTTTTGCAAAGTAAGAAAATTTTATTAAAATCGGTGGTAATATGGTAATAAAAATTTTCCGAGTCAGGGCATTTTAGAAATTTTACCACCAGGGGTATTTTAGTAATTTGGCAAACCGGAAAAATTTTTCGAGAAATTTTCAAAATAGATTTTGTTACAAATCGAAGGGGTAATTTAAGGATTTTAAAAACTAAGGTGTTTATAAAACTGCATGGCTATTCCCTTTCGGGTTTTAATTTTCGGATTTAGCCCGTGAATAAGTCCTCTTGGTTAGGGTGAACCGTAGCTACGCACCAGGTAGGATTCGAGTAAAGAGGAGGTGAGTCGCTAGGACTGCTTAAATACCAAGCTCCTACCGAATCCACTCCTAGACATGCGCACAATGGTTGCCACACCTTAACTCGGTGACTTAGTTCACAGGTTTGTTCAGTTATCCTTAAGTCTTATGCATATGTTTGAGTGCACTAGCCCTAGGGTTCAATAGCCCTAATCTTCTAATCTACGAGCCCAACTAAGCCCATAACATTCACATATATAAATCACTTCAATAGCCAGGGGTACTTACCTAGCGGACTTCGGGTTGGAGATATAGGTGCCATGCCAGAATAACCTGAAAAATCATTCATAAAAGTCCATATTTTTGAAAAGCCCATTTTGAAAAATGTTTTTGGACCCAAAATCCTCAAAGCCGAGTTTTGAACCGGGCTCTGATACCAAACTGTAACACCCCGGACCCGGCCCATTCACTACGATCGAATTTGAAATGCCACTGTGGAACACATTCGAAAATATTCTTACTTAACAGTAAAAACCGTTAAAAATTTGTTGCATTCGGTAAAAACATTTTTCGTGGTTTGAAATATTCTAAGTAAAAATTAAGTTATTATAAAAATACCAGATTCAAAACTTTAATATGACTTTTGAGATTTAAATAGCTTTTAAAATTAAACTTACAAAATAATATCCCACTTATAAATCCAACATAAACATGACAAAATTCAAATACTTTAAGGCCCTTATTACAACAAATAACTAAAATATTTAAAATACTGAAATTAATAAATTCTATTATATAATGAAAACAACTTCTTCTGCATGGGCCACCTCGTATCCACTCCAAACCCGGTCCAAGCATCACCTGCGATGTTGATAAAAATTGGGTGAGTCATACAGACTCAGTGTGCAATTATTCTACTGAATTCCACCCACATGTCAAACCATGTATCAACCCATATAACATATATTAATGCAACTTATTCACATGCTTTCACTTATTGGGCTTGGCCCACATTCATATTAATGGAGTTCACATATTGGGCTTGGCCCATAACCATATCACATTCTTATAACAGTGTATTAACCACATGTTTCCACATACTGGGCTTGGCCCATTACCACATTAATCCACATATCATACTGGGCTTGGCCCATTTTCACATTAATCCACATCAAATTCTGGGCTTGGCCCATTTCCACATTTATTCATATCACCTGTTGGGCTTGGCCCAATTTCACATATATTCACATACAAAATTATGCAATAATGAAGCCCAACCCAGCCTAAGGTCCATCCTCTACACACCCCCTTATCCAGCCTACCACACACCAGGGGATTATTAAATCACCCTCTCCTTTTTACTCCAATAAGGCAACAAATGCCGTCCACGCAAACTTAATCGCAAATAATCCACAACGCGACCTCAGTCAGCGTCAATCCACGATGCAGCCGTAGCTAACATCAAAACCACGATGAGCACAAAGTCATCAATAACCACGATATGGCACATAGCCTATATCAATTACGATGAGGCACAGAGCCATTCATCAAACCACGTACTCGAAGTACACCCTGCCCTTCTTTCATGTCATATCCCACCCATGAACATGCAACATAAAATAATGCCATGTTAATGCATGTACATGTTATGTAGCATATTATCACATATTCATAACAATAGTCACATATTCATCAGATTTGGTACTTACCAGTTTATTGACATACCCCTTGAGGGTATCCATATCACAATTTCCACTGCACTAGTTAGCACATTCATAACACATACAGATATCACATACAATCATAAATCCCAGAAAACGGTAGGCTAACTACACACCTGATTACTTGTAGAACTACGCTTTCAAAATCGACGCTATCACTAATTGATACTACGGCTATCTGCCTACTTTGTTGTTCTGACGCTGGCCCACACCCTGGTGGCCAATCTCGAGCTGCAGAAACTGCTCTCCTCTTAAACTTAGGAATAGGGACTATTCCTTGTCCTCCTTGACTGGCACTCGAATCCATTAATGATATCTTAATCAGAAACATTCGGTTAACCACTAATACTTTAATCCAAATATATCGAATCGAATCTGCACTTACCAAATCCCGAAAAGTCACTCCTTGCCTTTGAACTGTCGAAATCCCTATATGAACTAATTGTTAGAAACGACTAACTTTAATAACCAATAAGACTTATGGCCGCATTGCACATATCACCTTACCTCTATAATGAACCGATTGGATAACTTGCACCAAAAGAAATCGATGACACCTCCCCCCTTTGATCACTAAGAGATTCGGCCACAGGAGAGAACTAAATCAAGGTTTCGGCTAACACCCACACAAAAGAAAGGGCTTGAACAAAAGATGTAGGTTCGGCCAAACTAGCAAATAGAGAAGAAGAAGAGTTTGAAGAACTTTGGCTATGGTGACAAGGAGGGTTCGGTCTTAGCAAAATAAAAGAGCAAAAGAGAGGTAGAAACAGCTTAGGAGAATTCGGCCAAAGACTAAAAGAGAAAGAAAAATAGAATGGGTGCTTATTAAAAGAAGAATTCGGCACTTAATCCCCCTAATTGACCGAAAATTATCAACCCAAGGAGATCCAAATTTGACTACTACCTCCATTCCTTATCAAATCCCATAATAATCTCCTATTATCACTTCATTTAATAATTAAAAAAAAAATAAACACAACAATTATCCTTCACCAAATTCCTATTTTATCTCTTAATCACTTATTAAAAATAAAATAAAACACTAATTTATCACCTCATTTATCTCTTATCTACCTATCTAAAATAAATAAAATAAACAAATAAAATAACATTTATCCTACCTTAGCCGAAAATTAATAGGAGAATTAAGCCAAATCCTTATCCAATTGAAATTCCATGTGCCGTCCAATTTCTTCCAACTCTACCTTGATGCAAAAGCAAAATAAAACATTCCCCTTGCTGCTCACAAGCCTCGAACCCGAGACCTGTTGGAGCCTTTGGACGCAAGCTGCAGATAACGCTCCAGGCCACTTTGCCAAGGCGTTTTTTTGTGACATACACTCCCCAGAATTTCTTTTAAAACCTCCTTCCCTAGCTCCCCCTTGTCTTAACGCCAAAGGCAAAATAAAAACACGCCTCCCTACTGACAACCAGACTCGAACCAAAGCCCTTGATCAAGGCCTTAAGTAGCGCCTTGCAGCCACTTTACCAAGCCAACCCTTGTGTCATAAATCCCTCACGAATTTCCCTTAAAGCCTCCTTAGCCCAATTCCCCCTTTTGATGCAAAAATAAAAGTCTCTAATGCGTCCCACGTTGCTCGAACCTCTTCCCTCCTGCACTCCCTTTGACGCAAACTCCCCAGCACTCCAGGTGGTGTCCCTTGCCACTTTGCTGCTAGCTCTTTTGTGCCACAAACTCCCCACAATTTCTCTTAAAGACTCCTTAGCCTAGTTCCCCTTGTCTTAGCGCCAAAGGCAAAATAAAATTACACTACTTGCTGCCAAGGTGATTCGAACCAAGGCCCTTCCTCACTGCTCCTGGCGTCCTGCTCCAAGGCCCTAAGTGGCGCATTCCAGCCACTTTACCAAGGTGATTTCTATGCCCAAAAATGCCTACAAATTTCCTTTAAGACCTCCCTAGCCTTGCTCCCCTTACTAACTCAAAATCTAAAAATTTTCCACTGCATTCCCTTTTAACCTTGGGGTTTTAAGAACCCCTAAAACACATCCAAACCACTCACTGAGCCTACTAACTCATGAATTATGGACCAAATGCATAGCCCCTAATTTAGGATATTACATTAGTTCTATGTTTTATGAGCTTAAACGGTTAATTTCACATCTTTAGAAGAAGCTCGTGTTATTAATGTAATTATTCATTATTAGTTCATTATTTCTAGTTAGGTAATTTGTCAATTCAATCTCGATTCTAACCTTCTAATTTAGCCTTTATCCGCACCTTTAACCTAAGCCCCATTACAACCCTTTTTAAGACCTTTTGATTTGTGTATAATCTCATTTTATAGTGGTGGAGATTTGATTTTCATGCAAGCCTATGGGATTAACTTTTCATGTTCGACTTTTGAGTACTTAATTTGAACCTTAAACACTTTGAGTGATTTGAGTGAATCTTTAGTGAGGATGTAAATTCTTGTCGATTTTGAATTAGAGGTAATTATTTAATAAGGGGAAACACCTATGTTTTCATGCTATAAAAATTTATGACTTAGATTGTTTGAATCTCTAGTACTCTTTTAGTTAAATTATCAATGTATGAATTATCTATGAATTATGATGAAACATTATTAATAAGAATTATGAATTAAGAAAGTTAATTTTAACTGAGAGTTAAGGATTTTGCTTGAGGACAAGCAAAGGCTTAAGTGTGGGGATATTTGATAAACCATAATTTACACATATTTTAACCCTCATGCTTGGCATAATTTTGGATGATTTTTCATTGATTTTGATGAATTTGATGCTCCTAATCTCTTAGTTTCATGTTTTATACTCAGGAGAGCTTAAGGAGTAGAAAAGATCGAGAAACGGGCCAAAAAGGGACAAAATGGGCCTATGCTGTAATATCCTTAAGTCGGGGTCTCTGCATTTTGTATGAGTTTGCTTGTGATGGTATGTCCGCTGTGTTGGTTTGATATGTTTTGGGGTCTAGGCATGACCTCGGGTTAGTCCTGGGTCATGGCCAAAATTTTTGTTTTAGCCCTTAAGAGGTAGGAGCTAGGTGAGTCTAGTGTTAAAAGAATTTAATGGAAGAGTTAGACACAACAATATCTGTGGGAAAAATGGCAAGGAGGCGCCACTTCGGCACCAAGGAGTTGACGCCTCATGCAGGGAGGGAGTGCCTGTGTTCGAGCAGCAGGAATTGCACTCCCTGCTATTTCTTTTTGACGCCACAAGCTAGAGGAGGAGTGCTCGGGTGGGACTCTTTGGAATGGATGAGGGGGAGAAAATTTAGGAGTTTTGACTCGTTCAAACAGTTTTGAATTGATGGAGGGGAGCAAATTTAGGAATTTGAATGTGTTCAAACTTATTTGAGGAGTGTTGGCCGAATAAGGGACATTGAGCAAGGGATGCTATCGGTTTGGGGAGTTGTTGGTGTGGCCGAATGTCAATAGGGGTTAAGGGGGGTGGTTCGGCTAGCTTAGAGGTCTCCTTTGCATTTTGTGCTTAGAACCGAAACACCAGAGTGCATCTTCTTTCCTTTCTTTTTCTTTGGCAACCTTTGTATTGGCCGAATCTTTTGTACACTATTTGTGAGTAGCCGAAACTTCTGTAGATATTCTCCTCTTCTCTTTTCGGTTCACCTTTGTTAGCTTCTCAGTGCTGAAATCACCTTGGCACTTCTTCTTCTCTTATTCTTGATCAAAGCAAAAATTAAGAACCCCTCCCTCACTTGTCATCTTTTCTCCTCTCCTTCAAAATACCTTGTGCCGAAATATCTACCACCCTCTCCTGGTCGAATCCCCTCTCTTCCATCTCGTCTTTCTCTTTACCTTTAACACCTTCAAAAGCCGAATCATAATCCCATCTTCTTCCATCTTTTCTATTTGATTTCAAAAGCTGGAAGCTTGTTGTTTTCTTGCGGATTATCAAAGAGACTTGGCCGAATACCCTTAGCCTCATTCTCTTCTTTTCTCACGTAATCTAGCCTTTTATTGAACTGCCGAAATTAAGTTCTCTTCTTCTTGGGAGTCATAGCCGATTCACTTGGTAAGTGTTATTTTGTTTCTCTTCTTGATTAATTCGGGCAGTGACCGAAATTTCCCTCTCCTCTATCTTCTCTGTCCATTTAATATCTAAGTATCAAAAACTCTGTTCTTGTCCTTTGAAGGGAGCTGAAATCTTTAAGATCATTTAGGGGTGCCGTACATTGGTGTTTGATTAGCCGAATCTATCATTAAGGTAAGAGTGTGGCAACTCTTTTCTTCTTTCAGGATTTATGCCATGGCCGAATGGCCCTATGATTCATATTGATGGGTTAAGGCCGATTGTAGAGAGGAGTGCAGTCTAACGCTGTGGGTCTTCGGGATTTGGCTAAGTGATCTAGTGTGGCCGATTGTAAGGGGGATCATCACGTGGTTCGAGATTTGGTTGGTAACCAAATCGGCGTAAGGAGCAGTGAGGGCATACGTTTCGGGATCTCGTAGTATCACGTAGCTTCGTAATTTCTCATTAAACTTACGTATAGTCAGGTGTGTAAAACACTTACACACTTTATTAGTATAACATGTATATTATGTTACCGTTATAACTATTGAATCAGTGAATGTGCCTTACGGGCATGAGCTTGGAAACCGGGTAAGTCCCCTGTTATGTGATTTACGATATATGTATATGCATGTTATGTTAAATGCTATGCTATGCTTTACTGCATGATACATGATATTATGATATGGATGATATGAGCATGATGATGGGATTGATGAGAGGAGGGGGGATGATTCATTTTGGACTGTCACCAGTGGTTTTGACCACAAGATGGGTTGGCCCCATCAGTTGATTTGTGACTACGGTCACCAGTGGTTTTGACCACACTATTGATATGATTTGTGACTAAGTCCCAGTGGTTTTGACCACCAGTGGTTTTGACCACACGATTGATATTTGTGACTACGTTCACCAGTGGTTTTGAACACATATGGATATTGTGACTCGTCCCAGTGGTTTGGTACCACAGTGGGTTGGCACCACGTGATATATTACGGGATTGTCATCAGTGGTTTTGACCACACGATGGGTTGGCCCCATCACCTGATATTTGTGACTTCGGTCACCAGTGGTTTTGACCACACGGGGTAGTTAAAGGAGATTAGATGGATAGGTTATGGGGTGCATGATTTGCATGTTTGCTGATGATCTGTGTACGTGCATGAACTATCGGGTTGGGGATTTATACATTGAGTCTCGGTGACTCACCCCTTCCCTTATATTTTGCAGATGAGGCATAGATCGCGGATATGGAGCCGGGGAGGACTCGGGGTGGCCATGCATCTTAGTTGGGTTTTGACTTTAAACTGCTATTCATTTTTATTAGCTTTCCTTAAATTTTGTTTTGGTTTTGTAATAAGGCCGCAAGTTTATTTTGGGTTTTTATTCTTACTTACTTTTATTGTGTTTATATTTTACGAGTTGGATTTATAAATGTGACAAAATTAACTGGTAAAGAAGCAATGTTTTCCAAATTATATCTTTTCGGGTTTTCAAACGTTACCATCGAGTAATAAAGTTCACATAGTAATAAGGTAACTTGGATATCTTTACAACTGTAAATGTCAAACAACTTCGGAAGCAAGTGGTTTAACTCGAATATACGCATTACACTCAGTTTTGAACAAGTAACGTTTTCTTATAAAATTTGTAACAACAAAGTAGATTATCGAGCATGAGTTTCTTTTAACAATCATCACCCGATTTCAATATCATCTTAACAAGGATCTTCAAATTATTTGAAGAAGGGTTTTCTAGGAAAATTACTCGACAAACTTATGATTTCAAAATGTTTTCCCTACGTGACATACCAGATTCGGTCGTGGTGTGTTGACCGGATTTGGGGTGTTACATATACGGCCTGGACCACTGCATACGGGCAGACCACATGGCCGTGTGTGACAAGCAGGATCGAACACAGCCAGGACTATCGACCACAGGCGTGTCCCTGCTGACCCTAGGTTTAATTCTATTCGGAAAAGGCTACTTGTGGGCCAAGTAAAGCATCTCAAAGCCTATATAAACACCCTAGGGGGCAACCTAAAAGGAGAGGTCGACAGGACGTCGAGCAGACACCGAGTAGAAGGCAGAAAATACTCCAAGACAGCCATCGGGAGCAGCTTAGGAGAAGGATCTCCATCAAGACTAAATATCTCCTATTAATTTCTCTTGAAGTTTTTGGGTTTTTTTATGTTTTGTTGTTTTCTTTATTCTAAGATGTTTTCCTCTATCAGTATGAACTAAATTCCTTAAATACCTGAGGGGATGAAACCTAAGATAGATCTTATTATTATTTGATTTATAAGATAAATACTTGTTATTATTCTTAATTGTGAGTTCTTATTCTTGTTTTGATAATTCAGGTTATTGATTCAAGTCGAATGTGCTTATTCAGTGGAGCAAAAGTCCCTGTTTAAGAGTAGATCAACACAATTAAGCGGAGTTGATTGCAACCCTAGAAATAGGGTGACGAAAATCTGTCGGGTTAGAGTCAAATCTAATGAGGGGATCCATAGATCGAGTTAATGCGACAATAGGGGTTTTAATTAGAAAGAGATTTCAATTAATCAACCTAGAGTCAGTTGTTTTTAGTCTTGAAAGAGATATTAACATAAATCAGGGATTTCTACGGATTAAGTCAAGTGAATAAATCGTATGACACAAAAGTAATAAGTGAAGTCTAGGTGGATTCTTCCTTAGGTATTGCCTATCTCATATAGTTGTCTAAAAGTATTTTCCAAATTCACTCTCTGTCACGTTCATAATTATTTTAGTTAGTTAAATTAGTTAGTTAAATTTAGATTAAAAATAAATCCCCTTAATTATTAGGCTAGAAAATACAAAGATAGTCCTTGAAGATACAATATTTCGGACTCACCACAACTATACTACTGTTTGATAGGTGCGCTTGCCTTTGTCAAAATATTAGTTAGTTTCGAGACAATCATCTTCCAAAGTTGGTCTAAAATTATTTGATGTTCTCGTTCTATTAATCTCCCTCTAAGGGTCAAGTATTGCACCTTATTCTTTCTAATCAGTTCATGACCCTTCCATAACACTTCTTGCATCTTTCAATTTACAGTAATAAGGTGTTGAACAATGTCTTCTTCTGGTTTCATTCTATAATCTTGCACTTTTCTCATCATCCTATCAACTTTCTCCTTCTGTGCTGAAGTTGTTATCTCATCAGGCAATATAAGATTTAATGCCATTTCTTCCAATATCTATGACAGAAAATAAATTTTTATCAAATTTCAGTATTTATCTATTTCCCTCTTGAGTCATTACTAACTAATTCAATATCATTTCCTTATTGGTAACAATTCATATTTTCAAACTTATCAATACTTCTAATATTGATATCACATCTCATCACATCGATATATCCTATAAGGCATGTACTTCTAGACTCATTTTTTGCCCAAAAATCAGAAAACCTAAGCTCTGATACCACTAAATGTAACACCCCTATACCCTGTTCGACCCAAGGAACCTGATATAAGAATATTACATTTGGTGCCAAAGTGATTTTGGCTAATCACTAATGTAATAGGCCCATTTTGCCTGACCCATTCAAAACCAAAATAAAATAAAACCAAGAAACCAAAAATATAATAAACCAATAAACAAAATAGTCCACAGTCCTTATTTACAGCAGGGTCCAATTGACCCAAATAAAAGTACAGCCCAAATTAAAACAGTCCATTTGTGGCCCAAATTATTGCTACACAGACCCAGTAAAACAAATGAAGCCCAAAACTAAGCACCAGGTCAGACTGGGCCTGAATAGCCCAAATACGAATGCCAGAACCGAAGCAAGTCCAGCTCCAATAGCTGAATGTGGAATTGATTCGTCACATGGTGGAGGCTCCAAAAATTCCAGTGTCTTCTGGAATCTTTTAGCATACGAGCTCTTCCACGCGCACCCCACGGGTACTCACATTAGCCTTCCCCACGTGCACCCTGTGTCACAGTCATCGGCAATGGCTATTACGCGAACACGCGCCAACATCAGTAGGGGTCCCTTTTTGTAGTATACCTGCAACAGAATATGAAAAAACAATAGCCAGAACCACAAGAATAGTGTAGAATACAGTAGAAGATTTCTAGAAAGCGTGTATTTCATTTTCTAGGCTATAAAAAGAAGGTATTGTACAGAGAAAAGGATACGTAATACGCAATACAAACTTGAAGAAAAAGCAGAGAAAAAAGGTGATAATCAAGAGATTCATTTTTATTTTTATTTCCGTTCTCTTCTATTTTTATTCTTGTATATTTATTGTATCTAAAAGGAAATAAAAGAAGAAAATGTTTACCTGTTAGATACGGCCGTCAGATCCTTGTTCACTTCGTCGATATCGAAGTCGAAATGGGGATTCGGATGCAAAAATAACAGTGCTATCGAATGTAGGCTCCATCGCTGACTCCTGAAGCGTATGGAGACCATAGTGTTCGTTTGTTTTTGAGGCGACTGATAAGGAAGGGGTTAAGTTTTGCGGCGGCTAAGAAAAGAGAGAACTATGGTTTGATTTGTTGAAGAAAGGAGTGATTAAGGCCGGATTAAGGTAAAAGAGGGTTTTATCTTAATATTTGAAATGGCAGCGTATAGATTAGACTTGGCGATCTCAAAACAGCATCACATCGAGTGCCCCGATCTGACTCGATTCATACATGCGAAGATCCGCGTGTTTTTGCAATTAATACAGAAATTACGTGTTTAATCCCTCTTATTTGCATATTGTTTTTAATTAGCTATGTTATGCATTTCCCTTATTGTTTAATTGATCTTAATAATTTGTGCATTTTTTAAATAAGTCCAATCTATGTGCTGCGTTTTGAATATTGGGATATTTGTTATTTAGATCCCTATCTACTTATGAATAATTTAATTTGACACCAAATTTTGTTTAAATGATTTTGTTTATTTAAAAAGTGGCTTTTAAACTTTATTTTTTATTTTCAATTAAGTTTTAATTTAAGTTAATAATTCTTATAATTCTCTTATAGTATTAAATCTCTTTATTATTTTTAAATGGCTACCACAGTTGTTTTAATTTATTTTATGTATTGTATAATTTTTTAAATTTTAAAATTGTACTTATGGGATCCTTTGATAATTTGTATTGTTTCTTGTAAATATATATATAATTATATGTTATTATTTTGAAATTCATTATATATTTACATCTTTATGATTCATCTCAAAATACTTATTCACAAATTCATTTATAATGTGTTGTATTTTAAATGGTTTCATAAATTATTAATCTCAAACACCATTTTTCTTTATTTATTTAAAATTTATTTATTAGCGTTTCAAAGCATGTTTTATATTAATTCACCGTCAAGAATCTTGTAGAATTATCTTGATTATCAATATGTCTGTTTAATTATGTGATTGTTGTTGTATGTTCGTGTGATAATTCCTTCTATAATTATATCCGATGATGCGATGTTGAGATTATATATTAAGTCATGCTTAACCACTTGTGTTACTAGTTATTATTTTATATTTCAAACTCAAATATATTCAAATTCTTTCTAGATGTTTTCTTTAGTTAAAAGCGTACATTGAACCAATTTTAAAATTGCGTATTCGGAAAACAAGGCAATATTTGTGTGTTTAGAAGTACGAAAAATTACATCCTAACGTGCTGGGTGTCGATTTTTCGTTCAACTAAATAACCAAATACCCTTTTCATATGTTTTGAAGATCAAAGATGATCTCGGTGTCAGAGTATAAATGTGTTATATCCTAACGTGCTGAGTATGATACTTTTATTCCTTTGAAACGAGTTAATATTAAGATTCAATTCCGATTTAATGATTTTTTTAAAATTTTTTACCCTAAATGTTTTCAAGTTTTCGACATTAGGACAACATTAATCAATTTGGTACCAACTTTGGGCGTTGCAAGGGTGCTAACCCTTCATTGCACGTAACCGACTCCCGAACCCGTTTTCTCGAATTTTGCAAACCAAAATATTTTTATAGGTGACCTGATCACACCTAAACAAAAAGGATCGGTGGCGACTCCCTATTTTTAAAAGTCGATCCCCATTTTTTAAACCTAAAATAAAAATGGTTTTGACAGCTTGGTGACTCCACTGGGGACCGGTTGAGAGTTAGGCCATAAATTGATTAATTTTTGTCCTTTTGATTGAAAATTTGGAAATTTGTTTGAAGAATCATGTTTTAATGTATTATTGGTATTATTATGATGAGTCTCGTAGAATATTTGCATTTGCATTGCATGGCTATTGTAGTCATACCTTTAAGTGGGAGTGAGAAACTAAGCTTTCGTGAGGTTTTCACCTCCGCATGGGCTAGTGGACCGCTTCCGGGATACATCTGTACCTATGTGTTTCGTGAGATTTTCATCTCCGCATGGCCATAGGGAAATGTATACCCCTGAACCGAACTCGATCTATGTGAGCCTATAATGGGTGAGGATTGAGGAATCTGCTGGTTCGGGTACCCTTCCTTTAGAACCAAACCACATATAGTAAACCCTAAGAGCCCATCTAGGGTAGAACTATGTCAAACCTTTAGTGGTTACTCAGATAGGTGTTTAATGATATTTTTCTTATTTTGATTTCTATTATGCAATACTGACTCGTTGTGTTTTAATTTTGTTTTTGCATGGCATTCCATATTAAAGAGGTTTCGGTTTCTGTTCGATTGCTAAGATAGAAAGTTTGTTATGGGAAACGACTTTCTTGATAAAGTAGAGGACAATGCAGCTGTGCACGTGTGGTCAAAAGAGCTGCAGTTGGAAAAAGGAGATAGCTTAGTTGAAGGGTACACGTCGGAGCTGTGGGACTTCACCCACATTAGCGTGATGCAAAATGAGCTTTAAGAGTTGCGAGATAATTAGAATCATTGGGAATATGAGACTAAACATATGTTCTACCATAGTTATGGTGATATCTCTTACTTACTGGATGTTAAGATAGATAAACATCTGTTTCGAGCTATGGTTCAGTTTTGGAACTCAACATACAGTTGTTTCACTTTTGGGAAGGTGGATTTGGTGCCAACCATAGAGGAATATACCACTTTGCTTCATAGTCTGAGGATACAAGCTGATAAAGTTTATATTAGGGCTGCTTATGTTCCTCCTTTTGCGAAGAAATTGATGAAAATTACGGGAATGAGTGAACAATGGATCTCAGCTAGAATTCAGCAGAAAGGCGAAGGGAGATGTATTCCTTAGGTAAATTTAAGGGATCTGATTATGATGCACCCTGATGTGAGGAGGAAAGTTGATATTTTTGCCTTAAGCATTTATGGATTAGTCATTTTCCCCAAAGCCCTAAGACATATAGATGAAGCAGTTGTGGATCTATTTGACCGATTGGATAAACAAGTTACACCTGTCCCAGCAATTCTTGCAGAGACTTTTAGATCATTAAACGCATGCCGAAGAGCAGGACAGAGAAGGTTTATTGGATGTGCACAGTTATTGACGGTATGGTTTTATGGTCATTTTTGGAAGGTGGATAAAGTTTCTTATCAACCTTTTTGTGAGGGTTATTCACCGTTAAAAGAGGAAGTAGCTATGTCAAGACGGAAAGATATATCAGAAAGGGATGGATGACAATTTTTCAAAATCTTCAGGAGGAAGATATTGAGTGGAGAGCTCCATGGATGGTACCTGAGGAGATACTTTAAGATGTGGAGACTTTAATTGGGTCCCTTTACCCAGAATTTAGAGAGCCATTGGATATGCCCCTTTGCTGGCAACAAGACAATACAGGTCCAGGTAGTTTGTGCCAGCAACACACGGGTTGGTTCAAAGTGAATTCTCTTATAAGGGAAAGAGTTATAAGAAGAAGATTCGGGAAGTTGCGAATGCTTGGAAGCAAACATATCGAATGAAGAGAGTGACTGTGGGCGAGATGGTGACTTCTGAGTATAAAGTGTGGCTAAGCAAAAGAGTCAACGATAATATTCCAGGGCCAAGTTTAGATAATGCTCAATCTATGGAGGAATGCTTGCGAATGGTACCAACAGAGCTAGAAATTATAAAGCAAGACTTTGAAAAGCAGAGTTCAGAGCTTGAGAAGAAAATTGAGCAGTTGGAGGAGGAAAAAATGCATTTGAAATTGGATGTGGAGGTACAGAAGTTAGAAGCAGAAAAGCTAAGAAAAGGGAAGAGTAAAGCTGAAGAGGATCTGGATAGCCTAAAGATAGACTACAAGAAGATCCGTCTATCAATGAGAACTGCGGGGCTAGGAAAGACTTCGGATCAATGGCGACAAGAGTTGCAAGAGGAAAAAGCTAAGGCTGAGCAATGGGGAAAGAAATTTCAAGAAATGAAAGCCCAGAAGGAGATTCTAGAAAGGCAAGTGTTAGAAAGCCAAAATGGAAAAAATGAATTTAAGTCTAGAGTGGCGGAGTTGGAAAGGTCTCTTAATTATCATAGAAACCATAATTCTGTAATGGAATTAAAGGCAAGTTTGGGTAAAATTGAAGAGATGAAAAAGAAGATTGAAGAGTTAGAAATGGCGTTGCAGAATTGCCAGAACTTTATTGGGTCCTTGAAGGAGAATGAAGAGCAATGGAATGAGGAGCTTCATAATGCCCAGAATCAGAATGAGAATAGGGATTATCTCATGGGAGAAGCAATAACTCAAATTTGAGAGGTGGCTGAACACTTGCAAATTTTGGTAGCACAGGCAGATATATTAAGCGTGCAGTACGAGTCACAGTCAAGCCGAGGACAGGAGTTAGCTTCATTATTCCAGAAAATTAGGGCTTTGGGTATTAAGGCCAAGCCATATTTGTAATCTATTTTATGTAAAGAGCTTTTTTTCTAATAAATTTTTCTATATGGAATTGAACCAGAATTGATGCCTCTTTGCATTCATGCATTGCATGCATTACATTGCATTACATGGCATTATATGCATTAAAATTCATTAAAAAGGCCCTGATTGATTAAAACTATTTCAGTGACCTGGAAACCGACAAAACTTTATCAAACACGCATCCTTACGGGACAAGGAAAAGGTCAATGGATAAAAGGCTAGAAAAATTGGAACAACTGCAAAAGGATATGCAGGAGCAGATGCAAGCGCAAATGTAGGAGCAGTTAGCCAAGATTCAGCAGGATATGATAGAGAAAATGATGGAATCTCAGAAAAGCATGATGACTCAAATGACGCAGTTGTTTAAAGGGCTTACAGATAAGGGAAAGAGTTCAATGGTTAATGCTGAGGAGAATACTGAGTATCCTCAACACCCCCTGATTTTACTCCACCACATATGCCAATACAACCGGAGGTAATTGTGCAAAGGCCATTGGTCACGGTTAGTCCTCAACAGTTTCAAGCTGGTGCTCCAATGAATCCCCAAATTGGCTTAGCTTCAGGAGATAATCCGATCGTCACTAATGTGCCAGATTTTGATGAAATGGCAGAAATGGAAAGGGCAAAAATGGAATCATAAAAGCAATTAGAGGAAAGGTGCAAGTGGCTGGAGGAGAAGTTCAAGGCCACGGAAAGTGTTGATATCTATCGCGAGATTGACGCTAAAGACTTGAGTCTAGTTCCAAATTTGGTACTTCCTTACAAGTTTAGGATGCCAGAATTTGAGAAATACAATAGAACAAGCTGCCCAGAAGCACATATTACCATATTTTGCAGAAGGATGACTGGTTATGTTAATAATGATCAGTTGCTAATTCATTGTTTTCAAGATAGTCTAGTGGGAGCTGCATCAAAATGGTATAATCAGTTGAGCAGAAATAGAATTGGTTCATGTAAAGATCTAGCCCAAGCATTCATGAAACAATACAGTCATGTTACTGACATGACCCCTGACAAGATTACTCTGCAGAATATGGAGAAAAAGCCAAATGAAAGTTTCAGACAATATGCACAAAGATGGAGAGAAGTCGCCATTCAAGTCCAGCCACCACTTCTGGAAAAAGAAACTATGATGCTCTTTATAAATACCTTAAAGGCCCCGTTTATCTCTCATATGTTAGGAAGCACCACAAGGAGTTTTTCAGATGTGGTGATGATAGGGGAAATGATCGAGAATGCCATAAGAAGCGGAAAGATAGAGGTTGGGGAAGGTGCCAAAAGGTCAGCCCCACAGAAGAAAGAAAATAAAGTAAATAATACAAATATGGGTTATTCAAAATCCATCACTGTGAATCAACCAAAGGTAGTGGCGGCAAGTCAAGGCTCGTCAAGGCAAGAATTCGGCATCAGAAAAAATACTGAGAAAATCCAGTTTATGCCAATTCCAACGTCGTATAAGGAGCTATATTAGAGCTTATTCGATGCCCATGTGGTGGCTCCTTTTTACTTAAAACCTTGCAGCCCCCATACCCTAAATGGTATGATGCAAATGTTCAGTGCGAATACCATGCGAGGACTGTGGGGCATTCAATAGAGAACTGCCTTGCTTTCAAGAGGTTGGTGGAAAAATTTATTCAAATGGGCATTGTAAAGGTCGATGAGACACCAAGTGCAGAAAATCCATTACCCAAACATACTGATGGTGTGATAAATATGGTAGGTGAAGGTTTTGAGAGAGGAATTAAGGTAGATGTGGCAGAAGTGAAAACTCCGTTAAGATTGGTTTGGAGGGAAATGGTCAAAAAGGGGCTAATAATTTCGGAAGGAAGTTGTGAGAAGATGAGAAATTATTGTGAATATCATCATGAAAAGGAGCATGAGGTTCAGAATTGCAGGGAATTTAGAGCGTTGGTGCAGGTTTTGATGAACAACAAAGAAATAAAGTTTTATGAAGAAGATACAGAAGAAAGGGGCATATGTGTAACAGAAAGCAATTACCCGCTGATTATTATTTCACGACCCAGAAATAATGGAACAGGAGCACCAATGACCCCGAAGATAATAATCCAGAAACCTGCGGTTTTTCCTTATAAGGATAGTAAAAGAGTCCCTTGGAACTATGATTGTAATGTAACAATACGTGGAAAGGAGAATTCAGTTGGCGTTGCGAAAGAAGATCAAGATGTTGGTTCTCATAAGCGTAGTGGGAGACGCTATAATACCCAAACAGAACCTGTAAAAGGAAAAGCCTTAGTGGTAGAACAAAGGAAAGGAAGGTAGATGAACTTGAACCTCCTGTAAATGAGCCAGTAGGAGAAGAAGAAGCTAAAGAATTCTTAAAATTCTTGAAGCACAGTGAATACAGTGTTGTGGAACAGCTCTATAAACAGCCAGCTCGTATTTCTGTATTAGCTTTACTTCTGAGTTCAGAAGTACACCGAAACGCACTGATGAAGGTTTTGAATGAAACGTATGTGGCCAATGATATTTCGGTCAATAAATTGGATCGTTTGGTGAATAACATAAGTGTTAATAATTTCATTTATTTCGATGATGATGAGATACCATCAGGAGGTAGGGGATCTACCAAAGCTTTGCACATCACCACTAGATGCAAAGGATACACATTGCCTGGGGTCTTAATAGACAATGGGTCAGCGTTAAACGTTCTGCCCTTATACACTTTGAACAGATTACCTGTGGATAGTTTGCATATGAAAGAATGCCAGGATGTAGTGAGGGCATTTGACGGCACGCAAAGGAAGGTCAGGGGGAGAATTGAAATACCTTTATTGATTGGCCCAACTACGTATGAGGTGGATTTCTTGGTCATGGATATTAAGCCTTCGTACATTTGCCTATTGGGGAGACCATGGATTCATTCGGCTGGAGCAGTACCTTCGTCACTACATCAGAAGCTAAAACTAGTATCAGAGGGTTGGTTAGTAACAATAAATGCTAAAGAAGACATCATCGCAATGGTAACTAGTGATGCACCGTTTGTGGAAACAAATGATGAGGCAGCTGAGTGTTCCTTCCGGTCTTTGGAGTTCATAAACGCAATGTTCATTACTGAAGGAAACAGAATTCCAATACCGAAGATATCTAAGTCTGCAAGAATGGGATTACAGATGACAGTAGGGAAGGGAGCTCTACCTGGGAAAGGACTTGGAAGACACTTACAAGGAAGGACTAAGGTGCCAATGCTAAAAGATAAATGGAATCACTTTGGCTTGGGGTTCAAACCAAACGCAAAGCAAAAGAAGAAATATTTAGAGAAAATACAGGAAAGAAGAAGGGCGCGTTTGAATGGTGAAGAAATCAGATGGGAACCCATGATAATTCCCCATATCTCCAAGACTTTTGTATCAGGAGGGATCATTCACCTTGAGCAAAGGAGGCCAGAAAAGAAAGACATCGAAGAAATGTTGAGAAGTTTATACATCAATGCTATATCAAAAGATACAATTGGAGGAAGAATATTACCAGATATCTGTCCTTATGAGCTGGGAAGCATTCTGGATAATTGGACTGCTGAAGAATTTCCTGTAGTAGTTAGAGCATACTCAGAGTAATGTTCCAAACACTCTTGTTGCTTTAGGCCTAGAAGCAATAAGATTTATTTTGTGGCAAAGGCCTATGTTCAAACATCATTATTTCAATGAAGTACATTTTGCTATGCTTTTTCATAATATTGTCTCATTATTCGAACACTCTTCCAAATCATTCTGTTCATTTCATTCATAATCATAAAATATAAATAATTATTCTTAAGTTTATTCATTGTATATTCCTTTGAACCTCCAATAGGTTCCCAAATTTCAATGATATGAGTGACACTGATATTGATTCAGAATTGCTAGTTGAGCAAGACGTGTGTTCAGAAGGATCTCAGAACTTTGAAGATGATAGAGACAATGGCTTATCATCGGACTTGTTAAGGATGGTAGAACAAGAAGAGAAACAAATTCTGCCTTACAAGGAAGTGGTAGACATGGTGACCTTAGAAGAGGGAAAGGTAGTAAAAATTAGAACATGCATAACTAAAAAAACAAAGCGGGATCTTGTGGATTTGCTTCGAGAATTCAAAGATGTTTTTGCATGGTTGTATCAAGATATGCCAGGATTAAGCACTGACATTGTAGTACACCGCCTCCCCATAAAAGAAGATTGCAAGCCAGTTCAGCAGAACTCAGAAGGATGAGACCTGATATCGTGCTGAAAATAAAAGAAGAAGTCAAAAAGCAGTTTGATGCTGGATTCCTACAGGTGGTTAAGTGTTCGGAATGGGTGGCCAACGTCGTGCCTGTCCCTAAGAAAGATGGGAAAGTACGAATGTGTGTGGACTATAGAGATCTAAATAAAGCTAGCCCAAAGGACAATTTTCCTCTGCCGCATATTGATACTCTAGTGGATAATACGGCAGGCTTTTCACTATTTTCTTTCATGGATGGTTTCTCGGGATATAATCAGATAAAGATGCATTCTGAGGATATTGTGAAAACTACTTTCATAACCCTATGGGGTACACTTTGTTATAAGCTGATGCAGTTTGGATTGAAAAATGCAGGGACAACATATCAGAGAGCTATGGTGACCTTGTTTCATGATATGATGCATAAAGAAATTGAAGTTTATGTTGATGACATGATTGCAAAGTCCCAAACAGAAGAGGAGCACATTCAAGTTTTAAAGAAGTTATTCCTGAGATTGAGAAAATTCCAATTAAAACTTAATCCAACAAAATGTACTTTTGAGGCCAGATCCAGAAAATTGTTGGGCTTTGTAGTTAGCATAAAAGGAATTGAAACTGACTCGGATAAAGTCAGGGCTATACAGAAATTACCTCTTCCGCATACTCAAAAGGAAGTCCGAGGGTTCCTTGGGAGATTAAATTACATTGCTCGATTTATCTCACAGCTAATCGAGAAATGCGATCCTATATTTCGCCTCCTTAAGAAGCATAATCCAAGTGTATGGGATGATAAGTGTCAAGATGCTTTTGATAAAGTCAAACAGTACTTGTCAAACCCCCCAGTATTGTCACCTCCTTGCCCAAACAGGCCATTAATACTGTATTTAACGGTATTTAACAACTCTATGGGACGTGTACTGGGACAACATGACGAGTCGGGACGAAAAGAAAAGGCAATATACTATCTTAGCAAGAAGTTTACTGAATGTGAGATGAGGTATCCACCAATTGAGAGGTTATGCTGTGCCCTAATATGGACAACTCAGAGATTACGGCAATACATGTTATATCATACGATTTGGCTAATTTCGAAGTTGGACCCACTGAAATACGTGATGGAGTCAAATGCTTTGAATGGGAGAATGGCTAGATGGCAAATTTTGCTCTCGAAATTTGATATAGTTTATGTAAGTCAAAAAGCTGTAAAAGGAAGCGCAGTAGCAGATTTTCTGGCAAGCAGAGCTCTAGAAGACTATGAGCCCTTGAACTTTGATTTTCCCAATGAAAAGTTGATGTACGTGGCAACAACTGAAGAAAATACTTGGTTCGATGGAGCATCGAACGCTGCTGGTAATGGAATAGGGGCAGTCCTAATATCTCTAGGTGGTGATTATTATCCGTTCACATGTAAATTAAATTTTGATTGTACAAATAATATGGCTGAATATGAAGCATGTATTATGGGATTGCGCGCGGGCATAGAACGAAAGATCAAAGTATTAGAAGTATATGGAGATTCTGCATTGGTGGTTTATCAATTGAAAGGGGAATGGGAAACAAGAGATCCCAAATTGATCAATTATCGAAAGATAGTTTTGGGGGTTAATTGAAGAGTTTGATGATATTACCTTCAGCTATCTTCCAAGAGATAAGAATCAGATGGCAGATGCTTTAGCCACTTTAGCTTCCATGATTAAGGTTAGAAAAGTAGAGGATGTGAAGCCTATCAAAATAAGTGTTCACGAGGCCCCGACTCATTGTTATAGCATGGAGGAGGAGGAAGAAAGAGATGATCACCCCTGGTATCATGATATATTACGATATGTGAGAAATCGTGAGTACCCAGATCAGGCAACTGAGAAGGAAAAGAGAACATTGAGAAGGCTAGCTTGTGATTACGTCTTAGATGAAGAGATCTTGTATAAAAAAGGAAAAGACCAAGTACTGTTGAGATGTGTGGATGCTGTTGAAGCTAAGAAAGTGCTAGAAGAAGTCCACGAGGGCATCTGCGGAACACATGCAAATGGTTTTATAATGGTTAGACAGATTATGAGGTTCAGATACTATTGGTCTACCATGGAAAAAGACTGCATCAGTTATGCTAAAATGTGTCACAAATGCCAGATCTATGGGGACAAAATTCATGTACCCCCTTCGCCTTTGCATGTTATGACTTCTCTGTGGCCTTTCTCTATGTGGGGCATGGATGTCATTGGGCCGATCTCTCTAAAAGTTTCAAATGGGCATCGGTTCATCTTTGTAGTCATCGATTATTGTACCAAATGGGTAGAAGCTGCTTCATATGATAGTTTTACCAAGATGGCAGTCAGCAGATTCCTAAAGAAGGAAATTATATGTCGATATGGGATGCCTGAGAGGATTACATCAGAGAATGCATTGAACTTGAATAACAGCACGATAGCAGAGGTCTGTGGTCAATTCAAAATCATACACCATAGCCCGTCGCCATATCGTCCTAAAATGAATGGTGCTGTGGAAGCAGCCAATAAAAACATCAAGAAGATTGTGGGAAAAATGACTGAGACATAAAGATTGGCATGAGAAGTTGCCATTCGCCCTCTATGCTTATCGAACGTCTGTTAGAACTTCTACTGGGGCAACACCTTTTTCATTGGTCTATGGAATGGAAGCGGTTTTACCTATTGAGGTGGAAATACCTTCTCTCCGAGTTTTGTCAGAACTAAAATTAGATGAAGTAGAATGGATCCAGACTCGTTATGTAACATCCCGAAATTGGGCCTAATAGGATTGAGCCCAATGGGCCTTAGGCGTAGTAGCGTTTAAAATTTTTAGAGAACAAGAGAATGGCTTTAGTGCAAGTTGGACTTATTAGGTGAGTGATTTTGGAAGGTTAGAGGGCCTCTATGAAGTCCCGGGATCAAACTTTGGCTTTAGGGAAATTTTGGTTTTAGGTGAAAAAAACCCTGGGAGTTAGTAGGTAGGCCTTAAGAATAAAATGTGGATGAAAATAACACAAGTGGAGTGTGTGGTGTAGTGGCAAAGTGACGCCACATAAGAGACAAGGGGGTGACGCCACAGGGAAGGAAGGAGGTCCAAGGTTCAAGTCTTGGCTCTTGCATTTTGGTTTTCTTTTTACATGGACCTTAGAATTGGGCTATAGATTTATATTTAGTTGCGCATGGTTTAAGACACAAAAGGAGCTTGTGGCCAAGTGGTTAGCGGCGTGGATTATGTTGCAAGGGAGCCTGGGTTCGAATCTTATGAGAAGCAAGGGAGTATTTATTTTGCGGATTGGATGGCAAGAGTTTCAGTTGAATTTAAACTCTACTAACGAAGGGATCCCACATCGGAAAGATACAAAGAAGGAAGGTAAGAAGCTAGCTATATAAAGAGCATTCTAGGAGGAGAGTTAACATACCTTGGTGGGCGTTTGGGCACAGGAGTGGCCGGAGCGCGGATTAGCACCAGATTCCTATCAGATGTGTAACTCTCTCTACTCTAGTTGTAGAGCGGCAAATGCCGAAGTGCCGGTCACGACAATAGTAGCCACACGAGCGTGCAAGCGCACGTGTGGGGCTTCGACGCGATAGTTGAGGTCATCAGTAGTATTCTTGTGGGTTGAGGCTGCTTGGGCTACGATGGGACGAAGTGGGCCCAATGGGCCTGTGGGCCCAATTGAATAAAATGTATGATGGTGTAGTATTGAACTAGACTAGGTGAATCTCATATACGTGGCTAGATTTATGTTAGGTGGGCCACACAAGCGTGTGGGCCCGAATGGGCCAAAATTGGGTTTTAGGCCCAATAGTCCGGTACGACCAGAAATGGTAACTGAGTCGCTCGGGGCGACATTTGGGCCTTTGGGAAAGGCCATTGTAGGTGCAAAATTACTGATATACCCTTGAAAAGGTAAATTACCAGAATACCCTTAGAAGGTAAATTATGAAAATGTCCTTGGTGGGTAAATTACGAAAATACCCTTGGTAGGTAAAATTACTGTTATAGCCTGAGAGGTTGATTAGCTTGATTATGTTGTATTTTATTATTCTGATTATGATGGTAAATCGTGTCATACTTATATTTGACATATGTTTTGCTTACATAACATACTGCATACACGAATTATTATGCGATCTTGCATGGGCTTGGGATATGATATAAAAGGGGAAGTTATAAGGTCACATAGTGATCGGTGGCTCTGCCACATTTGATTATCAGATCACATAGTGATCGGTGGCTCTGGCACAAATGATTTATAAGGTCACATAGTGATCGGTGGCTCTGCCACAAATGATTTATAAGGTCACATGGTGATCGGTGGCTAAGCCACAATGGATTTCAAGGTCACATAGTGATCGGTATTATAACTGGCAGCATGACTGTCAAGACAGCGTGTAGCGGATGGAGGGTTGATTGTAGAAATCCCCAAGGTGTGATGGTTGGTACGGGATGGCGTGTAGAGGATGGAAAATACTAGGTTGGGCTGGGACATATTGCATTCATATCTTTTGTATGCCATCTTGAGTGGGCTAAGGCCCAAAGTGCACCTGTGGGCTTAAGGCCCAGATTGTATTTATGGGGATTTACACACTGAGTCTCGATGACTCACCCCTTTGTTCATTTTTCCTACTCTTTCAGATGAGTGGTAGATCGTGGACACGGGAGCCGAAACAGACTCGAGGGGCCATAAGGACTTTTATTTAAAGAAATATATCTCCATTTAAATTCAATGTTCTCTTTTATTTTATTTTTTTAATTTTGGGAAATTTTATGTAATAAGGCCCCATAGTTTATATTTCGCTACATAGTTTTAATACTTGCAACTTATGGAATTTTATCAAAGGTTTAATTGCATGAAACAATAAAATGGAAATTTTCTTGAACATGTTTTTAAAAATAAAAATAAATAATAATGAGTACATACACGGTTCTTTTTCCCCCTAATGTCGCTTATTTATTTAATTAATATCTAACCAAAGTTCCAATTTCCAAAACAAACGAAGCTAAAGTTTTCAATATATAACCCGTAGCATACCAGATTCGGTCGAAATATATGGACCGGGTTTAGGGTGTTACATTTTGGTATCAGAGCCCGGTTCAAAACTCGGGCTGTGAAATGGGTCTAGTACTATTTTGAAATTTTGATGTGAATCTAAGAAAATGTCTTGGGTTGAGATATGGCCTTCGAGTCTACCGGCACCCGATCCACACAGGTAAGTATTCTAACTCTTGATATGATATGCATGATTGGGCTTGATGGACGTAAACTAGTATGTTAGGCATTGATGGACTTTTAGGATGGGTTGGGCCATTTACCATTTACCATTTATCATTTAGCATGTATTTATGTTTGTTGCCATTATGAATGGGCCGAGGCCCATAATGTGTTTGTGGGTCTCAGGTCGTTGTGTGTTTTTGGATTTATACACTGAGTCTTGGTGACTCACCCTTTTATTTTTCCTACTCTTTCAGATGAGCGGTAGATCGTGGACATGGGAGCCGAGACAGACTCGAGGGGCCATAAGGACTTTTATTTAAAGAAATATATCTCCATTTTAAATTCAATGTTCTCTTTTATTTTATTTTTTTTAATTTTGGGAAAATTTATGTTATAAGGCCCCATAGTTTATATTTCGCTACATAGTTTTAATACTTGCAACTTATGGAATTTTGTCAAAGGTTTAATTGCATGAAACAATAAAATGGAAATTTTCTTGAACATGTTTTTAAAAATAAAAAAATAAATAATAATGAGTACATACACGGTTCTTTTTCCCCCTAATGTCGCTTATTTATTTAATTAATATCTAACCAAAGTTTCGATTTCCAAAACCAACGAAGCTAAAGTTTTCAATATACAACTCGTAGCATAACAGATTTGGTCGAAACGTATGGGCCGGGTTTGGAGTGTTACACGTTATGATCAGCTGAATTTGATTGGAGGGAAAAGGCTAAAGGCTATCCAGCATGGTCAGATGTACCAAAAACGAATGATGCGAGCTTACAATAAAAAGGTTTTCCCAAGGGAATTTCATGAAGGGGATTTGGTGTTGAAAAAGATACTCCCCATTCAAAAGAATTTGAGAGGAAAATGGATGCCCAATTGGGAGGGACCATACGTTGTGAAAAAGGCTTTCTCAGGAGGAGCACTGATTCTGACAGAGATGGATGGGAAAACTCTACCCAATCCTATAAATTCGGATTCAGTCAAAAGGTACTTTGCTTAAAAAGCCAAAGTGAAAACCCGCAAAGGGCGCTTTGGGACTTTCTAAAAAAAGGGTGAAAAGGGGCCATAGTGAAAACCTACAAAGGGCACTTTGAGCTCGTAAAAAAGAATGGCTAAGGTGAAAACCCGCAAAGGGCGCCTTGAGACCAAAGGGGATTTGAGTTGAAAACCCGAAAAGGGCGGCTAAAATTTTGATCGAAGGAAGGGCATGTGGTGATCTTGCTATACTTGATTTAACAAAGAAGGGATATGCTACATCTTAGAGCATTGACAAAGTACTCGAGATCTCCTAAACACATTTTGAGCTCAAAATAGTTTTCAGGAAGCTCGTGCAGAGAAGCTCAAGCTGCGATATCTGGGGTACCTAGTTTTGATTTTATAATGAATTTGCAATCTTTGAATACTTTGTTCCTTTCAAGAATTGCATTTTCAATCAATGTCTTGTTTTGATCATTTCTGTCCTTTTCAGGGATAAATATCTTTCAATTCATTTATTCACTTTAATTCTCAATCTTATTTTTGTTCATTATTACAATCCATTGTGAGCATTGTTGCATTGAGATAATGATGAATGAACTAGTAACACTTTCATAAAAGAAGTTTCACATATTACTCTAAGGATTTCTAAATAATATAAAGAACTTGAGGCAGGACTATTATTTAGAACTTACCAAACTTAAGGCTTGAAATATTTGGAAGGAGTTTAAGGTGAAAGCATTTCTTCGGTTATCTTAAATATTGGGCAGATATTATGAGGTGGTTATTCTTGAAAGAAAGAAGCTTACATTCATCTGGTTGAGACACCAAAAGATGGTGTAATTGGCTAAAAAGATACAACTCACCTGTTCTTGAGTTGGGTAGACTGAAATTATACAAATCCTCTACTCTTGAGTTGCAGTGGAAGAGAAGGAGTTTTCAAGTCTCTACCCCTGAGTCGGGATGATATAGATAGAAATGGATACAGGACCTGTAACACCCCAAACCAAGTCTATGCGTTAAGACGAGATTTGGTTTGTCACAGAGATCGAACATCCATTAAATTCTCTAATGATTTAGGTAAAACAGTTCTACAAAACCTTTTGAAAGTGAAGTTTAGCAAAAAATTAAGAAAAATGATTTAAAATCGATGAATTAAGAAATACTAGTTTGAAATCTTATCATTTAGTATTTAATTGTCAAAAACCTTAAAGTAGTTTTTAAAGAGTTCAAAAGAATTTGAAATCAAGAATAGTTAAAGTATCTCAAATGTTTTAAAACAAAATTAAATCCATCCACACATAAAAATCCATAAAAATATTAATAAAGGCCTTATTACATCATACCCAAAAATAGTAATTAAAAGAAATCACTTAATAAAAGTTCATAGTTTATAAAACCCATATTCGCAGTATGGCCTCCACGAAGTCATCCTCGGCCCAAGCCTCCGTCAATTGCCATTACCTGAGATGGATAATTAAACAGAGTGAGTTACTCAGAACTCAGTGTATAACTCACTTACCACTTTTATTGGGCCAGATCATCAAGACATTATTTTGGGCTTGAGCCCATTTACGGATTTAACAATATAATAAATGAAATGCATGTAAAATGAAATTTCCCAACCAAACCTAATTTCCATCCGCTACACACCACCCGTACCAACCAACACACCTGTGGGGATCAAGTCAACCCACCCCGCCAACACACCAATCATAGGCATAAAGCAATTTTAAATAATATTGTGGTGCACCACCAAACTAGATTGTGACAAAGTCACCGAACTAGAGGCATTAAGCCATTAAAAATTTGTGACAGAGCCACCGAACTAGACCAACCCATGCAATCATGTATGCATAACAATCTATATCCATATGATAATTTAACAAGAAGCCCATAATACATGTGAGTCTATATTTCAAATTTTCATTTTGGCCCGTAAGACAAATTAGCATTTAGCCCATTTAGCAATCTAGCAAACTTTGGCCCATATATCGATCTAGTAGTTTTTTTCGGCCCATTTATCGATCTAGCAGTTTTTCGGCCCATTTAACGATCTAGCAGTTTTTCGGCCCATTTAACGATCTAGCATTTTTTCGGCCCATTTAACGATCAAGCAGTTTTTTGGCCTATTTAACAATCTAGCAGTTTTTTGTAAATTTCACGACTTTAACTATTTTCAAGCATTTACACAAAAGTGTTAATTACTACGTATTTTCCAATTTTGCCATCTTTACAATTTTATCCCAATACTTACGGTATAGTATCTAACCCGAGATAAGTGTGAAGTTACACACCTGGTTACTGTGAGAACTAGAATTTCCCACTCGTCGATACCTAAACGCATCACGATAAATTAGAACACTATAATTTATTTACAAATCGAATCTTAGAAATAACGATCTAGACTTTTACCCTCAGAATTTCGAACCACTTCTCTTTGCGGTTTTTCCTCGATTGTTGGTTCGTTACCCGATCAAAATCCACAAACAAACAAAGGTTCGGGAGTACGAACGACTTCAAAAAACTGATTCTCCTCGAATGAGCGTCCACAACCCGGTGGAAAATCTCGGATTCCCGAAACAGCCCTTCGCTTAAACTTAGGGGGAATAGCGGAACCACCCCTGTTCCAAACACTATTCACCGCCTTTTTTGTCCCTATCTTGATTGTCTCCATTGACAAAAGATCATTAGTCCGACTAATAATATATTATGACTAACGGTTTTAAGGGTGAGATTGCCTTACCACAAAATATCCTTGTTCCACAATATGAGAATCGAGCAAAAACGTCCCCTAAAACGAAATCGATTAATAATCCATCTGTATCAATATGACGAGTAAAATGAGAGTCCTTAACAAACCCTTACCTTAACACCTTAAATCGATTCCAACGTTCCACGATGCTCACGAACACTTGAGTTTCGGCCCTCCACTATCACACTAAAATATAACGAAAGAAAACATTTAATAGAATGAACGATGATTTCAATCAAAGAGATTCTTCTTACGACCATAAAGATTCGGCCAAAACATCCCTTAAGCCAACATAGAAACCAAAAAGAAAACTCTTACCTATTGTCCACGGCTTGAAATAAGAATGATTAAGAATTAAAATAATTCGATAAGGAAGATGAATAAACAAAGAAAAGAAAAATCTCTAACATTCGGCCATGAGAGAAAAATATTGAAGAAAATATGGTTGAAAAGAAAATAAAAGATAAAAGAAATATGATGATGATGATTTGGTTTTCAAGAGGGAAAAGAGAAAGAAAAGAGATGAATTTAGGAGCAATATGCATTCGGCATTGGGGAGGAAAAAGAGAAGAAAAGAAGAGGTCCTTTGTAACACCACAAACCCGGTCAAGACACTACGACCGAATTCGGCATGTCACAGGGGAAGTTCGTATTTGATGAAACCAGTTGTCGATTCAATTTTTGAAAGAAACGTGATTTGAAAAACAAGTTGTTGGCTCTAAGTATAAGAAAACTATACTTTTGTGAAAAACCTGCGTTGGATGGAATAATGTTGCTAAAATCCAGTACGAATTCAGTTTGAAGACATTTGGGCTTTATTTGTGGTCACTACCTTTTATCATTACCCGATGGCGAGTTTTAGAAAATCTCGATAGTTTGTGTAAGTGTGGAAAACATTCATTTTATAATCTTGTTAAGCATGCCATTACTAGTTTGAACAAGATTCAGTGAAAACTTAAATCAGCTAGATAATCCAAAAAGTAAGTATTAGTGGCCTTATTACAAACCCAAAATCACATTTGAAGAAAAGCAAACCATCTAATAGTTTAAAACATAAACCAACAATGTCATGCATGGCTACCTTGAGTCTGTCCCGACTCCACATCCGCGATCTAGGAATCACCTGCAAAATGTAAAGGAAGGGGTGAGTCACCGAGACTCAGTGTGAAACCCCATCCCAAAAATATAATTCCTTACACAGTTCCATAAGTGAATATGTATGTCATGCAGCCCAACCTAACCATCCGAAACTCCTGTGTCTACCCCGTGTGGTCACAACCACTGGTGACCGAAGTCACAAATAATATATGTATATGGTCACAACCACTGGTGGTCACAACCACTGGTGACCGAAGTCACAAATTAATATGTGTGGGGCCAACCCACTGTGGTCAAACCACTGGTGACAATCCGGTATAGATATGTGGGGCCAACCCACTGTGGTTCCAAACCACTCGGACGAGTCACAAAGATAGATATGTATACGTGGTCAAAACCACTGAGACTTAGTCACAATAATATAGAAAGCGGGGCCAACCCACTGTGTGGTCACAACCACTGGTGACAGTCTATAATCATGCCTTCCCCCTCCTCTCATTACCCACTTTTATGTACATGCTTTCCATGGCAACAACGTCATGCTTAATGCTCATCAATGACACAACATGGCAATCATGCTTAATATTCATAAATAACATAACATGGCATATACAACCTTAATCGAAGCATTTAACGTTAACCAAATCAGAGTAGACTTACCCGGAGTCCTCGCTTATACCCACAAGGGTAACACATCACTTTAACCGTTATTTCGGCTTTCAACAAATCACAAAATAATAACATATTAACCTACGAAGTGTGAAAGAGTTACACACCGGATTACTCGTAAAACGATGCTCTCTACGTCGGTACTGTCGTTAACCGACACCACTGCTATTTGCCTATTACTTTGTTCAGACGCTGGCCCACACCCAGGTGGCCAGTCGCGTACAGCCGACACTACCCTCTTTTTAAACTTAAGGGCTGGGGTCTCAGATCCAACTCCCCCAACCGTTTGGCTAGCCTTCGAGTCCATAACACACCTTAGTCACTAACCGAGTCAAAGCAGAGAAAATGAACCAAAAGAGACTAACAATTTAGGCTAAGGCCCTTACCTAGATCTACAATACCGAAGCTTTTAGGCTTGATTCACAAGTCAAACGAATCCCGGAGATCAAAAGAATGCAGCAACACTCCTTCCCGCAATCGGCCAAACACTCACACATAAAATCAAATAGCCTTCGACTTTGATCGAGAAAATCCCGAGAAAGAAGATAATCGATTCAAAAGAACATCACTAACCTTAACGCTAGAGATCCCCTTTGGCACCTATGAGAATTCGACACTAACCCACAAGAGAAGAAAGAAAATTCGGCAATGGAACCCACAAATAAGATGAAAGATCTTCAATAGAATGTTTAGGGGTTTCGGCTTCTCAGCAAAAATGGAAAAGAAGAAAGGAGTTTAAGTTTCGATTTTGAGAGTGCACAAAGAAGAAGAAGAGTAGTAAGAAACAAGTTTAGGCTTTCACAAAGATTAAAGAAAACGTGAAAGAGAAAGAAGAAAATGGGCAAGGAGCATTCGGCTTAAATGATCTTCTAGTTTCGGCTAACAAGGTGCCTCAACAGGGTTTGTGATTTGGCTTGAGAACAAAATAGAGAGAAAAGGGTAGAAGAAATTCCGCTATGGCCAAAAGAAGGAAAAGAAAAGAAGTCAAAAGAGAGGGAGGGTGATGGTTTCGGTTCTAGTAAAAAAAACAAGAAAAGAAGTAAATGCTTTGAAGGCTATTCGGTTTTGGTAAATAAAACGTAAGAAGAGAAAGTGCAATGGGTGATTTCGGCACAAAAACAAAATGAGAGGAGAAGACACTAAAGGCTCCCTATCTAGCCGAATCCACAACCTCCCTAAAGCACAGTCGGCCACCCCTCAAAACACCCAAAACCGATTGCACCCTCTCCCCTTAGTGTTTGGCATTCGGCCAACACTAAGCTCCCATGACCATCTCTTAAATTTTCTCCTGGCCACTCATTCAAATCTGTTTGAATGAGTCAAATTCCTAAATTTCCTCTCTTCCACCCATTTGAAACTGTTGACCCTTTCAAACCTCATCCAACAGAGTCCCTCCTGAGTGCAACTCTTCTAGGTCCTGGCGTCAAAAAGAACAAGCAGAAAGGGAACTTCTGCTGCTCGAACCTAGGCTCTCTTGCTCCCCCTAGGCGTCACTTCTCCAAGCCTTAAGTGGCGCCTCCTTGCCACTTTTCCAAAGCACTTCTTGTGCCAGAACTTGCTACCGATTATACTTAACCCCTAGCTGTATCAGCTCCCCTATCTTAAAATCTCAAAATGCAAATTTTTGCTATGACTCTGGCCTACCCCTAGCTCATGCCAGGACCCTATAACACCCACAACTAGCATAACATTCACATTATCAGCATGCAAACATATAAGATGCACAGGCCCCGATTTAAGGATGTTACAGTTCTACCCCTTTAAAACAATTTCGGCCTCGAAATTACCTGGTCAAAAGAGTTGAGGGTATTGCTGCCGCATCACATCCTCTGGCTCCCACGTGGCCTCTTCCGTTCCATGATTCCGCCATAACACCTTTACTAAAGGGACTGACTTCCTACGCAAGATTTTGACATCCCGATCCAGGATCTGCACTAGTTCCTCCTCAAAAGACATATCTGGGCTCACCTCAATCTCTTCCATTGACACCACATGCGACGGATCTGCATGATAGCGTCTAAGCATGGAAACATGGAACACATCATGGATCTGACTCAATTCTGCTGGCAACTCAAGCTGGTAAGCTACTGGTCCCACACGCTTCAACACCTTATATGGCCCGATGAACCTAGGGCTCAGCTTGCCCTTCCGACCAAATCTCAACACCTTCTTCCACGGCGATACCTTCAAAAAGACTCTGTCACCCACTGCAAACTCTATATCCCTTCGCTTAAGATCGGCATAAGATTTCTGTCTATCCGAAGCCTCCTTCAGACGAGCCCGAATCACCCTAACCTTCTTCTCTGTTTCAACAACTAACTCCAGACCCAATAGCTGACGCTCACCCAACTCTGTCCAACACGCAGGGGTACGATACTTCCGTCCATATAGTGCTTCGTACGGTGCCATCTGAATACTTGCCTGATAACTATTGTTGTACGCGAATTCTTCTAGTGGTAGAAATTCTTCCCAACTACCTCCGAAGTCCAAGACACAACCCCTCAACATATCTTCTAAGATTTGAATCACCCTCTCTGACTGCCCATCTGACTGCGGATGAAATGCCGTACTGAAATCCAGTCTTGTACCCAACGCCTGATGCAAAGCTTGCCAAAACCTTAACATGAACCTAGGGTCCCTATCTGAGATAATCGACACCGGCACTCCATGCAGTCTCACGATTTCCGCCACATACAACTTAGCCAACCTTTGGAGTGAGTAGTCAACCCGGACCGGTATAAAATGAGCCGATTTAGTCAAACGATCCACTATCACCCAAATTGAATCCTTCTTGCTAGACGTAAGGGGTAACCTAGTGACGAAATCCATCGTAATCCTTTCCCATTTCCACTGCGGAATCTTGATCGGTTGCAACAGACCCGAAGGTACCTGATGTTCAGCTTTGACTTGCTGACACATCAAACACTTACTCACAAATTTCGTTACCTCACGCTTCAAACCCGGCCACCAAAACTGCTCTCTCAGATCCCTGTACATCTTGCTACCTCCAGGGTGCATAGTGTATGGGCTGCTATGAGCTTCCTGAAGAATCCTCTGCCTTAACTCAACGTCTTTCTGCATACAAACTTTCCCTTGGAAACATAACACTCCATCACTACTCAAGCTATAACCTTCCAATCCGGCATTCTGCATATGTAACCTTCGAGCACTTAGAACCTCATCCATTAACTGTTTCTCCCTAACCTGATTTACCCAGGTCGGCTTTATCTGCAACTCCGCCAACAGACTCCCGTCATCAAATAGACTAAGATGAGCAAACATTGCTCTTAAGTCCGCTACCACCTTGCGGCTCAACGCGTCAGCCACCACGTTAGCCTTACCTGGATGGCATTCAATCGAGTAATCGTAGTCCTTCAACAACTCGATCCACCTCCGCTACCTTAAATTCAATTCCTTCTGAGTAAGGAGATACTTTAAACTCTTGTGATCCGTGTAGACCATGGACTTCTCCCCATACAAGTAATGTCTCCAAATCTTCAAGGCGAACACTACTGCAGCCAACTCCAAGTCATGCGTCAGGTAATTCACCTCGTGAGGTCTCAGTTGACGAGAAGCATACGCCACTACCTTACCCTCTTGCATCAGCACACATCCTAGACCAGTATGTGACGCATCACAGTAGACCGTAAACTCCTTTCCTGCCTCAGGCTGAATCAAAACTGGAGCTTCTGTCAGAATCTTCTTTAGGTTATCAAAACTTTCTTGTTGCTTGCCTGACCATACAAACGGAACTCCGTTCCTCAGCAACTTGGTCAATGGCGCTGCAATCAAAGAAAACCCTTCTACAAACTTTCTGTAATATCCCGCTAAACCCAGAAAACTCCGAATTTTTGCTACCGACCTAGGTGGTTTCCAGTCCAACACCGCCTCAACCTTCCGAGGATCCACCCTAATTCCCTCAGCTGACACCACATGACCCAAGAAAGTTACCTCTTTCAACCAAAACTCGCATTTACCAAACTTTGCAAACAGTTGCTTCTCCCTTAGGATCTGTAAAACCACACGTAGATGTTCATCATGTTCCTCCTCCGATCTCGAGTACACCAAAATATCATCTATAAATACCACAACGAATCGATCCAAGTACGGTTGAAAAACCCGATTCATCATGTCCATGAATGCTGCCGGCGCATTGGTCAACCCAAACGACATTACCAAAAACTCGTAGTGCCCATATCGAGTACGAAACGCTGTCTTATGGATATCAGCCTCCTTTACCTTAAGCTGATGATACCCCGACCTCAAGTCAATCTTAGAGAACACTGACGCTCCCTTCAGCTGATCAAACAGGTCGTCTATCCTCGGCAACGGGTACTTATTCTTGATCGTCAACTTATTCAGCTGACGATAATCTATACACATCCACATCGTTCCGTCCTTCTTCTTAACAAAAAGCACAGGCGCTCCCCAAGGCGAAACACTTGGCCGGATAAAACCTCGATCCAGCAACTCCTGAATCTGTGCTTTCAGCTCCACTAACTCCTTTGGCGCCATCCTATACAGAGCAATAGACACTGGCGTGGTTCCTGGCAACAAATCTATGCCAAACTCAACCTCGTGATCTGGAGGCAGACTCGGAAGCTCTTCTGGGAACACATCGGCAAATTCCTTCACCGTTCGGACATTCCCCATCGTTGATCCCTTAGCCTCCAAAGCATAAACATGAGCCAAGAATGCCTCACATCCTTTCCTGGCCATCTTCTCGGCCTTCAAAGCGGATACCATGTTGGATAGGTAATTCCTTCTATCACCTATCATCACCACCTCTCCATCCTCAACAGTTCTCAATACCATGCGCTTAGCTGCGCAGTCCAACCTCGCCTGATGCTTCACTAGCCAGTCCATCCCTAGGATCAAATCGAACTCCCCGAATGGCAGTTCCATCAGATTAGCCAAAAACACTACCCCTTGGAGTTCTAGGGGTATATCCCTATACAGTTTGTTTACTTCTACAGAGTGACCTAGAGGACTAACTACTGTCATCTCCCTAGAAGATACCTCATGAGCTAAATTCAGAGTTCCCACTACACTACTAGCAACATATGAGTGCGTTGAACCAACATCAATCAAAGCAGTATAGGGCAGTCCAAAAATTAAAAACATACCGGTTATGACGTCTGGTGCGTCGCCCTCCTCTCGACGCCTCGCAGCATAGACCAACCCAGGCTGTCTTGCCTCAGAATTCCCAGCACCTCTGCCCGGTGCTCCACGACCTCGACCAGAACCATTACCTCCTCTGGCCGGACCACGACCCCTCTGTGGTTGCTGGCCATCCCTCCTGAACTGTGTACGTCCTTGACCTTCAGACTAGACCCGAGCTGATATCCGCGAACAATCCCTTACCCGATGCCCCATCGACCCACACCTGAAGCACCCTCTGTTCCCTGACCAACACTCCCCCGAATGAGACTTCCCACATCGAATACATCGTGGCGATCACTGAGTAGTAGCAGTAGGCTCTGCAGCTTGGCTCGGCCCTCCAAATCTAGCCCTTTTCTATGAATTCCCGGCAGACCCTGATGACCCATAACTCCTCTTATTCCAACGTCTATCCTGATTCTGTCTCACTGACTGCTTCACCCCTTCAGCTATTTTGGCCTTCTCTACCAAAACAACAAATTCTCTTTCCCTCTGTGGGGCAACCAACATCCGCAGCTCATCTCTCAGCCCATCCTCAAATCTAACACAGCGCTCGTGTTCCGTAGCCACGATACCCTTAGCTTAAAGACTTAACCGAAGAAATTCCGCCTCATATTTCGACACTGACTTATTCCCCTGAACTAGATTCAAGAACGCCTTACGATGTGCATCAATATAACTAGCCCCGACGTACTTCTTCTGATAAGCTGCCTTAAAGATATCCCAAGTGAGATCATCACCTGTCGCACCATCCCGGACCGTGAGCCACCACTGATTAGATTCATCCTGGAGAAGAGACACTATCCCCTTCAGCTTCTCCTCAGCCGAGAAGTCTAAATCATCCATGATATGTTCTGTCGCCTCCAGCCAATACTCAGCTGTATTGGGAGCCACTCCAGACACACCCCTGAATACCTCTGCTCCATTGGCCCGGAGTCGTTCGGACACAGATTTTCGAGCTCCTGTTCCAACACCTGCACCTGCGACTCTCTCCAAAACCCGCAGTATTGCCTATGACATCGCGTCGTCACCACCCGTCTGATCCTGAAATTTCGTGCCCACAGCTGGCGGCGATGGTACCTCGTTCTCTGACCCGTGACCGGACCCAACCAGCTCAGACACAGTCTTCCTACCTCTACCACGTCCACGCGTATTACGCCCACGTCCACGAGTACTCATGTCTACAGTTCGTGAATTAATCTGATTTTAAGAATTTTATGCATTAGACTTATTCCACTGTTATTACAGCAAAGTTTTATGAACAATTTATTATGGGGTTTGTTTCCGTAAGTTCACACAATCCTATGGTCTCAGTCTCTAAGGTGAATCCCTATGACTATCATTCATATCACAATCATAACCCACAACAATAACAGTTTGAAGAACTTACCATGGCGGATCGGTGCCGGAGATTCATGTGCCATGTTTCCCCCCAAAATATGCATTTTCCTTAAGAATCATTTCATAAACCCTTTTTTTGGGCCTCAGGCCCACAACCGAGCTTTTGAACCTGGCTCTGATACCAAAATTGTAACACCCCAAACCCGGTCAAGACACTACGACCGAATTCGGCATGTCACAGGGAAAGTTCATATTTGATGAAACCAGTTGTTGATTCAATTTTTGAAAAAAAACGTGATTTGAAAAACAAGTTGTTGGCTCTAAGTATAAGAAAACTATACTTTTGCGAAAAACCTGCGTTGGATGGAATAATGTTGATAAAATCCAGTACGAATTTAGTTTGAAGACATTTGGGCTTTATTTGTGGTCACTACCTTTTATCATTACCCGATGGTGAGTTTTAGAAAATCTCGATAGTTTGTGTAAGTGTGGAAAACATTCATTTTATAATCTTGTTAAGCATGCCATTACTAGTTTGAACAAGATTCAGTGAAAACTTAAATCAGCTAGATAATCCAAAAAGTGAGTATTAGTGGCCTTATTACAAACCCAAAATCACATTTGAAGAAAAGCAAACCATCCAATAGTTTAAAACATGAACCCACAACGTCGTACATGGCCACCTTGAGTCTGTCCCGGCTCCACATCCGCGATCTAGAAATCACCTGCAAAATGTAAAGGAAGGGGTGAGTCACCGAGACTCAATGTGAAACCCCATCCCGAAAATATAATTCCTTACACAGTTCCATAAGTGAATATGTATATCATGCAGCCCAACCTAACCATCCGAAACTCTTGTGTCTACCCGTGTGGTCACAACCACTGGTGACCGAAGTCACAAATAATATATGTATGTGGTCACAACCACTGGTGGTCACAACCACTGGTGACCGAAGTCACAAATTAATATGTGTGGGGCCAACCCACTGTGGTCAAACCACTGATGACAATCCGGTATAGATATGTGGGGCCAACCCACTGTGGTTCCAAACCACTCGGACGAGTCACAAAGATAGATATGTATACGTGGTCAAAACCACTGAGATTTAGTCACAATAATATAGAAAGCGGGGCCAACCCACTGTGTGGTCATAACCACTGGTGACAGTCTATAATGATGCCTTCCCCCTCCTCTCATCACCCACTTTTATGTACATGCTTTCCATGGCAACAACGTCATGCTTAATGCTCATCAATGACACAACATGGCAATCATGCTTAATATTCATAAATAACATAACATGGCATATACAACCTTAATCGAAGCATTTAACGTTAACCAAATCAGAGTAGACTTACCCGGAGTCCTCGCTTATACCCACAAGGGTAACACATCACTTTAACCGTTATTCTGGCTTTTGACAAATCACAAAATAATAACATATTAACCTACGAAGTGTGTAAGAGTTACACACTTGATTACTTGTAATACGACGCTCTCTACGTCGGTACTGTCGTTAACCGACACCACTGCTATCTGCCTACTACTTTGCTCAGACGCCGGCCCACACCCGGTGCCTAGTCGCGTACAGCTGACATTGCTCTCTTTTTAAACTTAGGGGTTGGGGTCTCAGATCCAACTCCCCCAACCGTTTGGCTAGCCTTCGAGTCCATAACACACCTTAGTCACTAACTGAATCAAAGCAGAGAAAATGAACCAAAAGAGACTAACAATTTAGGCTAAGGCCCTTACCTAGATCGACAATCTCGAAGCTTTTAGGCTTGATTCACAAGTCAAACGAATCCCGGAGATCAAAAGAATGCAGCAACACTCTTTCCTGCAATCGGCCAAACACTCACACATAAAATTAAATAGCCTTCGACTTTGATCGAGAAATCCCGAGAAAGAAGATAATCGATTCAAAAGAACATCACTAACCTTAATGCTAGAGATCCCCTTTGGCACCTATGAGAATTCGGCACTAACCCACAAGAGAAGAAAATTTGACAATGGAACCCATAAATAAGATGAAAGATCTTCAACAGAATGTTTAGGGGTTTTGGCTTCTCAGCAAAAATGGAAAAGAAGAAAGGAGTTTAAGTTTCGGTTTTGAGAGTGCACAAAGAAGAAGAAAAGAAGTAAGAAACAAGTTTCGGCTTTCACAAAGATTGAACGAAACGCGAAAGAGAAAGAAGAAAATGGGCAAGGAGCATTCAGCTTAAATGGTCTTCTAGTTTCGGCTAATAAGGTGCCTCAACAGGGTTTGTGATTTGGCTTGAGAACAAAATGGAGAGAAAAGGGTAGAAGAAATTTGGCTATGGCCAAAACAAGGAAAAGAAAAGAAGTCGAAAGAGAGGGGGGGTGATGGTTTCGGTTCTAATAAAAAAACAAGAAAAGAAGTAAATGCTTTGAAGGCTATTCGGTTTTGGTAAATAAAACGTAAGAAGAGAAAGTGCAGTGGGTGATTTCGGTACAAAAACAAAATGAGAGGAGAAGACACTAAAGGCTCCCTATCTAGCCGAATTCACAACCTCCCTAAAGGACATTCGGCCACCCCTCAAAACACCCAAAACCGATTGCACCCTCTCCCCTTAGTGTTTGGCATTCGGCCAACACTAAGCTCCCATAACCATCTCCTAAATTTTCTCCTGGCCACCCATTCAAATCTGTTTGATTGAGTGAAATTCCTAAATTTCCTCTCTTCCACCCATTTGAAACTGTTGACCCTTTCAAACCTCATCCAACAGAGTCCCTCCTGAGTGCAATTCTTCCAGGTCCTAGCGTCAAAAAGAACAAGCAGAAAAGGAACTTCTGCTGCTCGAACCTAGGCTCTCTTGCTCCCCCTTGAGGCGTCACTTCTCCAAGCCTTAAGTGGCGCCTCCTTGCCACTTTTCCAAAGCACTTCTTGTGCCAGAACTTGCTACCGATTATACTTAACCCCTAGCTCTATCAACTCCCCTATCTTAAAATCTCAAAATGCAAATTTTTGCTATGACTCTGGCCTACCCCTAGCTCATGCCAGGACCCTATAACACCCACAACTAGCATAACATTCACATTATCAACATGCAAACATACAAGATGCACAGGCCCCAATTTAAGGATGTTACATCCTTGATGGCTATGTGGTTTCGGTCACAAAGAGAAGAAAAATATTTGGAGAGAAAGAGCAACTAAATCCAAAATGGTCAAAAGAAATGGCAAAAAGAACCAATTGCTTACTCAAAGTTTTTGGCACATTCGGATAGGGAGAAAATGGATGGAGAAAAAAGAGTGTCTTGCAAAAGCAAAAATGACCAAAAGGTAATACCCCCAAAAGCTACCAACCAACTAGCCTATCACCAAAAATTCACCACCCAAAATCGGCTCCCCCCTTTAGTCCACAAAACCGTCCCCATTCATGGTCAAAATGGCCATGAAAAAGTTACCAAAACATCAATCTTGATTCAAGCCTTGCAATCCTCCCTTTTCCTAAAGTTGAGAAATCCTATCCCCAAAATCAAGCGATTCCATCCCTTAAATCATGCTTGCCATAAACTTTAATATCCTTACCATAAAAATTTAGTCCATCTTATCCATGATTGATGCTTGGCCGACACATGCTAGGAAAAAGCAAAAATAAAAGCTCACTAATTGCATGCTAGGAGATTCGAACCTCTCCCCTCAAGTCCAACTTATGGCGCCATCACCACTTTGCCAATTAATCATCTTATGCCATCTTTTATCACTTAATTAACTTAACTTCAAGGTCACCTGATTTCTCTACACTAAAGTACTCTTTACTAAAATTTATTCTAATTCCAAGTAAACCCGAGCCTTCTCGAGACTATATTTAGCACATAATAAAATCATACCCGAGCTAACACCAAAGACAAGCAACATATTGATACTCAAATTTTTAGGATGTTACAATTCTACCCCTCTTAAAGAAAATTTCGTCCTCGAAATTTACCTGTTTAAAAGAGGTGAGGATATTGTTGCCGAATTGCATCCTCAGGCTCCCACGTAGCTTCCTCCGCTCCGTGATTACGTCATAAAACCTTGACCAATGGCATGGTCTTCTTTCTTAGCACCTTAACATCTCGGTCTAAGATTTCCCCTGGTTCCTCCTCGAAAGACAAGTCTGATCTCAACTCTACTTCTTCTACCGGTACTATGTGAGACGGATCCGATTTTATAGCGCCTCAGCATGGAAACATGGAAAACATTATGAATTTGACTCAACTCCGGAGGTAATTCAATCTGATAGGCCACTGGACCAACACGCTTCATCACACGATATGGTCCAATGAACCTAGGGCTCAACTTGCCCTTCCTTCCAAATCTGAAAATCTTCTTCCAAGGTGAGACCTTCAGAAAGACCTACTCCCCCACAGCAAACTCGATATCCTTACGCTTCAGATCTGCATACGACTTTTGTCTATCCAAAGCTTCCTTTAACCGTGCTCGAATAACTTTTACCTTTTCTTTCGTCTCAGATATCAACTCAGGACCCAACATCTGCCGTTCGCCCAAATCATTCCAACAAGTAGGAGTACGACACCTACGACCATACAATGCCTCGTAGGGTGCCATCTGAATACTAGACTAATAGCTGTTGTTATACGAAAATTCTGCCAACGGTAGAAAATCCTCCCAACTACCTTTGAAATCAATCACACATCCCTTTAACATGTCTTCCAATAACTGAATTACTCTTTTTGACTGACCATCTGACTGAGGATGAAAAGCCGTACTCAAGTTTAACTTTGTTCCCAAAGCTTTATGCAGAGCTTTCCAAAATCGTGATGTAAACCTAAGATCCCTATCTAATATAATAGACACTGGTACCCCATGCAACCTTACGATTTCAGATACATACAACTTAGCCAACTTCTGTAATGAGTAATCCGTACGAACTGGAAGAAAATGAGCAGTCTTCGTCAATCGATCAACTATTACCCAAACGAAATTTTTCTTAGTAGGTGTTAAAGGTAACCCACTAACAAAATCCATTGTTATCCGCTCCCATTTCCAAAGAGAAATCTTTACCGGTTGTAATAAGCCTGATGGCAATTGGTGCCCTGCCTTCACTTGTTGACAAGTAAAACATTTTCCTACAAACTCAGAAATCTCACGCTTTAACCCTGGCCACCAATACTGTTCACGGAGATCTCGATACATCTTATTTCCTCTGGGGTGCATAGCATAAGGGCTACTATACGCCTCTCGCAGAATCATTTGTTTCAAATCTGAGTCCTTAGGCATACAAACTCTTCCACGAAAACACAGCACTCCATCCGTGTTTATACCAAAATCCCCTATTTCACCACTTTCAACTTGCTGAAATAAGGGTCCCAACTTTTTATCTGATATCTGCTTTTCCTTGATTTGTTCTAACCACAGAGGCTTCACCTGAAGTTCCGGTAACAGACTACCATCCTCATACAAACTCAGATGAGCAAACATTTCTCTCAAATCAGATACCACCTTACGACTTAACATGTCAGCTACCACATTAGCCTTTTCAGGATGATACTCGATTGAGAAATCATAATCCTTTAACAGTTCTACCCATCTTCTTTGTCTCAAGTTTAACTCCTTCTAAGTAAGAAGATACTTAAGACTCTTGTGATCCGTATAGATGATAGACTTCTCACCGTAGAGATAGTGCCTCCAAATCTTTAAAGCAAACACTATCGCAGCTAACTCCAAGTCATGGACAGGGTAGTTTACTTCGTGCGGTCTCAACTGACGAGAAGCATAAGCCACCACTTTTCCATTTTGCATCAGCACACAACCTAAACCCGTGTGAGATGCATCACAATAAACGATAAATTCTTTTCTAGCCTTAGGCTGAATCAAAACTGGTGCTTCCGTCAGAATCTTCTTCAATTTCTCGAAACTCTCTTGTTGTTTTTCAGTCCATATATACGGTACTCCCTTCGACAATAGCTTAGTTAGGGGTGCAGCCATCAGCGAAAACCCCTCAACAAAGCGTCTATAATAACCAGCCAAACCCAAGAAACTCCAAATCTCAGCTACTGACTTTGGTGGTTTCCAATCCAGTACAGCCTCAATCTTCTGAGGATCCACCCTTATTCCTTTAGCTGATACGACATGACCCAAGAAAGTCACTTCCCTTAACCAGAATTCATATTTAATGAATTTGGCATAAAGTTACTTATCTCGAAGTAACTGCAATACTATACGCAAATGCGAGTCATGCTCCTCTTCATTCCTTAAATATACCAAAATGTCATCTATGAACACTACCACAAACCGGTCTAAATATGGTTGAAAGACCCGGTTCATCATGTCCATAAATGCAGCTTGTGCGTTGGTCAACCCAAACGACATCACTAAAAACTCATAATGTCCATAACGAGTTCAGAATGTCGTCTTATGAATATCTGCTTCTTTCACCTTAAGTTGGTGATAACCCGATCTCAAATCAATTTTGGAGAAAACTGAAGCTCCTTTCAATTGATCAAACAGGTCATCAATTCTCGGCAAAGGATACCTATTCTTGATCGTCAATTTATTCAACTGCCTGTAATCAATGCACATATGCATCGACCCATCCTTCTTCTTAACGAACAAAACCGGTGCTCCCTACGGAGACACACTCGGTCGAATAAAACCCCGATCCAGCAATTTTTTAATTTGAGCTTTAAGCTCCGCCAACTCCTTCGGTGCCATTCTATAAGGAGCAATGGAAACTGGAGCTGTTTCGGGCAAAAGCTCAATACCAAATTCTACTTCCCGATCTAGAGGTATACCAGGAAGTTCTTCGGGAAATACATCTGGAAATTCCTTTACCGTTCTCACATCTTCCACTGATACTCTTTGGCATCCAAAGCACTAATAAAAGCTAGGAATGCTCCATACCCTTTCCGTACCAACTTTTCTACCTTTAACGCAGATACCACATTTTGCCAAGTAATTCCTTCGTTCACCTATCATTACTACTTCCTTATCATCCGAAGTCCTTATTGACATCCGCTTTTCAGCACAATCCAAATGCGCCCGGTGCTTAACCAACCAATCGATGCCCAAAATGAGATCGAACTCGCCGAAAGGCAATTCCATCAAATTCACCAAGAATATTTCTCTTTGGATTTCTAAGGGCACGTCTCTAAACCGTTTATTTACAATTATCGACTGTCCTAAAGGACTAATTACCGTCATCTCACTATCAGTAATTTCAGATTCTAGATTCAAGTTTCCAGATATGGCACTAGCAACATACGAGTAGGTAGAACCAATATCTATCAAAGCAGTAACAGGTACATCAAAGATGAAGAACGTACCAGTTATCACATCAAGTGCATTTCCATCCTCGCGGCGTCTAACTGCATAGACCAATCCTGGCTGTCTTGCATCCACGTTACCTCTAGAACCATTGCCTCAACCCGGTGCACCTTGACCACGTCCAGCCCCATTACCACCACGACCTGGTCCACGGCCTCTCGGTGGCTGCTGAGTTCCTCTGGCCGACTGTGCATCAGGATTACAAGCTTCCTGAGTCGTATCCATCCGTCGAAGGTAATTCTTATATTGATGATCCATTGAACCACATTTATAACAAGCACCAGTTTTGTAATATCCCGGGTTAGGGGCTATTTTGTTGCTGCATGATATTGCATGTGTTTAGTGTGCTGTGTTGTTATTTCGGTGTTTTAGGGGCTTTAGTGTAGGCTAGGAGTGTGCCTGAGTGAAGGGGAAAATTTTGGTTTTGGGTGTTAGGTGAAGGGAGCTGAGGAAGCTGGGGTTTAAGAATTTTATTTGTGGTTTCATTACACAAATAAGGAGCTAGCTTAGTGGCAAGCATGCGCTACAAGGGGGAGCTTGGTGTGGCGTCATCTGCATGTGAGGGAGGTCCAGAGTTCAAGCAGCAGAGTCCCCTTTTTGGCACCTATTTTGGACGGCATGGGGGTAGAGGTAGAGAGCAACTAGAACACTACCTTGGACCAAGTCTTCACTTTCAAATGGAGGGTGGAGAGGAAGTTTAGGAGGAGGACTTGGTCATCACTTTTGAAATGGGAGGAGTGGAGTGAATGGGGGGATTTTGGCTGATTTTAGGGGGGAGTTGGAGGGGGAGTGACGGCTTGGTGTGGGGGAAAGGGTGTGCCGAAATTCAATTGGCTTTGTGGGGGGATTTTCGGTCACTTTTTGGGTGTCAAACAAAGTTCTTTTCATTTTGTCAAAAGCAAGAAACCGAAATACCTAGTCCCTTAGTTGCCGAAATTGTTTTGCTTCATTTGGTTGGTGTGTAGCCGAATGCATGATTGCATTTTCTTTTTTCTTCACTTGAGTAAGCCGAAACCCCATCCCTCCAAAACATAATTCTTCTTCTCTCATTTCTTCTCTGACTAGCCGAAACTCAAGCACTAAAAGCACATCTTCTTTTTCTTTCTTTGACAACCCGAAACTACCTGCATTCCATTCACTTCTCTTTTTCTCAATTGCCATTGCCGAAACCAACTTTTGTCTCACACTTCTTTTCTTTCTCTTCCACTCAAGCCGAACGTTGGAGGTGTTAGACACTTAGGCCGAATCTCTTCTTTCCTAGGAGTCCTCTTTTGGCCGAATTTTGGGTGTTGGTAAGCTTTTGGCCGAATAGCCATTCCCCTTATCTCTCAATTGTTATGTTGTTTTGGGTTTTTGAAGAGGTTAACCATTCGTTTTAATATCTCATCTGAGGGTAATTATCTTTTCTTTCTTTTAAGGTGTTGGCCGAATATTTTCTCCCTTCTATAGCTCTCTCTCTTGGCCGAATTTTGGTGAAGGGTGATCTTGTTTTGTTGATCGATCTTGGGTGTTTGGTAAGTGGTGGTAAGAGGGCATTCTATTAGCCTATTCGTTTAGTTTTTATTTAGTCAAACTGCTAAGTATTGATGGTTTTCTTTTAGGAGGTGGTCGTTTGTCAAGAGAACCATTGTGGTTCAGGATTGGTAGGAAACCAAACCAGGAGAAGGTAAGGACTATTCGATAAACCCTTCTTGGTCTAAATGGTTATGGCCGAATGGTTTATGTGTACTAACTCCGATGTTTGGCCGATTTTAGGAGCAAGTCAATTGGGGGACTTAGATCGATTCGTTGGGATCTTTAGACTCGTATTATCAGGTGTGTAAACTAACACACTGATATTTAGAAATATTATTAATAAACCTGTTTTGCCTGTTAACAAAAAAATTATAACAGTATGATGGACAAATGGATACCCAAATGGGGTATGTGTACGATTCGGGTAAGTCTGTTCTATTATGAGTACTATTAATGAAGTATGATATCATGATCTATGTTATGTATGTATGCTATGAGAGGTAATGCTTGGTATGTTGGCATAATATGCATGATTTGTACGAGATGCATGATTACATGAGTATGGTGAGTTGATGGGTGATATGAGTGGAGGGAGCAGTGATATTTTGTGCTGACGAGCACCAGTGTTTTGGTAACACACCTTGTGACTTTGGGTCACAAGAGGTTTGGCACCTCCAGAGGTTTGGTACCTCAGCGTCTTGTCCCTGTGGTTAACACCACCGTGGGTTGGCCCCACTTATGAGATACGGGATTGACGCCAGTAATTTGGTATCACACGATGGGTTGGCCCCATCACCAGATTTGTGACTACGGTCACCAGTGCTTTGGTAGCACATTGTGTCTTTGGGACACCAGAGGTTTGGCACCTCATTGCGACTTGTCCCTGTGGTTTGACCACCGTGGGTTGGCCCCACTTGAGATATGGGGTCGTCTGCTAGTGATTTGGTATCACACGATGGGTTGGCCCCATCATCGTTGGATTTGTGACTTCGGTCACCAGTGCTTTGGTAGCACAATTGTGTCTTTGGGACACCAGTGGTTTGGTACCACATTGACGGATATTGTGTCTTTGGGACACCAGTGTTTTGGTAACACATTGTGACTATATGTCACCAGTGGTTTGGCACCACCAGTGGTTTGGTACCACACGGGGTAGGAAAGGCGATGTGGATGGTTAGGATCGGGTTGCATTAATTATGTTGCTATGTATGATGTGTGTTAGCATGTTGTTTCCTCGGGAGCGGGATTTACACACTGAGTCACTCGACTCACCCTCTCCTTTGACATTTCAGGTGACTCGTAGATGCGGACTTGGAGCCGGGATGGACTCGAGGTGCTTATGCCATGCTGAATAAAGTTTTTACTCAGACTCTATAATTTGGGTACTCTAGTTTATTTACTTTTATTTGGGTTTTAATTTAGTTTTGTAAAAGGCCTTTAATTTATGGTTTAAGTTGTTTATGTTTTAATTAAATTTTAATATGCCTTAACAAAATAAGTTGGTATAAATTTTACTAAAATTTGGAAAGATAGTGTTTCCAAAACTATAGCGCAATGTGTTTTAAACTATACCATCGGGTATCACACTAAGTCTTTATGATAAACAAATACAAATGGTTTTCAATTCAAACTTGTAGTTCTCCTAAGCTTAAAAGTGTTTTATGTATCACTAAGAAACTAATGAGGTTTAAATGGTATAAACTCGTTTTAACTACACATTCTGGCTAAGTTTTCAAATTATCCGGGTTTCGAGTACACCATTTAATTGCAAACAAGCCTACTTAAATTTTCTTCAAATACACTATGTTTTCACCCCGCTTTTTAAACGATAAATCTGATCTTTCAAAAACGTTTTTCCCCGTAACATACCAGATTCGGACGTGGTGTCTTGTCCGGGTTTGGGGTGTTACAAGTTTTCCTCCAGCACTCTCCGGAATGTCGTTTCCCACATTCAGTACAGTCTCGACTCTGATTAATAGCTACAGGTGCTCTACCTTGAGCTGGCTCATCATTCCGAGGCCTCTTCTGAAACCTTTTTGAAGAACCCGAATACTTTATATCTCTCTTACCTCTAACTCTTTCCCGATTCTGACGTTCTGAGCTCTTAGCCTCTTCGGCTATCTTGGCTTTCTCCACAAGCGTGGCAAAAGTTCTAACTTGTTGTGGGGCTATCAGAACCCGCAACTCATCATTCAACCCATCCTCAAAGCGTACACAACGCTCATGATCCGTTGGCACTATTGTCTGAGCATAGCGACTCAAGCGTAAAAACTCAGCCTCATACGCTGCCACCGTCTTATTTCCTTGAACCAGATTCAGAAATTCCTTCCTTCGGGCATCCACATAACAAGGATTCCCAAGTAACTAATGCAGCTTCAGTGCCTTCTCAGACAGTAAGCCACCATTGATATGCTTCGTCCCTTAACAAGGACACCGCTCCTCTTAGTTTCTGTTCTACAGTGCACTCTAGGTCGTCCATAATTCGCTCCACTGCCTCAAGCCAATATTCAGCAACATTTGGAGCTACACCTGAGACACCTCTGAAAACTTCAGCACCACTTGATTTCAGTCGCTCTGATATCGACCCACGAGTTGCTGGCCCAGCTCTAGTTCCAGCAACCCTTTCAAGGACTCGCAACATTGCCCGTGTCAAAGCATTATCTTCTCTCCTATTCTCTTGTGATTTATTTTCCGACGCTGGTGACGCCGTTGCATCCATTTCCGAAATATGTCCTAATTCCGCAGACACAGCTCTAGCTCCTCGGCCTCTACCACGGCCACGTCTACCATATCCGCGTCCTCTGGCGCTCATACTGACTAACTCGTTTTAATCTGGTTACGAATTTTATGAATTAGAAAACTGTTTCAGCGTTTATTAATGATATTTTATGAGATTCAAGAGATAAAGTTGTTTTTCGCAAACACATCCTATAGTCTCAATCTCTACGATTTTCAACATCTAAAACTAGAAGTTCTAGAGTGTTCCTATGATCATATCATCATAATAATCATTCAGTAAAGAATACTTACTTGACTTGGTGCCGGATGCTTGTGGTGCCATACTAACTTTAAAACATAACTAAAATAATTTCATACGGAAGTTATTTGTTGAACCCAACCACAGTCGAGTTTTGAAACTGGCTTTGATACCATTAAATGTAACACCCCAAACCAGGTCTATGCGTTAAGACGAGATTTGGTTTGTCACACAGATCGAACATCCATTAAATTCTCTAATGATTTAGGTAAAACAGTTCTACAAAACCTTTTGAAAGTGGAGTTTAGTAAAAATTAAGAAAAATGATTTAAAATCGATGAATTAAGAAATACTAGTTTGAAATATTATCATTCAGTATTTAATTGTCAAAAACCTTAAAGTAGTTTTTAAAGAGTTTAAAAGAATTTGAAATCAAGAATAGTTAAAGTATCTCAAATGTTTTAAAACAAAATTAAATCCATCCACACATTAAAATCCATAAAATATTAATAAAGGCCTTATTACATCATACCCAAAATAGTAATTAAAAGAAATCACTTAATAAAAGTTCATAGTTTATAAAACTCATATTCGCAGTATGGCCTCCACGAAGTCATCCTCGGCCCAAGCCTCCGTCAATTGCCATTACCTAATATGGATAATTAAACAGAGTGAGTTACTCAGAACTCAGTGTATAACTCACTTACCATATTCATTGGGCCAGATCATCAAGACATTATTTTGGGCTTGAGCCCATTTACGGATTTAACAATATAATAAATGAAATGCATGTAAAATGAAATTTCCCAACCAAACCTAATTTCCATCCGCTACACACCATCCGTACCAACCAACACACCTGTAGGGATCAAGTCAACCCACCCCGCCAACACACCAATCGTAGGCATAAAGCCATTTTAAATAATATTGTGGTGCACCACCGAACTAGATTGTGACAAAGTCATCGAACTAGAGGCATTAAGCCATTAAAAATTTGTGGCAGAGCCACCGAACTAGATTTTGGCAACAGGCCTTTCTTCTCTTCATCAATTATCCCAACCCATGTAATCATGTATGCATAACAATCTATATCCATATGATAATTTAACAAGAAGCCCATAATACATGTGAGTCTATATTTCAAATTTTCATTTTGGCCCATAAGACAAAATAGCATTTAGCCCATTTAGCAATCTAGCAAACTTTAGCCCATATATCGATCTAGCAGTTTTTTTCAGCCCATTTAACGATCTAGCAGTTTTTCGGCTAGCAGTTTTTCGGCCCATTTAACGATCTAGCAGTTTTTCGGCCCAATTAACGATCTAGCAGTTTTTCGGCCCATTTAACGATCTAGCAGTTTTTTGGCCCATTTAACGATCTAGTAGTTTTTCGGCCCATTTAACGATTTAGTAGTTTTTCGTAAATTTCACGACTTTAACCGTTTTCATGCATTTACACAAAAGTGTTAATTACTACGTATTTTCCGATTTTGCCATCTTTACGATTTTATCCCAATACTTATGGTATAGTATCTAACCCGAGATAAGTGTGAAGTTACACACCTGGTTACTGTGAGAACTAGAATTTCCCACTCGTTGATACCTAAACGCATCACGATAAATTAGAACACTATAATTTATTTACAAATTGAATCTTCGAAATAACGATCTAGACTTTTACCCTCAGAATTTTGAACCACTTCTCTTTGCGGTTTCTCCCCGATTGTTGGTTCGTTACCCGATCAAAATCCACAAACAAACAAAGGTTCGGGAGTACGAACGACTTCAAACAACTGATTCTCCTCGGATGAGCGTCCACAACCCGGTGGAAAATCTCGGATTCCCGAAACAGCCCTTCGCTTAAACTTAGGGGGAATAGCGGAACCACCCCTCTTCCGAACACTATTCACCGCCCTTTTCGTCCCTATCTTGATTGTCTCCATTGACAAAAGATCATTAGTCCGAGTAATAATATATTATGACTAACGGTTTTAAGGGTGAGATTGCCTTACCACAAAATATCCTTGTTCCACAATATGAGAATCGAGCAAAAATGTCCCCTAAAATGAAATCGATTAATAATCCATCTATATCAATATGATGTGTAAAATGAGAGTCCTTAACAAACCCTTACCTTAACACCTTAAATCAATTCCAACGTTCCACGATGCTCACGAACACTTGAGTTTCGGCCCTCCACTATCACACTAAAATATAACGAAAGAAAACGTTTAATAGAATGAACGATGATTTCGATCAAAGAGATTCTTCTTACCACCATAAAGATTCGGCCAAAACATCCCTTAAGCCAACATAGAAACCAAAAAGAAAACTCTTACCTATTGTCCACGGCTTGAAATAAGAATGATTGAGAAGAATACTTTCGTATAATGGAAGATTCGGCTATGAATAAACAAAGAAAAGATAAATGGTTCGGCTATGGAGTGATCTAACATTCGACCATGAGAGAAAAATATTGAAGAAAATATGGTTGAAAAGAAAATAAAAGATAAAAGAAAGATGATGATGATGATTCGGTTTTCAAGAGGGAAAAGAGAAAGAAAAGAGATGAATTTAGGAGCAATATGCATTCGGCATTGGGGAGGAAAAAGAGAAGAAAAGAAAAGGTCCTTGATGGCTATGTGGTTTCGGTCACAAAGAGAAGAAAAAGATTTGGAGAGAAAGAGCAACTAAATCCGAAATGGTCAAAAGAAATGGCAAAAAGAAATAATTGCTTACTCAAAGTTTTTGGCACATTCGGCTAGGGAGAAAATGGATGGAGAAAAAAGAGTGTCTTGCAAAAGCAAAAATGACCAAAAGGTAATACCTCCAAAAGCTACCAACCAACTAGCCTATCACCAAAAATTTACCACCCAAAACTGGCTCCCCCCTTTAGTCCACAAAACCGTCCCCATTCATGGTCAAAATGGCCATGAAAAAGTTACCAAAACATCAACCCTGATTCAAGCCTTTCAATCCTCCCTTTTCCTAAAGTTGAGAAATCCTATCCCCAAAATCAAGCGATTCCATCCCTTAAATCATGCTTGCCATAAACTTTAATATCCTTACCATAAAAATTTAGTCCATCTTATCCATGATTGATGCTTGGTCGACACATGCTAGGAAAAAGCAAAAATAAAAGCTCACTAATTGCATGCTAGGAGATTCAAACCTCTCCCCTCAAGTCCAACTTATGGCGTCATCATCACTTTGCCAATTGCTCATCTTATGCCATCTTTTATCACATAATTAACTTAACTTCAAGGTCACATGATTTCTCTACATTAAAGTACTCTTTACTAAAATTTATTCTAATTCCAAGTAAACCCGAGCCTTCTCAAGACTATATTTAGCACATAATAAAATCATACCCAAGCTAACACCAAAGACAAGCAACATATTGATACTCAAATTTTTAGGATTTTACAGGACCTGTATTTTTGAATAATAATGGGACGGGTTGGAGAAGAAACAAATCCTATATTTTAGACTTGCAGTGGGAGGATTGGAAAAGATTCAGATCTTATACTCCAGAGTTATAATGAGATGAACCCTAAAGTTACAGTGGGGCCAGTTTGTTGAGAAAGATATAATGGTTTTCTCAAGTTTTCTATTGAGAACACCAGCTGAACGAAAGGGCAGCACATTACCCTGATGAATGATGACACTTTAAGTAGGGATCATTCTCATAAAATTTTGCATTCATGTAAAACACATTTAGTTAGAGGCATTTGGTTCATTCTGATCATTGCATCATAATCATTCCCATGACATTTTGCATTCATGCAAATGTCATTTATAATACATTTAGTTAGGAGCATTAGATTCATTCTGATCATTGTATCCTAACCATTTCGCATAAGCATAAACACATAAAACTGATTTCACAGGATAGGTCCCCTAGAGGATAGTGTCGCAACATTGGTGAAATAGCAGATCTTACATTCCTGAGCGAAGCCGATTGAAGATACCAATCTGGCGTCCCTGAGTTTGCAGTGGAGCAGGTCGAAGACATCAAATTTTGCCTTTCTGAGCGAAGCGGATCGAAGATAGCAAATCTGGCAATCCTGAGTTTACAGGAGCAGATTAAAGATAGCAAATCTGGCAATTCTGAGTTTGCAGGAGCAGATTGAAGATAGCAAATCTGGCAATTCTGAGTTTGCAGGAGCAGATTGAAGATAGCAAATCTAGCAATCCTGCGTTTGCAGGAGCCGATTGAAGATAGCAAATCTGGCAATCCTGAAGTTGCAGGAACAGATTGAAAATAACAGATCTTGCAATCCTTAAGTTGCAGGAGCAGATCGAAGACATCAGATTTTGGCTTTCCTGAGCCATTTTGCCCATTTTGCAGCTGTAATAGGCCCATTTTGCCCGGCCCATTCAAAACCAAGATAAAATAAAACCAAGAAACCAAAAATATAATAAACCAATAAACAAAATAGTCCACAGTCTTTATTTACAGCAGGGTCCAATTAACCCAAATAAAAGTACAGCCCAAATTAAAACAGTCCATTAATTCATTTTTGGCCCAAATTATTGCTACACAGACCCAGTAAAACAAATGAAGCCCAAAACTAAGCACCAAGTTAGACTGGGCCTGAATAGCCTAAATACGAATGCCAGAACTGAAGCAAGTCCGGCTCCAATAGCCGAATGTGGAATTGATTCGTCACATGGTGGAGGCTCTAGAAATTCCAGTGTCTTCTGGAATCTTCTAGCATACGAGCTCTTCCACGCGTGCCCCACGGGTACTCACATTAGCCTTCCCCACGCGCACCCTGTGTCACAGTCATCAGCAATGGCTATTACGCGAACGCGCGCCAACATCAGCAGGGGTCCTTTTTTGTAGTATACCTGCAACAGAAAATGAAAAAACAATAGCCAGAACCTCAAGAACAGTGTAGAATATAGTAGAAGATTTCTAGAAAGCGTGTATTTCATTTTCTAGGATATAAAAAGCTAGGTATTGTATAGAAAAAAGGATACGCAATGCACAATACAAACTCGAAGAAAAAGCAGAGAAAAAAGGTGATAAAGAGATTCGTTGTTATTTTTATTTCCGTTCTCTTCTGTTTTTATTCTTGTATATTTATTGTATGTAAAAGGAAATAAAAGAAGAAAATGTTTACCTGTTAGATACGATCGTTAGATCCTTGTTCGCTTCGTCGATATCGAAGTCGAAATGGGGATTCGGAGGCAAAAATAATAGCGCTACCGAATGTAGGCTCCATCGCTGACTCCTGAAGCATATGGAGACCATAGTGTTCGTTTGTTTTTGCGGCGACTGATAAGGAAAGGGTTAAGTTTTGTGACGGCTAAGAAAAGAGAGAACTATGGTTTGATTTGTTGAAGAAAGGAGTGATTAAGGCTGGATTAAGGTAAAAGAGGGTTTTATCTGAATATTTGAAACGACAGCGTATAGATTAGACTTGGAGATCTCAAAACAGCGTCACATCGAGTGCCCCGATCCGACCCGATTCATACATGCGAAGATCCACGTGTTTTTGCAATTAATACGGAAATTGTGTGTTTAATCCCTCTTATTTGCACATTGTTTTTAATTAGCTATGTTATGCATTGCCCTTATTGTTTAATTGATCTTAATAATTTGTGCATTTTTTAAATAAGTCCAATCTATGTGTTGTGTTTTGAATATCAGGATATTTGTTATTTAGATCCCTATCTACTTATGAATAATTTAATTTGACACCAAATTTTGTTTAAATGATTTTGTTTATTTAAAAAGTGGCTTTTAAACTTTATTTTTTATTTTCAATTGAGTTTTAATTTAAGTTAATAATTCTTATAATTCTCTTATAGTATTAAATCTCTTTATTATTTTTAAATGGCTACCACAGTTGTTTTAATTTATTTTATGTATTGTATAATTGTTTAAATTTTAAAATTGTACTTATGGGATCCTTTGATAATTTGTATAGTTTCTTGTAAATATATATATAAATATATGTTATTATTTTGAAATTCATTATATATTTACATCTTTATGATTCATCTCAAAATCCTTATTCACAAATTCATTTATAATGTGTTGTATTTTAAATGATTTCATAAATTATTAATCTCAAACTCCATTTTTCTTTATTTATTTAAAATTTATTTATTAGCATTTCAAAGCATGTTTTATATTAATTCACCGTCATGAATCTTGTAGAATTATATTGATTATTAATATGTCCGTTTAATTATGTGATTGTTGTTGTATGTTCGTGTGATAATTCCTTCTATAATTATATTCGATGATGCGATGTTGAGATTATATATTAAGTCATGCTTAATCACTTGTGTTACTAGTTATTATTTAATATTTCAAACTCAAATATATTCAAATTCTTTCTAGATGTTTTCTTTCGTTAAAAGCGTACATTGAACCAATTTTAAGATTGCGTATTCGGAAAACAAGGCAATATTTGTGTGTTTAGAAGTACGGAAAATTACATCCTAACATGCTGGTTGTCAATTTTTCGTTCAACTAAATAACCAAATACCCTTTTCATATGTTTTGAAGATCAAAGATGATCTCGGTGTCAGAGTATAAATGTGTTTATATCCTAACGTGCTGGGTATGATACTTTTATTCCTTTGAAACGAGTTAATCTTGAGATTCAATTCCGATTTAATGATTTTTTTTAAATTTTTTACCCTAAATATTTTCAAGTTTTCGACATTAGGACAACATTAATCAATTTGGCACCAACTTTGGGCGTTGCAAGGGTGCTAATCCTTCCTTGTACGTAGCCGACTCTCGAACTCGTTTTTTTGAATTTCGCAGACCAAAATATTTTTATAGGTGCTCTGATCACACCTAAACAAAAAGGATCGGTGGCGACTCCCTATTTTTAAAAGTCGATCCCCATTTTTTAAACCTAAAATAAAAATGTTTTCGAAAACTAATATATTTGAACATTAAAAATAATAATAATAAATTTTTATAATTTATATTTTAGTCCCTACTACTTAGAACATACTTGATCTTCCTAAGTACATGCCATTCTATTCAAAATATTGAAACTACCCTCTTGGCACTTGGAGATGTGATGAGATGAATTCTCACAACCTTGATTACAACTCTTCAAATCACTGTACCTAATCTGCGCACGGAAAACAAATCGTATGATGAGTAAAAACTCAGTGGTATTTCTATAATCCGAATATTTAAAAAAATAATATAACTAGTATCATATCATAACTATCATTTTTCATTTATTAAACAATACCCTAATTCACACAATTGCTATATAAATGATTATTCACATATCAACCATATTTATTCGTACAATGGCATCAGTCATGCAGTACTCAATTCATGAATACATCATTTTTATACCATACTCAATTTATGTGTATATAACTCATATTTTCCATGTATTGTCAACATATTTCACATTCTATTTTCAATTCACTATATCACTTCCATTTCTCATATCATTTCATTTCAATATCAATTGTAAGACTTTATTATTCATTTACCCCTATTAACAAGACTCGGACTTGGATGGATACACGTATCCAACCAAAACACACCAGTTTGGCACCCAGTGCCTCATCGGATAATTTGAAGTAATAGATTGATACCCAGTGTCTCATCGGCCATGCCAAAGTAAGTTGATACCCAGTACCTCATCGAATTTATCCGAAGTAATAATATGACACTCAGTGTCTCATCGACTCGAAGTCGAAGTAATCCATGAACACTTCCAATCCTATGGCATGCCAACTATATCCGACTCAGCCCGATTCAGTTAATAGGATTTCAATTCACTTTTCGAATACCACAATCATCAAATATGCAATCATTACATCAATATCAAATTTACATACATTCAATTCAATATCAAAAATATTAATACTTACCTTAATGTCTTTCCATAAACATTTAAATCAAAATTCAACAATTAATAATTAAATTCGGATTATAGAAATACAAACTGTAATTCTCGAGCTACTCCTCGTTAATCTTGTCTTTTCCTTTCTTAGCCGAGGTCTCTAGCACAACGTTAGCTACAGAAATTAAAATAATTTAAAATCATTAATACACACAATTTCACATTGAATATTTAAATTTTTATTCAACTTTTGCCCACATTTCAATTTAATCCTTTATCAAAACTAACTTTATTTTATTTAAAACTAATTTAATATTTTCATTCAACTCCCACTTTAGACTAATTTCAACCTTCAAATTTCACCATAAACCTTAATTTCAAAATTCTCTCAATTTAGTCCCTATTACTCAAAGCTTATGATTTATTTTACAGTTCAATCCCTTTTTCACTTCAAACTTGAAATTCTATTAATTTAACCCCTAACACTTCAATTTATTCAACATGAACAACTTCTAAAAATTCAATAACTTCTAAAATTTCAATATAAATCAAGTAGTATTTTGTTCTTGGATTCTAAAAACATAAAAATTTTAAGAAAATGGACTAAATTGACTTACCACTTTGAGTTTGAACCTTATAACCCTAAATTTTCTCCTTTCTTTTTCTTTCTTTATTTTTCTTCTTTCTTTCCCCTATTTCGTTCCCCAATTCTGTTCTTTCATTTTCTTTTTCATTTATGTTTTGTTTTTATTATTATATTATAATATAATATATATATTACTTATACAATAAGAAAAACATGTATTATTATATACATATGATTATTATTTTTACACATGTATTTCACCATTACCATACATTTGTCATAATTTGGTTTAATTACTTATTTATTTTATACTTTAATTATAATATAATATAATACAATATAATATAATATAATAGTATTTTCTTAAATAATAAGTAAGTATATATAATTATTACAAGTATATGTAAATATTGTTACACATGTAATTTACTATTACAATACAATTGTAAATTTTATGGTTTATTTGCTTAATCAGTCCCTTTACTTTTCTCTATTCTATTATTAAGCTTTCACACTTTATTCAATTTAATCCTTGTACCTAATTAACCATAATTTAAACAAATTCACCTAACCAAAACCTAATTAACTACACTACTAATTGTTGTAAATATTTTTAATAAATATTTACGAATTCGTTTTTCGAAAACAGAGACCTGAAAGTACACTTTCCGATACCCATGACTATCGGTCGTTACAGAATTGCATGAATATGCTTGATAATTGGGTAGGAACAAGAACACATTGTCTTATTCTAAAGTTTGCTTGTAGGACTGTGACTTCGATCATTTCCCACCACTCACACCTCTTATTCGTTTGTGTTAGATTATTAGATTTGATATGCCTCCTAGACGTGTTAATGTGAGATATAACGCTCAAGATGATGGTACATCCTCTGCACCTCATGTGCTACCATGTAGAGTGAACATACTTGATGACGGTGTTGGCCCTATGATGGAAGTTATGATTGGAACATTTCAACGGATTGTTAGTGTTAACCCAGCTCCTACACTTGCCAATCTTGCACCTGTTAATCGAAGGTTTCCGCTTGAACGTCTGCGGGCGTTGAGTGGTAAAGAGTTTTCTGGGGTAAAAGTACTGATCCGACCGCAGTTGAGTACTAGTTGGAAGGTGTTGAAAGGATCCTAAAGCAGATCTTATGTTTTGACGAGGAGATGATGGGTTGTACTATGTCCCTACTCGATAGTGTAATATCCCAAAATTGGGCCTAGTAGGATTGGGCCTTGGGCTTTAGGAAAATTTTGAGTATTATTTTATTATTTGTGTTAGCTCGGGTATGAATTATGTATGTTTAGTATAGTCTTGTGAGGGCTTGATTTTATTAATGAGGCTAGAATAATTTTTAGTTTGAAGAATTTAATGAAGTGGAGTAAGTGAGCTTGACACTTAAGTTAATTTAAGTGTTAATTAAAGCACATGAGGAGTTAGTGGCATAGTGGATAAGGAGCTTGAAAGATTGCTTGAGGGAAGTGGTTCAAGTAGCATGGAAAGCATATTGAGGATTTTATTTTTGTACATCTTAGCATTATTGTTCGGTCAACTTTATTTATGATAGGTTGGACTTTCAATCTTATGGTAAGTTAGACTTTAGATATTATGGCAAGTTGAATATTAGTTTAGGAAAGCTTGTAATTGGGGATAAGAATCTTAAGGTTAAGGTAGGATAAGGGGACAAAGGGCTTGGATGATGGAAAGTTGTTTTGGAAATATTTTTATGGTCATTTTGTCCATGAATGTGGACGGCTTCTTGGACTATGGGGGTTGGCTTAAGTTTTATGAGTGAATAGGAGGAAATAGGGAGAAAATTAGGAGTATGTTTAATTCAAAATTGTTGACAAGAGGCTTGAATGTTGGAGAATGTTTTGGAAACTCTTTGATGGCCTTTAGTCCATGTATTTGGACGGTTTTGGAGCTTAGGGGGGGAGTGACCGAATTTTGTATTGTTGATTTCTAGTTGGTGCCAAAATTTCTTTTGGATATTGGTCATATTCGGTTAGTTAGGAAATACTTTGCATTTCTTGTTTTGAGCCATATCAAATCCCTTTTGAACTTTACCAATTTTTCTCTTGAGTGCACCAAAATGAATCAAAATCGAATGTCCTTTAGTGTTTGTTGTTTTTCTTCATAGGCATTTGGCCGAAACCATTTGGAACTTCCCTCTCTTCTTTCAATTCTTTGTAGCCGAAAAGAACCTCTATTGGTTCTCATCTTTCTTTTCTTTACTTCTCATATTTGTTAACACTTACAAATCTTCTTTTACTCTCTTTTGGCCGAACCTCTTTTTTCCCCAAATTCTCTTTTCTTTTCTTCCATTGTTGCTTAAGCTGAATCCTCCCTCTCTTATTTCTATTTTCTTTGCTACTCACATACTTCATTTCTTTCTAGCCACAAATCAATTACTTTCTTCTTTCAAAACCATAGCCGAAACTTCCTACTTCCTTCTTGATTTGACTTGGCCGAATATCAATAAGGGAAGGATTTCATTTGGTTTTCTTCAATCGGTTTTGGAAGATAGACTCCTCGGGACTTTGGATGCAATCGTTCTAAGCCTCAAATCTTTGACAATCTTTTTGGGGTAAGTCAATAGGTAAGACTTGGTATTACGTTCGATAACCCTTCGGGATTTGTTGGTGTGGCTGTATGGCCTTGTTTATAGTTTTGTGGCATGGCCGAATGTTCTTAGTGGCATAAAAGGTGTTCTTTTGTGTGTAGCTAAAGGAAGGGAACTCAGAGTGTGATTCGGGATTTGGTAGGAGACCAAATCGGCTTTAAAGGGAGAAGGAAGAACCACGTTTCGAGATCGTGTTAGAATCGAGTAGTTCGGGATTTCACTAATAGGCAGGTGTGTAGTTAGCCACCGTTTTTCGGGTATTTGTGTTATATCTGTATGTATTAAATATGTGCTAACTTGTGCAAAGGAAATTGTGATACGAATACCCTCAAGGGGTATGTCGGTAATCCGGTAAGTACCAAACCTGATGATATGTGATTATTAATATGAATATGTGTTATGACTATGATTGATGAACATGCTCACGCATCATTATATTATATCATTATTTATGTTACATGTGCATGGGTTGGGATATGATATGAAAGAAGGTACGGGTGTACTTCGAGTACATGGTTTGATGTTAGCCTTGAGCTACATCGTGGATTGACGTTGACTGAGGTCACGTTGTGGATTTATTTGCGATTAAGTTCGCGTGGCTTGATGAGTGGCTGTGTGCCTCATCGTGGTTGATATCGGCTATGTGCCATATCGTGGTTGATGAGTGACTATGTGTCCCATCGTGGTTTTGGTGTTAGCTACGGCTACATCGTGGATTGGCGCTGACCGAGGTTGCGTTGTGGATTATTGTGCTTAATTGCACGTGGACGGCATTGATTGCCTTTTGGAGTAAAAAGGAGAGGGTGATTTGATAATCCCCTGGTGTGTGGTGGCTGGATACGGGGGTGTGTAGAGGATGGACCTAGGTTGGGTTGAGTGCATTTTGCATAATCTCAATGGATATGTGAATTAATGTGAAAATGGGCCAAGCCCAGTTTATAAATGTGGATCAGTGTCGAAATGGGTTAAGCCCGATATGTGGAATTATGGGGTTAATTACCCTGTTACCTGATATGTGATATGAATGTGGGCCAAGCCCAGAATGTGGTAATATGTGAATATGAAATTTTGATATCTGATATATGGATTAATATGTGGTTAACATGTGGGTGGAATTCAGTGGATTAATTGCACACTGAGTCTGTGTGACTCACCCAATTTTTCTCAAACCTTTCAGGTGATGCTCGGACCGGGTTGGAGTGGATACGAGGTGGCCCATGCAAAAGAGGATTTTCTTTATACAATTTATGTTTCAGTATTTTAAGTATTTAATTATTGTAATAAGGGCCATTTTAAGTATTTAAGAATTTTTATTATGTTTTAAGTTAAATTGTCGATTATATTATTATTTGAAAATGTTTTATTTTAAACAACTTAATTTTATTTGGAACTTTAATTACACAATGTTTTAGTAAAGACAACAAAACTTTTATGTTTTAAACTCTAAGTCAAAAGTTTTTCAAACGTTTTTCTGCAGTGGCATTTCAAATTCGGTCACACAAATGGGCCGAGTTTGGGGTGTTACAGATAATGAGGCTCATTGTTGGTGGAATTTTGTTAAGAGGGGTACTTCTGTTGATCGTTTGACTTAGGGATATTTTGTTGAGGTCTTTAACAGGAAATTTATGGGTGAGCAGTACATAGAGGCTGGTAAATGTGAGTTTCTGGATTTGGTTCAGGGTGATTTGTTAGTGGCTGACTATGAGGCGGAGTTTGTGTGATTTAGTCAGTACACTCCTAAGATGGTTCTTTCTAAGAGGGATTCTTGTAAGGGGTTCTATTTTGGGCTAAATCGAGATATGTGGGTTTATTTGGTGGCCCAAAATGCAAAGATGTTTTATGAGTTGGTTGAAAAAGCCAAAGTAGTTGAGGAGACTTTGGCTGAGCATCTCGTCTTGTGGTTACTGAATCTGGTAAAAGGAATTCCTATGGTGCATCTGGTCGACCACCTAAGCGAGGGCACGATAATCATAGTTCTAGTAGGGGTGCGAGGCGTGGGTCTCGACCGAGTCAGTCTAGGTAGTAGAGTAGTGTGATGGTTAGTACTAGTGGATCAATTTGTGGTTCTGGATGGCCACTTTGTGCACATTGTGAGCGTAGGCATCTTGGTGAGTGCCATAAGATGATAGGTGGTTGTTTTAAGTGTGGTACGAAGGAGAATTTTCTAAGATATTTTCCAAACAAAGTTGAGGTTTCATAGACTCAGAGTTCGGCACCTACTTCTACCCCTGCTAGAGACCATGGTCGCGGTAGAGGGGTAATGGGAGACCAGTTGGGCAGCGAATTATTACTCATACTATGGCTACACAGGTTGATTCTAGAGGTCCAGCTCGGGTTTATGTTGTTAGGGAGCCAAAGGATCATGATCCGACTGGTGTTATTGCAAGTACTTTCACTTTGCAGTCTACTCTTTTATTTTCTTTGGTTGATTTTGGTTCTATGCATTTGTATATCTTGAGTGAATTGGCTTGTAGGTTAGGGATTTCTATAGAGGCTATTGATTTGGGTATGACTATTATTGTAACACCCCAAAACCGGTCAACACATCACGACCGAATCTAGCATGTTACGGGAAAGTATTTTTAAGAAAACAGGCTATCGAATCAAGTTTTGAAAATACTTCTTGTTGCTTTTTTTTTGTAGAAAGCAGGTGTATGATGAGTTAAAAACTGCTCTTGTTGTTTTTTTGAAAACCCGAAATTAGATCTTTAAAACTTAGTTTGTCGGATTCATAAGTAAAACAATTCTATATCATTTAAAAATTCGATTAGTTTCTTTTTAGTTGCTTAAAAACATTTAAATTAAGTGTGTAAACTTTAAGTTTGAAAAAAACCATTTGAGTTGTAGTTATCTTCAATTATAAAGTGATACCTGATGGTAAAGTCTAAAACATGCCGCTTCGTAGTTTTGGTAAACCTTTTTTTTTCAAATTTTATCAGATATTAACCAATAGTTTGTTAAGTCATATTTGAAATCAAATCCAACCACATAAATAATCAAAACATAATTTAAAAGGCCTTTTTACAATCCCAACAAAACCAAATCGAAATAAAAGAAATAAAGTACCAAATTCAAATCCATGAAAGACCGTATTTATTCATAGCATGGTCACCTCGAGTCCACCCGGCTCCTCGTCCGCGATCTAAGTGTCACCTAAAATGATAAGAGAGAAGGTGAGTCACCAAGACTCAGTGCATAAACCCTCCTCTCGATTAATGCAACATATTTACACACACATCACCAAGCAATATAAATAATGCACCCCAACCCTAGCCATCCATACTCCTTATCTACCCCGTGTGGTACCAAACCACTGGTGGTGCCAAACCACTGGTGACCCAAAGTCACGATATCCAATATTGTGGTGCCAAACCACTGGTGACCCAAAGTCACGACTGTGGGGCCAACCCACGTGTGATACCAAATCACTGGCGACGATCCCGCAATATCAACTGTGGGGCCAACCCACTGTGGTGCTAAGCCACTGGGACAAGTCGCTATGAGGTGCCAAACCTCTGGTGACCCAAAGTCACAAATTATCCATATCCAAGTGTGGGGCCAACCCACGTGTGATACCAGATCACTGGCGACGATCCCGATATGTCAACTGTGGGGCCAACCCACTGTGGTGCTAAGCCACTGGGACAAGTCGCTATGAGGTGCCAAACCTCTGGTGACCCAAAGTCACAAAATATCAATCTGTGGTACCAAACCACTGGAGGTGCCAAACCTCTGGTGCCCCAAAGACACGGATATCATCTTCCCCCTCCTCTCATATCACCCAACAACATCAAGCCATACTCATGTAAATCATGCACATCATGCAAATCATGCCAACATGCCTAGTTACACATCACATAACATATATGTCCTAAATCATGATATCATATATCACATAACAGAACTCATATTGAAACGGACTTACCCGAATCCGTGCACATACCCATAGGGTATCGTATCAACATCCATACTGTTTCAGCTTTTATTAATAACAGGTTATTAAAATATATTACTAAGTAATAGAGTGTGTATGTTTACACACCTATTATAACGAAAGCCCTAAATCCCGAAGAGTCAATCCACAACACTAGGTCCTTTGATCCTACAATCGGCCATTACCAAGGTTAGCAACCTAGGCCATTCGGCCAAACCAAATAACCCAAAGGGTTAACGCTTAAAACCCGAAACCTTACCTAAACGTCCCTTGAATACTAGCCACCACACGCTAGATGCTTCTGCTTTACTTCCCTACAATCGGCAATCATACATCCATATTAACAGCCTTCGGCCTTTGAATACTAAAAGAATAGTTTACTAAAGTAAAACCTTACCACCACTCACCAACCGATTAATCAAGGATGAAGGCTTCGCTTGATTGTTCCCAAAATCCCGGAGACCCTACAATAAATCGATTCCAAAAACAAGTAATTAACACCCCTACTATCAAGTGCCGAAATCAGCTCTTACCCATGTAAAAGTCGACAGAGAAAAAGAGAGAAGGAGAAATAGGCATTCGGCCTTGAGCACTTACCCTCTACTAGAAACCGATTGGAGAAAACTCGGAGAGATCACCCTTGCTTGAGATTCGGCCAAAACTAAACACAAAAAGGGAGAAGAGAATTCGACTATGGTTGTTTAAAACAGGCACTTATGGTTCGGCTTGAGTGGAAGAAGGGAAGAAAAGAAGTGAAATGAAGATAGGGGTTTCGGCAAAAGAGTGAAAACAAAAGGGGAAAAAATTATGGACTTTGAACAATTTTGAAAAAGAAAAGAAAGAAAATGGAAGAGTGCTCACTAGGGAATTCGGCCACCAACCAAAATGGAAACAAGAAAGAGAGGGGATGTTTAGGAGGGTAAAGTTTCGGCTATAGGTTGCTTGAGGCTTTCGGTTCCAAAGAAGAAGAAAAAGAGGTGTGCTTACTTGAAGATTCGGCTAGGAGAAAAAACAAGGAGAATTCGGCTTTGGAACACTAAACAAAGGCTGACGAAAATTGCCCCAAAAATGCCTAAGAGGATTCGGCACTCTCCCCTTACTCACCTACCAAAACCGGCCACTCCCCCCATGAAGAATTCAAGATTCGGCCAACACCCAAAAATGCTCTTGGCCACTAATTCAAACTAATTTGAATTAGTCAACTTCCTACTTTTCCTCTCTGCCCACCATTCAAGCAAATTTAACTTGGTCCAACCTCATCAAGCAGAATTTGAGCTGCACACAACTCCTCCCCCTCCTTGGCGTCAAAATAGAAAGCAAAAGGTGGGATTTCTGCAGCTCGAACCTGAGACCTCCTTCCCCTGCAAGTGGCGTCAATCATAGGCTCTAAGTGGCGCCTCCTTGCCACTTTGCCAAGCCTCTTTCTTGTGCTAAAAACCCACTTGAATACTTATAACCCTTAGCTCCTTTAGCTCCCCTAACTTAAGACTTAAAACTAAAATTTTTCCTACTACTCAGGCCTACCCTAGACTTACAACTAAGTCTCAAAACATCATAAATAACAACACCGCAGTCCAAACACAAGCAAACAATGCAGTTACAAAATAACCCCTATTTCAGGATATTACAGTTCTACCCCCTTAAAATAATTTCGGCCTCGAAATTACCTGGTCAAAAGAGTTGAGGGTATTGCTGTCTTATCACATCCTTGGGTTCCCACGTAGCTTCTTCCACGCCATGGTTCCGCCATAGCACCTTCACCAAAGGAACTGTCTTCCTACGCAAAACTTTCACATCCCGATCTAGAATCTGTACCGGTTCCTCCTCCATGGTCAAATCCGGATTCACCTCGATCTCTTCCACTGCTACAACATGCGATGGATCTGAACGATAACGCCTAAGCATGGAGACATGAAATACGTCGTGAATCTGACTTAGTTCTGCCGGCAACTCAAGCTGATAAGCTACTGGTCCCACTCGTCTCAGTACCTTATACGGCCCAATAAACCTTGGAGTTAACTTGCCTTTCCTTCCGAACCTCAACACTTTCTTCCATGGCGAGACCTTCAGAAAGACCTTATCACCCATGGCAAACTCTATAACTCTACGCTTGAGATCGGCGTAAGACTTCTGCCTGTCCGAAGCCTCTTTCAATCGAGCCTGAATCAACTTAACCTTGTCTTCAGTCTCTGCAACCAACTCTGGTCCCAACATCTGACGTTCACCCAACTCCGTCCAACACATAGGTGAGCGACACTTCCTACCGTACAACGCCTCATATGGTGCCATCTTGATGCTTGCTTGGTAACTATTGTTGTAGGCGAACTCAGCTAATGGTGGAAACTCCTCCCAACTACCTCTGAAGTCCAGAACACAACCTCTCAGCATGTCCTCTAGAATCTGTATAACCCTTTCCGACTGCCCGTCAGACTGTGGATGGAATGCCGTACTGAAATCCAAGCGCGTACCCAAAGCCTGATGCAACGCTCTCCAAAACCTTGACGTAAATCTGGGATCCCTATCTTAGATGATCGATACTGGCACACCATGCAACCTCACTATCTCTGACACATACAGCTTCACCAACCTCTGAACTGAGTAATCAACCCTTACCGGTATGAAGTGAGCTGATTTAGTTAGACGATCCACAATCACCCAAACTGAGTCCTTCTTGCTAGGCGTAAGAGGTAATTCACTGACGAAATCCATAGTGATCCTTTCCCCACTTCCACTGTGGAATCTTCACTGGCTGATGCAACCCTGACGGCAACTGATGTTCAGCCTTGACCTGCTGACACGTCAGACACTTACCTACAAATTCCGTCACTCCCCGCTTTAGTCCTGGCCACCAAAACTGCTCTCTTAGATCCCGATACATTTTGCTACCTCCAAGATGCATAGCGTATGGGCTGCTATGTGCGTCCTGAAGAATCTTCTGCCTTAGCTCGATGTCCTTTGGCATACAAGCTCTCCCTTGGAAACATAGCACTCCATCACTAGACAAGCTGTAACCCTCCAAACCACCATCCTGCACTTGCAATCTCTGCGCATTCAAAACCTTATCCTCTAACTGTTTCTCCCTGATCTGCTCAACCCAAGTCGGCTTAACCTGCAATTCTGCCAGAATACTTCCGTCGTTGAACAAACTCAAATGGGCAAACATCGCTCTTAAGTCTGATACAACCTTACGGCTCAACGCATCTGCCACAAAGTTAGCCTTGCCCGGGTGATACTCGATCGAACAGTCGTAGTCCTTTAGTAACTCAATCCATCTGCGCTGCCTCAAATCCATCTGTGTAGACTATTGACGTCTCTCCGTACAAGTAGTGCCTCCAAATTTTCAACGCGAAAACTACTGCCGCTAACTCCAGGTCGTGCGTCGAATAATTAACTTCATGCGGTCTCAACTGTCGAGATGCATAAGCCACTACCTTTCCTTCCTGCATCAGCACACATCCCAAACCCGTATGTGATGCATCGCAATATACCGTGAATTCCTTTCCTGCCTCAGGTTGAATCAAAACTGGAGCTTCAGTCAAGATCTTCTTTAGTTTGTCGAAACTCTCTTGCTGCTTCTCAGTCCACACAAACGGGACTCCTTTTCTTAACAACTTGGTCATCGGTGTTGCGATCAACGAAAATCCCTCCACAAATCTTCGGTAGTACCCAGTCAAGCCTAGAAAACTCTGAATTTCAGCCACCGACTTAGGCGGCTTCCAATCCAATACTGCCTCAATCTTCCGAGGATCCACTCTAATCCCCTCAGCTGACACTACATGTCCCAAGAAAGTCACCTCCCTGAGCCAGAACTCGCACTTACTAACTTAGCATAAAGCTGCTTTTCCCTCAGAATCTGTAACACTACTCGCAAATGTGCATCATGCTCCTCTTCTGTCCTTGAGTAAACCAAGATGTAGTCTATGAATACCACGACGAACTGATCCAAATACTGTTGGAATACCCTATTCATCATGTCCATGAATGCTGCCGGCGCGTTAGTCAACCTAAACGGCATTACCAGAAACTCATAGTGCCCATACCGAGTACGAAACACCGTCTTGTGGATATCAGCCTCTTTCACCTTTAGCTGATGATACCCAGACCTTAAGTCGATCTTCGAGAATACCGCTGCACCCTTCAGCTGATCAAACAAGTCGTCTATCCTCGGCAACGGATACTTGTTTTTGATCGTCAGCTTATTCAACTGGCGGTAATCTATACACATCCGCATTGTACCATCTTTCTTCTTGACAAAGAGTACCGGCGCTCCCCAAGGTGAAACACTTGGCCTGATAAAGCCTCGGTCCAACAACTCCTGGATCTGAGCCTTTAATTCCACTAATTCCTTTGGCGCCATCCTATACAGAGCAATAGACACTGGCGCGGTTCCGGGTAACAGATCTATCCCAAATTCCACCTCACGATCCGGTGGCAATCCCGGAAGCTCTTCAGGAAACACATCAACAAATTCCTTTACTGTTCAGACATTCCCTACAGCAGACTCCTTAGCCTCCAAAGCATACACATGAACCATAAATGCTTCGTAGCCCTTCCTGACCATCTTCTTAGCTTTAAAGCAGATACCACATTGGATAAGTAATCTCTCCTATTACCTATCATGACCACCTCGTCATCCTTAGCCATCTTGAGAACCATGCGCTTAGCCGCGCAATCCAACCTTGCCTGGTGCTTAACCAACCAGTCCATCCCAAGAATCAGATCGAACTCTCCAAACGGCAGTTCCATTAGATCAGCAACAAACACTACCCCTTGGAGTTCTAGGGGTACGTCTCTATACAGCTTATTTACAATTACAGAGTGACCTAGAGGGCTAATCACTGTCATCTGCCTAGACGTAGTCTCAAAGTCTAAATTCAAGGTCTCTACTATGCCACTAGCAACGTATGAATGCGTTGAACCCACATCAATCAAAGCAGTAGGGAAAACCAAAGATCAAGAACGTACCGGTTATGACGTCCGGTGCGTCGCTCTCCTCTCGGCGCCTCGCTGCATATACTAACCCAGGCTGTCTTGCCTCAGTGCTACCCGCACCTCTGCCCGGTGCTCCTCAGCCCCGACCAAAACCGTTACCCCCTCTACCATTACCACGACCCCTCTGCGGTGGCGGTCCTCCATTTTTGAACTGAGTACGGCCCTGACCCTCAGACTGAATCCTAGCCAACTTACGCGGACACTCTCTCACACGATGATCCAGCGAGCCACACTCAAAACACCCTTTTCCACCGGTCCAGCATCATCCCCAATGAGATTTTCCACAACGGCTACACTGTGCTGGTCCCTGATTAGCAGCAACAGACCTACCAGACTGATTCGTCCCACTCTGTCTAGCCCTCTTCTGAGAATTTCCAGCCGACCCAGAAGATCCAAAACTTCTCTTATGTCTGTTCCTATCCATGTTCTGCCTCACAGACTCTTTAACGCCTTCGGCTACCTTAGCCTTTTCTACCAGAACAGCAAACTCACGCTCCTGCTGTGGAGCAATCAGCAACCTCAGCTCATCTCTCAGACCATACTCAAAACGAACACACCGCTCGTGTTCAGTAGCCACAATGCCTCTAGCATACCGGCTTAGCTTTAAGAACTCTGCCTCATACTCTGATACAGACTTGCTCCCCTGAACTAACCTCAAAAATGCCTTCCGTTGCGCATCAATGTAGCTAGCTCCAATATACTTTTTCTGATATGCGGCCTTAAAATAATCCCAAGTAAGATCTTCCGCTGCAGCACTGTCCCGAACCGTGAGCCATCACTGGTATGACTCATCTCGCAGAAGCGAAAATATTCCCTTCAGCTTTTCCTCAGCAGTCAGGTCTAAGTCGTCCATGATCCGCTCCACCGCCTCCGGCCAATACTCAGCCGTGCTGGGAGCCACACCAGAAACACCCCGAAATACCTCAGCCCCATTCGCCCGGAGTCGCTCGGGTACAGATTTTCGAGCTCCTGTGCCTCCACCTACTCCAGCTACCCTTTCCAGAACTCGCAGCATCGCCTGCGACACTGCGTCATCCTCGGTCTGATCCTGAAACTCACCACCTACAGCTGGTGGTAGTACCGGTATCTCATTCTCTGACCCCTGACCAGACCCTACCGGTTCGAAAACTGTCATCCTACCCCAACCACGTCCACGACCACGTCCACCTCGAGTACTCATGACTAAAATCTCGACTTATCTGATTTAAAAGTTTTATGCATTAGTAATTATTCCACTGTTTAAAAGCACAGTCTTATGAATATTTCTTATTAAAGAAGTTTTGTTTTCGCAGCCCATAGAGTCCTATCAGTTTTAGTTTCTAGAGTAGTCCACTATTACTAGTCATTCAATCTCATCACATCCAAATATCACAAGCAATAGTAAGGGGTACTTACCTGGGCGGATTGGTGCCGGAGACTCGGTGCCATGCCTTTCAAACCATATATTTTGAAACAAAAACACTTAAAACCAACTTTTAAAACATTTTTGGGCCTCGGGCCCACAGCCGAGCCTTTGAACTTGGCTCTGATACCATAATTGTAACACCCCAAACCCGGTCAACACATCACGACCGAATCTAGCATGTTACGGGAAAGTATTTTTAAGAAAACAGGCTATCGAATCAAGTTTTGAAAATACTTCTTATTGCTTTTTTTTGTAGAAAGCAGGTGCATGATGAGTTAAAAACTGCTCTTGTTGTTTTTTTGAAAACCCGAAATTAGATCTTTAAAACTTAGTTTGTCGGATTCATAAGTAAAACAATGCTATATCATTTAAAAATTCGATTAGTTTCTTTTTAGTTGCTTAAAAAAATTTAAATTAAGTGTGTAAACTTTAAGTTTGAAAAAAAACCATTTGAGTTGTAGTTATCTTCAATTATAAAGTGATACCTGATGTAAAGTTTAAAACATGCCGCTTCGTAGTTTTGGTAAACCTTTTTTTTCAAATTTTATCAGATATTAACCAATAGTTTGTTAAGTCATATTTGAAATCAAATCCAACCACATAAATAATCAAAACATAATTTAAAAGGCCTTTTTACAATCCCAACAAAACCAAATCGAAATAAAAGAAATAAAGTACCAAATTCAAATCCATGAAAGACCGTATTTATTCATAGCATGGTCACCTCGAGTCCACCCGGCTCCTCGTCCGCGATCTAAGTGTCACCTGAAATGATAAGAGAGAAGGTGAGTCACCAAGACTCAGTGCATAAACCCTCCTCTCGATTAATGCAACATATTTACACACACATCACCAAGCAATATAAATAATGCACCCCAACCCTAGCCATCCATACTCCTTATCTACCCCGTGTGGTACCAAACCACTGGTGGTGCCAAACCACTACTGACCCAAAGTCACGATATCCAATATTGTGGTGCCAAACCACTGGTGACCCAAAGTCACGAATAATCCATCTGTGGGGCCAACCCACGTGTGATACCAAATCACTGGCGACGATCCCGCAATATCAACTGTGGGGCCAACCCACTGTGGTGCTAAGCCACTGGGACAAGTCACTATGAGGTGCCAAACCTCTAGTGACCCAAAGTCACAAATTATCCATATCCAAGTGTGGGGCCAACCCACGTGTGATACCAAATCACTGGCGACGATCCCGATATGTCAACTGTGGGGCCAACCCACTGTGGTGCTAAGCCACTGGGACAAGTCGCTATGAGGTGCCAAACCTCTGGTGACCCAAAGTCACAAAATATCAATCTGTGGTACCAAACCACTGGAGGTGCCAAACCTCTAGTGTCCCAAAGACATGGATATCATCTTCCCCCTCCTCTCACATCACCCAACAACATCAAGCCATACTCATGTAAATCATGCACATCATGCAAATCATGCCAACATGCCTAGTTACACATCACATAACATATATGTCCTAAATCATGATATCATATATCACATAACAGAACTCATATTGAAACGGACTTACCCGAATCCTTGCACATACCCATAGGGTATCGTATCAACATCCATACTGTTTCAGCTTTTATTAACAACAGGTTATTAAAATATATTACTAAGTAATAGAGTGTGTATGTTTACACACCTGTTATAACGAAAGCCCTAAATCCCGAAGAGTCGATCCACAACACTAGGTCCTTTGATCCTATAATCGGCCATTACCAAGGTTAGCAACCTAGGCCATTCGGCCAAACCAAATAACCCAAAGGGTTAACGCTTGAAACCCGAAACCTTACCTAAACGTCCCTTGAATACTAGCCACCACACGCTAGATGCTTCTGCTTTACTTCCCTACAATCGGCAATCATACATCCATATTAACAGCCTTCGGCCTTTGAATACTAAAAGAATAGTTTACTAAAGTAAAACCTTACCACCACTCACCAACCGATTAATCAAGGATGAAGGCTTCGCTTGATTGTTCCCAAAATCCCGGAGACCGTACAATAAATCGATTCCAAAAACAAGTAATTAACACCCCTGCTATCAAGTGCCGAAATCAGCTCTTACCCATGTAAAAGTCGACAGAGAAAAAGAGAGAAGGAGAAATAGGCATTCGGCCTTGAGCACTTACCCTCTACTAGAAACCGATTGGAGAAAACTCGGAGAGATCACCCTTGCTTGAGATTCGGCCAAAACTAAACACAAAAAGGGAGAAGAGAATTCGACTATGGTTGTTTAAAACAGGCACTTATGGTTCGGCTTGAGTGGAAGAAGAGGAAGAAAAGAAGTGAAATGAAGATAGGGGTTTCGGCAAAAGAGTGAAAACAAAAGGGGAAAAAATTATGGACTTTAAACAATTTTGAAAAAGAAAAGAAAGAAAATGAAAGAGTGCTCACTAGGGAATTCAGCCACCAACCAAAATGGAAACAAGAAAGAGAGGGGATGTTTAGGAGGGTAAAGTTTCGGCTATAGGTTGCTTGAGGCTTTCGGTTCCAAAGAAGAAGAAAAAGAGGTGTGCTTACTTGAAGATTCGGCTAGGAGAAAAAACAAGGAGAATTCGGTTTAGAACACTAAACAAAGGCTGACCGAAATTGCCCCAAAAATGCCTAAGAGGATTCGGCATTCTCCCCTTACTCACCTACCAAAACCGGCCACTCCCCCCATGAAGAATCCAAGATTCGGCCAACACCCAAAAATGCTCTTGGCCACTAATTCAAACTAATTTGAATTAGTCAACTTCCTACTTTTCCTCTCTGCCCACCATTCAAACAAATTTGACTTGGTCCAACCTCATCAAGCAGAATTTGAGCTGCACACAACTCCTCCCCCTCCTTGGCATCAAAATAGAAAGCAAAAGGTGGGATTTCTGCAGCTCAAACCTGAGACCTCCTTCCCCTGCAAGTGGCGTCAATCACAGGCTCTAAGTGGCGCCTCCTTGCCACTTTGCCAAGCCTCTTTCTTGTGCTAAAAACCCACTTGAATACTTATAACCCTTAGCTCCTTTAGCTCCCCTAACTTAAGACTTAAAACTAAAATTTTTCCTACTACTCAGGCCTACCCTAGACTTACAACTAAGTCTCAAACATCATAAATAACAACACCGCAGTCCAAACACAAGCAAACAATGCAGTTACAAAATAACCCCTATTTCAGGATATTACAATTATTAGTTCTTTTGGTGATAGTGTGGTAGTGAATAAAGTTTATCATAGATGCCCCCTTATGATAAAAGGGCATGTTTTCTCTATTGATATTATGGAATTGCCTTTCTACGGTTTTGATGTGATACTTGGTATGGGCTGGTTCATTGAGCATAAAGTTAAAGTAGATTTCGAGACAAAACAGGTTACTTTAAGGAATAGTGATGGGTTGGAAATTATTGGTGGTGGTGAAAGACCGGGATTTATGTCTAATATGGTTTCGAATATAAAGGCTAAAAAGATGATGGGAAAAAGGTTGTGAAGCTTATTTAGCTTATGTGATGAATTCGGTTAGCAAGGAGTTGGGAGTTTAGGATATTTGCACTATTAAGGATTTTCTTGACATGATTCCTAAATAGTTGTCTGGTTTACCGCTGGAACATGAAGCTGAGTTTGGTATTGAGCTTTATCTTGGTACTACACCGGTGTCTATTGCACCCTATCGCATGACACCACAAGAACTCAAAGAGTTAAAGATTCAGTTGCAAGAGTTGTTTGATAGAGGGTTTATTCGACAGAGCGTATCTTCATGGGGTGCATCGGTTTGGTTGTGAAGAATGATGGTACGATGTAGATGTGTATTGACTATAGGTAATTAAATAAGTTGACCATTAAGAATAAGTACCCTTTGCCTCAAATTGCTAACTTGTTTGATCAGTTCTGAAGCGTAATAGTGTTTTCGAAGATTGATTTAAGATCTGGGTATTATCAGCTAAAGGTGAAGGAGTCTGACATCTTTAAAACTACTTTTAGGACTCGATATGGGTATTATGAGTTTCTGGTCATGCCATTTAGTTTAACTGATGCCCCTACCGCGTTCATGAATTTGATAAATCGATTTGTGGTTGTCTTCATAGACAATATTTTGGTGTATTCTCGTTCTTTGGAGGATAACGATGTGTATTTAAAAGTTTTTTTATAGATTCTACGAGATAAGCAGTTGTATGCGAAGTTGAGTAAGTGTGAATTCTGGCTTAAGGAAGTGGCGTTCTTAGGTCATGTTGTGTTGACAGAAGGGATTTGAGTGGATCTAAAGAAGATTAGGGCAATCTTAGAGTAAAAGCTATCTAGGAGTGTTACCGAAGTTTGGAGTTTCTTGGGTTTGGTTGGCTATTATCGTAGGTTCGTTGAAGGGTTTTCCTAATTGCTGTACCCTTAACGAAACTACTTTAGAAAAGCGTAGTGTTTGAATGGACTAACAAAAGGCAGAAAAGTTTTGAACAACTTAAGGCAATTTTGACTGAGACACCTTTATTGATTCAACCAAAGCTAGGAAAAAATTTGTGGTTTACAGTGACGCTTCATATTCGGGTATCGATTGTGTGTTAATGAAAGAGGGTAAAGTTGTGGCTTATGCTTCGAGACAATTGAAGATAAATGAGCTCAATTATCCTACTCATGATTTGGAATTGGCTGTTGTGGTATTCGTGCTTAAGATTTGGCGCCATTACTTGTATAGAGAGAAGTCTGTTATTTACACAGATTGTAACACCCCTAACTCGTATCCGTCATCGGATTGGGGTTACAAGGCATTACCGAACAAAACACAGTTCAGAACAGACATTCTTTACAATTCATTCACCCAATAATGTATTCTCCTTTATAAAATTTTTCTGAAAAAAATTAATAAACCAGCCTCTTGTTCATAAAATCAAATTCATATATTTGAATCACAGAGCCAGCCACACAAATCATGTTTTATCGAACATTCTCTTATATGAACTATGTATCAATATTTAACCATTTAAATTCCGTTTGCCTATTCAAAAATTTCGAACCAAGCTATCAAATATCAAAACCAAATTGTACATGTTTCATAATTACAAAATTCGAAACATATGGCCATCATTTCCATAACATTCGAATACCGAAGTCATAATCAAACATATTTCATTTCATATACCTAGCATATATCAAAACATCCATTTGTATACTTCTATTTCATAACAAATTAATGATCATACCATTTTATAAACCTAAGTACAAACGCATACTAAGCCGTTTCAACTTATATCATTAGCTAAATAGCAAACATAACATTTAATAAGCATTATACATGCGCATGTTAAACCAATTTGGCCATACCTCACGGCTTAATATTCATTTGCACATAAAACATTAGGTAGCTTTATAACATGACCAACTATACTTTTAACGTTATCATACCGTGCGTATAACACCCAAAAACCAAAAGCCACTTCTAAATACAATTACCAAATCATAGCATTTTAAACATTATAACCTTATGCGCATTTTACCAATTCAAATTTAACCATTTTTGAACACAAATGTCAAGTCATACCATACCTAATTCGCAAGCTAAATAACATATTTAACCATGTTATATTCAACCACACACATGAACCACATGCCGAAGCCAAATTTACTACCACATATATATCACATTTTATAAGCACTCATTAAACCAGGAATTTGACCTTTTTAAACCGAACTACAAGCAAACATGTCATAAGCATATGTATTCATATATCATATGTCCAAAAATTCAAATAGACAACCAATCGGTTATCAAATTTAACATTTCCATCACTCAAATTTTAAGCTAAACATGTTATCTTAAAACAATATGTCACTTATAGTTATTCAAATGACCATCAAACATACCCAAAATATAATCATCATTTTACCATATTACCAAGCCAAATTATACCACTTTTCATGCTTCTAAAATGAGCTAACTAATAAGCAGAATATACATCCTACTTATCATTCCTCATTGCCGAATCATATAACCAACATCACAACATATTTACCATGAAACATATCTCCCAAGTTAAGCTTATAACATGGCCGAATATAAATACCAACATTAGTATCATGATCAAGACATTTTCGCATGGTTATACACATATACAAATTTCAAAACCAAATATATCAAAACTAGCCTATACATGCCACAAAACCAAATCTCAAAGCATTTATTTACTGAAGCAAAAACTGGATAGTGTGATGAGGTCTCCAACGACTTTCAACCCGAGCAAGTCTTCAAAACTCTATAAACATAGGAAAAACACATAGAGTAAGTTTTGAAAGCTTACTAAGCCATAAGCAAATAATTCATCTCAATAATATTTATAATTCAATTTAACTAAGCCGAATTTAAAAAAAATCTCAACCACATATACATTCATCATACTCGTAATTTCACATGATCACATTAAGTAACTTCATTATCTTATTTATCAATGAACATATAAATCATGCTTTCAAATTCAAATAGCAACTGTTAGCTCAATCATATCAAATTTGCACATGTTAATTATATAACTGACCAAAACAAGTCATGCTTCACTAGCCATTTCACACATATGCGAACCATGCATCTTAACACCACCATCTCGATATCAATTACTGTAATGACCCGAAGTTGGGCCTAGTAGAATTGGGCCCATTGGGCCTTGGGCGTGGAGGCGTTTAAAATTTTTTAGAACAAGAGAACGGCACTAATGCAAGTTAGACCTATTAGGTGAGTGATTTTGGAAGGTTAGGGGGCTTCTATGAAGTCCCGGGTTTCAACTTGGGCTTTAGGAAAAATTTTTTATTTTAGGTGAATAAAACCCTGGGAGTTGGTAGGTAGGCTTTAAGAATAAAATGTGGAGGAAAATGACACAAAAGGAGTTGTGGTCTAGTGGCAAATGGCGCCACATGGGAGACAAGGAGGTGACGCCATAAGGAAGCAAGGGGTCCAAGGTTCAAGTCTTGGCGCTTGCAATTTGATTTTCTTTTTAACTGAACTTAGACTTTGGGCCATAGACTTATATTTAGTTGCGCGTGTTTTAAGACAACAAGGAGATAGTTGGTAAAGTGGCTAGCAGCGTAGATTATGTTACAAGGGAGCCTGGGTTCGAATCTCATGACAAGCAAGGGAGTATTTATTTTGCGGATTGGACTGCCAGAGTTTGTGTTGGATTTAAACTCTACTGAATGAGGGATCCCACATCAGAAAGCTATCAAGAGGGAAGGTGAGAAGCTGGCTTTAAATAGAGCCAATCTATGAGGAGAGTAGGCATACCTGGTTGGTGTTGGGCATAGGAGCATTCGGAGCGTGGATTAGCTTCAGATTCCTATCAGGTGTGTATTTCGCACTACTCTAGCTGTAGAGCGGCAAATGCCGAAATGCCGGTCACACGGCAATGGTAGCCACATGAGCGTGCAAGCGCACGTGTGGGAGCTTCGACGCAATAGTCGAGGCCACCATGAGTGTTCTTGTGGGTTGATGTTGTTTGAGCCACGATGGGCCGAACGGGGCCAAGTGGGCCCAATGGGTCAGTGGGCCCATATGAATAAATTGTATGATTGTGTAGTAAATATTTGACTGGTCTATGTGAATCTCATATCTATGGCTAGATTTGGGCTAAATGGGTCAAATGAGTGTGTGGGCCCATTTGGGCCGAGAATAGGGCCTAGGCCCAGTTGTATCGTTATCTTTGTTTAGAATACCCTTGGTTTACAAAATTACTGAAATACCCTTGGTTTACGAAATTACTAAAATACCCTCAATTTGCAAAATTAATGAAATAGCCCAGTTTGCAAAATTATCGAAATACCCCTGGTTTGCAAAATTATCGAAATACCCCTGATTTGTGAAATTACCGAAATACTCTCGGATTGTAAAATTATCGAAATACCCTCGATGGGTAAAATCACCGAATTACCCCTGTAAGGTAGAATTACCGAAATACCCTTGAGGGGTATGATTACCGAAATACCCTTATAAGGTAAAATGACTATTTTGCCCCTGAGGGTAAATGACTGATTTGTGCCATGACTCGACTGTGATCGTATGACTGTGTTTAACCGACTTGACTGTGGGCGTGTATCTGATAAGTTATTAATGTGTGTTGAAATGATTGCTACTGAGCATGGCCATTTTGCATACACGTGTAATGATTGAGCATGACATGCACGGCATATTGCATTGGGTTGGGTTTGATGATCGGAGGAAGTGTATTCTAGTGGCACTGTTACATTCGATTTAGTGGCTATGCCACGTATATTCTGTTATTTTGGTGGCTTCACCACAAATTCTGCTATGAGCAGCGTGACTGCCATTGAGGTGTGTAGCGGATGGAGGGTTGATTGTAGAAATCCCCACAGGTGTGATGGGCTGGTGCGGGTGGTGTGTAGCAGACGGATTATTAGGTTGGGTTGCATTGCATACATTATCTATTCTACCATGCTAATAGGGCTAAGGCCCAATTTGTTTCTGTATAGGCCTCAGGCCAGTTTACTTTTGTATAGGATAAGGCCCAGTATGCTTCTGTGGGCTCAGGCCCAGTTAGTGACCGATTAGGGGATTACACACTGAGTTCTCGTAACTCACCCCTCTGCTTAATCTTGCAGGTGATCCCCAGCATTGAGGATTTGGAGCTGTGGAGTACTCTGTGGTGGTCATACATCGAAATCTTATTAAATTCCTGTTTTTCTTTATTTTGATATTTATTAAATTTGGGTTTAATATTTTGTAAGAAGGCCATTGGACTTAAGGTTTCTTTTAAACTTTCATATCTGTTATCACTTATTATTATATGTTTTAATATGAGAGTTTTCCTAAAAACCTTAATAACTGTTTTCCAAAATCTCACATTTCTGCAATTCACTAAATCGGATTTCTGATATAAACAAAGTTTTCGAAATTAATAGCAATAACAACATTTTTACAAGAAAACAATAAAAACAAAATCTGATTTTAACGAACGACAAAGCTCGAAGTTTCAAAAAGAATGCGAATGTTTTAACAAAAGCATAGTTTTAAACAAACCTTTTAATGTGACATGCCAGATCCGGTCATAACGTCTAGGCCGGGTTTGGGGCGTTACAATTATCTAATCCAAATTTCAAACACAGCGTTCATTTGTATACATTCATTTCATTCATTGTCATATATTTCACATATCGTCATTTGAAACATACTCGCCTTTCATTCTTGAATAACATATACACTTCGTACGTACATAAATCGAATATACTTTCACATAGTCATTCATTTCTCGATATTGCCCATTTAACCGTTCAGAATCAATAAGGATACTCGGAAAGCTCATAAAGATCATACAATGCCATATCCCAGATATGGTCTTACATGTTATCAAATATCGATGCCACTAACCCAGACAAGGTCTTACACGAAATCATATATGATGCCGATGTCCTAGACATGGTTTTAAAGTAAATCTCAAATTGATGTCAACGTCCCAGATGTGGTCGTACACGATATCACATCTCGGAATCCTATGTCATGACATATGTATCCTATACTATTTCTATGGTTCGTAAGGGGCTTTCGGACGTCGTAATTCAATCAATTCAAGCTTGACGTAAGTCATCCCATGCTCAATTCAATTTAGTAATATGCAAATGAATACAATTCAATTTGGCAATATATAAAACATAGACATTTGAATTCAGTAACATTTATTTACTTATGAACTTACCTCATTTGCTGAAATGACGAATTAGGTCGATTAGTCGATAACTTTAGTTTTTCCTCGATCTAGATTCGAATTTCGCTTTTCTTGATCTAGATATATTCAAAATTAACTTATTTAATAACATATTCATTCAATTTCATCCAAAAACACATGAATGGGCATTTTGCACTTTAGCCCCTAACATTTCACATTTTCACATTTTAGTCCCTATTTTAAAACAACTCAAAATACTCGAAATTTCAACAAACCCATGCATGGCCAAATCTTCCCCTTGTCCCTAGCAGCCTATTAATTCAATTTATTTCACATTTAGACCCCCTAAATTTTTAAACTTCACAAATAAATCCCTAATTTGGATTTTTATCAAAAATCACTTAATTAAACATATCTAACCTCAAATTCTCACAATCTATCATCAAACAACAAAAAGCTTCATTACTCATAAGTGGAATTCTTCATGAATACATCAACAAATTCAAAAATTCAAGCTTGGGCTAGTTAGTATACGAAGCAACGATCTCAAAAATATAAAAATTATTAAAAACCGAGCAAACCATATAACTAAATCAAAGCTTCAAAGTGCCGAACCTAGGTGAGCTTCCATGGCTTCTTTTTTTTCTTTAAGTTTCGGCCAAAAATATGATGAACATGCATGACTTTTACTTTATGTTATATTTATTTCATATTAATATGCCATTTACCATTTTAACCTTTGTAATTTAATATGAAAACCTTATAATGGTTGTCCATTACCGTCCACCTACCTATATAGTGGCTAAATTTCATTTTAAGGACTTATCAATTAATAAACCATAGAAAATTAGTACTTTAACAAATAGAAAGCCACTTTTGCATTTTACGCGGTTAAGTCCTTTTATCAAATTAAACAACCAATTGGTAAAATTAAATCACGAAATTTTCACACATATCAATTAACATGCTGTAAATGCCAAAATAATATTAAAGAAAATTTTACAACCTCGGATTTGTGGTTCCAAAACCACTATTCCGACTAGGGTCTAAATAAGGCTGTTACAACTCTCTCCCCCTTAGGGATTTTCGTCCCTGAAAATCTTACCAGAAAGTAGATTAAGGATTTGTTTCCATGGAGTACATTTCAAATTCACATATAGCTTCGGATTTCACAACTTTTTAATCTCTTAACTAAGATTCTGACCTGTCTTTCGCTGAACGTCATATCAAGGGGAAACTGCTTATAATTGTATTGAATTATTCTCATTTTCTGCTCAACTTCACTGATGAATTCAATACTGTGAATTCTTTTTCTCACAAAGCTCAGTCTCAAAACAACAGAGTTCGATAACTGCAACATACGATACCTCGTACAATGTCGTTTTAATAATAACATGATAGCTTATCAAACATCAATAGTCTTTCTTAGTTCCTTTCAAACTCTAAAACATAGTGATAGACAAATAAATATTTCGAGGATTTGAATTGCATTTCCCGATTTCAATACAACCTTGTACGCATAGCTTACTGTAATTTCTCTCAGAATCACAATATAAATTTCAGATCTCAATCCGAAACAACGATGACTAGCACCATATGCAGATTGACCATCTCTGGAACGAATAACTCGGTTGGTCTAACAAAAGAGAAATCCATACGTATAGAGAGATTTATTCAGGTAGTTAACAATAATTCAGATAATATCTATCTTTTTCGATAGTAAGAAAATCCCGATACAAAATTTATCAACAATATATTTCTATAATCAACAAAGTTAGAAATATCACATTTCACACTCATTCATCAGTACCATATCTCGGATTGTTGTGCATTTTTTTAATCCCGTATGAACAGACAAACTACCACTGAGAGTTACCTATAGTAGTTGTTGTACAATTATTTCAAACCAACAACCAATCATCAATTCCACCTCTAAAATTCCGAATCAAAAACCCATTTACGTTGAATCCCTTATAGCTTATAATTTGATAACACATTTCTAATTTTCACGAATTCTCTTAGTAAGCATCAATTTAACTTCTAATTCAGCTAACATATGTTCATTATCTGATAAGATCAATCACGTATTCATCACTTGTAAAGCACACAAAAGTTTCCTATTCGAAACATCCGAAACTATAATCATTTTCCTCAGATAATAATCACTTACTAACTCAAAATTTTTCAACGATTCGAGCTATCTTTGCGGTGCCAAGTTCAGATCTCGCTCTGCAACATCAAATATTAACTCAAGGTCTTTTAAGAGTTCAGGCCATCTTTACTGTCCCTAAATTTGGATTGTTCTCTGATATCAAACATTTTAAACTCTTACAGTCATCAAATATATCAAATAACTCTTTTCATGCAGCTTTAACTGTATGGAATCACAAAATATAACTGTAAATTCTTATACTAGAACACACTTCAAACCATTCAACAACATATGGCTGAAAGTCATAAACCTTTATTCAACTTAGGCTAAACCAGAACGGATGTTTCGGTTGACAATGTCTTCGTGCAAAAGAAAGCTTCAACAATCGAACTAACTTTAATCTACCACAACATTTCTCAGATAGAATCGTTCCGATATATATAATTTTGTATCAAGTCTTCAAGAATACGAATTCTTCTTCCAGACTATCCCTCCATTCACATATGTACGTTCAAAGTTTATTTCCAGTCCGGTGGATAGATTCAAACACATATAACCCAATTATCTTTTCAATCAAATAATTCAAATCAGACTAACCACTGAATCGGTCTTTTCGAAGAAATCTTTTCTTCTCGTTAAAAGGATAACCCCAGACATATCATTATACAGATTTAATCTCGATCTTTTATCATTTTCACTTTTACCAATGTCAAACCTTTCTCGAAAACTAGAAAAGAGTTTATAATAAAACTATCACATATATTGATCATCGAAGCTCTAAATTATACTGAAGTCACCTTTATCAGATAGAAATCAGAAGGCCTTAATAAGACTGATGTCTCAATCTCATAAATAGACTTTATCCCTGCTGTTAATAATGCTTTTGAACACAGAAGAAAATTGAATATGGTTCCAATAGCAACCAATGCAGAAATACAATCTCTATAAATCTGATGACAGTACCACTGTACTCCCACATTTCATGCCAAAAATTATAATCATAATAGATATAATCATCTCTGTCAATTGGATATCTCTTGCAGATAATCACATAGAATTATAAGAAAACCGGGATAATGAAATTTCAACATATGGAGCTACACAAGATATCTGAAAATTACAACCCATACAGAATGATAACAATTCCAATGATATTCCAGAAAATTTCCAGAAAGAACATCACTCATAAATACTGAAATCCACAGTAACAGAAGCAATATAATCTTCACGTATATTCAATAGAACAATAGCCAATAGAAACAGAATATTAGCATCATACAGTTTTTACCGTCGACTTTCATGTCCACACAATGGAATAAAATACCAGAGAAAGATAGAGCAATGTCGAACATAACCCAAACAGACCAACGATGCTTTCGTCTATTAATATTTCCTTCTGAAATTAAACAGACACATATACTTCTAAGGATAAATGTACACACAGAATGCCCAGAAGAAATCATAGTAACTGCCTGCTATAACCATTGCACTCAGCCATCAATACAATTTAAACATTATTCAACCGTCTAATTATGTCATCATTAAGTCCATATTATCCCATCAATAACAGAAATCAATTCAAAAAAACTTTCAATTAATGCCTTTCTTTAGATAACACACCTGAATAGGTCATTTAATAGGAGCTAACTTCTTCTATAACAGTGATTTTGCATAATCTGAATAGCCTTCAGAACTATCCAATATCTCTTTTAGTACTATCTTCATTTGCTGATTCATTCTCTTTTCTGACCACATTAGTAATCTTTCAAACACGGATCTCTATAACTCCACACTCGTGAGCTTATTCAAACCAAAATCTTACAGATTTCATTGTAACATTTTACTGATAAGGGGATGAGGGTAGTAAATCCTCAAATTTAACTCGCACATAAATACACGTAACACATACTATCACAAATAGCCAGTTCATTTCTAATTTCACATTCTCAAAACATTTAATAAACATTTGCTTATAATCACTTTTGTTCTTAACACATAGTTCACATGCCAACTCAAATCACTAATTCACAATCGAAATTCTCATATAGCTCATAACTCAAATGGCATAACTCATATGCTCATATAATTATAACATTTATCAATAACAAAAATGTCATACACTTTGATCCATACCTTTACAAGTGTCTACTCATCGCCAATATATTTTCACTCAAATATTTGAGTACACATTCAGTACTATCAGAATTTAGCTCGGTTGGAAAGCATATCTGTCTAATCAAAATAATTTTCATTAGAGTCGAGAGATATCACACTATCACAGGTTGTATATGGCATGTATAGCTAGGCTCACATATGCTATGTTAGTCCTAGAACCGACTAAACCATAGCTCTGATACCAACCAAATGTAACACCCCTAACCCGTATCTACCGTTGGATTAGGGTTACAAGGTATTACCAAACAAAACACAGTTCAGAACAGACATTCTTTACAATTCATGCACCCAATAATGTATTATCATTTATAAAATTTTCTGAAATAAATTAATAAACCAACCTCTTATTTATAAAATCAAATTCGTATATTTGAATCACATAGCCAACTACACAAATCATGCTTTATCGAACATTCGCTTATATGAATTATGTTTCAATATTTAACCATTTCAATTCTGTTTGCCTATTTAAAAATTTCGAACCAAGCTATCAAATATCAAAACCAAATTGTACATGTTTCATAATTATAAAATTCGAAACATATGGCCATCATTTCTGTAACACCCCATACTTGCATTCAAGCCTGAATCGGGTTTGAGGCATCACTTAACTAACTCTACTTACACGCCTCGAATAGGGTTATAAAATTTCATTTAAACCCATCACTTGCACAAACTCGGCCTAAGAGGCCCTAAACATACCTCATAGAGGTTTGGGAACTATTCCGAGAACTTTTATGAACTCGAGAAACTTTCCAATAAAACAGGGGCCACACGCCCGTGTTGGTCTACGGACACGTCTGTGTGCCCCTAAGACATGCCCGTGTCTTCCAACCGTGGTCGATTCTGACTAAAACCACACGGCCTTGACAAGTCCGTGGCACTAGCCCGTGTGCCAAACCTTGGCATTCTGACTTATCCACACGGCATATACTCACACTCGTGTACTCCAGCCGTGTAGTAATTTAAATTCTGAGTGCAAGGTGCAGACTTCACACGGCCTGGGCACACGCCCATGTGCAAGTCGTGCCTCCCGCACGGTCTAGACATACGCCCGTGTGTCTACCTTTGTAGAAAATTAGCAGGATATTTACCAAGCCCTAAGCCACCCTATAATGCACACATACATACTTCCATTCAAACCAATACAACTCCCATCCCGAAAGCAAGACTAAGAACTCATTCCAACATAAAAGATAATTAGAAGGACATATACTTCATGAATTTCATCTTCATTAAGCAAAAGAATTTGCCAAGAATTTGCTTAACTCTTAAGGCCATTTACAAAATGACTTTATAACTTACATAACCAACACTTTGACTAACAATTACAACTTAACAAAATAATCGAGTCCTATACATGCCATACTGAAAATAAGTCTAAATTGTTATACCAAAGTGATGTCGATAGTGTGATTTTCGAACTCCGACATCCACGTTCCTCGGGTTATCTTTGCAATACTACAAGGAAGAAGAGCAATAAAGTGGGGTAAGCATAAAGCTTAGTGAGTTTGCATGAAACTCATATAGCAAAATATTAACTCATTATAACTCATCCATTTCAAATTAAGAACAACATAAAACTCAAGTGCATGGCTTACTTACTCATCACATGATACATAATAATTTCGTACTTGCATTATAATCATGGTACCTGTGTCACTTGGTCACATAGATTAGCACACTTTGCTGATGCAAAAGTAAACTCAATTTTCATCTTTCTTAACATGAAAAAAAAATGCTTATATTAACCTTGTACAACTTAACTTAGTACTATCTTTACTTACTTGACTTTCTTGTTGCCTCTTTCATCTTTAGCTCTTTTACCCGTTGAATTTCACGGAATAATTGAGGTTCTCAATCTTATCAAACATGTATTTCGATGCCAATGCCATGTCCCAGACATGGTCTTACAAGGGATCGCCTCATGACGCTAATGCCATATCCCAGATATGGTCTTACATGGGATCTCTTAACTTGGTGTCGATGCCATGTCCCAAACATGGTCTTATACGAGACCTTCCTTGTGTGTTTCTTTAAGAAACTTACCATTGCCATGTCTTGACATGGTCTTACGTGTTATCCTTGCCTTATGAAACTTATCATTGCCATGTCTTGACATGGACTTACATGACATCTTTGCCTTATAATTTTTCCAATGCCATGCCTTGGCTTGGACTTACATGGAACCTTTGCCTCATAATAATCTTTCAATGCCATGACTTGTCATGGACTTACATGATAACCTTGCCTTATATCGATGCCATGTCTTGACATGGTCTTACACGAACTTTCCTTATCACATGTTGTGATAATAGTATCCTCATTATTCTGAGACTTCAACCGGGACTTTCTCATACATATTCTCATTTACTTTTCTCATTATAATATCAATAATTTTACTTCATAGAAATAATATACATTATATAATATGATAAGTAATTGAATGAGAATACATGTAAAACTCTATTTCATACAAACTTACCTCGGTATCCAAAATGTATGTAGTTACGCAAATTTAGTCCTCGACTTTGTTCTTGCCTCGATTTAGATCCGGGCTTCGTATTTCTTGATCTATAATAACAATTTAGCTCATTTTAATCATCATGTCAATAAAAGCATTTCAATAATTATGCTTTGGCAAAAATTACTATTTTGCCCTAGACTTTGGCAAAATTATTATTTTGCCCCTAGGCTCAGAAATTAATTCAAATCACATTTCTACCTTCAACAAGCCTAGGTGAGCATTTAATACTCTTATAGCTATCATCAAAACTCAACATTTCACATATTTACTACAAATTGTAACCTTTTCATCAAGGTCCAATTAGGTGTTTCCAAGACAACACCTTTCACAAAAGTTGTTCATCTAACACCTAAGGCTCAATTTCTTCCATAAAAATGCAGCAAATAATAATAATAGCTCTCATGGAAAAACTCTAAACCTTACACAATATTGCACAATAGTCCCCTCATTTGAAAGCTTAAGCTTTAGGGGTCTCAAAAGTACAATTATTACTAAGAAAAATTATCAAAATCACTTACAACAATGGAGGAATGTTTGTTGAATTTTAAGTCTTCAAAACCCCTATTCTTGCTTACAATTTCGGTGGGAGAGATGAACAAGAAATATAATATTTTCTCTTTCTTTATTCTAATATTAAACTAGTCAAATTTTTGTTACCAACTCTTACTAACTTTGAGTAAATTTGTCCATCTTTGTCTCCCATTAAGTCTATGACCGGCCAAGCACATTACAAGGGCTAAATTGCCTTTAAACACCTCAATTTAATAATTTATGGCTATTTGGAACCTTTAGAAATAAAAATGTAACTTTCGCACTTATGCTATTTAGTCCTTTTTCGCGATTAAACATGAAATCGCTAGAATTTAAAATGCCAAAAATTCTCATGTACCTATACAGCCATATACTAATTCATAAAATCACATAAAAAATAAATAAATTTCTCAAATCTCAGATTTAGTGATCCCGAGATCACTGTTTCGACTAGCCCCTAAATCGAACTGTTACAATTTCTATAACATTCGAATACCCAAGTCATAATCAAACATATTTCATTTCATATACCAAGCATATATCAAAACATCCATTTGTATACATCTATTTCATAACAAATTAATGATCATACGATTTTATAAACCTACGTACAAACGCATACTAATCCATTTCAACCCATTTCATTAGCTAAATAGCAAACATAACATTTAATAAATTTTATACATACACATGTTAGACGAATTTGGCCATATCTCACGGCTTAATATTCATTTGCACATAAAACATTAGGTAACTTTATAGCATGACCAACTATACTTTTAACGTTATCATACCATCCGCATAACACCCAAAAACCAAAAGCCATTTCTGAATACAATTACCAAACCATAGCATGTTAAACATTATAACCTTATGCAAATTTTACCAATTCAAATTTAACCATTTTTGAACACAAATGTCAAGTGATACCATACCTAATTCGCAAGCTAAATAACATATTTAACCACGTTATATTCAACCACACACATGAACCACATACCAAAGCCAAATTTACTACCACATATATATCACATTTTAAAAGCACTCATTGAACCAACAATTTGACCTTTTTAAACTGAACTACAAGCAAACATGTCATAAGCATATGTATTCATATCTCATATGTCCAACAATTCAAATAGACAACCATTCGGTTATCAAATTTAACCTCAATAAGTCATAACATTTCCATCACTCCAATTTTAAGCTAAACATGTAATCTCATATATTAACATCAAAACAATATGTCACTTACAGTTATTCAAATGACCATCAAACATACCCAAAATATAATCATCATTTTACCATATTACCAAGCCAAAGTATACCACTTTTCATGCTTCCAAAATAAGCTTACTAAGAAGTCGAATATACATCCTACTTACCATTCCTCATTGCTGAATTATATAACCAACATCACAACATATTTACCATGAAACATATTCCCAAGTTAAGCTTATAACATGTCTGAATATAAATACCAACACTAGTATTATGATCAAGCTATTTTCGCATGGCTATATACATATACAAATTTCAAAACCAAATATATCAAAACTAGCCTATACATGCCATATAACCAAATCTCAAAGCATTTATTTACTGAAGCAAAAACTGGATAGTGTGATGAGGTCTCCTACGACTTCCAACCCGAGCAAGTCTCCAAAACTCTATAAACATAGGAAAAACACACAGAATAAGCTTTGGAAGCTTAGTAAGCCATAAGCAAATAATTCATCTCAATAATATTTATAATTCAATTTAACTAAGCCGAGTTTAAAAAAATCTCAACCACATATACATTCATCATACTCGTAATTTCACATGATCACATTAAGTAACTTCATTATCTTATTTATCAATGAACATATAAACCATGCTTTCAAATTCAAATAGCAACCGTTAGCTCAATCATATAAATCAAATTTGCACATGTTAATTACATAACCAACCAAAACAAGTCATGCTTCACTAGCCATTTCACACATATGCGAACCATGCATCTTAACACCACCATCTCGATATCAATTATCTAATCCAAATTTCAAACCAAACTAGCATACCTCAAAACCATGTTTCATGTTCCATAATTCACATGTTTGAAACATAGAACCACAATTTCATATAACGAGCATATGTAACACAACGTTCATTTGTATACATTCATTTCATTCATTGTCATATATTTCACATATCATCATTTGAAAAATACTCATCTTTCATTCTTGAATAACATATACACTTCGTACGTACCTGAATCGGATCTACTTTCACATAGTCATTCATTTCTCGATATTGCTCGTTGAACCGTTCGGAATCAATAAGGATACTCGGAAAGCTCATAAAGATCGTACAATGATATATGCCAGATATAGTCTTACATGTTATCAAATATCGATGCCAATGTCCCAAACAGGGTCTTACACGAAATCATATACGATGCCGATGTCCCAAACATGGTCTTACATGTAAATCTCAAATCGATGCCGACATCTCAGACATGGTCTTACACGATATCACATCTTGGAATCCTATGTCATGACATATGTATCCTATACTATTCCTATAGTTCGTAAGGGTCTTTCGGACATCGTAATTCACTCAATTCAAGCTTGACATAAGTCATCCCCTGCTCAATTCAATTCGGCAAGATGTAAATAAATACAATTCAATTAGGCAATATATAAAACATATACATTTGAATCCAAGAACATTTATTTACTTATGAACTTACCTCATTCACCGAAATGACGAATTAGGTCGATTAGTCGATAACTTTAGTTTTTTCCCGATCTAGATCCGAATTTCGTTTTTCTTGATCTAGATATATTCAAAATTAACTTATTTAATAACATATTCATTCAATTTCATCCAAAAACACATAAATGGGTATTTTGCACTTTAGCCCCTAACATTTTACATTTTTTATAATTTAGTCCATATTTTAAAACAACTCAAAATACTCAAAATTTCATCAAACCCAAGCATGGTCGAATCTTCCCTTGGTCCCTAGCAGCCCATTAATTCAATTTATTTCACATTTGGACCCCTAAATTTTCAAACTTCATAAATAAATCCCTAATTTGGATTTTTATCAAAAATCACTTAATTAAACACAATAATCTAACATTATATTATCGTAATCTATCATCAAACAACAAAAAGCTTCATTACTCATCAATGGCATTTCATGAATACATCAACAAATTCAAAAATTCAAGCTTGGGCTAGCTAATATACGAAGCAACGATCTCAAAAACGTAAAAATTATCAAAAACCGAGCAAACCACATACCTAAATCAAAGCTTCAAAGTGTCAAACCTAGATGAGCATCCATGGCTTCTTTTTTTTCTTTGAGTTTCAGCCAAAAATATGATGAACATGCATGATTCTTACTTTATGTTTTATTTATTTCATATTAATATGCCATTTACCATTTTAACCTTTGTAATTTAATATAAAAACCTTATAATGGTTGTCCATTACCGTCCACTTACCTATATAGTGGCTAAATTTCATTTTAAGGACTTATCGATTAATAAGCCATAGCAAATTAGTACTTTAACAAATAGAAAGCCACTTTTGCATTTTACGTGATTAAGACCTTTTATCAAATTAAACAACCAATCGACAAAATTAAATCATGAAATTTTCACACATATCAATTAACATGTTGTAAATGCCAAAATAATATTAAATAAAATTTTACAACCTCGGATTTGTGGTTCTAAAACCACTATTCCGACTAGGGTATAAACCGGGCTGTTACACAGATCATAAGAGTATTAAGTACCTAGGCAAATGTTGTTGCCGATGCTTTGAGTAGAAAGTCAATGGCGAGTTGAGAGCTATGTTTGCGTGTTTGAGTTTATCTAGTGATGGTGGTTTGTTAGCTAAACTTCAAGTGAGGCTGACTTTGTCGCAGCAGATTAAGGAGAAACAGTCATTAGATGGGAAGTTGTTAAAGAGGATTCGACAAGTTGAGCAAGGTGTTAAGGGAGATTTTGATGTTGACAGTGATGGTATATATAGCTTTCAAGGTAGATTGTGTGTGCAGCATGATATAGATTTGAGGCAAGCGATTCTTACCGAGGCGCATAGTAGCTCTTACACTATGCATCTCGGTAGTGGTAAAATGTATCATGATATTTAAAAGATTTATTGGTGGCCTGGGTTGAAGCGTGATGTTACGGATTTTGTGACTCGATATTTGGTTTGTCAAAAGGTAAAGGCAGAGCATCAGTTTCCTTCAGGTTTGTTTTCGGTTTGCCATTGGCTTTGATCGCTGAAATCAGAGCTTTAAAAATTTATAAAAGAATGATCAGACCTAGAGACTAACTCTGACAACGATTAAAGGTAAGTGTACCTATCGAACAGTAGTATAGCTTAGGCAAGACCGGATTGTCGAACCCAAAGGAACTAAAAGTATTAATACTAACTTTCTCTTTATTATTTAACCTTAAAATTAGATTGAAGATTGTTTTTAAACTAAATTTGACAATAACTAAACTAGGAACACAAAGACAAAAAGGGCAAATTGGAAAATAACTTGAAGAAACTCAATTGATCACAACGACACCCTCAGGAAGAATCCACCTAGACTTCACATGTTATCTAACCTTTAATTATATGATCTATTTACTTAGCTTGATTCGTAAGACTCCCTAACCTATATTAAACCCTCTCTCGAGGCGAATAACGTCTAACCCTAGGTTAATTAGTGGAACTCTCGTTCACTTATAATAACCCCCAGGATAGCAGTAAATAGATCAATGGACTCCCATATTAGGTTTCACCCTAATCTGGCAAAATCTCGTAACCCTATCTCTAGGCGTTCGATCAACTCCACTTAACTATGTTAGATCTTCTCTTAGGCAGGGTCTATTCCTCCTCCACCTAAGCACATTATATTTGGATTAAGCAACATAATTAAGAACAAACTAAGTAATTCATCATATAACTTAAAAATCAAATAACAAGATTCATCTAGGTTTTATCCCCTTCAGGTATCTGAGGGGTTTATTTCGTAATGAATAAAGAAAACATCACAAGAGAAAAGATAAAACAAAACATAAGAAATTCCTAAAACCCCCTGAAGGAATTGAAGGAGAATTTCGTCGTCTTGAGTATAACTCCGACTTCTTGGGATGGATCAACTGGCTATCCTCGTGTTATTCCCTAATTCTGACCTTCACGGCTTGGCTCCTTGGCCTAGCTTTCAATCCTTCGGCTTCTGCCGAACTCCCCTCTCAAGTTGCCCCCTTGGGTGTTTATATAGACTTTGAGATGCCTTACTTGGCCCCTAAGTATCCTAATTTAAGTAGAATTCCTAATAGGGTGTTTGAATATGCTTTGGAATGTGTTTCTTTGCCTCCAAGTATCCTTTCCCGAATGAAGTTGCTCTTTCCAGCGACAGGGACACGGCCATGGCACACACCCGTGTGAATCGTGGCCAGGCCGTGTTCGGACTTTTAATGAGGCACGACCATGTGCTATTTGGGCCAGGCCGTATCAATTTCTCTCTTGGCCCAATTTTGGTCCGTTTTAAGCCCGTTTCTCGTTCTTTTTATCCTTGGGTGCTTTCCTGAGTATAAAATATGAATAGAAAGGATTAAGAGCACCTTTTTACATAAATCAAAGGATAAATCATCCAAAAGTATGCTAAATGTGGGATTAAAATATGTTACTTTTACGGGTTATCAAATACCCCCACACTTAAGCTTTTGCTTGTCCTCAAGCAAAATTCTCAACTTACAATTAAAACGAACTTCCTTGATTCATAACATTCATCAATAGTGTTTCATCATAATTCAAAGATAATTTATACATGGATAATTCAATTCAAAGAGTCATAAAGATTCAAACAATCAAAGTCATACATTTATAGCATGAAAACATAGGCGTTTCCCTTTACCTGAATAGTTACCTCTGATTCAAAATCGACAAGAGTTGACATCCTCACTTAAGATTCACTCAAATCACTCAAAGTGTTTAAGGTTCAAAATTAAGCACTCAATAAGTCGAACATAAAAAGTTAATCCTATAGGCTTGCATGAAAATCAAATCTCCACCACTATAAAATGAGATGATACACAAATCAAAAGGTCTTTAGCAGGGTTGTAACGGGGCTTAGGTTAAAGGTATGGATAAAGGCTGAATTAGAAGGTTAGAATCGAGATTGACCTGACAAATTACCTAACTAGAAACACAAATTGATGATAAGTAATTGCGTCAAATGAAAATTTGTAATACTAATACTCTAATACGAGCTTTTTCTTCAAGACTTGAAATTTATATGCATAAGCTCACCTAACATAGAACTAATAATGAATATACTTTGTCATTTTTTTAGAGAACAAATCAACTAATAAAGGATAAATTCAACTTATGAAATAATATAATTAGGTAACTAATCAAGTCAAATTTCGATATAAGGGTAGTCAAGGAATGGTGATAACAAATACAAAGGGGTTTTGGGTTAATATTGGTGGCTGAGTCAATAAAAAGGGTTGTTAGGATTAACGAGGTTCACTAGGGGTTAATTATGGAGGTAGGCTGTTTAGTGGAGTAAGTGGGTTAAAACCTAAGTGCCTTTATCATCTCTATATATCAAATCAAAAGTGTGGTCTCGACATGTATAATCAATGCAAGTTCTAGAATAACAAATCCATGTTGACACACTCATAATTAATAAAGTGAGCAAGAAAAAGAATATATGCTCTATAAGGCTCAAAATCTCACAAAAATTATGGGTTTTTGATGTCAACCTCGTAAATTTCAAACTTCAAAGTAATATTCAAATTCAGGTAGACAACCTAGAAAATTTTTTTTTTCATTTCTGAAAAATAGACTTATCATGCTTGATTTTCTAGTATCCTTCAAATTTAATCATTAATGCACAATTATCAATGACTTACTCCAAAACATATCAACAAAGATCATAAATCATAGGAAATTTCATTCTAATCGTAATATGAGAGACTTTACTTTTGAACAAGGCATAATTCAGGGATTTTCAAATAATACTATAGTTAACCCCCCCACACTTAAGATGTACATTGCCCTCAATGTACAAATATAGATAATAGCAAAATAATCATAAAAATCATAAGATGGGGGGGAGAAGTGAAACTTCCTGAATTTTGGATGAAGTCAATGGAAAGAAACCGGATAGGATTGGAGATGAATGTGGGGAAGCGTCTTGAACCGTTTGAAATTGAGTCCTCGAAGCAGTCGGTCTGATTTTATTGTATCCTAAGCTAAATTTAAATGAAGAATAAGAAGAAAATAATAAAGGAAATAAAAATAAAAATAAAAATAAAAATAAATAATGGAAAATGAAAGAAGAAAGCCAATTGGAGAAGAAAAAAAATGGAAGGACAGAGTTTAAATAGATATGCATCCCACGCCCGTGTACCGAGGGTGTGTCGATTCGCACGGCTGCCTCGCACGGCCGTGTGTTTGAGCGTGTTGTTACTCGATGCCCGTTTTTCAGCCAGCCACGCCCGTGTTTGAGAAGTCAGTATGTTGGCATGGTTTGAAGGCACGGGCGTGTTATGCGCATGGTTGGCAAGTCAGTAGCTCCGCATGGTGCGTCAGCACGGGCGTGGACTATTATCACCACCCGTGTTGGGAAAAGAATTTTTTCTATGTCGTCACGGCTACTGGCACGCCCATGGTTCATCCTCTGGCTTCCATACGGCCACGGGCACGCCCGTGTGTAGGGCCGTTTGGCCTAGAAATCTGCTCTTTTGTTAGTTTATGGTTAGCTGCTAAAAGAAAAAATAAAAATAAAAAAATGTAAAAATGGGGTTAGTGCTCGGGTTACCTCCCGAGAAGCGCTCGTTTATAGTCTTAAGCTGGACTTTACCTCTCATTCGTATGGTCATGGTGGTTTAGAAGGTGAAAATCCTTTCTCATGCGATCACTTCAGTTATGGTTATATAGTTTAAGTCGAGTAATGTTTACCTCAAAAGTGTTGAATTTAGGATTGCTTACCTCAACTGTGCCGTATAGGAAGACATTAAGTACCTCAAAAGTGATTTCTTCATTTGCCTTGAGGTCTGAATTGGTGATTCGAGGGTCTTCCATATTCAACAATACCTGATCCTCTATTTTGATGTGATTTGTAACAACCCAAACCCGGTCTATGCGTTTAGACAAGATTTGGTTTGCCACACCAAACATACATTCGTTTATTCTCAAGTGGTAACAATTAAATAACACTTTAAAAACCTTTCTGAAAATAAAATTTATTAAATTTTAGTTCGAGGATTTGAAAGATAATTTAAGAATATACTTGTTTAAAACTTATCATTATAAAAAAATGTTTATCGATACTTTAAAGACTTTGTAAAAGAATTTGGAAGAAAAATTTTTAAAGAAAAACATTTAATTGTCAAAATATTAAATAAACAATATTTTTAGGAAAAACCATATGATTTAACATAAACCCATAATTAAAGTCTTAAAATAAAACTTAAAACTATCCACACAATAAAAACCATAAAAACATAATTAGAGGCCTTATTACATCACCCATAATAGTAATTAAAATGAAAACTCAAATAAAGTCATAGTTTATAAAACCCAAGTTCGTAGTATGGCCTCCACCAAGTCATCTCCGGCCCAAGTCCACATCAATTTCCATTACCTGAAATGGTTAATAAAATTGGGTGAGTTACAAAGAACTCAGTGTGCAACTCACTTACCACCATTATTGGGCCAGATCGTCAAGATATCAAGCTGGGCTTGAGCCCATTAACAGATTTCAACCATACATCATAAAGTAACATAATTTAAAGAAAAGAATGCATGAAATATGAATTTCCCAAACCAACCTAGTATCCATCTGCTAACACCCCCGTACCAACCAACACACCTGTGGGGATCAAGTCAACCCACCCCGCCAAACACACCAATCATGGGCTTAAAGCCCTTAAATAATTTTGTAGTGCACTACTGAACTAGATTGTGACATTGTCACCGAACTAGAGGCATTTAGCCGAATTTTGTGGCAGAGCCACCAAACTAGAGGCAATGAGCCAAATTTTGTGGCAACTGGCCATTCTTCTCTTCATATATCCCACCCCATGCAATTATGCGTGTATAACAAATATAATCATATAACAGATTTTCAATTAATCCATATCATCGGTGGGTTTATCAATTAACCTTTCATTAGGCCCATATAAATAATTAATTAGCAACTAGCCCATTTAACAGTTTAGTGGGCTTTGGCCCATTTTATCGAACTAGAGTATTTTGGCCCAATTTATCGAACTAGAGTATTATGGCCCAATTTATTGAACTAGAGTATTATGGCCCAATTTATCGAACTAGAGTATTATGGCCCAATTTATCGAACTAGAGTATTATGGCCCAATTTATCGAACTAGCAGTTTTTCGTATTTTTCTCGGTTTTAACCGTTTTCATGCATTTACTCAAAAATATGAGTTACTACGTATTTTTCCCGTTTTTACTATTTTTACGATTTTATCACAGAACTTACAACTTGATGTCCAACCCGAAAATGAGTGTGAAGTTACACACCTGATTATGGAGAGAACTAAACTTTCCCGCTCTTCAACACCTATACGTATTGCGTTAATTAAAACACTATAATCTATAATAAAATCGATCTAAAGATTTCGATCTAGAAATTTACCCTCGGATTTCCGTAAGACTTCTACTTGCGATTTCTCTCCGATCGATGGTTCGCTAACCGAATTGAATCCACAAACGAATAATGGTTCGGGAGTACGAACGACTTCGAACAATTGATTTTCCTCGGTTGAACGTCCTCAACCCGGTGGAAAATCCCGGATTCCCGAAATAGTCTTTTGTTTATACTTAGGGGGAATAACAGAACCTCCCTTCTTCCGAAGGCTAAACACCGCCCTTTTCTTCCCTATTTTGAATGTCTTCAAAGGCAAAGAACATTAATCTAATGATATCGAAATAATTCTAAAGTTTGAAAGATGTGATTTCCTTACCACAAGAATCGATTCCAACGATTTGTGTCACCCACAACTTCTTGATTCCAAACTTCCGTTATCGCACTAAAGTATAACAAAATAAACATTAATAAAATAAACGTTTATTTCGATCCAAATAATGCCTTCAAGCCAACATCAATATTCGGCCATATCCACTAATAACTAATCGAAACGAAAAGAATTCTTACCTATATTCCACGTCGAAAAGAAGGATTCGAGAATAGAATGGATTTAAGAAGGATTCGGCTAAGAAGATTCAAAGAAAAAGAGAAAATAAATTTGGCTTATAGACACTCAAACATTCGGCCATGAAAGTGTAGGTGGAGAGAATTTCGATTGAAGAAAATCAAATAGGAGAAAGATGGTGATGATGTTGATTTGATTTCAAAGTGAATAGAAGGAAAAGAATGAAAGAGATGAGCTTTAAGATAGGTGCATATTCGGCTATGATAGAGAGAAAAGAAAAGAATAAAATGGTCTCTTTAGGTTTTGGTAAAATCGGCACAAAGAGAAAACACAAAATTGGCACAAAAGTGTAGAACAAAATGTCCAAATGGTCAAAAGAAACTAGGCTTACCAAGTGCACAAATTCGGCCAAAGGGAGAGAGTTTGAGAGAATTTTCAAAACTTGCACAAAACTAAAAAAATGAACAAAACTAAAGACTAAAATTTCCTAGCCTACTAACACCAAAATTTCGGCTCCCCCCCTAGCCATAATGCCGTCCACATGCTTGGTCTTTAGGCCAAGATATTGTTTCCAAAAATACTTCCTTGATTCATGCCTCATATCTTCACATTTTCCTTTTTCTCTTGATACCTTTCCTTAAGTTCAAATTTTTCCTTATTCCTTTGATATTCTAACCAAAAATAACATGGTCAACACATACCATTTTTACTCTTGGCCGACACATGCTAGGAAAACCAAAAATAAAAACCACCTAATTGCTATCTAGGGGATTCGAACCTCCAACCTCATGCACAAGTTCATGCGCCAATACCACTTTGCCATGCACTCATCTTACGCTTCATTTTGACACTTAAATTAACTTATGTGTCAATGCCACTTAATCCATCTCCATAAATTCTCAAAATTAATATTATTCCATCTTAATAAAATTTCTAATTCTTCTTCAGGACTATACTAACCACATAAATTAATAAGAAAAAAATTTCTTTCTAAAATACTTACTCAAAGTACACAAAAATAAAATAAATAAATAAATAAAAATACTCGGATTTTCAAGGTGTTACAACTCTACCCCCCTAAAAGAAAATTTCGTCCTCGAAATTTACCTGGTTGAAAAAGTTGAGGGTATTGTTGCCGAATTGCATCCTCAGGCTCCCACGTAGCTTCCTCCACTCCGTGGTTACGCCATAACACTTTGACCAACGGCACAGTCTTCTTTCTTAGCACCTTAACGTCTCGGTCTAAGATTTTTACTGGTTCCTCCTCAAAAGACAAATCCGAATTCAACTCCACTTCTTCTACCGGTACTATGTGCGATGGATCCGATCTATAGCGCCTCAACATGGACACATGAAAAACATTATGAATTTGGCTCAATTTCGGAGGTAATTCAATCTGATAGGCCACTGGACCAACTCGTTTCACCACACGATATGGTCCAATGTATCTAGGACTCAGTTTGCCCTTCTTTCCGAATCTGAATATCTTCTTCCAAGGCGAGACCTTCAAGAAAACTTGATCTCCTACGGCATACTCAATATCCTTACGCTTCAGATCCGCATACGACTTCTGTCTATCCGAAGCTTCCTTTAACCGTGCTCGAATAGCTTTCACTTTTTCTTCCGTTTCGGAAATCATCTCAGGTCCTAACATCCGTCGATCGCCCAACTCAGTCCAACAAATAGGAGAACGACACCTACGACCATACAATGCCTCGTAGGGTACCATCTGAATGCTAGACTGGTAGCTGTTGTTATACGCAAATTCCGCCAACGGTAGAAAATCCTCCCAACTACCTTTGAAGTCGATTACACAGCCTCTTAACATGTCTTCCAGAATTTCAATCACTCTCTCCGACTGACCATCCGGCTGAGGATGAAAAGCCGTACTGAAGTTAAGCTTTGTTCCCAGAGCTTCATGCAAAGCTTTCCAAAATCGAGATGTAAACCTAGGATCCCTATCCGATATAATCGATACAGGTACCCCATGCAACCTCACGATTTCAGATACATACAGCTTCGCCAACTTCTGTAACGAGTAATTCGTACGAATTGGTAGGAAATGAGCAGTCTTCGTCAAACGATCCACAATTACCCAAACAGAATTTTTCTTAGTAGGTGTTAAAGGTAACCCACTAACAAAATCCATCGTTATCCGCTCCCATTTCCAAAGAGGAATCTTAACTGGTTGCAAAAGACCTGACGGCAATTGATGCTCCGCTTTCACTTGCTGACAAGTTAAACATTTTCCCACAATTTCAGAGATCTCCCGCTTCAACCCAGGCCACCAATACTGTTCACGAAGATCTCGATACATCTTGTTTCCTCCGGGATGCATAGCATAAGGGCTACTATGCGCTTCCCTCAAAATCATTTGCCTCAGATCTGAGTCCTTAGGCATACAGACTCTTCCTCGAAAACACAACACACCTTCCGGATTTATACCAAAATCCTCTATTCCTCCATTTTCCACTTGTTGAATTAAAAGTCCCAACTTCTCATCTAATATCTGTTTTTCCTTGATTTGATCCAACCACAAGGGCTTCACCTGGAGTTCCGCTACCAAACTACCATCTTCATACAAACTCAAATGGGCAAACATAGCTCTCAAATCAGATACCACCTTACGACTTAATGCGTCTGCCACCACATTAGCCTTTCCAGGATGATACTCAATTGAGAAATCATAGTCCTTTAACAGCTCCACCCATCGTCGTTGTCTCAAGTTTAACTCCTTCTGAGTGAGAAGATACTTAAGACTCTTGTGATCCGTATAGATGATAGACTTTTCACCATAGAGGTAATGCCTCCAAATCTTTAAGGCAAACACCACTGCTGCTAACTCCAAATCATGAGTAGGGTAGTTTACTTCGTGCGGTCTCAACTGACGAGAAGCATAAGCTACCACTTTCCCACCTTGCATCAATACGCAACCTAATCCTGTATGCGACGCATCACAATAAACTGTAAACTCCTTTCCAGCTTCAGGTTGAATCAGAACTGGCGCTTCCGTCAAAATCTTCTTCAATTTCTCGAAACTTTCTTGCTGTTTGTCGGTCCATACAAACGGCACTCCCTTCCGCAAAAGCTTAGTTAGGGGTGCAGCAATCAACGAGAACCCCTCAACAAAGCGTCTATAGTATCCAGCCAAACCCAAGAAACTCCGAATCTCCGCTACCGACTTCAGTGGTTTCCAATCCAATACCGCCTCAATCTTCCGAGGATCCACCCTTATTCCTTCGACTGATACTACATGACCCAAGAAAGTCACTTCTCTTAACCAAAATTCACATTTACTGAATTTGGCATACAATTGATTATCTCGAAGCACTTGCAATACAATTCGCAAATGCGAGTCATGTTCTTCTTCACTTCTCGAATAAACCAGAATGTCATCTATGAATACCACCACAAACCGGTCTAAGAATGGTTGAAAGACCCGGTTCATCATATCCATAAATGCAGCTGGTGCATTGGTTAACCCAAACGGCATCACTAAAAACTCATAGTGTCCGTAACGGGTTCGAAATGTCGTCTTGCGAATATCCGCTTCTTTCACCTTAAGCTGGTGGTAACCCGACCTTAAATCAATTTTGGAGAAAACAGAAGCTCCCTTCAATTGATCAAACAGGTTGTCAATCCTCGGCAGAGGGTACCGATTCTTGATCGTCAGCTTATTCAATTGCCTGTAATCGATACACAAACGCATCGACCCGTCCTTCTTCTTAACAAACAAAACCGGTGCTCCCCACGAAGACACACTCGGTCGAATAAAACCCCGATCTAACAGTTCTTGAATTTGGGCTTTAAGCTCCGACAACTCCTTCGGTGCCATTCTATAAGGAGCAATGAACACTGGAGCAGTTCCGGGCAAAAGCTCAATACCAAATTCCACTTCCCGATCTGGAGGTACACCAGGAAGTTCTTCGGGAAAAACATCAGGGAACTCCTTCACGGTTCTCACATCTTCCACTGACAGCTCTTTGGCATCTAAAGCACTAATAAATGCTAAAAATGCTCCGTACCCCTTTTCGCACTAACTTCTCCGCCTTTAACGCAGAAATCACGTTTGCCAAGTAATTTCTCCGCTCTCCTATCATAACTATCTCCTTGTCCTCCACAGTTCTTATCGACATACGCTTTTCAGCACAGTCCAATTGCGTCCGGTGCTTAACCAACCAATCCATGCCCAGAATAATATCGAATTCGCCAAAAGGCAATTCCATCAAATTTGCCAGGAATATTTCTCCTTGAATTTCCAAGGGCACGTCTCTAAATAGTTTATTAACCAACATCGACTGTCCTAAGGGACTAATCACCTTCATCTCACTATCAGAAATTTCATAGTCTAATTTCAAGTTTCCAGTTATGGTGCTCGCAACGTACGAATGAGTAGAACCAATATCTATCAAGGCAATAACGGGTACATCAGAAATGAAGAATGTACCAGTTATCACATCAGGTGCATTGCCCTCCTCACGACGTCTGACTGCATACACCAATCCTGGCTGTCTTGCATCCGTGTTGCCTCTAGGACCATTGCCTCGACCCGCTGCACCTTGACCACGTCCAGCCCCATTACCACCACGACCTGGTCCACGACCTCTCGGTGGTTGCTGAGCTCCTCTTGCCGGTGGTGCATCAGTAATACGAACTTCTTGAGTCGTATCCATACGTCGAGGGCAACTCCTATATTGATGATCCGTCGATCCACATTTATAGCAAGCACCCGTTTTCCTCCAGCACTCTCCAGAATGTCTTTTCCCACATTCAGCACAATCTCGACTTTGATTAGCAGCTACTGGTGTTCTTCCTTGAACTGGTTCCTCATTCCGAGACCTCTTCGAAAATCTTTTCGAAGAACCCGAATGTTTCATATCTCTCTTGCTTCGAACTTGCTCCCGATTCTGACGTTCCGAATTCTTAGCCTCTTCGGCTATCTTGGCCTTCTCCACAAGAGCGGCAAAAGTTCTAACTTGCTGTGGGGCTATCAGAACCCGCAACTCGTCTTTCAAACCGTCCTCAAAGCGTACACAACGCTCATGATCCGTTGCCACTATCGTTCGAGCATAGCGACTCAAACGTAAGAACTCAGCCTCATAAGCTGCCACAGTCTTATTTCCTTGCACCAGGTTCAAGAATTCCTTCCTTCGGGCATCCACATAGCTTGTTCCCACATATTTCCCTTGAAAGGAAGCCTTGAAAAATTCCCAGTTAACTAAAGCAGCATCAGTACCTTCTCGGATGGTAAGCCACCATTGGTAAGCTTCGTCCCTCAATAAAGATACCGCTCCTCTTAGCTTCTGTTCCACAGTGCACTCAAGATCGTCCATAATTCGCTCTACTGCCTCAAGCCAATATTCAGCGACATTGGGAGCTACACCAGAGACACCTCTGAAAACCTCAGCTCCACTGGATTTCAGTCGCTCCGATATTGACCCACGAGTTGTTGGTCCAGTTCTAGATCCAGCGACCCTTTCAAGTACTCGCAGCATGCTCGTGTCACAGCATTATCTTCTTCCATGTGGTCATGTGATCCCGTCTCACTCTCGAGTGACGCAGGTGCATCCATTTCCGGCATATGACCCGGCATATCAGTTGCGCCCCTAACACCTCGTCCTCTACCACGGCCACGTCTACCGCGTCCACGACCACGTCCTCTAGTGCTCATAGCGACTAATTCGATTTAATCTGATTAAGAGTTTTATGAATCAGAATAATATTTCAGTTGTTTATTAACGATGTCTTATGATATGAAAGAGATAGAGTTGTTCTCGCAATCATATCCTATTGTCTCAATCTCTACCGTTTTCAACACCTAAAACTAGAAGTTCTAGAGTGTTTCTTACAATCATTTCGCAATGATAATAAACATACAATATACAGATACTTACTTGACTTGGCGCGGGATGCTCATGGTGCCATACTACCTTTAAAATCAAAAGTCTAGAAATTATTTTCAAACAAATTTCTTTATTGAACCCAAACCACAGCCGAGTTTTGTAACTGGGCTCTGATACCATTAAATGTAACAACCCAAACCCGGTCTATGCATTTAGACAAGATTTGGTTTGCCACACCAAACATACATTCGTTTATTCTCAAGTGGTAACAATTAAATAACACTTTATTAAATTTTAATTCGAGGATTTGAAAGATAATTTAAGAATATACTTGTTTAAAACTTATCATCATAAAAAAAATGTTTATCGATACTTTAAAGACTTTGTAAAAGAATTTGGAAGAAAAATTTTTAAAGAAAATCATTTAATTGTCAAAATATTAAATAAACAATATTTTTAGGAAAAACCATATGATTTAACATAAACCCATAATTAAAGTCTTAAAATAAAACTTAAAACCATCCACACAATAAAAACCATAAAAACATAATTAGAGGCCTTATTACATCACCCATAATAGTAATTAAAATGAAAACTCAAATAAAGTCATAGTTTATAAAACCCAAGTTCGTAGTATGGCCTCCACCAAGTCATCTCCGGCCCAAGTCCACGTCAATTTCCATTACCTGAAATGGTTAATAAAATTGGGTGAGTTACAAAGAACTCAGTGTGCAACTCACTTACCACCATTATTGGGCCAGATCGTCAAGATATCAAGCTGGGCTTGAGCCCATTAACAGATTTCAACCATACATCATAAAGTAACATAATTTAAAGAAAAGAATGCATGAAATATGAATTTCCCAAACCAACCTAGTATCCATCCGCTAACACCCCCGTACCAACCAACACACCTGTGGGGATCAAGTCAACCCACCCCGCCAAACACACCAATCATGGGCTTAAAGCCCTTAAATAATTTTGTAGTGCACTACCGAACTAGATTGTGACATTGTCACCGAACTAGAGGCATTTAGCCGAATTTTGTGGCAGAGCCACCGAACTAGAGGCAATGAGCCAAATTTTGTGGCAACTGGCCATTCTTCTCTTCATATATCCCACCCCATGCAATTATGCGTGTATAACAAATATAATCATATAACAGATTTTCAATTAATCCATATCATCGGTGGGTTTATCAATTAACCTTTCATTAGGCCCATATAAATAATTAATTAGCAACTAGCCCATTTAACAGTTTAGTGGGCTTTGGCCCATTTTATCGAACTAGAGTATTTTGGCCCAATTTATCGAACTAGAGTATTATGGCCCAATTTATCGAACTAGAGTATTATGGCCCAATTTATCGAACTAGAGTATTATGGCCCAATTTATCGAACTAGAGTATTATGGCCCAATTTATCGAACTAGAGTATTATGGCCCAATTTATCGAACTAGCAGTTTTTTGTATTTTTCTCGGTTTTAACCGTTTTCATGCATTTACTCAAAAATATGAGTTACTACGTATTTTTCCCGTTTTTACTATTTTTACGATTTTATCACAGAACTTACAACTTGATGTCCAACCCGAAAATGAGTGTGAAGTTACACACCTGATTATGGAGAGAACTAAACTTTCCCGCTCTTCAACACCTATACGTATTGCGTTAATTAAAACACTATAATCTATAATAAAATCGATCTAAAGATTTCGATCTAGAAATTTACCCTCGGATTTCCGTAAGACTTCTACTTGCGATTTCTCTCCGATCGATGGTTCGCTAACCGAATTGAATCCACGAACGAATAATGGTTCGGGAGTACGAACGACTTCGAACAATTGATTTTCCTCGGTTGAACGTCCGCAACCCGGTGGAAAATCCCGAATTCCCGAAATAGTCCTTTGTTTATACTTAGGGGGAATAACAGAACCTCCCTTCTTCCGAAGGCTAAACACCGCCCTTTTCTTCCCTATTTTGAATGTCTTCAAAGGCAAAGAACATTAATCTAATGATATCGAAATAATTCTAAAGTTTAAAAGATGTGATTTCCTTACCACAAGAATCGATTCCAACGATTTGTGTCACCCACAACTTCTTGATTCCAAACTTCCATTATCGCACTAAAGTATAACAAAATAAACATTAATAAAATAAACGTTTATTTCGATCCAAATAATGCCTTCAAGCCAACATCAATATTCGGCCATATCCACTAATAACTAATCGAAACGAAAAGAATTCTTACCTATATTCCACGTCGAAAAGAAGGATTCGAGAATAGAATGGATTTAAGAAGGATTCGGCTAAGAAGATTCAAAGAAAAAGAGAAAATAAATTTGGCTTATAGACACTCAAACATTCGGCCATGAAAGTGTAGGTGGAGAAAATTTCGATTGAAGAAAATCAAATAGGAGAAAGATGGTGATGATGTTGATTTGATTTCAAAGTGAATAGAAGGAAAAGAATGAAAGAGATGAGCTTTAAGATAGGTGCATATTCGGCTATGATAGAGAGAAAAGAAAAGAATAAAATGGTCTCTTTAGGTTTTGGTAAAATCGGCACAAAGAGAAAACACAAAATTGGCACAAAAGTGTAGAACAAAATGTCCAAATGGTCAAAAGAAACTAGGCTTACCAAGTGCACAAATTCGGCCAAAGGGAGAGAGTTTGAGAGAATTTTCAAAACTTGCACAAAACTAAAAAAATGAACAAAACTAAAGACTAAAATTTCCTAGCCTACTAACACCAAAATTTCGGCTCCCCCCTAGCCATAATGCCGTCCACATGCTTGGTCTTTAGGCCAAGATATTGTTTCCAAAAATACTTCCTTGATTCATGCCTCATATCTTCACATTTTCCTTTTTCTCTTGATACCTTTCCTTAAGTTCAAATTTTTCCTTATTCCTTTGATATTCTAACCAAAAATAACATGGTCAACACATACCATTTTTACTCTTGGCCGACACATGCTAGGAAAACCAAAAATAAAAACCACCTAATTGCTATCTAGGGGATTCGAACCTCCAACCTCATGCACAAGTTCATGCGCCAATACCACTTTGCCATGCACTCATCTTACGCTTCATTTTGACACTTAAATTAACTTATGTGTCAATGCCACTTAATCCATCTCCATAAATTCTCAAAATTAATATTATTCCATCTTAATAAAATTTCTAATTCTTCTTCAGGACTATACTAACCACATAAATTAATAAGAAAAATATTTCTTTCTAAAATACTTACTCAAAGCACACAAAAATAAAATAAATAAATAAATAAAAATACTCGGATTTTCAGGGTGTTACATGATTTGTTGTTCCTATCAGCTTGTCTGGGGTCTCCTTCGGTTTCACTTCGTGCGGCTCCTGTTCCTCTCTTATTTGTGTTTCCTGCTCTTTTAGTTTCTCAATCCTAAGGTTTTGTTCCTTACGTGTTTCTTCCTTGTTGGCACGCGGTCTAAGATCTAGCTCAGCTAAGTGATTTCGTGATGCTTCCTGTAAAGAAGGTTGAACTGGAACGGTGGAAATGTGCAAGTGTACACAATCGTAACAAGTAATAAAGTGACAAGTAAATGTCGAGTTATTGTACCCACAGGGACTATAAAAGAATTATTTATGAAAATGATTTTAAACACTTTGGTGAAGGGAAAATATTTGGGTTTAAGAAATATTTAAAAACTAAAAGAAAAACAAAGAAAAATAAAATAAAACAAAGTTCTAATGCACAATTTCAAAAACTGATTTTAATCAAGATGATATAATTGTGTTGGATCAACCGCATTTCTCACCTTAGGATTATTAAGCTTGTGTTTATACTTGTTAAAACATGGAAACTCGGTAATTTGCTAACTTATGAACATATTTACAAATCAAAAATCCATTCATCTCTTGTACATATTTCTATGCCAATTCGACAGATTAAACAGACTTCTAAAAGTAAACATGTTATTGCACATACATACTTATTAAATTAAACAATCTCTCGCATATTCCTATGTCGATGCAAATGATTAATTCAACCTAACAAGCATATAAAAGACCATGTGAAGTAACAAAGTATTTTTATCTTGAAACAATTTAATCACAAAAATCCTGCAAGTTATGCAAGGCATTCATATCGTTAAATACAATGCTAATTTAATCTTCAGCTACCTTAGAAGAGTTAAACATGCACAGATTAAGTATTGTGTCCATTAATTACAATTTCAATGCGTTTAAATAATTAACTCATTAGCTATCTAAACAATTATAATGCCAGATAACTTAAACATAATTTTACTTAATCAAACATTTCACTGAGGCCTTGAATAGCATAAACACAAATTTAATAATCTAAGAGGGCGAAATGAAATCAAACCAACACGAATTAAATTCAAGCTAAATTGATTAAATTAAACATTTCAAAAGCATGAATATTCATAAGTATGTTTGTCGAAACAACAACAAATAATTTAAAGAGATAGGAAACAAGAAACAAATCCGGTGGCTCTCCGTGGCTTGTCTGATTGATCCCTTCTTCGTTATTCGTTGTCCTTGACTATCAAGGGGGCTTATTAACACTTCAATTGCTGCTTCAAATGGCTGGAAAACACCTCTTTTCCAAGAGGGGAAATCGGCACAAGAACACCAAAAAGGGAAAAGGGAAAATGGGGAATTGAGAGAAAATGAGAGAGAAGAATGTGAAGGCTTGAGGTGTGTTTTGAATGAGCAGCTAGGAGCTGTATTTATAGGTGTTAGGGGCTGCTAAAAATAGAAAAAATCAGCAGCAAAGGAGTCCCACTTTGCCGGCCATCCCAAGTGGCAAAGTTGATGGATTCAACTTTGCTAAAATTAGCATGGGCAAATCTTTAAAGCCATGAATTTTGGAGGGGTTTGAATGGGATTTTGAGAAGTCTTCAAGGGCTTCTTTCCAACTCAATTAATCAGCTAACAAGCTGATTTGGACCAGCCTATGGATGGTTTAGGCTACCCAACTCTTTTCTTGGTTCGATTCAACCGGTTTGGTTCAGCTGATGCAGTTCAACTGGGTCTTTTTCATAATTAATTAAGATTAATTTATTTAACCCAAATTAAATTGGGAATAAATTAAAATAATTATATTATGATTAAATATTCATAATTGGACCGTCTTGGGCTGGAAATAAATTCGCCTTGATATTCCAAATTGCTTCTCGGTTTTGTTCTTCGAGCAGTGTCTGCCGAGCTGATTTTCGCCCTTTGTGCGAATCTGTCGAAAATAGTCAAAATAAATCAAAATTTACTATAAAATTAATTAAAATTCATCATGCTCATATTTTTAGCATAATTTAATTATTTTATAATATTTAATTATTTTCCGACAAAAATTTACTCGAAACCACACGAATTTGGGTCAAAAAGGGCATGAAAAAGTATATAAATTTTCGTGTTTCCATGAACCAAATGATTATCAATAGAATTAACATTCGTACCTTTATTACTCGATATCCTTGCTGATTCAAGAGCTTGAAGAGTGATTGTTTCGTTGTCTACACGAAGTGTGAGTTCACCGAATTCTTCCTCTATGTGGTCTTTCTTTATTGCATCGGGATTTGGCACACGAGCTTGGTATTCTGTATTTACCGGGTTTGGTAAATCATGGCTTACTTCAATCTTACCTTCACTTATCACAGGTTCTTTCCTTGGGTCAGATTCCACTAACAATTCACTGTTATGAGCTTGTACGGCTTGTGGCCCATGATTCGGCTCAGGTTTGTAGCCTTGTGGTATTTCCTGTGGTGAAAGTTGAACAATTTGACTATCAACTAAATTTGCTTTCTCACCTTCATCACTTGATGTCCTGGCCGAGTCAAGGGCTTGTAAACTGATTGATTCGTCACCTACATAAAGAATGAGTTCTCCTGTACCAACATCAATTTTAGTCCTAGCAGTTTCTAGAAAGGGTTTTCCTAAAATTAAAGGAATCGAATTGTCCTCATTCATGTCTAAAACAACAAAATCTACTGGGAATATGAATTTACCAATTTTGATTAGAACATTTTCTATTATACCCCTAGGAATTCTGATAGTTTTATCAGTTAACTGAATGCTCATCCTAGTTTGTCTAGGTTCCCCTAGACCTAGTTGTTTAAACATTTTATAAGGCATAACATTGTTTCTTGCCCCTAAATCAGCTAAAGCATTATCAATAGATAAACTACCAATTAAACATGGAATTGTAAAACTCCCTGTGTCTTTTTGCTTCTACGGTAGTCTGTTCTGTAACATTGCTGAGCATGCTGCGTTTAATTCCACATGGTGCTCCTCGTCTAATTTGCGTTTGTTTGTCAAGAGCTGTCTTAAAAATTTCCTCGAGTCTGGCATCTGAAAAAGAGCTTCAAGAAGAGGTAAGTTAATATGTAATTTCTTTAAAAGTTTAAGAAACTTACCGAATTGTTCTTCTGAATCGTCTCTTTTCATTGCTTCGGGATAAGGTACGCGAGGTTGGTACTCTTTGATTACCGGTTTTGGCTTTTCTTGTGTTACCTCTATTTTACCTTCGTCTACCTTGTTTTCTGGTATTGCATTGGTTTCATCTAACCCTTTACTGTCCTGAGCGGTGATGGCTTGATTTTGCTCCTTAGGGTTAATCTCCGTGTTACTAGGTAGACGCCTTTGCGGTCGTTCTAACATCAGCTTTGCAAGTTGTTCGACTGCGTTAGTGACTTCCTTGACTGACTTAGTAATTTCCACGATTCGGCTCTCGTTGCTTTTGATTGTTCTCTTAGTTTCTTGGAGACGTTTTTCTGTGTCTGTTGAAAATTTTGTCAGCATCTCTTCAAGGTGTGACTCCTCTTCCTGTGGGTGAGGTGGTTGTTGAAAGTTTGGAGGAAGTTCCGGTCTTTGGCTATTTTGATCATCCCACAAGAAATTGGGATGGTAACTTCAACCTGCATTATAAGTGTCATTATAAAAATTATTTTGTGGTCTAGAATAGTTACCCGTATAGTGAGCTTGCTCGTTTTCCATGCCATATCCGTAGGGTGGGTACTCAGGATTTGCCACTCCTCCTAGGTTCGAGTCATATTGCATTACTGAGTGTACCTGCGAGGAACTATACAAACTACCAATCTTTTTATTCATCATCTCTAGCTGGTTAGATAACCTGGTGACCACATCGAGGTTGGAGACACTGGCGGCTTTTGTTGGCGTTGTCCTCATAACTTGTCACTGATAGTTATTTAGTCCCATCTCCTCTAAACTAAAATTACCTGTCAAAGCAAAGAAAAATTAGCAAACGAAAAATAAAACAAATAAAAAAATTGCAATAATAAAAAAAATGGCTAAAGTAATAAAAATTAAGCTTTCTTAATATTTTAGTTCCCCGGCAACGGCGCCAAAAACTTGATCGCTGAAATCAGAGCTTTAAAAATTTATAAAAGAATGATCAGACCTAGAGACTAACTCTGACAACGATTAAAGGCAAGTGTACATATCGAACAGTAGTATAGCTTAGGTAAGACCGGATTGTCGAACCCAAAGGAACTAAAAGTATTAATACTAGCTTTCTCTTTATTATTTAACCTTAAAATTAGAGTGAAGATTGTTTTTAAACTAAATTTGACAATAACTAAACTAGAAACACAAAGACAAAAAGGGCGAATTGGAAAATAACTTGAAGAAACTCAATTGATCACAACGACACCCTCAGGTAGAATCCACCTAGACTTCACTTGTTATCTAACCTTTAATTATATGATCTACTTACTTAGCTTGATCCGTAAGACTCCTTAACCTATATTAAACCCTCTTTCGAGGCGAATAACGTCTAACCCTAGGTTAATTAGTGGAACTCTCGTTCACTTATAATAACCCCCAGGATAGCAGTAAATCGATCAATGGACTCCCATATTAGGTTTCACCCTAATCCGGCAAAATCTCGTAACCCTATCTCTAGGCGTTCGATCAACTCCGCTTAATTATGTTAGATCTTCTCTTAGGTAGGGTCTATTCCTCCTCCACCTAAGCACATTATATTTGGATTAAGCAACATAATTAAGAACAAACTAAGTAATTCATCATATAACTTAAAAATCAAATAACAAGATTCGTCTAGGTTTCATCCCCTTCAGGTATCTGAGGGGTTTATTTCATAATGAATAAAGAAAACATCGCAAGAGAAAAGATAAAACAAAACATAAGAAATTCCTAAAACTCCCTGAAGGAATTGAAGGAAAATTCTGCCGTCTTCAGTATAACTTCGGCTTCTTGGGATGGATCAACTGGCTATCCTCGTGTTATTCGCTAATTCTGACCTTCTCGACTTGGCTCCTTGACCTAGCTTTCGATCCTTCGGCTTCTGCCGAACTTCCCTTTCAAATTGCCCCCTTGGGTGTTTATATAGACTTTGAGATGTCTTACTTGACCCCTAAGTATCCTAATTTAAGTAGAATTCCTAATATGGTGTTTGAATAGTCTTTGGAATGTGTTTCTTTGCCTCCAAGTATCCTTTCCCGAATGAAATTGCTCTTTCCAGCGACAGGGACACGGCCATGGCACACGCCCGTGTGAATTGTGGCCAGGCCGTGTTCGAACTTTTAATGAGACACGGCCGTGTGCTATTTGGGCCAAGCCGTGTCGATTTCTCTCTTGGCTTAATTTGGTCTGTTTTAAGCCCGTTTCTCGTTCTTTTTATCCTTGGGTGCTTTCCTAAGTATAAAATATGAAAAGAAAGGATTAAGAGCACCTTTTTACATAAATCAAAGGATAAATCATCCAAAAGTATGCTAAATGCGGGATTAAAATATTTACTTTTACAGTTTATCAGGCTTTAACGAGGAAGGATTCAGTGTGGGTGATAGTTGGTCGATTCTCAAAGAGTACACATTTCTTGGTAGTGCGTACCAACTGTTCTTTGTAGAAGTTGGCAGAGTTGTACATCGCTGAAAATGTACATCTTCATGGGGTTCTAGTTTCTATCACTTTAGATAGGGATCTGCGTTTTACTTTAAGGTTTTCGAAGAGTTTGTAAGAGGATTTAGGGTGGAAGCTTAGTTTGAGTATAGCTTATCACCCCTAAACTGATGGTCAGTTAGAGAGGGTAATTCACGTTTTAAAGGATATGCTGTGAAACTGTGTGATTGAGTTTGGCGGTAATTGGGAGCAATATTTGCCATTATTATAGTTTGCTTACAACAATAGTTTTCAAACGAGTATTCGTATGGCACCGTTTGAAGGGTTGTATGGTAGGAAGTGTAGAACTCTTTTGTGTTGGACAGAATTGGATGAAAAGTGACTTGTTGGACTGGACTTGGTTCAAGAGACTGAACAGAAGGTAAAGTTTATTTGTAAGAGGTTGAAAGTGACATCTAATAGGAAGAAATCTTATACGGATTTGAAACATAAAAATATCGAGTTTCAAGTTGGCAATAAGGTGTTCTTGAAAGTGCCACCTTGGAAGAAGGTTTTAAGGTTTGGAAGGAACGGTAAATTAAGTCCAAGGTATGTTGGACCTTATGAAATTGTTGAAAGGATTGGTTCGGTAGCTTATCAACTCAATTTGCCACCAGAGCTAATTCAGATATTTTTCATGTGTCTATGTTGCGAAAGCATCGTTCAGATCTGTCATTGTGCTAGTAGAGGAGATTGAAATTCAAATTGATCTAACCTATGAGGAAGAGTATATTAAGATTCTATCACGTGAAGAGAAGGTTTTGTGAAACAAAAGGGTTCTGTTGGTTAAGGTTTTGTGGTGTAACCACAAAACAGAAAAGGCTACTTGGGAAGCCGAAGATGCAATGAGATGGCAATATCCTTATTTGTTTAACTCAAGTAAATTCCAAGGATGAAATTCTTTTTAAAGGGGGAGAGTTGTCACACACTAAAATAGGGCCTAGAAATTTTGAGGGTAAAATGGGAATTTTAGCTCTAGTGTGCTCGGGAATTTCGTAGCATGGTAAACTAGAAATGTTTTCGACTATGCCTTTTAGAAAATCAAATCAATTTTTGAAAATGAGTTTTAAATACCTTTAATTTTGAAAAGTGGACTGATTTGTAAAAGGGTCTAAATTTTGAGTGTTTATGAGGTAGTTAAACCAAATTTTAAAAATCAACCTAATTACAGGTTATTCATATTAGTCTCTTCACCCTTTGTTTATGTGGCCGTTTATTTTTTTTCAAAAGCTCTTTTCACACAACTTTGATTCCTAAACTTTAATCTATTGATTTCTATCATCACCCAAGCCATAAACCTCCATAGAATTTAAAAAAACACTAAAGAACACTATGGATTTCTCCATTGTTGAAATTTTGAGTTTTTTGGTGTTTTGATCAAATGCTCAGTTTTTCATCAACTAATGTAACGATTCGATTCCTTATTAGTTTTTATGTTATTTGATCCTTTAAACTGAGTTTTTAACTATTAAATCGCATGTTTTAAATAAAAGTCAAAAATTGGATCATTAATGGTGGATTTTGGGATTTTGAGTAAAAACACAATTTCAAAGTGTTTTTCAATTAGTTTTGATGGGATTGGAAGGTATATAAACTTACTTTGAAGTTTTGTTAAAGATTTCTAAGGATTTAATGAATTTTCGTGAAAATTGCCATAGCATGTTAAAAACTTTCGATACCATGAATTGAATAGTTTTGTGTAGTTTAATGGTTGAGAATAATTTGTAGGTGAATAATTAGATGAACAGAATCAGTTTTTGGAAAAAAAAATATCAAGTATGGGCTGAGATATGTGAATCTCAAGTTTACTATGTCGAAGGTTTCGGTTACATGAGAACTTAGTTGAGGCTTGTATTTTGATTGCTTGAGGTGAGTCCTTAGTTGATTGTTAATTGTATTGTTGTGTGATTTATTGAGTTGAAGCTTCAGATTTGTTAGAACCTTCTACGAGTTTAGGAAAGGCTAGTTTGAGCTTTCGGTGTCTCGATGAAAACGTAATTGGTGAGTGTTTGGAATCGATGCTTGTAGACACAATTCATTGCGTTAATTGGGAATTTAGTAGTAGCCTAAACCCCTACTCTAAATTTTAAGTGTAAGTTTTCTCATACCCATGTTTAGATTGTGAAATATGTGCTTATGTGTTGTGAAAATGATAAGTAAAATGCGATGCCATGACATGTGTTATATCCTTGTGATGATTATTGTGAAAGTGGAAATGTGGACGTGCTATGCATGTTAAATGATAGAAATTATGTTGTGCTTATAATGTGAATATGCAATAAAAAAGTGCAGAAAACGGTAAGTATTATGTGTTTTTAGTAACGAATATTTTGGCCTTGTGACTTTATGAGACCATTGGATATAGTTGGCATGCCATAGGATTGTGAGTACTCACTTTTGTGTTGTGTTTTTGGGGCATTAAGGCTCGGGAAAGATTGGAGAGATAAAGGGAATGTGAGCTAAGCTCCATTCACTAGGACATGATTAGTGTGTTAGAGAGTGCTAGTTGTATGCTACACTTTTTGGGATATGTTTTGACTTTACGAGTCATTTTGTGTGTTAGAGATCAATGTATCCAATGTATGGTGATAAAGTCAACTTCTATGTTTCATAGCTCAAGTGCCAAATTATCTTTAAATATGATTATGTGTAATGTAATATATGCCTAAATGTGTATGCGATTACTATGTAAATGAACCAATGACTAATGCAGAAATGGGTAATATGGTACTAAAGTATGAAATGTTGTAATTGTGTTGAATGGTTGTTTCGATAATTCATGATTACATGTTTGTGTGGTAGTTATTCTAATCATTCACTAAGCTTGTGAAGCTGATGCACTCCCTTTTTAAACCATTGCAGATTAGTTGTGTTCCGGTGTGAGCGGTGTGGTTCCAAAGGAGTGATCCAAGCAAGACTTAACATTATTTCGTAGGTGTTATTTATTCGTTTATGTTTTGGGGAAATAAAGGTAATGTGGTAGAATTGTTGCATAAATGTTGCGATGATGTCTGGATATTTTCATAACTTACTTGTTCTTAAGACTTATGGATATTGTTTTCGTTATATCGTTTGCTTGCTTGGACATTTCTATGATGCTTTGAACTATTAATATGGATGTTTTGATGTTCTTTTGATAATTTAATAGTTTCATGTTGTATTGGTATAAGTTAGAATGATCTAGATGCTTGAATATGTTGTATTTTTGTGGCCTAAAGCAGAGGTATCAATATTCAGGTTTTAAAAACGATACCTCCATGATTTTTGAAAGTGCAGGAAGTCAGTAACATAATTTGGTATCGATACCACATCACTAGTATCGATACTCAAGGTGAAATAATCAATACTTTATGAAAGATATCAATAATTTCTTAGGTTTGGATTTTAAACAAGAAACATAATGTTGTTTTGGTATCGATTTTCCAAGCAGTATCGATACATTTTAAGAGAAATATCGATACCTACGGTTCAGTATTGATACCTATGTGATTTGTTATGAAATTTTGCTATGTGGTTCTAATGCATGTTTAATTCTCATTTTAAGTTCACTTGATGAATGTTTAGCATGTCTTATTGATGACTGAGATATGTATGACTTATAATTATTACAAAAGCTAAGATGGATAATGGTTGCTTAATAACGGGACCATTTGTAATGCATATGATGTGTGACGATGGTGTGACATCCTAATATTCAGGCTCAACGGCCAAGCCGGGTATAGGGTGTTACAAAAACACATGTGACAAATTTATTAGAGAGATAGTCCTCCTAATAAGGTTCTCGCCACTACAAAGAACTCTTCAATCCGTGGAGTGGAACTCTGCAATATCGATGAAGTTCAACGAAGTACTTTACTACAAAGTTACCAACCTTATCATGTCTATGTCTGGTGACTTAAGCGGTCTTCGCCAGCATATTCTCTTATATAGTACCAGCTCGCCAAATGAGGGCATGACACAATTCAACATAGCATCAAATAAAATAGTAGTTCCATATGAACTTACCTGGAAAAAAACATTAAATAAAACAAATCTTTAAGGACTAATCGACAATTCTTATTTTTCCCTGATTATCTCTGGTTTGATCCAATTCCAAATCTATGCAATTATTTCATTCAATTTATCAATACCAAATATTTATACAGTATTTCATGATATGAATGAACCTATGAAACTTTATTTTTCAATACCCTTAAAGTTTTACATTTTATTCAATTTAGTCCCTAAAACCGAAATAGCCATAACTTTTAATTTTGAGCTTTCGTTTAAAGGTATAATTACATCTTTTAGGGACCCTCTAATATCTATTGCTACCAAAATTTCTCATCAAATTTACATTTTATTCACTTTAGTCCCTATGAAAAAAACTAATAATTAATCTTTACAATCTAGTTATTTTTTCATATCTAAGCTTAAAATCTATCAATTTAACACCAATTTCTTCAAGAAATCAACAATGGCAATGATAAATCGTAAAAATAACATATTTTAATCCCACATTTAGCTTACTTTTTGATGATTTATTCCTTGATTTGTATAAAAAGGTGCTTGTAATCCTTTCTTTTCATGTCTTAGACCTAGGAAAGCACCTGAGGATGACAAGAACACAAATTGGGCCTAAAATGAAGAAAATGGGCCTTAGCATGAAATTGACACGGCCTGGCCCATAGCCCGCACGGCCGTGCCTCGATGAACACCTAGAGCACGTCCTCAACTTCGCCTCACACGGTCGTGCCTCTCTTTAGAAGTCTGAACACGGTCTAGTCTCGATCCACACGGGCGTGTGACATGGTCGTGCCTCTGTCGCTGGAAAGAGTAATTTTAGTCGGAAAAGGATACTTAAGGAGAAAGAATCGCATTCCAAGAGACTATATATATCCCCCAAGTACCACTTTTGAGAGGCATCGAAAGCTAGGCCAATGAGCCAAGCCGAGAAGGTCAGAGTTAGGGAATAACATGAGGATAGCCAGTTGATCCATCCCAAGAAGCCGGAATCATACTCAATACGGCAGAATTCTCCTTCAATTCCTTCAGGGGGTTTTAGGGTTTTCTTATGTTTTGTTTTATCTTTTCTCTTGCGATGTTTTCTTTATTCATTATGAACTAAACCCCTCAGATACCAGAAGGGGATGAAACCTAGATGGATTTTGTTATTTGATTGTTAAGTTATATGATGAATTACTTAGTTTGTTCTTAATTTTGTTGCTTAATCCAAATCTAATGTGCTTAGGTGGAGGAATAGACCCTACCTAAGAAAGATCTAACATAATTAAGCGGAGTTGATCGAACACCTAGAGAGAGGGTTACGAGATTTTGCCGGATTAGGGTGAAACCTAATATGGGAGTCCATTGATCGATTTACTGCTATCCTAGGGGGTTATTATAAGCGAACGAGAGTTCCACTAATTAACCTAGGGTTAGACGTTATTCGCCTCGAGAGAGGGTTTAATATAGGTTAGGGAGTCTCACGGATCAAGCTAAGTAAAGAAATCATATAATTTGGGGTTAGATAATAAGTGAAGTCTAGGTGGATTCTTCCCGAAGGTATCGTCGCAATCAACTGAGTTTTTCTTCAAAGTTATTTTCCAAATCGTTCTTCTTGTCTTTGTGTTCTTAGTTTAAGTCTTCGACAATTTAGTTTAAAAGCAACCTTCACTTTAATTTAGGTTAAATAATAAAAAGAAAGTGAGTATTAATACTTTTAGTTCCTTTGGGTTCGATATCCGATCTTGCCTAAGTTATACTACTGTTCGATAGGTACACTTGCCTTTAATCGTTGTCAGAGTTAGTCTCTAGGTTCGATTATTCTTTTATAAATTTTAAACCTCTGATTGCAGCGATCAAGTTTTTGGCACCGTTGCTGGGGAACTAAAATATTAAGAAAACTCTATTTTTATTACTTTAGCCCTAATTTTTATTATTTTTCGCAATTTATTTTTTGTTTGTATTCTTATTTTACTTTTAGCTGAAATTTTCTTTCTTCCTTTTCCCTAATAGGTACCTCTAGTTTATGACTAGAAGGAACCCGAGCGGACCTTTGATATTCGATAGCGAAATCGAAGCTACCGCTTGTAGGAATCGTCGGGAAACCAGGCAAACCCTAGATTACACAGAAAGGGAGGAAGAAGACAGATCCAATCCCACTGAAGGGATGGACGAAAACAACCCACCACCACGTGATGTGGGGGAAAATAATGCTCCACGTACAATGTTTGATTATGCGAAACCGCATTTAACAGGAGCAGAATCTAGTATTGTTAGGCCTACTATATCTGCTAACAATTTTGAGTTAAAGCCTAACACAATATAAATGATTCAACAGTTTGTTCAATTTGATGGTTTGCAGGACGACGATCCAAACACGCATATAGCTAATTTTTTAGAGTTCTGTGATACTTTCAAAATAAATGGCGTTTCTGATGATGCCATACGTCTCCGGTTATTTCCTTTTTCATTAAGAAATAAAGCTAAACAGTGGTTAAACTCGTTACAACAAGGGTCAATCACTACATGGGATCAGATGACCGAAAAGTTTTTAATGAAATATTTTCCACCGGCCAAAACGGCCAAATTACGGAATGATATCTCTTCTTTTGTGCAGATGGATTTAGAGATGCTGTGCGATGCATGGGAGATATTTAAGGATCTCTTGAGGAGGTGCCCACACCATGGCATACCCTTGTGGCTACAAGTTCAAACTTTCTATAACGGTGTAAACCCCTCAACAAGACAACTGATCGATTCAGCCGCCGGTGGAACCTTGAACAACAAAACTCCAGAAGCAGCCTACGAGTTCATTGAGGAGATGTCACTAAAAAATTATCAATGGCAAGCTTCAAGGATAAAACCAACGAAATCAGCAGGAGTTTTCAACGTCGATGCCATGACCATGCTATCAATGCAGATAGAGATGATGAACAAAAAGCTTGACAGCTTATGTTCTTCACAAGCACATCCAGTCATGCAGTGCGACGCAAGTGGAAACGTGACGAATCCTGAGTACCCACCTTATCAACCAGGAGCAGATGACGAACAGATAAACTATATAGGTAATAATTTTCGATCCAATAATAATGCTTATAGTAACACTTACAATCCAGGTTGGAGGAACTGCCCAAATTTCTCATGGGGAGGCCAAGGCAATCAAGGAAATCAAAGACAAAAACCTCCTCAGAACTTCCAAAACTTACCCTATCCACAAGAGAAGAAACCAACTCTCGAGGAGATGATGGCATAATTCTCGGTAGGCACTGAGAAACGTATACAAGAAACTGATAGAACAATTAAAAGCAATGAGAGTCGAATTGATAAAATTGCTAAGTCGGTCAAGGAAGTGACTAACACAGTAGAAGAGCTTGCAAAGCTGATGGCAGAACAACCGCAAGGACGTCTACCAAGTAATACCGAGATTAACCCCAAGGAGCAAATTCAAGCCATCACAGCTCAGGATAGTAAGGGGTTAGAAGAACCCAATTTAACACCAGAAAATAAGGTTGACAAAGGAAAAATAGAGGTAACACAGGAAAAGCCAAAACCAATAATTAAAGAGTACCAACCTCGCATACCTTATCCCGAAGCAATAAAAAGAGACGACTCAGAAGAACAGTTCGGTAAGTTTCTCAAACTTCTAAAGAAATTACATATTAACTTACCTCTTCTTGAAGCTCTTTTTCAGATGCCAGATTCGAGAAAATTTTTAAAACAGCTCTTGACCAACAAACGCAAAATAGATGAAGAGTACCATGTGGAACTAAACACAACATGTTCGGCGATACTATAGAATAGACTACCTCAGAAACTAAAAGATCCAGGGAGTTTTACAATTCCATGTTTAATTGGTAGTCTAAATATTGATAGTGCATTAGCTGATCTAGGAGCAAGCATAAATGTCATGCCTTATTCACTGTTTAAACGACTAGGTCTAGGGAAGCCCAAACAAACTAGGATGAGCATTCAATTAGCTGATAAAACTGTTAGAATTCCTAGGGGCATTATCGAAGATGTTCTTGTAAAAATCGATAAATTTGTTTTCCCAGTAGACTTTGTTGTCTTAGACATGGATGAGGATAATTCAATCCCATTAATTCTAAGAAGGTCTTTCCTAGCAACTGCCAAGACAAAAATTGATGTTGCCACAGGCGAACTCATACTTCGTGTTAGAGATGAATTGATCAAACTTCAAGCTCTCAACTCGGCCAGGACAACAGTTGATGAAGGTAAGAAAGTCACTTCAATTGATAATCAAATTGTTCAATCTTCATCGCAGGAAACACCACAAGATCTAAAGCCTGAGCTCCAAGATGAAAAAAAAGAGTTACACAAGGAACAAAGCCTTAGGGTCGACAATTTAGAAGAGCAGAAGACACAGGTCAAAGAAAAACCACACAAAGTAAAACCCGGGGAACTACCAGAAGAGCTCGTGGGGACATCAAATCACTTCAAAATAAGAGATCAGGTACTGTTAGACAAAGCTGATCCGCACAACATTTCAACAGAACCGAAGGCAAAGGGAGAAACAATTTTCAAGGTACACAATATTTTTCCACACGGAATAGTCGAGGTAAGCAATCCAATATTCGGCAATTTCAAGGTAAACGCTTCTCGACTTTAACTTTCTTGTGAAAATAAAGCTGTAGGCATGAGCAAAGATATCCAAACCTTTAAACCTCCCTAAAATTTTCAAATACGAGGAAATTCTAGCTTAAGACTATAAACGAGCGCTTCTCGAAAGGCAACCCGAGCACTAACCTTATTCTTTTTCGCAATTATTTTTCTTCTCTTTTCCTTTTTCTTTTATTTTTCTTTTCTTTTAAAACTAACCAAAAGTGCAGAATTCCATGCCACATGGCCTTCCACACGGCCGTGTCTGTGGCCTTGAACCGCCACACTGACAGGGCAGAGGCCGTGCAAGTCAGTCCAACCACCCCCTCAACATCACGGATCCAACCACCCTCCCCACGGGCACCGACAGATAGGGCACGGCCGTGCCCCCAACCGTGTAAAGCTACTGACTTCCACACCATGGGAAGAACACGCCCGTGCCCTCAACCGTGTGAAGCTACTGACTTCCACACCACGGGAAGAACACGCCCGTGCCTACAAACCGTGTGAAGCTACTGACTTGACAAACACAGGCGTGCAGATCCGAAGCACGGGCATGGGGTGGCAAACACACCCCACAACATGGCCGTGCGAGGTGGCCGTGTAAATCGACACACACTAGGACCACAGCCATGGGGAGCACCAGATTTGAACATCTATTTAAAACCCCTCACCTTTTCCCCTTCCCTCCATCTGACTTCTTATTTATTTTCTTTCCTTTTCACTCTTCTCTCTATCTCAGATTCTCCAATACTCTAAATCCTTGAGCAATTCAACACCATGCCGAAGAAGCGAAAGAAGCTAAGCATAGACTCCTTAACAAAGAACGATCAACATGAGTTCATGCCGGCAGCTTCCTCTTAACACGAAGCCAAGGGTCTTTGAGACTAATTTATTTTTCCTTTTTGTTTCTCTTCTTATTTATTCTCAGCTGCTCTTTTCACTTACTTTTCTTTTAGTTTCTTAGTGTCAGGTCACCAGGCTGCTAGGGAATCACGCCAACCACCACAATGACTACACCACTCTCACCATCGCCACCACCTTCACAACTCTAGGAGTCACACTCACCTAGCGAACCATCCCCTAATAAGGACTCTTCGGTCCATTCCTCTTTTCTTTTGTTTTCGTTTTCCTTCTTAGTCTCCTTTCCTTTTTCCTTTTTACTTTTAATCTTATATTTAGTTTAATTTCACTATGTCTTAATAACCCCTAGCTAATCCTTCTCGAGTTCCCCAATTTCTTCATCTAGCGCAGAGCTCGGGAACCAACACCTCCACCATATCGACGCCTTCACCGTAGGTACCTCATCCTCCACCAAAACCCGCCCAAGAATACAGGGAGTACCTCTCACCCTCTCTTTTTGATTGCTCACTAATTAAAAATATCTATCTTTGTACATTGAGGACAATGTACATCTTAAGTGTGGGGGGTAATTATACCTAACTTTTTGCATTATTCTCAAATCCCTGAGGGTAAAAGTGGAATAAAAGTGCCAAACTTTTTTCATTATTCTCAAATCCCTGATTTAGTCTTGTTTTTATACAAAGTTTTCATATTACTAATTAGGATGAAATTTCTGATGATTTGTGATGATTATTGATATGTTTTAGAATAAGTCATAGTTAATTGTACATTGATACTTAATTTGAGGAATACTAGAGAATTAAGCATGATAAGTTTATTTTTCAAGAAATAAACATTTCGATAAGTTGTTGACCTAAATTTGAATATTACCTTAAAATTTAAAAATCATAAGAATGAGGTCAAAACACCCATAATTTTTTAGAGTATTTGAACCTTTTAAGAGCATACATTCTTTTTCGTGTTCATTTTTTTATTATGAATGTGTCAACTATGAACTGTTATTCTAGAACTTGTCTCATTTATACATGTTGAGACCACAGTTATGATTTGATATACAGAGATGATAAAGGCACCTAGGTTTTAACCCACTAAATAGCCTACCTTTACAATTAACCCCTAGTGAACCCCGTTGATCCTAATAAACCCTTTTTATTGACTCACCCACTAATATTAACCCAAAGCCTTTGTAATTATTATCATCCTTTCTTTTGACTATCCCTTAATCGAGACTTGATTTGATCAGTTACCGAAGTTTATTATTCTGATAGTTAAATTTATCATGTATTACTTAGTTTGTTCTTAAAAAAAATCCAAGTTATTCAATATTAGTAGTATGAAAAGAGAGCTTACACGATCAAAGACTGTTTTCAAAAGAAAAGTTCGTATTAGTAGGATTATTACTTTTCAATTAATGAAAATTCAAAAAATGTTTTAGATAGGTACTTGTTAAATCAATCTCGATTCTAACCCTCTAATTTTAGCTTGTGACCACACCTTTTACCGTAGCCCCGTTACAACCCTAACAAAGACCTTTTGATCTGTTTATCATCTTAAATTACAGTGGTGGAGATTTGATTTTCAGGCAAGCCTATGGGATTAACTTTTCAGGTTCGACTTATGAGCAATCTTTTCCCGAACCTTAAACACTTTAGAGTGATCTGAGTGAATCCTTAGTGAGGACATCAATCCTTGTCGGTTTTGAATTGCAAAGGTAGTCATTTAAATAAAGGGAGACACCTATGTTTTCAAGGTACAAAATCATGGCTTATCTCGTTTAAATCTTTAGGACTCTTTGAATTGAATTATCCATGTATGAATTATCTATGAATTATGATATAGCATTGTTGATAAGAATTATAGATCTTGGAAAGTTCATTTTAATTGTAAGTTGAGAATTTTGCTCGAGGACAAGCAAAAGCTTAAGTGTGGGGGTATTTGATAAACCGTAAAAATAACATATTTTAATCCCATAATTAGCTTACTTTTTGATGATTTATTCCTTGATTTGTATAAAAAGGTGCTTATAATCCTTTCTTTTCATGTCTTAGACCTAGGAAAGCACCCGAGGATGAAAAGAACACAAATTGGGCATAAAACGGAGAAAATGGGCCTTAGCATGAAATTGACACGGCCTGGCCCATAGCCCGCACGGCCGTGCCTCGATGAACACCTAGAGCACGGCCTCAACTCCGCCTCACACGGTCGTGCCTCTCTTTAGAAGTCTGAACACGGTCTGGTCTCGATCCACACGGGCGTGTGACATGGCCGTGCCTCTGTCGCTGGAAAGAGCAATTTCAGTCAGAAAAGGATACTTAGGGAGAAAGAATCGCATTCCAAGAGACTATATATATCCCCCAAGTACCACCTTTGAGAGGCATCGAAAGCTAGGCCAAGGAGCCAAGCCGAGAAGGTCAGAGTTAGGGAATAACGCGAAGATAGCCAGTTGATCCATCCCAAGAAGCCGAAATTATACTCAATACGGCGGAATTCTCCTTCAATTCCTTCAGGGGGTTTTAGGGTTTTCTTATGTTTTGTTTTATCTTTTCTCTTACGATGTTTTCTTTATTCATTATGAACTAAACCCCTCAGATACCTGAAGGGGATGAAACCTAGATGGATTTTGTTATTTGATTGTTAAGTTATATAATGAATTACTTAGTTTGTTCTTAATTATGTTGCTTAATCCAAATCAAATGTGCTTAGGTGGAGGAGGAATAGACCCTACCTAAGAGAAGATCTAACATAATTAAGCGGAGTTGATCGAACACCAAGAGATAGGGTTACGAGATTTTGCCAGATTAGGGTGAAACCTAATATGGGAGTCCATTGATCGATTTACTGCTATCATGGGGGGTTATTATAAGCGAACGAGAGTTCCACTAATTAACCTAGGGTTAGACGTTATTCGCCTCGAAAGAGGGTTTAATATAGGTTAGAGAGTCTTACTGATCAAGCTAAGTAAAGAAATCATATAATTTGGGGTTAGATAATAAGTGAAGTCTAGGTGGATTCTTCCCGAAGGTATCGTCGCAATCAACTGAGTTTTTCTTCAAAGTTATTTTCCAAATCGTTCTTCTTGTCTTTGTGTTCTTAGTTTAAGTCTTCGACAATTTAGTTTAAAAGTAACATTCACTTTAATTTAGGTTAAATAATAAAAAGAAAGTGAGTATTAATACTTTTAGTTCCTTTGGGTTCGATATCCGGTCTTGCCTAAGCTATACTACTGTTCGATAGGTACACTTGCCTTTAATCGTTGTCAGAGTTAGTCTCCAGGTTCGATCATTCTTTTATAAATTTTAAAGCTCTGATTGCAGCGATCAGGCAACTTTAAAAAACTTTAATAATTTTGCAAATTGATACATGGGCTAGCTAAATCAAGCTTCCATGACCTTAAAAACATAAAAATTATAAGAAAAGAGCTTAAAAACACTTACCAATTGAAGGATCGAATAACTTAAGCTTCGAAAATGATTTTTCTTAGGTTTTCAAGTCTTGGCCGAATAAAAGAATGAATAAGATAGGAAAATTACACTAACTTGTAGCTTTTACACATATATTAACATTTGATTAAATAGGTTTAAGATTAAGCTTAATCTGTAACACCCCAAACCCGGCCTAGACGTTATGGCTGAACCTGGTGATGTCACATGGAATGCAATTTGAAAATGAATTTATCATGTTAAACCTTTTCCGTTTATTAACCTCTATCTATCTCTTGACAATTCCAAATCACTTTCTCATTGATTTTGTAACACCCCAAACCTGGCCTAAACGTTATGGCCGAGTCTAGCAATGTCAGATGGTAGTGTTTTTCAGAATAAATGAGTTGTCGTAAAAATCTCTTTTCTATTTAACCTCTACACAAAATCTTGAGTTAAAATTCTAGGATGCGTCATTAATTTTTAAACGTAGTTCATTATCCCAAAATTTTTCTTTTTCAAAACGTTATTAATTTTTAAAACGTCACTTATTACGGAAACTTTTTAAATCAGTTTGTGTATCTGAGTGCATTTTGTTAAAACGGTTGATTCTTTTTGAAAACTCTATTAACCCTACTACTAGCAGTTGTAAATCATAACAATAGAAATCCCAAGTTAACCATGAAAATCCAAAAAGGCCATTATTACAGTAAAATACCCCAAAATAAAATTAAAAATCATTATTATACTAATCAAATAATTTAGGTCGTGTGGCCACCTTGGAGTCCTCTGCCGCACCGATTCGCCTATATCTGGGGATTACTTGTGCAGTCAAATCAGAAGGGTGAGTTTTCAAAAACTTAGTGTGTAATCCCATATAAAGCAAACAGATAGACAGAAGGCAATCACAGTCTGGGCCTAAGCCCTTTTCAGAAACAGTGGCAGTATCAGTTGGGCTTTAGCCTATCTCAATACAGAGGCAGTCATGCATTTGGGCCTTGGCCCATTACAGATCAGTAATCAGTACAGTATCAAATTATGCTGTATACAAGTCCTACCCAGCCAGCCTCTACACTCCATCTCCGTCCAACCCTACACTCCATGTGGGGATATAATCAACCCACCCATCTCTACACTCCAAAAAGTACCGAATGCGGCACTAAACAATAGTTTCCAGCTGAGCTGCCAGTAAGTTAGGCTCGAAGCGTTTCAGTACACTTCCTCTGATCCATATAAACCCATCCCCATGCAATGCATCATACAATCATGTCATGCCAAATCATGGTATCATATGTGTATTCAGTACAATTTAACGGCATGCTCAAAATACAGTCGTACATGTATATATAAAGTACATGGATATAATAGTCATTCAGTCAATTAGGGATCTAGGTAATCTTACCGGCCCTACAGTAGGTCCACAGTCGACTCCGGCGACCCGTGCAACTTTAATAGTCAAAACAGTGAAGATGGGCCCACAAGCCCATATAATTTTCCCATGTGGGCCCACAAGCCCGTGTGGCCCACAAGACCCAAAATGGCCTTAGTCGTGTGGATCACACGGCCTGGCCCAATAATCTCACACTGCCCAATTTAGCCCAGCCCATGAATCGCACATGGCCTGCCTCGTCGATCACACGCCCGTGTCTAGTCACACGGCTTACCACACAAGTGACCAGAAGCTCGTGTGGCGTCGACTTTCACGTTTTCTGGCTTTTAGCCGATTTTCATTTCCAGAGTCGTGTTTACACACACATGGTTTCTAATCGCTGAGAAGGAAAGCCCTGAGCCTTTGAAACCTACGTTTGACCAAACAATCACCAATTAATCACTTAAACCCCTACTCAATTGAAAACACACGAGTTGACCAAGTGTTAACTAGCAACAACGTTACCTTCAATCGAGTAAAGATGGAGGTTTCTATAACGCCCCAAAAATATAGGGTCTTTAATTTGGCATGATCTAACACAAATTGCTTGTTTGCTTTAATGGCTAAGTGATTTGGGTGTGTATGGGAGTGTTTGAGAAGCCTGGGTTCAAGTCTTGGCTTTTGAAGAATTTTTAAAATTTGCTCTTAAAAGAATCTGGACACTGGCACATAGGTCTTATTAATTTTTGTGCTTGTTTTAAGTCACAAAAAGCCTATTGGTGCAGTGGTTGTGGCGTTACAATTGTGGTAAGAGGTATGAGGTTCTAGTGTTGGCATAGCATGAGGGGGTATTTATTTTGCTGATGGTTTGGCTAGTAGTTGAGTTGTAGTAAAATTCTGATAGATGAGATATTGGAGAGATTTGAGGAGTGGATTGTGGTGCAAATCGTGGAGTAGATTAGGGAAAGATTTTAGGAGGAAATCAATGAGTTTGCTTGTGGGGAGAGTAGTGCTGAAGTTGGTGTCTAGCTACTCAGAAATTCAGCCGAGACTTCTTTTGGTATAGTTCTTGTTTGATTTTTTTCTTTTGGCATTTTTTCTTGTGCCTTGAAATCGTAAATCACTTTGGTTGAATATACTATCTCTGGATTATTTCTGCTTTCGCCTCTCTTCCTCTTTTCTTAAAGAAATAGCCGAACCTTTCATGTTTTTCTTCTCAACATTTCTCTTTTCCTCTTTGACTGAGTGGCCGATTCTCTCTTTTCTTTCTCTGCTGTGTTAATTGGTTTTGGTAGTGGGCGGTGATTTCTTCTTCTGTTCATAACACTTTGGTAAGCCAAATATTACATCTTCTCTTTTCCCCTCTCTTTTGTTTCTCTACTTTTTCAATATTAACTGAATATCATAAATCTTGTCTTGTTATTTTGAAACCATTTGGATGATAGTCTCTGACAATCGGTGGAGCGTCGACTGTCTTACTTCTCTGCACATCTCTGCTTTCTTCTTCGAATACTTCTTTGGCCGAATACTGTAGGGTAAGTAGGTTTGTTTTGTAGTATTGGTCGAATACTCAATCTGCTCTAACTCTAATTCTTTGGACTATGGGTATCAATTCAAGCCTTGTATTAAACGATTATTGCTAATGAAAACCGTTATATGTGTAGTAAATCGAGAAGAAGGGTGCGATCGTTTTCTACCAGCGATCTAAGAGTAATAATCGCATAACTTTTGGTAAAGGTAAGTGGTGATATCAGTTTGGGGCTTTAGTGTTAATGATCATGAAAGGATGAAAGACTGATTATTTTGGGATGAATGTAGGTTGATCGCGCGTGGGGTAATTTGTTCGTTGCGCAAACAGGTGTGTAGTCACACCCCTCTCTTCTGTGAATCGGTAAAAGCCGAAAAGCTAAAACTTCGACATTTGAGGCCTCACAAGCATGCGATCGCTCGTGTGGTAAACCGAGCCCACAAATCATGGGCGATAGACTGTAGAGGCCACCACGAGCGTTCTCGTGCTCTTGGGCCAATATGGGTCTCATTTGGCTGAAATGGAGCGTGTGGGCCCAATGGGCTCATGGGCCCCACACGGATAAAATCCACGATAAGTGGCAAATACTAAACTAGGCTATGTAGTTCGTATAGCCATGACTGAATTTAGGCTAAATGGGTCACACAAGCGTGTGGGCCCACTTGGGCTGAATAATGGGCACTTGGGCCCATTTACACCGTTATGACCATTTAGGTTATTTGTGTTGCTCGAGGCTACTATAGACCTTCGGAGAGGTCGTTATCTGCACCAAGACCCCAAAATAAGTAAAGAGACCAAAATACCACTAAAAGATAAAATTACTATTTTACCCCTAATAGATGGAAATGACCATATTACCTCTAGAGGTAGGTTGACTGATGAGTGTATGATTATTTGTAAGACTGTACTGAGTAGGACACTTTGCATACACAAACTATTTATGACATGACATACTGCATAGGGTTGGGATTCTTATATGGAGGAAGTACTGTATTGGTGGCTCTGCCACATTCACTGTTACTAGCAGCTCTGCTGCGTTATTATTACTGGCAGCTATGCTACGATATTGTTGTGCTGGCTGGGTCGGTCGATTTTATCCTCACATGGTGTGTTGGTTGGTATGGGTGGTGTGTTGGCTGGATTAGGGTGGGTTGCATATCTGCATCGTACTGATACTGTATTGGGCTTAGGCCCACACTGATACTGTAATGGGCTAAGGCCCACACTGCACTGTTACTGAATAGGGCTCAAGCCCAAACTGTTACTGCATATATTGTTACTGATTGACTGATAGGGGATTACACACTGAGTTTTTGTAAACTCGCCCTTTCTTTTAACTGTACAGGTAATCCCCAGCCTTAGACGATTTGGAGCCGCGAGGGACTCGGAGGTGGCCACACGACCGCTAATGTTCCGCTGTAAACTTATTTATCTCAATTTCATATCGGGCTATTGATTATGTAATAAGGCCATTGGTGGATTTAATTTGTAATTGGGTTTTGATTTCTTGTTTTAAACTGCCAAATGGATACAAAAGAGTTTTCAAAATAACAATTGTTTTCAAGAAAAACACGCAATTTAAACTTCAAGGTTTTTAATTAGAGAAACTTCTGCGGTTTTATTCAGTTTAAGAAACAAACAGTAACAAATATGGCAATCGTTTTAAGCTGTTTTCAGATTGTAATAACTTAATCTGCCGAATTTTCTCAAGTAATAAAACTAAATGGGTTTTAACTTAAACATGGATTTTGTTATCAACAAGTCCAAATTTCGAAGATCGCTTCGATGTGACACGTCAGATTCGGTTGTAACGTCTAGGTCGGGTTTGGGGTGTTACAGTTTTCCCACGTAAATGCCAATTAACGATGTTCCACCCCTCGAATAACTCTGAGGCACCAACTGAAATCAGATAAGCATTGATTCATCAGGCAACAGATAACAATTTACTATCTACACTTACCAACAACGCGAGAAGAGTACCAACTATGAAGTGTAAGAACTTATCAGCAAGTAGAGAATGATAGCCAGAACAACAGAGAAGAAAAAGCAGTCAGCTGCAAGGGAAAAAAATGAATCAACAAAAAGAAATGAAATGGGAAGGATGAAAAGAGGGAGAAAATTAGGCCAAGGGAAAAAGGGAAATGTTTGCTCACCTTTTTCTGAAGAGTAATATTCTGAAAAGTCAAAAGAAAGAGACCACAGGAACACTAATTCGGTAGAAAGTAGTAAGAACAGAATCGACACAATGAGGGTAAAAAAGAAAAGAAAATGGGTAAGGAAGAAAACAACAAAAAGTGTCAGAAATATTTGGGAAGATGAGAGGAAACTGAAGTTGCAAAAAGGAAAACAAAATAAGAGGAAGGGAAACTAGTAGAAGTTTCGGCAGAGAACTTCCAAAAACCAAAAAAGAAAAATTTTGGTAATGAGGAAACAAAACATCAGAGGGCAAATTCTCAAAAACGAAAGAGTGATAGGAAAGCCGAACTTGCAACCACAGTTTGAATGCTCTCAAACTCCTCACTCCTTAATTTTCTTACCATATCCCTTAATCCTCTCCCCAAAACCGTCCACCCCTCCCTCAACCACCTAATTCAAATTCCACTCAAACTCTTCATTATTTCGGCTAAACTAGAACACCCACATGGCACAAGCAGCAAAATGAAACACTCCCCTACGCACACCAGGACTCGAACTCAATACCACCAGCACTTTGCCACTCCACTTAGCCACCAGACTAGCAGGCTCATTCTGACATATTTTACCAACATTTATTTATAAGACTAATAATTAGATATAGGGGTTTATTCATTTAAAAACAAAATTTTGCCCAAGCTAAGGCTTGAACTTAGGACCTTTCAGATGCTCCCAGAACACATAGCTACTAAAGCAGATAATTATTTATGTCATAAACATACGAAAATAAATATCTAAGGGATTTTTGGGGCGTTATAACTCTACACCCTAAAAGAAAATTTTGACCTCGAAATTTTACCTGATCAGAACAGATGAGAATACAGTTGCCGTATTGCATCCCCAGGCTCCCACGTGGCCTTCTCAAACCTATGATTACGCCAAAGAACCTTAACCAGTGGGATGGATTTTCTTCTTAGAACCTTTACATCTCGCTCCAATATCTGCATTGGCTTCTCCGCAAAGGTCAGATTTGACATAATCTCGATCTCCTCAATAGGAATAATATGTGTGTGATCAGAGCGGTAGTGCCTCAACATTGAGACATAGAATACATCATGAATTCGATCTAGCTCCGGAGGCAACTCCAACTGGTAGGCCACCGGTCCCACACGTTTCAGTATGCGGTAAGGCCCAATAAACCTAGGGCTCAACTTGCTTTTACTACCAAATCTCAATACCTTCTTCCATGGCGAGACCTTAAGGAAAACGAAGTCTCCCACTGAATACTCAGTTTCACGTCGCTTCAGGTCTGCGTAGGACTTCCACCTATCAAATGCCGCTTTCAGTCAGTCTCAAATCAGTCTAACTTTATCCTCGGTATCATAAACCAATTCAGGGCCCAAAACACGTCGCTCGCCCAACTCAGTCCAACATGAAGGTGTGCGACACCTACGACCATATAATGCCTCCAGATTTTTAGTATAAATACCAAAGCATCCAACTCCAAGTCATGTGTCGGATAATTCGGCTCATGAGTCTTAAGTTGACGAGACGCATACGCTACTACCTTACCCTCTTGCATCAACACACATTCCAAACCAACATGTGATGCATCGCTGTAGACAATAAACTCTTTTTTAGACTCTACCTGTATCAGAACAGGGGCCTCAATCAGTACAGTCTTTAGCTTCTCAAAGCTCTCTTGCTGCGAATTAATCCAGTTAAACGGCACCCCCTTACGTAGCAACTTAGTCAAGGGTGCGACGATCAGTGAAAACCTCTCTACAAAACGTTGATAATATCCTGACAGCCCCAGAAAAATATGGATCTCTAATATAGCCTTAGGCTACTTCCAATCCAAAACAACCTTAATCTTTTGAGGATCAACTCTAATCCCCTTAGCAGAAACCACATGTCCCAGAAATGTTACTTCACGTAACCAGAACTCACACTTACTAAATTTGGCGCATAGTTGCTTCTCTTGCAGAATCTGTAGAACCACTCTGAGATGTTGATCATGCTCATCCTTAGACTTCGAATACACCAGTATGTCGTCACTAAATACTACTACGAACTGATCTAGATAAGGTTGGAACACTCGGTTCATCAGATCTATAAAAGCTACTGGTGCATTCGTAAGTCCAAATGGCATCACTAGGAACTCGTAATGACTGTATCGAGTCCTAAATGTTGTCTTGTACACATCAGTCTCCTTAACCCTCAACTGATGATATCTTGATCGTAGATCAATCTTGGAGAAAATTGAAGCCCCTCGGAACTGGTCAAACAGATCGTCTATCCTCGGTAGGGGGTACTTATTCTTTATAGTCAGCTTATTCAGTTGACGGTAGTCAATACACATACACATGGATCCATCCTTCTTTTTCACGAATAGAACTAGTGCTCCCCATGGAGACACACTAGGGCGGATAAACCCACGATCCAGTAGCTCTTGAATCTGGGCCTTAAGCTCCACAAACTTCTTCGGTGCCAATTCGGCCCAGCCCGTGAATCACACATGGCCTCCCTCGTCGATCACATGCCCATGTCCAGTCACACGGCCTACCACACGGGTGGCCGCACGCTTTTGTGGCATCGACTTTCACGTTTTCTAGCTTTTCGCCGATTTCCATTTTCAGAGTCGTGTTTACACACACCTGGTTTCTACTCGCTGAGAAGGAAAGCCCCGAACCCTTGAAACCTACGTTTGACTAAACAATCACCAATTAATCACTTAAACCCCTACTCAATTGAAAACACACGTGTTGACCAAGCGTTAACTAGCAACAACGTTACCTTCAATCGAGTAAAGAGGGAGGTTTCGCCCATGTAAACGCCAATTAACGATCTTCCACCCCTCGAATAACTCCTAGGCACCAACTGAAATCAGATAAGCATTGATTCATCAGGCAACAGGATAACAATTTTGGGTGAAGTCGAAATCGATGGCGGACAAACACCAAACGATAATGGTGACTTGGTGTATGCCGGATGGTGTGACTGGTGGACGTCAGATGGTAGTGACTAACAGTAAGGATTTTAAGACTTTGGAGATTTTAGATTAGGAATTTTCAATTAGGGTTAAGGATTTTTGAATATATGAGACCTAGTGGTTGGTGTATTACCGTGTACATTGTTTTTAGGTTTATTAGGAATTAAAATTTTATATTTGGGGCTTGGGTTAGTGTTTGAGTTTATTTTTAGTGGATTGAATTTATTTGAGAGTGGGTTAATGTTTGGGGCCTAGGTTTGGATGGATAGTGGCCAGCTAGTTAATATATAATATTAATTATTAAGTTTGGTTAATTAATTAATTTTGAATCGAATTAATTATTAACTGAACTTTCAATCAATTAATCAACTCATTAACTGAATTAGTTTCATTTAATCGGTTAAATCAATTTAATGGCACATGCTTAACGAATAGATTTCTCATATCAAATTCCTATAAAATTTAGACGCAAGTGAATTGTGGAGTAAAAAAGTTTGAAGTAGATCTCGTTTATTCATCCCAAACAAGGGAAAATACGTGAGGTTTCAAATCGCCCCCTATCTAGTCTCATCCTGGCCTCAATCTTCACCGTTCGCGTTTCTTTCACTTCATATCAAAAAAGAAAAAGAAACAATATATTATTAAAAAGAAGGTAATACGGGTCACTTCCTCACTTTGCCAGCTTATTCTCAAAACCAACGCATTTCACTTTGATCTCTCCTCTCTCTCTCTCTCTATTTTCATTTTTTTTAATATTTACATATTTATTTATCAAGAGTTAAGAGATTCGATTGATTGAATTGAGTTGCATGGTAGTCGTAGAAAGCAAAGAAATGGTGTTCAAGGTTTCCAAAGTCTCGACGACGCCGATCGACGGCCAGAAGCCTGGAACTTCTGGCCTCCGTAAGAAGGTTCCTTTTGCTTCTTGATCGTCCTTCTTCATTTCCTTTACTTTGATCGTTAGCCGATATCTCGATCTCCTGTTATATCACTCCGATTTAATTTTTGATCGATTTAATCCGTTTGATTGATGCCTGCTGCAAGCTCTTCTCGTTGAATTAGATGATCTCGTAAACTATATATTGAACTTCATTTTCATAGATTAAGATGTACTTCTATAACATGTAACCGAAGAGAGACATGGATATTATCATTTTCGGTGCTGATCTATTTGCTATTTGAAGTTTTAACTTAATTATGATCTATTTTCCTTTTCTTTTCTATTCTGGATCTGAATCAAGTCCATTCATTATTTAAATTTAGTTCTTTGTTGTTTTTTTTTTTTTTGAGGTAAAATTTTAATGCTTGATTCCTTTTCAGCTCATGGTTTCTTATGAATCTAATAACTATATTTATATGGTTTCTGGTGGTTTGTTTTATATTTAGATAGTATTTCTATATTTAAATGATTATATAATTCCTAATTGTTTATGTTTTGGATGCCTGTTGACCGTTATGGTTTTCAATTTTTAATACTCTGGAACTGATGGTAAAAAATTAATACTACTTAATAGTTCTTAAGGTCTTACTTATATTGTTTGACCAGTATTCTGTACAGTGTTCTTACACATGATAGGTAATTAGATTAATAGTTGCCTTCATTGTCGAAGTCCATTTTTTACATGTTGCTAAAATCCGTGTCAAAGTTCAGGTTATTTGCACCTTGAGTGATATGGAACATAAACAGTTTTCTAAATTTTCTTACAACATTCCTCTGCATATTGATTTACATGTTTTTCTTTTAATTGTATACTGTGGTGTTTTGACCTGTCTAGGTGAAAGTTTTCATTCAGCCTCATTATTTGCAAAATTTCGTTCAGTCAACATTCAATGCCCTTACACCAGAGAAAGTTAGAGGTAAGGGTTTTTTTTTTATGCTATGCCTTTTTGTATGCTAAATGTACTTGATAATTTTTACTTTTTAATATTTAGAGGCATAATTTGGCTCTTTAAATATGCTCTTAAAATCTTGGAACTAAGGATTCACTTTACGTACATCCATTTATGTGAGGCTTGCTTAGATTGTGTGCTTTGTTATATTAGGGAAACTCTTATGAAAAGTATGTATCTGCCCTAATTATACTTGGGATATATGCAGAATTCTTTGGGTAGTTCAACAAACTGTTCTAGTTTTATCTTGAAAGATATTTAGTTCATGTCATCCAGAGACAATAGTCTGGTCATATCATTTGCTTGATTTTATTTTGGTCTTTTTGTCTTCAAAGTACCGTTGGTTTTTGGAGCTTTGTAAGTTACTAGGTTTTCTTTTTACCTATGAAAATCTTTGTGCCGAAGAGCTAATGTAAGGAGCTTTATTAATTAAAGTAATTCATGGTAACTTTATATTATATTTTCTTCAATTTTTTAACTGTTGCAATCGGTATTAGTATAGCCTTATATTGGACAGGAATCCTGGGGGACCCCGGGGGCCCTGGGGATCCTTAAATTCTTTTTCACTTTTTCTGATTTTTTTTAAGCCTTTTTGGACACTTGACTTTTATCTTTCTGAAGAAATTTTAGAGAAGTAATAGAGGGAAGAAGCAAGGGGAGTTGCTGGACCCTGCTGATACCTAGGTATATGGGATCAAAGGTGTAAAGTGCTAAAGCTGCTAGGACCCTTATATTGCCTAAGGAGCATAGTGCTAGTTTTAGGAATATATATAACAGACAGCACTGCATGGCTCAATGTATTAAAATTACCAAGTCTTAACTAAAATTATTCTAAAATTTCATCTCAAACATTAGGTTATGAACTGACAATATAACCACTTGCAGAAAACTCTTCTAGTTTTTATATTCTTAATTTTGTTTTTACTGTGAAGAAAACAAAGGGAATTTGCCTTTGTGAGCCTTGATAAAGCTGCCTCACCTTGTTTGGAACAAGGCTTTTGCCAAAATTTTCCTTCACCTCTCTTGCTAGGGATGCTTCTTGACTACATTGGTTTAGGTGGCTATACCACACCCAATACTAGAGTTATACTATCAATCTTGAAACTAATAGATACACACTTCTTGTTTACGAATATTTTTCTGTATGTAAAAAAAAGGAGGGCACCGTGGCTCAGATTAAAGACTTTTATCCTAACCCCTTTTAAGAGCACCACAGCTCAGATTTAAGATATTTACCTCCACACCTGATAAGAACAACAAGAATATTGGTATTTTTAAGTGTACAGACAGCTATGGTGTATTTCTGTATTGCCTGCTAATTCAATTTCTAGCATTAGAGGCCTCATCTAATGCTATGATAACATGCAGTTTTAGTTTGTTGGCATGATTATTGTAGAGTATATTCAACTCAATTTCTTTAGTTCTTCACCAGCTCTTTTGGTAATTCATTACTTTATTTGGAAGAAGTCCGTTTCTTATCTTGAGAGATGACTTTGAATCATCTAAAGAAAAAAAATGATGTTAGGAATTCATTTTTGTTTTGTTTCATTTCATTGGTGACATTTCTTTTTCTTGATGACCTATATTCAATGGATTACAGTGGCTTTCCTCTTATGTCTGTTCATGGTTATAGGTGCTACACTTGTTGTTTCTGGTGACGGTCGTTATTTTTCAAAGGATGCAATTCAGGTACTTCAACTTTGAACCTAAATGGTTGTCATAAAACTGTACCATCTTAGGAGAGAAAAAACATTTGTTGCTATTTTGTTAAACGCATGCTCTTTGAAATTTTTGTTCTGTCAATGGCAAATAATTGTTCTTTATATGGACTTCTGTAGTGTACTTTGGTCATTTAAGAGATTCAGGCTTCAACTTACGAATGAATTTGTGGCGGCCATTTCTAAGGGGACTTGCACTTGGCTAGTTTAACATGTTCTATGTACTCAGTGCAGTGTATATAGCAGGTGTTTCTGGTTTGTCCAATCATTCTTATGGAACTTTGGTTCTTGAATTGAAACTCATATGTTTTAACTGGATGCAACTGAGGGCCTTTTTAGTGGTTTCTTGTATTATAATATCTTCAATGTTGTTATCGTTTGGTAATAAGTCCTTAACCATTGTACAAATTGCTCAGTGAGGTAATGCGTTGTGTTAAATTGACAGATAATAATTAAGATGTCAGCTGCAAATGGAGTAAGACGTGTATGGGTTGGTCAAAATGGATTGCTTTCAACTCCTGCTGTATCAGCTGTAATACGTGAAAGAGTTGGTGTCGATGTGAGTAATATTGCTGCTATTTCGTTATCTAGTTATTTTTCGTTTATCATCTTTTTCAGTATTATGTTGTGAGAAGCTACTCAATATGATTTAGTTTTGACAACATTAAGGTTCTTACAAATTTCAATTCCAGGGATCCAAAGCAACTGGTGCCTTTATTTTGACAGCTAGTCATAACCCTGGCGGCCCTCATGAGGTAGGGCGGAGCTGAATTTGTATATTGTCTAAAAACTGTTTTTGCATGCAAGATTTGAAAATGTATGTTTGCTTTGGCTTTTGTGTCTTTGTCACAGGATTTTGGAATTAAATACAACATGGAAAATGGTGGACCTGCTCCAGAGGCTATCACTGATAAGATCTTTGAGAACACAAAAACAATAACAGAATACTTGATTGCTGAAGATCTACCAAATGTTTGTCTTGCTTCCCTAGAACAGTTTTTTTATTCATCTTTTTACTGTAACTTAATCTTGTTAATATGTTGCATTATCCAGATAGACATTAGTACAATTGGTGTTGCAAACTTCTTGGGGCCTGAGGGACAGTTTGATGTTGAGGTTTTTGATTCAGCAAGTGACTATGTGAAACTGATGAAGTAAGTTATTCTTCAATTGAATGAGTCCTATCTAATATATATTGACTAGCAGTATCTTTCGAATAGTGATCTTTGTTCTTCTCTCATGTCCTTGTCCATGTCCCTTGATTGGAAATTGTTATTATAATTTGAAACTTGAAAGCCCCTAGAAAATTATTTGCATGGGCTAAAACCTTGTGAGTTGTGACATAATTCCTCTTCATATTATTCATATCCTTATTTTTTCATTCTGAGAGTGTCAGGGTTTTAAAATTGGCAGCATATGCAAGCAGTCTAAATACTAAATCCTTTTGCCTCTATGTTCAGGTCAATTTTTGACTTCGAGCTTATTCGCAAGCTGCTTTCCTCTTCGAAGTTTACATTCTGGTATGTTGATAAGCCTTTTGTTTTTAAGCACAGGACTGTTTTGATTCTCTGGAATAAACTATATTATTCTTGGTTGAAAAGTGTAACTCTTTCTCCTTGTATTGAAGCTATGATGCACTGCATGGAGTTGCTGGAGCTTATGCTCATCGCATTTTTGTGGAAGAGCTTGGGGCAGAAGAAAGCTCACTTTTGAACTGTGTACCCAAGGTCTTTTAAAGTTGAAGAATTTTAGAGTCTGATGATATGTTGCATCTTTTTTTAGCTGAATAGATCACACTTTTCTTTGTTAATGCTTTGACTCGATGCAAACCAGGAGGACTTTGGAGGAGGCCATCCTGATCCCAATCTGACTTATGCAAAGGAGTTAGTTGCTCGAATGGGATTAGGAAAATCGGACTCTGCAGTTGACCCCCCAGAGTTTGGTGCTGCTGCTGATGGTGATGCTGATCGTAACATGATACTGGGAAAAAGGTACTAATACTGTCCAGGAAGTCTAGTTAACATCATATAATAATTACACCTCCTAGAGTTTCTCTTATAACTTTTTATTTTAGGTTCTTTGTCACTCCATCAGATTCAGTTGCCATCATTGCTGCCAATGCCGTTGATGCAATTCCTTACTTTTCTTCTGGTTTGAAGGGAGTTGCCAGGTTTTTTTTATTGCACTGTTTAGCTTTATATTTTTAGTTTTTAACCTGCTTCCTATCGAAACATATAATTTCTACTAGTGCAAGTATCCAGTTGGTTCTTTAACTATCAATTATGTAGGATTCATTGACTATAAAGATTATAAAATTTAAACAACCGACATGCTTATTGTCTCTGAAGCTTAAAAAGAAAGGTGATTCTACATTTGAAGCCTTTACAAGGTGCACAGAATAGGTGAAATGTGTCTGTATCTTTTCTCTTCGACTTGTTCAGGTAATAATAATAATAATAACAATAACAATAACAATAACAACCACCATCATCAACATCATCATCCTTTTGTGAGATCTAAGTGTAAATTTCAACTGCAAATTTCAGAAAAGTGGTTTGTCTTTTGGCCTACATGACATGTTTCTTCAAGCATTTAGAACTCACTGAATCTCCAATAGTAATGTTTTGGATTTAATTAAGATGTAAAATTGTCAATATCTGTTACATCTATTGTGCAATTCAAACTCTGATAAACTTGTTTTAAATTATAATCATCTCCTCTGAAACTGAAATTTAAGATTCATTTTCTGGATTTGCTGCTTGTAGGAGTATGCCTACTTCAGCTGCCCTTGATGTTGTTGCCAAGAACTTGAACTTAAAATTTTTTGAGGTAGTCCACGGAAAATGAATTTTTTTGATAATTTTCCTTCTGGCCACTATTTTTATTGTTATAAGGTAGCTATTTATCTGTTCTTTGCTAGGTACCCACCGGCTGGAAATTTTTTGGCAACTTAATGGATGCTGGATTATGTTCGATTTGTGGAGAAGAAAGTTTTGGAACTGGTAAGTGTTTGATGTTCCGAACATGAAGTATACACTTGGAACCATGAGAATCTTACAAAACATTCTAATGTGGGCAGGCTCTGACCATATACGTGAGAAAGATGGAATTTGGGCTGTTTTGGCTTGGCTTTCAATACTTGCTTTTAAAAATAAGGAAAATCTCAATGGGGATAAGCTTGTGACTGTTGAGGATATAGTTCGTCAGCATTGGGCTATCTATGGTCGACACTATTACACTCGATATGACTATGAGGTATGGCATTTTTGTAGTTCATTTCCATGTTTGGCCATAAAGGAATTGGGAGAGTATTAACTAATTTACTTTGTTTGATGAAGAATGTGGATGCTGGTGCAGCAAAGGATTTAATGGCCTGTCTGGTCAAATTGCAATCATCTCTTGATGAAATCAATAGGTATGTATGCATGCCATTTTAGAACCACTAAACCATTTACTGGATTATGCCACTGTTTTATAGTTTCGTGGATGAATGTCATGCTCTTCTTGCACTGTATTTTTTGATTGCTTGAATAATTAAAGTTGATCCTGGGGCTTAGTGCAAGTGGATTTTCACAAGGTTGGTTTCCTGTATCTGTTTCTTATTTTGGACACTTTCTAGATGGTTTTGTGAGTCCAAAGTTTTAAGCAAATGATAAGTTTGACCATTGGATAAATATCCATATTGGACACCCGAACGTGAGTCCATGTACTTAGATGCCGACCATTAAATTTGAGGAAAGAAATTGGGAAATCTTGTTAAAATTATTTGCGTATGCATTTATTAGGCCTAAAATTATCCTTTGTTAAACATTTTAGTTTCTTTTGATGGTCATATTCTTTTTGCATGCAGTATTGTTAAGGGGGCTCGTTCAGATGTGTCAAATGTTGTCAATGCTGATGAATTTGAATACAAGGATCCTGTTGATGGCTCTGTTTCAAAGCACCAGGGTATTCGGTTTTTGTTCGAGGATGGATCACGATTGGTAAGTCAACTTCCTTATTTACTGAAAAAGTGTTTATCTGAGTAGATCATATCATCTTCTAGTGCAGTGAAAAATATTTCTAGAGTTTATCTGTAGCAGCTTTAGTTGAAACATCATTTATTTGATTTTACTCCCTATGCATAGGTTTTCCGTCTCTCTGGAACTGGTTCAGAAGGTGCAACTATCCGCCTCTACATTGAACAATATGAAAAGGACTCGTCAAAAACTGGAAGAGATTCCCAAGAAGCGCTTGCTCCTCTTGTGAGCATCCTTGAACTTGGCTAAATTGATCCCAAGTCCGCTTGAGATCACTTTTATATTATAGGCTGACTCTTGCTTTTGATATCAGGTGGAGGTTGCTCTAAAACTTTCTAAAATGCTGGAGTTCACTGGCCGATCCGCACCTACAGTTATCACATAAACTCATACCCCTATAAGGGTTGTCTGATAAGGCACGGTACTACTTTGGAGGAAAGTAAAAAAATAAATAAGCTGTTCAAGGCCTGTCTAGATAACCTACATGCATCTTTGTCATTCTGCGTCTGTCTATGACTACATTGGAGTATCCTAAGTGACTGATAATACACTAGCAAAATTTTTGACAGGGTTCATAAAAAATAATTTGAACGTTACAGATTCCTATACTCGTATCTTTTTTGGTTGAATTGTCGTCTAAATTTCATTTCTAGAAGGTATGGCGATTCATCATGTGGTTTTCATTTTATTTTAATGAAATGAAGAGAAAGGGTTTCATTTCTTTTCCATGTCTTATGGGGGCAGACTGGTTGATATTGGAACACTTTAGATTCTAGTCAGATTAGGTTTAGAATTTTAACTCTTTCAAAATTGGATTGAATAGGATTTAGAGGGAGAAACAAATTTTTAGGTCAGTACATTGTTCGCTGAAATTGAAAATGTATTTACATTTACCTGCTAGGTATCAGTTTGATGCATATCTCCAAGTGAGCCGAGTTTGAGTGGCTTAAGAATATTAGATTATGACACATTTATTTACGTAACATCTGGGTTTTGGTTAAAATGATCAAAGTTAAAGTTTCATAACTCATGGGTTATTTTGATAATCTGTTTAAAAGGAAGGATGTTGTGGCTCTTCAACATGATTACGCGCAATTTCAATGTATTCTGAATGCAAGTGAGAAGGAATCGTTAGTTGTCGAAGTCTCACAGGAGGAAGTTCGTTTAGCGTTATTTTGATGAAAGGTCTGAAATTTCCTGGGTCGGATGGTATTTTGCTTATTTTCTTGCATAGAGGCGTTGGAAGCGGTGAAAGGTACATTCTGTTTAGTTTTGTTAGTAGGGCAATGGAAGATGGTCTTTTTTATGCAAATTTAGCATGGGTCTTCTTAGCGCTTATTCCTAAGTCTGCAACAGCGGATAAAATTTCGTTATTTTGGCCTATCAGTCTTTTTAATGCCTTATAAGGTGCTGCTAAGACTATTGTTAACAAATTACATCCAGTTCTCTAAACGTATTATCAGACCTTTTCAAAATAGCTTTCTAGTCGGTAGAAGCACGGTATCTTGATTACTCAAAGAAGTAGTTCATTCTATGATGAGTATGCAGGGAAGACAGGTTGTGTCAGTGTTGAAGATTGATTTACACGAGCCATATGATAATCTCGTTTGAGGTTTCTTAAACTTGAAGACAGTATTGGAAGATTTCCGAGTACTGGAGAAATTGATTGAGTTGATTATCTTCCATGTCCAATATAGTAAGATTGTTTTGATCTGAAATGGGCAGGTGATGAGTGAACTCACCCCTTAGCAAGGGCCGTGACATGGAGACCCACTTTCCCTCTAATTCATTATGGTTATGAAGAAGTTATCACATATGGTTTTAGAATAGGTTGAAAGAGAGTTATGGTCCGCCATATAAAGTTTCAAGTGAAGGAAAATATGGCGCAAATGGAGATTATCAAGGGTTGTTTGCAGAAGGTTTAGTCAAGCGTCAGGTTGGGCTATTATTATTATTATTTGAAACGAAATTATTTCTCTCTGAATGTGGATAGCAATGAAGCTCTTTCTTTTAGTAATCCTAGCGGTATTTTGCTAACTAATAATCTTGGCATGTATCATGGTGTTCCCATTATCCATGGCAAGATCACTAGGGAGACATGTATATTGTAGATAAGATTTTGAAGGAACTGGGAACTGGAAGGGAAAGGTTCTTCCACCTTTTGGAAGCAGATCGGGTTGGCAATTTAGTGCCATCATTCGAATCAATAGATGAACTTCTTGATAGTTTGGGGATTTGGCAGCTAGAACTAGTAGAGAATGCTCTTCCAAATGAGTTCATAATGGAAGTTTTGGCTAACCAAATACCTCAGAGGTTTACGACTTATTTTTGGGGTCATGAAAGCAGCGGTAGGTTCTCGGTTGGTTTAGCTTACTCTGCTAACCGAATTGAAATGGAGGCTAAATTGTCCAAACCATATTCGTTTCTTCATTTGGTTGGTGATCGTTTAAGTACTGCTAAACTATACCAGTGCATGCATGAAAACATCCATTCTCTCTCACTTCATTAATAAAGCTCTTCACGTATTTAATACAAGAAAGTAACTAACAAACTAACTGAAACTTTAACAGTCTAACTAATTAAATGCTAATTGTTAACTCTATTATGCCCCGAGCTTGTCAAACTCCTTTCCATATTTACTGTTCCATTGATTAACACTTGAAGTTGCCTTGTAAACTTGTTGAACTGACTTGCTGACAATGGTTTGGTTAATATATCTGCAACCTGTTCTTGCCCTGGAACATGTCCAATCTGAAACAGCCTTTGTGCCACTTTTTCTCGTACAAAGAAGAGATCCAATTCAACGTGTTTAAACTTGGTGTGCAAAATTGGATTTCCTGCAACAGCCACAGCAGCTGAGCTGTCAAGAGCCTTGCTTCGGGGAGCAACACGTAGTTCAGCTAATAAAGACTGAATCCAGACCATCTCAGCAACAACATGAGCAAGACTTTTATATTTAGCCTCTGCAAACGAGCGAGAGACCACCTGTTGTTTCCTTGAGCTCCAAGACACTGGATTTCCTCCAAGAAATACACAGTAGCCAGACGTTGACCTTCGAACATCTATGTCAGACCTCCAACTAGCATCTAAAAACCCCTCGAGCATGAGTTTTGAAGTCTTTGTAAAAGTAAGACCATGATCCAGCGTACCATGCAAATAGCGCAATATCCTTTTTATAGCTTTAAAGTGTGTATCCATTGGTTGATGCATAAATTGGCAGACTTTGTTCACTGCATATGCTATGTCTGGGCGAGTGATAACTACATACTGCAGCGCCCCTACTAAGCTCCTATAGAGATGAGCATCGGCAACAGGCGTACTTGCATGAGCTGATAACTGCGACGTTGTTACCATAGGTGTTGGTGCAGCATTGGACTTATCCATGGAAGCCTTTCGCAAAAGATCACAAATGTATTTCCTTTGGTTAAGAGAAACCCCATTGGACGTATACTGAACCTCTATACCAAGGAAATAGTTTAGTCTGCCAAGATCCTTCAACGAAAACTAGCATCAAGTTGTCGAACGAACCAATCGGTGGTAGTAGAGTTATTGCCAGTTACTATAATATCGTCGACATAAACAAGAACAAATATCAGTTGTGAGCCTGAACGATGGACAAAAAAAGAACTGTCAGACTTTGAAGCAACAAAGTCAGTGGCTAACAAAAATTCTTTCAATTTATGAAACCAGGCTCTAGGTGCTTGCTTGAGGCCATAGAGAGCTTTTCTTAAACGACACACCAGCTGCTGTCCCTCGCGCCCTTTCTGCTCAAACCCCGGGTGTTGCTCCATATAGATTTTCTCCTAGAGATCACCATTGAGGAAGGCATTATTAATGTCTACCTGCCTACGAGACCATCCCATGAAGACTGCAAGAGCCAGTACGACCCTAATGGTCGGTGGTTTGACCACCGGGCTGAAAGTTTCTTGAAAATCCACCCCCGCTTCTTGGAGATAGCTTTTGACCACTAGGCGACCTTTATATCGTGCAATGGATCCATCAGCATTGCGCTTGAGCTTAAAATCCACTTGCACCCCACTACTCTCCTTCCTGTAGGCAGAGGCACAATATCCCACGTATGGTTAGCAAGTAATGCAGCATACTCAGCATGAGCAGCTGCAGACCAGGCTGGATGTTGAAGAGTTGCTGTAATGGAAGTCAGTTCCTCATTTTCCAGAACAGAAGTAAACACTTTTGGCTTGAATATTCCATTTTTAGACCTTATCTGCATTGGATGGGAACTGGGAATAGGCATAGATTGTATAGGAGAGGCAGCAGAAGCAGCTTGTGCACCTGATGAGTGAGTAGGAACCACCATGGCTGAAGACTGCCCATCGTTATTTCCATGAGAAGAGATTGTTGGAGAGACAGGAGGAGGCATATCGGAGGCAGTAACGCCTTTAGCTGGCACCACTGGAAAATGTGACTGACAACGAGCTGGCTTTGTTAAATGAGAGAAGGAGTGGAGAGTAAACCCTCTTTGAAACGGAAAGCATGATTCCTCAAAGGTGACATGCTTGGAGACAAAGATTCTACCACTGCTGTCGAGACACTTATAACCCTTCTGATTCGTCCCAACGCCAAGAAACACCCATTGAGCAGATCGGAATTGTAACTTATGTTGATGATAAGGTCTCAAGCATGGATAACACGCACAACCAAAAACTTTGAGATATGAGTAGGACAGTTTGACTTGATACAATAACTCATAAGGACTTTGCTTCTTTAAAATTAGCGTTGGTAGTCTATAATCAGATGAACACCATGAGCAAAAGCATAGGACCAGAAGTTCAAAGGTAAACCAGCCTGTGCCATAAGAGTCAACCCCATATCCACAATATGTCTATGCTTTCTTTCAACCACCCCATTCTGCTCGGAAGTGTGGGGACAAATGACGCGATGCTGAATTCCAAGACGAACAAGTTCTCTAGAGAGTGATCGATACTCCCCACCCTAGTCAGAATGAAAAATCTTGATGGTACGGCCAAATTGAGCATACACCATTTGTTTGAAGTGAACAAAACATTGCAAGACTTTAGCCTTGGACTTAATAAAGTAAATCCATGTATAGCGACTGTGTATATCAACAAAGGTAACATAGTACAGAAATCCATTTGATTTAACATGGGAAGGACCCCAAACATCGGATGCTACTAATTCAAATGGTGTAGAATACACAGTGTTAGATTAACTGAAGGGTAGCTTATGCGCTTTGCCTATTTGGCAAGTTGAACAAACAGAAGAAAGACTATTGTTATCGAAAGGAATGTTACAATTATGTAGAGCAACACCAAGAACATTAGAACACGGGTGTCCAAGCCTTCTGTGCCATAATTCTGTGAGGGAAAGCTGTTGTGTAGTACATAAGTGAGTTGAGGCAGATTGAGAAGAGGCACCAGTAGCACGAATAGGTGATTGAGAAATATCGAACCGATAAAGACCCTCATGCATGTGGCCCACGAGGAGAGTGTTCCTTGTCTGTATATCCTTCACAAAGCACATGAACGAATGAAATTCAAGATATACGACATTATCTCTAGCAAATTGACCAACTGACATTAAATTTTTGTAAACAGTAGGAACATGAAGAACACTTTGTAGACGCAAAAGTCGAGAACCAGCCACCACATGAGACGTACCTACATTAGCAATAGGAACAGACACACCATTTCCCATGGAGACATGATTCATACCTGTATAAGGAGCAACATTCGAGAGTGAAGTCACATCTGGAGTAACATGATTTGTCGCACCAGAGTCCGGATACCAAACTTGATCAGAGGGTCAAGAAGTCATGGTAGATGAACAATATGGGCTACACTTGTGAGAACACGTAGGCACAGAGGAGATGCCATGACCTTCAACCTGATGATAGTTGACAGAAGCTGACTGATTGGAATGAACTCCCGAATATGTTTCATCAAACCGATAGTAACAAGTCTGAACCAAATGCCCAATTTTTCTACATAATTGACACTGTGGCCTAGAGCGAGACCATCCACGACCATTTGTACGACCCCTGCCACGAAGCCAGCCACGACCATTACCCCGATAATTAGGTTTATATTCTCGCTGATAACTTCCTATAGACTCATTATGCGTTGAGTTGTCAGTAGTAGCATGTTTTGAACGAGAAACCATATTTGCTTGTAGAGGTGTCTCTGTTAACAGTTCAAGTTGCTGTGTCTCACAATCAAACAACATTCAGTTAAGAGATCAAGGGTCATGGGAGTAGCGGATGCAAACACACGAATTGACTCATACTCCATCGAGAGACCAGCTAAAACAATACTGACCTGTTCTTGCTCAGTGATATGGTTGCTAGCAGCAATAAGAGCGTCACTTAGAGTCTTTACTTTGGCCAAATAATCTTTGACAGAAAGATTGGCTTTCTTGATAGAATACAAAACATAACGCATGCTTGAAATCTTGACATTTTTCTTTGCACCAAAACATCGTTCAATAGCTGTCCAGACATTAAAACTGGTCTTGGCCATCGTGAGATGTACAAGTATTTCATCCGTAATCGTAGAAAACAACCAAGAAGCAAGAAATTTGTCCTGCTTCTTATGAAGAAGATATAACGGATTAGCCGCGAGTTGCCCATCAGAACTAGGAACAAAAGAATCAGGAAAAGGAACCGTGCCTAGTATAAACCCTTCAAGTTCATACCCCTCAAGAATCAGTAAAACCTGATGCTTTCATAACAAAAAATTACTTTCACCAAGTTTGACTGTCTCATGTTTGGAGAAGTACTGGATATTCGACAAAGACAAAAAATTTTGACCTTGGGAAGGGAACACCCCTTCAGTATTGGAAGAATGCCTCGGTGTATCACCCATGAGAAACCTTCAGTAATTAGGATCACAAACAAGAAGAAAACTTTTGGCTCTGATACCATGCTAAACTATACTAGTGCATGCATGAAAACATTTATTCTCTCTCACTTCATTAATGAAAGCTCTTCACGTATTTAATATAGGAAAGTAACTAACAAACTAACTGAATCTTTAACAGTCTAACTAATTAACTGCTAACTGTTAACTCTATCAAATACAAACCAAGTAGGAGCTCGTAAAAACATGAATATGGATGATTTGTGTAGTTGTGGTACTGAGGTTGAGTCCATTGACCATTATTTGAGATACTGATCAATAGCAAAGGAGATTTGGAGTTAAATGAGAGTGATGGACTTACACTTGTATTTCTTTAGTGTGGATTTTCGTATCTAGATCTAGCATAATTCCCGATCAGATCGTGTGATGTCTTTAAAAGTCCCTTAGGATGTTCTTTTCACAACCCTACTTTTGGGTTCATGGAAGTGCGGAAATAAAAAGGTTCTTCAAGGTAAGATACAAGCTGTGATGGAGGTGTTATATCGAGCTCGATTTTAGCTTCAGTGGAGGGTCTTATCCAAGATTATAATGGTAGTTGAGTTTGTTGAAGATTGGCAAGTCTGATAGCTGGCGGAATTATGGGGCATTAGAAAAGGGTTGCAATTGGCCAAGTTTCTCGGAAGGAATAGCTTCATTTTGAAACTAAAGGCGATACTGGTGGAAAAGGTGTTGTTATAAGAAGAAAGGATTATATGAAACAGGGATATTATCCCTTTCCAATAGTTTTATGCCACATCAGTATTCTTATCCTGAATTTCAGGATTTTAATTTGGATTTGATTTTTTCAGGATGAAAATGCTGATGTGACATAAAACTGTTAGAAAATGGATACAGATGATGTGGCATCACTGTTTCATACAATCCTTTCCCGAACGTGATTTTTTTATTAGGTTTCATTTTGTAAAATAGAAAAATTATTTGTTAATTTTTATTGATTTTATATGAAAGTATAAAAAATAAGAATATCTTTATAGTATAATTGTAGTTATGCCCGGGCTTGAACAAATAAAAAAATAATAATGAAATAGAAACCCAATGTCCAGTTTTTATTACAGTCTATTTGAAACAGACTACCCCAAGCCCAATTACACCCTCAGACCCAAAACTTTAAAACCTAGCCCAAACTAATACCCAAAACCCGAATGGCCCAATGGCCCAAATAATTTTCATACGCAGGAAACCCTAGGTAGGCACTACATGGCAGTCCCAACATCAGACCTTCCTTGCGCCGTAATCAGCGCACAAATAGCGCTCTGCCGCCAGATTTCTCGTCGTTCACCTGCAAAAAGGAAAGAAAAAAAGCAGCAAACATGGTAAGAAACAGCAGGACATAATTTTTTTATTATTTTCGGGGCTATAAATAACCCTAATATAATTTGTAAAACCACGAATATACACGCATACATCAGATATTAAATAAAAAAAACCTAACAGCAGAGGTGATTTTCATTTATTCTATTTCATTTAATTTTTTTATTTTTCTTTTCGATTTATGCTATTTTTTTATACACATATACAAATATTGTTTAAAAAAATAACAAGAAAAGAGATTACCTTCGATTCGGCTTCAAAATGGGAAAATTTGGCTTTCCGACAGCCGTCTGAGGTAGCGCGTGCAGCGGCGCGTGCCGTGGTCCGTCGCCAGAACCTAGGCTGGATTCTTGCCTCAGGCCGAGGGGGGAGAGAGTTTTTCGGAGCCTTTGAGTTTTTTTTTTTGTTAAAAGAGTGTTTAAACTAATTTTTTTGGGCTGATTTTTAGCTTATATAGGCCCTTCATACGACGTTGTTTTGGGGGTCCCCTTTTAAGGCCAAAACGACGTCGTTCAGGGGCCAGACCAGCGAGTTGACCCGATACCCGGGCAGGATCCGCGTGTTTTTATAAAAGGGGTAATTTGCCTCTTTGGTCCTTCCGCAATTTCATCATTTTTAATTTAGTCCAATTTAAATTTTCTTTTTATTAAATTAGCCCTCAAATTTATATTTTGTTTCAATATGGTCCTCGGGCTATTTAAAGGCTAATATCAGAACAGCGTCGTTTAGGAGATAAGGCATAATTGCCTAATGGGTCCCTACAGTGTGACGTCTGTTTTAATCTAGTCCTTTGACATTTACTTTTATTTCTATTTAATCCCTGTTTCTTTTTTTTGTATTTCTGTAACACCCCAAAAACGACCTAGAAGTTAGCCCGAGTCCGGAATGTCACATTAAACGCACACTCCAAAATGATTTTATAATTTAACAATTTAAGGCCCGAAAGCCCAAAATCTAATATATCTTGTTAAGTTAAGAGGGAAAACCCATATTTTAGGAAAACGTTCATATGTTAAGTTATTTCGAAAACCATGTTATCTTTAGAAATTTTATGAAATTTATTAAGCAGATAGTTGAAGCAATAATAATAAACCCAGAGTCTAAAGTCAATTAGGAGTTACATGGCCTTATTACAACCCAATGAAAAAAAAAAACAAAGTATTTAAAACAATATCATTTGAATAAATTAAAACATTTAAACAGCTTGTAGTGTGGCCATCTCCGAGTCCTTTCCCACGTCGAGCCGTCTATTCAGGATTACCTGAAACATTAAAATTAAGGGTGTGAGTTTCGAAACTCAGTGTGTACAACCCTTGGCAAACAAAGCACATACAAATATTCACATTGGGCCTAAGCCCTATCAATATCGGTGGTCTTGGGCCTTAGCCCACAATGACCTCATATCAAATCATATCACATCGTATACAAACAAGATAATGCAAAACCCATCCCAATAATCCATCCGCTACACATACCATTTCCCTTCCAACCTTATGACTCTTGTGGCGAATTTTAGCTCGACCCACCCCTCCGCTACATACCAAGGGTAGCGCGATTGCGGTACTATCGAACGTTGCAACAAAGCTGCTAATCATATATTGGGCTTAAAGCCTCCGGTGGATCCATACCATACGGCCATGCGATCCTGGATCCATACCATATGGCCATGCGATCCTCAAATCTTCCTCCGTACCATAATTCCCACCCATATGCATCCTAAGCAGAATATCATATGAATGCATCGAACACACAAGTAACATCTATAAGCTTATGTTCGTCACGTAGGGGTATTTTCTTCATTTCACTACCCAGGGGTATTTTTTTAATTTTACCCTATAGGGGTATTTTGGTAATTTGGCAAAATAGGGGTATTTTGGTACTTTTGCAAAACATGGGTATTTTGATAATTTACAATTCTAGGGGTATTTTAGTAATCTTTAAAATATAAGGGTAATTGGTCCCTCTCGGGTTTTAGTTATGAACTTTGGCCCATCAACAAGTCCTCCTGGCTAAAGTGAACAGACACTACGCACCAGGTGGGATTCTAGAGAAGAGGAGGTGGCCACTAGGACCGCTTAAGTACCAAGCTCTCCCTAGACCCAATTCTAGACATGCGTATGCCCGTTGCTACACCCTAACCCAATGACTTGTTCAGGGACTTGTTTAATTAGATTAAGTCTTATGAAATTGAAGAGTTGTTCAAACTAGGCTTAAGTCCATAAACCCTAGCATATTTGTTTATGTCCTCATAAAGCCCATCAAACCCAAATTACAACCTTACGGCCCATTAGGCCCAAATCTTATCATATGGCCTACTAGGCCCAAAACAAATCCAAATTGTGTATCATGCATGACTAACTCAATACGTTTAACAAACTAGACCATTTTATCAAACTTAGAGGCCCACCGGGGCCATTTAGCCACTTTCGGCTTTTCGGCTTTACGGTATTGCCGATATCGTGTGTGTAGTGTTTGTACACACCTGGTAACCTCGCATGTTGCAAACCCCTTAGTCACGAACCTACAATCGACATTACTAGCGATTAACCAAAGCTTTAACATACACTGACTAAAAACCAAAACCTCACCATACCCTTACCGTGTACCTCACGTTCTAGTAGCCCTTCCTTTGCTACTATTGGCGATTATCCTCTAGATCTGCACCCAAACACCTATATCGTCAAAACCAAGTGACCCATATTGATCATTAGTCACCCCTATGAGCCACAATAGATTCGGTCACTTATTAAAACTTTAACTGAATATAGAATACTTTCTGCCTTGATAACAATCCTTACCTACCGCGCTTGCGATTGCTGAGCCTCACCCTTGTTAGTATATGGTAACGGCAAAGAGGGGTTAGATAGCCCTTCGGCTTTTAATATAACACACTAAAAATTCAACTAAGCTCTTACCGAAATCTTCCTTTGATCCTACGGCTTAAGTCCGGCTTTTGAGACTAGTAAGGTGACATCGGCAATTTGGCAACACTAGGAGGAATAAGAAATAAAAGTGATTTGGCTAGAACCGAGTGGTGAACCAAAAGGGAATTTGAGAAGGGAGGATATGAAGGATTCGACTTTGGCAAACTTAGAAAAAAAAAAATGTTTGAGCCTCTCACAAGTGAAGAAATTCGGCCAGAAGGAAAGTAAAAATTTGACATTAACCTAGGAACTTAATTCGGCATTCATATATATACTAAAGAAAAAAAAAAACCTACACTCCCCAATCGACTCAAACTTATCACCAATTAAATTCCTTTATTTTCTCCAAATTTTATCTTCATCCCCATCCCAAAAATTCCTTTATTTAGCCAAAAATAGCATATTATTGTGCTCAAGGCAACTCAAGACCAAGTCCTCCAAGCACCACCACACGCTTCTTGCCACTGCACCACAACCCTTTTTGTGATATGTTCCATTCTCAACTTCTTTTAAAGCATATTTCCAGCAACCGAATCATCTAAAGAAATCTAAAAATATTAGCCAACACCCGACTTCGAACCTCCGACCTCTTCACTATGACACACGTCCCTGGCCACTGCACCGCTTATTTTATTTGAGACGTATTTCCTCCCAATTAATGATAACCCTTTCTGCCACGCTCCAGGTTTACTTAAAAAAAACCCCCAACATTTAGCGCACGCCGCGACTAGAACCCTACTCCCCCTCTTGCTCCTAACGCCTTTGCCGCTGGGCCAGCCATTACTTTGTGTTGTAAATCAGCCCCAATTAATTATAAGGCCTAAACTCTAGCCTTCATACTAACTTATGCGCAATAAAATTTTTTGCCAAGTCTAAGACTTGAACCTTTTACCACCAGCTTATTCAAAACGTTCGAAGCCACCAGATTTCCTACTTCTTTGTGCTATCTGTTAACCCAAAAATATTTTAAAAGCCTATTACTAACACCAACCTTACTTAAGGGTAAAAAAAACTTTTTTTTTTTTGCTAAAGCCTTAGATCGAGCCCAGGACTTTTCCAACACCACCAACCCTTCCTAAATCACCTAAAAGTTAAACTAAACATGCAATCATAATTTTTTTTAATTTTTTTCACACTTAATTCATTATTCCCTCTTTATTTTTTTTCCGAACGCCAAAATCCATTCTCTCGACACCCAAAACCCATTTATTCTATGCCCAATTTTTGGGGCGTTACAATTTTTATTTTATTTTATTTTTCAATTGTTTTAACATTATATCTAATTATTTTATTTTTATTAAAAATTCTGTATTATTTTAAACTTTAAAATTTGTATAGTATATATTACTCAAATTAATTTATTAATAATATAAAGTTTTTTGTATTGTTTATTTTAAATACGTATTATTTTTATATGTATTAAATCGTTATATTATATCCCTTATACTTACATTTTATATATTCAAGTTTCTTTTATATACTAATCATTTTAAAATATATATTTATTTTATTATGTGCATATATATGTCCACTTTAGATTTTGATATGTCATTTTTTTTATATATGTTTTTAATATATAGTATTTATTTATTATTTGGCATAGGTCATTCATTTTATATTGATGTTTTATTTTTATTATATCTTGCATGTAAAGTTTCATATTTATTTAGTAGTTTTTTATCTTTCGTTATTTATTGCTTTATATCTTTTATTTGTTTATCCATGCTCTTTTATTCATTTATTATTTTTATGTTTGCTTTAGTATAGTTGTTTTATTATTTACATTGTTCGTTATTTTATATTATTATCGTCTATATTAGTATTAATCGTTAATATGACTTGTAATTTTCGTAAATTGTTTTTTTTTGTATTCATGTTTTGTAGTATATGATACAATATTTTATTCACATCATTTTTTTTACAAAAAAAAAGATATTTTGCTAAATTGTCGCATTTTGTTTAAAAGTTTTTTGGTTTAAAAAATACGACGATACATAATATTTGGGGGCTACGAGGAAAATTGTACCCTAACTCACTGGGTTTCGATTTTTCTCGTTGAACTTAAAATATCAAGTATCATTTTTTTAAAAAAATATGAAACTTATAAACTTCAAATCAAAACTTATTCTCTGGAATTCAAAATATTGTATCCTAACTTATTGGATATGATGTTTTGTGTCACGAGGAATGGATTTTCTATAAATAAAAGCAATCTTAGTCTCGAAGTTTTGAAATGTTACATCCTAACTCATTGGGTGTGGTATTTTATTTCATTGAGCTAAGAGAGGTTTGGTTTTCTTTCAAATAAAAGGATCATATTTTAAATTTTTCAAATTTTCGATATTCGGACATGAATTTATCAATTAGGTACCAATTTTTGGGCGTTACGAGGGTACTAACCCTTCCTCGTACGTAACCGACTCCCAAACCCGTTTTCTTGAATTTCGTAGGCCAAAATCAATATTGTTTTATAAGGTGATTTGATCACACCTAAGTAAAAAAGGATCGATGGCAACTCCCATTTTCGTTTTTAAAGTCAATCCCCATTTTTTCAGAAAATAAAAAATGTTTTGACAGCTTGGGGACTCCACTGGGAACACGATAAGAGAGCCAAGCCGTAAAATTGATTATTTCCTGTCCTTTTGTCTAAATTTGAAAATCTGATTTGAAAAATTATGATCCTTTTTATTGCATGTTGTTCTAATCTTGTAAGGTATTTCTGCATTGTATTGCATGATCGTTGTGGTCACACCTTTTTAAGTGGGAGTGAGAAGCTACTCCTTCGTGAGGTTTTCACCTCCGTGCAGGATAGTGAATCGCTTTCGTGATACATCCGTACCTATGTCTTCGTGAGATTTTCATCTCCGTGCAACCATAGGGAATGTATTCCCCTGAACTGAACTCGGTCCATATGAGCCTATAATGGGTGAGGATCGAGGAATCTGCTGGTTCAGGTACCTCAACTTTAGAGCTAAACCACATGTAGAAAACCTAAGGGCTCACCCTAGGTAGAACTATACCAAACCTTAGTAATCACCTAGATATGCGTTTGATTATTTGCTTTATGTTTTATTTCATGTTACTAATTGGTTGTGGTTTATTTTGGTGCATGTCATTTCATATTTTAAAAGGTATCGATTCACGGTCAGTTACTAAGTTAGAAAGCTGGTTATGGAGAACGAATTCCTTGATAAAGTGGAAGGCAATGTAGCCGTCCGTAGGTGGTCAGAGCAAACGCAATTAGAGAAAAGGGATAGCCTGGCTGAAGGGTGCACATCAGAATTATGGGACTATACTCGCATCAGTGTGACGCAGAACAATCTCCAGGAATTAAAAAAAATATGGGATCGGTGGAGTGACGAGACCAAGCAGTTGTTTTACTGCAGCTATGGGGATTTGCCGTACTTGTTGGACATCAAGGTAGATGAACATCTGTTTCAAGCCATCACCCAAAATTGGAATACTGCGTATAGTTTCTTTACTTTCGGAAGGGTTGATTTGGTACCCACGGTGGAAGAGTATACAGTTCTATTGCATTGTCCCAAGATTCAAGTTGACAAAGCTTACTCAAGGGCTGCTAGTGTTCCGACCTTTTTGAGAAAATTAATGAGTATTACAGGGATGAGTGAATAGTGGGTCACGGCCAGAATCAAGCAAAAAGGTGAGTGTAAATGCATCCCATGGAAAGTTTTGAAGGATTTGATTCTAGTACATCCTGATGTGAAAAAGAAGGTCGATGTTTTTGCTTTGAGTATATACGGATTAGTGATTTTCCCTAGGGCATTGGGATATGTGGTTGAAGCAGTCTCAGATATTTTTAATCGACTTGAAAAACAAGTCACGTCTGTTCCTGCAATCTTGGCTGAGACATTTCGATTGTTGAATGCATGTAGGAGAGTTGGTGAAGGCAGATTTATAGGATGTGCACAGTTGTTGTTGGCGGTTTCACAGTCATTTCTGGAAGGTAGATAAGGTTTCCTATCGGGTCTTCTCGGAAAATTATTCCCCATTAAAAGAGATAGTGGCTACCCCAAGGAGAGATGACATATCAAAAGAAAATTGGATAGCTTCTACGAAATCTCCAAGAAGAAGACGTTGAATGGAGAGCTCACTGGATGGTTCCTGATGAGGTGCTGTACCAGTGTGGGAATTTTGATTGGGTCCCTCTACTTGGAATTTGGGGAGCCATTGGATATGCACCATTGCTTGTACTGAGAAAATACAGATCAAGGCAGTTCATACCTGCTACACATGGGTTAGCTCAATGTTAGTTTTTGTATAAGGGAGATAGTTACAGAAAAGGGTTAAGGAGATTTCTAATGTCTGGAATCAGACCTGTCGTATGAAGAGAGTAGACGTATGTTCGATGATGACCCTAGAGTACAATGGATGGTGGAATAGAAGAGTCAATAACAATATTCTTGTACCAAGTTTAGAAGGACTCGATCGATCGAAGAGTATTTACGAGTGGTCCCATCAAAATTAGAGATTGTAAAATAGGATTTTGAAAGGTAGAGTTCGGAGCTCGAAAAGAGGATAGAGAAGTTGGAAGAAGAAAAAATGTACCTGAGATTAGATGTGGATGTTCAGAAATTGAAGGCTGAAAAATTAAGAAAGGGAAAGAAAAGGGTCGAGGAAGATCTGGATGGTTTAAAGACAGAATATAAGAAGCTACGTCTATTGATGAAAAATGTTGGATTGGGGAAGACTTCGGAACAATGGCAACAGGAGATTCAATAGGAAAAGGCCAAAGCTTACCATTGGGAGAGGAAGTTCCAAGAGATGTAGATGCAAAATGAGGCCTTAGAAAGGAGTTTGGCAGAAAGCCAAAAGGAGAAATGTGGATTACATGCTAGAGTGGCTGAACTAGGACGGTCTCTTCATCACCATCGAAGCCGTAATTCTGCAACTGAGTTGAAGTCAAGTCTGAACAAGATTGAAGAAATGAAGGGCAAGATCGAAACATTAGAATTAGCATTGCAAAATTGCAAACTCCGGATTGAGCTTCTTGAAGCAAGAGAAGGGTATTGGAAGGAAGAGCTCCACCATCCTCATGATCAAGTTAGAAATCGAGATTATCTCATGGGTGAAGCAATAGTTCAGATTCGAGAGGCAGCTGATCACCTACAAACTTTGGCAGTACAGGCTGATACATTGAGCATGAAGTATGAGTTACAAACAGATTGTGGTCAAGAGCTAGCCTTGTTGTTTAGGAAAATCGAAACTTTGGGCCTTAGGGCGAAAGCATATTTGTAGTCCGTTTTATGTAAAGGATTTTGTTTTTTAATAAAGTTTTCTAAATGAAATTGAACCCAGATCGATGCCTTTTTCGTATTCATTTCATATCATTTGCATTTAGGTCCATAAAAAGATCCTAATTAGTTGAAATTATTACAGAGAGAGAGAGAGAGAGAGAGAGAGAGAGAGAGAAAGAAAGAAGGAAAAATTTGGAAACTAAACACTATTACGGTACACGCGCTAAGACAAAGAATATGGATCAAAGACTCGAAAAGTTCCAGAGAGACATGCAGGACCAGCTGCAGGAGCAGTTGGCAAAAATCCAGCAAGATATGAGGGAACAAATGATGGAAGCTTAAAGGAACATGGTGGCTCAAATGACTCAGCTACTGAATGGAGCAATGGACAAATGAAAAGGTCCCATGATTAATGCTGGAGAAGATAATGAGGACTTTCCTTCGGGTTTTACCCCACCACATGCACAAACACAATCTGAAAAACATCCCGAAGGCCATCTATCATGATTAGGCCTCAACAAGAGCACACTAATACTGGAGTGCCCATGAATTTCCAAGTTGGCACAAGATCCAACCCAGGAAATAACCTGCTAATCCTGTTATCCCTGACTTAGATATAACAGAGAGGGAAGGGACAAGAATTGAATCCTCAAGGCAGTTAGAAGATCGCTGTAGATGGTTGGAAGAAAAGTTCAAGGCCTTAGAAAATGCTGATAATCACCATAGAATTGATGCTAAAGATTTGAGCTTAGTTCCAGATTTGGTGCTTTCTCATAAATTCAAAGTGCCAGAATTTGAGAAATACAATGGGACCAGCTACCTTAAAGCCCACATTACCCTGTTTAGTAGACGGATGACCGGCTATGTTAATAATGATCAACTTTTGATTCATTGTTTCTAAGACAGTTTGGCGGGGGTAGCGTCCAGGTGGTACAATCAACTCAACCATGCTAGGATTAGCTTCTGGAGAGACCTAGCCCAAGCCTTTATGAAGCAATACAATCATGTCAAAGACATGACGCCTGACAGAATTAATTTGCAGAATATAGAAAAGAAGTCAAATGAAAGCTTCAGGCAGTATGCGCAAAGATGGAGGGAGGTCGCCATGCAAGTTCAGCCACCACTCCTAGAAAAGGAAACCACAATGCTTTTTATCAATACCTTGAAGGCTCCATTCATCACTCACATGATAGGAAGTACCACCAAGAGTTTTGCGGATATAGTGATGGCAGGAGAAATGATTGAAAATGCCATAAAGGGTGGCAAGATTGAAGCAGGGGAAACCACTAAAAGGTCTGCTCCTAGAAAAAAAGATAACGAGGTGAATAATATGAGTACATTCAACAAAGGGTACTCGAAGGCAATTACTGTTAGCCAGCCAAAAGTAATTACTGCTGGGCAATAAGGGTCGGTGAGACAAGAATCAGACGCAAGGCAAAACTCTGAAAAGCTCCAATTTATGCCAATCCCAATGACGTATAAGGAGCTATATCAAAGTTTATTTGACGCACATGTGGTGTCTCCATTTTATCTAAAGCCGTTACAGCCTCCATATCCTATGGTATGACTCAAACGCTCGATGTGACTACCATGCGAGAATATCATGGCATTCAATAGAAAACTACACTGCCTTCAAAAAGGTAGTCGAGAGACTCATCAAGATAGGGATTGTAAAGTTTGATGATACCCTTAGTGCGGAGAACCCATTACCTAATCATGGAGATAAGGGGATAAATGCGATTGGTGAAAATATCATGAAAAGGATCAAAGAGGATATTACGGAGGTAAAAACCCCGTTGAGAATGATTTGGAGAGAAATGGTTGGGAGAGGATTGATAGAATTGAATTCTATGGAAGGATGCGAAGGAGTAAGGGACTACTGTGAGTTCCATAAAGCAGAAGGGCACGAAATCCAAGAATGTGTTGAGTTTAGAGACTTGGTGCAGAGCCTTATGGATAATAAGGAATTAGAAGTTTATGAAGAAGGCTCGGAGGGTGGAAGTATATACGCGACAGAAGGAGAATTGGCAAACCAAAAAGTCAATTATCTGAGGATCATCATCACCCGACCAAGAAGCACAGAAGGAGGAACACAAATGGCGCCAAAGGTCGTAATCTAGAAACCTGTTTCCTTTTCATATAAGGATAACAAAATGGTACATTGGAATTATGACTATAATGTGACAATACCAGGTGGGGAAATCTTAGTTAGTGATTCCAAGGAGAAACAAAATGAAGGATCTTACACACGTAGTGGAAGGCATTACGACTCAGTAAATGTCAGAATAGAACCAGTGAAATCAAAGACCTTGGAAGATGAACAAGAGAAAGAACCGGAGGCACTCATCAATGAACCAGTGAAAGAAGAAGAGGCTAAAGAATTTCTAAAATTCTTGAAGCATGGTGAATACAGTGTGGTAGAGCAACTGCGCAAACAATCGGCCCGCATATCAGTGCTAGCATTGCTTTTAAGTTTAGAAGTACATCGCGAGGCATTGATGAAAGTGCTGAATGAAACTTACGTTACTAAAGATATATCCGTCAACAAACTTGATCGTCTGGTTAGTAATATAAGTGCCGACAACTTTATTTACTTCAGTGATGAGGAAATTCCACCTGGGGTATGGGATAAACTAAGGCTTTGCACATCACTACTCATTGCAAAGAATATACTCTACCAAGCATGCTAATCGATAATGGATCGACTTTGAATGTCTTACCATTGTCTACGCTGAAAAGATTGCCTATAGATAGTTCTCACATGAAGACATGCCAGAACATAGTGAGAGCATTTGATGGCACTGGGAGAAGAGTAATGGGAAGGATTGACATACCGTTTTTGATTGGGCCAAACACATATGAAGTGGATTTCTTGGTGATGGATATCAAGCCCTCCTACAATTGCTTGTTGGGAAGACCCTGGATTCATTCGGCAGAGGCAGTGCCCTCATCACTACACCAAAAATTGAAACTGGTAACAGAGGGTCGGCTGGTTACTATAAATGCAGAGGATATCATAGCAACTGTTACCAACGATGCACCATACTTAGAGGCAAATGAGGAGGCCACTGAGTGTTCCTTTCGATCTTTAGAGTTTGTGAGTGCAACATTCATTTTGGAAGGGAATGAGGTGTCAGTCCCTAGGATATCAAGAACCACGAGAATGGGTTTGCAAATGATGCTGGAGAAAAGAGCCTTACCGGGAAAAGGACTGGGTAGGCATCTCCAAGGAAGGATTCAAGTTCTGATGCTGAAAGAGAAAATAGATCATTTTGGTTTGGGTTTCAGGCCAAATGCCAAACAAAGGAAGAAGGAAATAGAGAAGAAGCAAGAGAGAAGAAGGGCTCAGTTGAATGGGGAAAAAGCCAAGTGGATGACATTCCCTCACATATCCCAAACCTTTGTATCAAGAGGGATAATTCACCCTGAGAGAGGATTGTTGGAAAATAAAAATCTTCACATCAATGCCATACACGAGGAAGAAGCTGAGTGAAGAAACCTGTTGGGCATTCGCCCATATGAACATGGAAGCGTTTTGAACAATTGGACTGCAGAGGAACTTATTGCAGTTTTTAGAGATTACACAGAGTAATGTTCAGAACACACTTGTTGTTTTAAAGCCTAGAAACAATAAGATTTCTTTTGCGAAATAGACTCATGTTCAGACTTTTTTTTTAATAAAATACATCTTTTGCGAAAAATATTCTTTCATTTTTTTATATATTCTTTTGATCTTCTAATTCCATTCCAATTTTTTTTATTCTCATTCATATCATGTGAATAGCTGTTCTTGAATTCATTTGTTTTTTGTACATTCTTTTGTGCCTACCACGGATCCCTAGATATTAATGACATGAGCAACGACACTACAGATTCAGAGGTCTTTTTTGAGCAAGACATGTGTTTAGAGGAATCTCAGGATTTTAAGAGTGACAGAGATTGTGACTTGTCTCCAGATTTGTTAAGAATGGTAAAGCAAAAAAAGAAACAAATTTTACCCCATGAAGAGGTGATAGAGAATATAGTCTTGGATGAGGGAAAGGTTGTGAAAATTGGAACGCGCATAGCCGAGGAGACGAAGCAAAACCTCGTTGAGTTATTGCGGGAATTCAAAGATATGTCTGGGCTAAGTATTGATATTGTAGTGCATCGCCTTCCCATAAGAGAAGAGTGCAAGCCAGTTCAGCAAAAGCTACAAAGGATGAGGCCTGATATGGTGTTGAAAATAAAAGAGGAAGTCAAGAAACAGTTTGATGCTGGTTTTCTACAAGTGGTCAAATACTCAGAGTGGGTTGCCAATATTGTTCCTGTTCCTAAGAAGGATGGAAAGGTTCGGATGTGTGTAGACTGTAGGGACTTAAATAAAGCCAGCCTAAAAGACAATTTCCCTTTGCCTCATATTGACACGTTGGTGGATAGTACGGCAGGATACTCACTGTTTTCCTTCATGGATGGTTTTTAGGGATATAATCAGATCAAGATGCACCCTGAGGATATGGATAAAACTACTTTTATAACATTGTGGGGTACCTTTTGTTATAAGGTGATGCCATTCGGGATGAAGAATACAGGAGCGACATATCAAAGGGCCATGATAACTTTATTCCATGATATGATGCACAAAGATATTGAAGTATATGTTGATGACATGATCGCTAAATCTCGAATAGAAAAAGAACACATTGAAGTCTTGAAGAAGTTTTTGAAATTGAGAAAATTTCAATTAAAGCTCAACCAGGCTAAGTGTACTTTTGGAGCTCGGTTAGGAAAATTACTGGGTTTCGTAGTCAGCGGGAGAGGAATCGAGATTGACTCAGATAAGGTCAAAGCTATACAAGAGTTGCCTCCACCACGCACTCAAAAAGAAGTTCGAGGTTTTCTTGGAAGATTAAATTACATTGCTCAGTTCATTTCACAATTAACTGAGAAATGTGATCCCATATTTCGTCTTCTTAAAAAACACAACTAAGGTGTATGGGACGATGAGTGCCAGAAAGCTTTTGACAAAGTCAAACAATATCTGCCAAATGCCCTAGTACTATCTCCGCCTAATCCAGATAGACCATTAATACTGTACTTAACAGTGATCAGTAACTCTATGAGATGTGTGCTTGGTCAACATGATGAGTCAGGAAGAAAAGAAAAGGCGACTATCTTAGTAAAAAGTTCACTGAATGTGAAATGAGATATTTGTCGATTGAGAAATTGTGTTGCGCCTTAATTTGAACAACTCGGAGATTAAGGCAGTATATGCTATATCATACAACCTGGTTAATTTCGAAGCTTGATCCGTTAAAGTATATGGTGAAGTCAACTTCTTTTAATGAAAGGATGGCAAGGTGGAAAATTTTGCTTTCTGAATTTGATATAGTCTATGTAAACCAAAAGGCTATAAAAGGGAGCGCAATAGCAGAATTTCTGGCTAGCAGGGCTTTAGAGGATTATGAACCTTTGAGCTTTGATTTCCCTAATGAAGAGTTAATGTGTGTGGCAACTACTGAAGAATGTCCGTGGAAGCTAAATTTTGATGGGGCGTCAAATGCTGTGGGAAATAGAATTAGGGCAATTTTGGTATCCCCTAGTGGTGATCATTATCCATTCACATGCATATTGGATTTTGATTGCACAAACAACATAGAGGAGTATGAAGCATGCATCATGGGAATTCGAGCAGCTGTAGAGCGTAAAACCAGAGTGCTAGAAGTATATGGAGATTCTGCCTTAGTAATCTACCAGCTTAAAGGAGAATGGGAGACAAGAGATCCCAAACTAATTAATTACCAAAAAATAGTTCTGGGATTGATTAAGGAGTTCGATGATATTACTTTTAATTATCTCCAACGTGATGAAAACCAGATGGCGGATGCTTTGGTAACCCTGGCTTCTATGATCAAAGTAAACAAACCAGAGGATATAAGACCTATTCAGATGAGTATTTTCGAAGTTCCAGCTCATTGTTAAAATATGGAAGAGGAGGAAAAAGATGACCACCCTTGGTATCATGATGTATTGCGATATGTAAAAAATCGTGAATACCCAGAACATACAACTGAGAATGATAAAAGGACATTAAGAAGATTGGCCTCTGACTATGTTTTAGATGGGGATATCTTGTACAAAAAGAGAAAAGATCAGGTACTATTGAGATGCGTTGATGCTGTTGAAGTTAGGAAAATCCTGGAAGAAGTTCATGAGGGTATTTGTGGGACACATGCTAATGGTTTTACAATGGCTAGAAAAATTATGAGATTTGGATACTATTGGTCTACTATAGAAGGAGATTGTATCAACTATGCCAAAAGATGCCATAAATGTCAGATTTATGGAGACAAAATTCATGTACCACCTTCACTTTTGCATGTTATGACTTTTCCATGGCCTTTTTCCATGTGGGGCATGGATGTCATTGGGCCAATCTCACTGAAAGCTTCAAATGGGCATCGATTCATCTTCGTGGTTATTGACTACTTCACGAAATGGGTAGAGGCTGCTTCCTACACTAGTGTTATGTCAGTAGTTAGTCGATTCTTGAAAAAGGAGATTATTTGTCGATATGGAATGCCCGAGAGGATCATATCAGATAACGCACTGAACTTGAACAACAGCACGATAGCAGAAGTTTGTAGTCAATTCAAGATTAAACACCACAACTCGTCTCCGTAACGTCCAAAAATGAATGGGGCAGTGGAAGCGGCCAATAAAAATATCAAGAAGATAGTAGGGAAAATGACTGAGACTTATAAGGATTGGCATGAGAAATTACCATTTGCACTCTATGCTTATCGGACGTCCGTCAGAACCTTTACTGGGGCAACTCCTTTCTCATTGGTCTATGGGATGGAGGCAGTTCTACCTATTGAAGTAGAAATACCTTCTCTTCGAGTTTTGTCAGAAATAAAATTGGATGAAGCTGAATGGATACAGACTCGATATGATCAGTTGAACTTGATTGAAGAAAAGAGGCTAAGGGCAATTCATCACGGTCAGATGTACCAAAAACGAATGAGGCGAGCCTATGATATAAAAGTCCGCCCAAGAGAGTTTCATGAGGGGGACCTTGTACTGAAAAAAATCCTTCCCATACAAAGGGGTTTTAGAGGAAAATGGATGCCAAATTGGGAAGGACCATATGTGGTGAAGAAGGCTTTCTCTAGAGGTGCACTGATTTTGACCGAAATGGATGTGAAAAGCTTACCCAATCCTATGAACTCGGATTCAGTCAAAAAATATTTTGCTTAAAAAAGAGAAGAAGCCAAGGTGAAAACCCGCAAAGGGCGCTTTGAAACTTCTAAAAAAAAAAAGGGAAAGGCCTAGGCAAAAACCCATTAAAGGGCGTCTTGAGACCAAAGGGGTTTTGAGTTGAAAACCCGTAAAGGGCGCCTTAAGACCAAAGGGGTTTTGAGTTGAAAATTCAAAAAGGGCGGCTCAAATTCTGAATGGGCATGCAGTGATCTTGCTATACTTGAATCAACAAGAAATGAAGTATGTTACATATCGGGGCATCAACAAAGTACTTTGGATCTTCCAAACACATGTTAAGCTCAAAGCAGTCTTCATAGGGTTTGTATATAGAAGCCCAATCTGCGATATCTAGGGCATCTAATTTTTGTCCTACTCGTATCAATTTACTATCTTTGGATTCTTTTTCTTCTCAAAGATGTTTTCCTAGTTATTTTTTTAATCGATGATTTATTCAGTATGAACTATCCTCAGAATCAAGTTATTTTTTGTCCATTATTATCATTTATAAGCATGTTGCATTGAAATAATGATTGATGAACTAATAATTTCACAAAAGAAGTTCTACATATTACTTTGGAAATTTCTAGATAACACAAGAAACTGAAATAGGACAACTGTTTAGAATTTTCATGTGCATGGATTGGAAATATTTGAGAAAGGAGAGTATTTCTCTGAAATCTTTGTCTAAATGGTGACAAAATATTGAGTTGTTATGACAAAGCAATGTTAATCCTAAGAAAGGATCATTTTACAAAGCATTCTCATTGGGTCATAATGTTCGGGGAATGGTATGACAGACCAAGTTGACGGGAAAAGATTCAAAAACCCTAAATTGTGGTGGAATGGATTGAAGTTGAAACAGATCCTATAGATTAAATCTTATAATCTTGGTAGGATGGTTTGAAGGTGGAATAAGCCTCGTGTCCTCAAGGTTCAAATGGAGTCGGCCCTAGAATTTTCATGGGGCAAACTATTTGAACAAGAATATGATACTTCAAGATGAACGAAGATGAAACCTTGATGAATAAATGAGTGATGACATCTGAAATAGGAATCATTCTCATAACATTTTTGCATTCACATATCATAGCATGTCTAAATAGGAGCATATGATTCATTTCGATCAAGGCATCCTAATTATTAGGCATAAGCTTATACTCATTCTACAGGTTATGTCCTCTATAGCAGAATGTAGTAAGGTAGATTGAAGATATTAGTCTGGTCTCCCTGAGTTTGCAGTGGAGCAGACTAAAAATAGCAGATCTGGCATTCCTGAAGTTGCAGTGAAGCAGATTAAAGACATCAGATCTTGTCTTCCTAAAGTTGTAGTGAAGCAGATCAAAGACATCAGCCTTGCCTCTCTGAGTTTGCAGCAGAGCAGGCTAAAAAATAGCAGATCTGGCTTTCTTGAAGTTGCAGTGAAGCAGATCAAAGACATCAGCCTTGCCTCTTTGAGTTTGCAGTAGAGCAGGTTAAAAGACAATTGATCTTGCCTTCCTGAGATTGCAGTGAAGCAGATCGAAGATACTAGTCTGGCCTCCCTAAAGTTGCAGTGGAGCAGACTAAAGATAATAGATCTTGTTTTCCTAAAATTGCAGTGAAGCGGAACGAAGATACTAGTCTGGCATCCCTGAAGTTGCATTGGAGAAGACTAAAGATAACAGACCTTGTTTTCCTGAGATTGCAGTGAAGCAGATCGAAGATACTAGTCTAACTTCCCTGAAGTTGCAGTGGAGCAGACTGAAGATAGCAGATCTTATCTTTCTGAAGTTGCAGGAAGCGGATCAAAGATATCAACCTGGCATCCCTGAGTTTGCAGTGGAGCAAACTAAAGATAGTAAATCTCATCTTCCTGAAGTTGCAGTGAAGCAGATTGAAGATACTAACCTATCTCCCTGAAGATACAACCATTTGACAAGACCGGGCAAAATGGGTCCTTTTATAGTCTTTGCTCTACTCTCGTTACACGACAATGAGCAAAGAGGGGCAGCTGTAGTAGCCCATTTATGCCCGGGCTTGAACAAATAAAAATAATAATAAAATAAAAACCCAATGTCCAGTTTTTATTACAGTCTATTTGAAACAGACTACCTCAAGCGCAATTACACCCTCAGACCCAAAACATTAAAACCTAGCCCAAACTAATACCCAAAACTCGAATGGCCCAATGGCCCAAATAATTTTCAGACGCAGGAAACCCTAGGTTTCCACTGCGCCGCAGCCCTAACATCAGACCTTCCTCGCGCCGCAATCAGTGCACAAATAGTGCTCCGCCGCCGAATTTTTCGTAGTTCGCCTGCAAAAAGGAAAGAAAAAAGAAGCAAACATGGCAAGAAACAACAGTACATAATTTTTTTTTTTATTTTTGGGGCTATAAATAACCCTAATATAATCTGTAAAACCACGAAAATACACGCGTACATACAGAGATTAAATAAAAAAAACTAACAGCAGAGGTGATTTTCATTTACTCTATTTCGTTTAATTTTTTTATTTTTCTTTTCGATTTATGCTATTTTTTTTATACACATATACAAATATTATTTAAAAAAATAACAAGAAAAGAGATTACCTTCGATTCGGCTTCGAAATGGGAAAATTTGGCTTTCCGACCACCGTCAGAGGTGGCGCGTGTGGTGGTCCGTCGCCGAAACCCAGGTCGGATTCTAGCCTCAGGCCGAGGGGGGAGAGAGTTTTTCGGAGCCTTTGAGTTTTTATTTTTTTAAAAAGTGTTTAAACTAATTTTTTTGGGCTGATTTTTAGCTTATATAGGCCCTTCATACGACGCCTTTTTGGGGTCCCCTTTTAAGGCCAAAACGACGTCTTTCAGGGGCCAGACCCGCGCGTTGACCCGATACCCGGGGAGGATCCGCGTGCTTTTATAAAAGAGGCAATTTGCCTCTTTAGTCCTTCCGCAATTTCATCATTTTTAATTTAGTCCAATTTAAATTTACTTTTTTATTAAATTAGCCCTAAAATTTATATTTTGTTTCAATTTGGTCCTCGGGCTATTTAAAGGCTAATATCAGAACGGCATCGTTTAGGATTTAAGGCATAATTGCCTAATAGTCCCTACAGTGTGACGCGTGTTTTAATCTAGTCCTTTTACATTTACTTTTATTTCTATTTAATCCCTGTTTCTTTTTTTTTTGTATTTCTATTTTATTTTATTTTTCAATTGTTTTAACATTATATCTAATTATTTTATTTTTATTAAAAATTCTATATTATTTTAAACTTTGAAATTTATATAGTATATATTACTCAAATTAATTTATTAATAATATAAAGTTTTTTTTTGTATTGTTTATTTTAAATACATATTATTTTTATATGTATTAAATCGTTATATTACAACCCTTATACTTACATTTTATATATTCAAGTTTTTTTTTATATACTAATCGTTTTAAAATATATATTTATTTTATTATGTGCATATATATGTCCATTTTAGATTTTGATATGTCATTTTTTTATATATGTATTTTAATATATAGTATTTATTTATTATTTGGCATAGGTCATTCATTTTATATTGATGTTTTATTTTTATTATATCTTGCATGTAAAGTTTCATATTTATTTAGTAGTTTTTTATCTTTCGTTATTTATTGCTTTATATCTTTTATTTGTTTATCCATGCTCTTTTATTCATTTATTATTTTTATGTTTGCTTTAGTATAGTTGTTTTATTATTTACATTGTTCGTTATTTTATATTATTATTGTCTATATTAGTATTAATCGTTAATATGTTGTAATTTTCGTAAATTTTTTTTTTTGTATTCATGTTTTGTAATATATGATACAATATTTTATTCACATCATTTTTTTTACAAAAAAAAAGATATTTTGCTAAATTGTCGCATTTTATTTAAAAGTTTTTTGGTTTAAAAAATACGATGATACATAATATTTGGGGGCTACGAGGAAAATTGTACCCTAACTCACTGGGTTTCGATTTTTCTCGTTGAACTTAAAATATCAAGTATCATTTTTTAAAAAAAATATGAAACTTATAAACTTCAAATCAAAACTTATTCTCTGGAATTCAAAATATTGTATCCTAACTTATTGGATATGATGTTTTGTGTCACGAGGAATGGATTTTCTATAAATAAAAGCAATCTTAGTCTCGAAGTTTTGAAATGTTACATCCTAACTCATTGGGTGTGGTATTTTATTTCTTTGAGCTAAGAGAGTTTTGGTTTTCTTTCAAATAAAAGGATCATATTTTAAATTTTTCAAATTTTCGACATTCGGACATGAATTTATTAATTAGGTACCAATTTTTGGGCGTTACGAGGGTGCTAACCCTTCCTCGTACGTAACCGACTCCCGAACCCGTTTTCTTGAATTTCGTAGGCCAAAATCAATATTATTTTATAAGGTGATCTGATCACACCTAAGTAAAAAAGGATCATTGGCGACTCTGATTTTCGTTTTTAAAGTCGATCCCCGTTTTTTTTAGAAAAATAAAAAATGGTTTCGATAATAATAATCCTGTATAAATATATATATATTTTAATTGAGTTAATGTTTGATTGATTTGTGATATCAATTCAATCAAATATTTTTTAATTAAAAATGATATGACAAAACTGATAATAATAATTATTTATATCATGATAGTTAAGTTTATAAATATTTTAATTCTTTTCTTAATGGTAGTCTTTTTAATCGATCAACATGGATGAGGTCTCATTGATGCGGATATCATGAAGTAATGTAAAGTGTAAACCAAGTTTATCAAAGGAATTGAATGATAGGAGGCGATGAGTGAAGTTTCGCTAGGATTGGGCCTCAAGATAGTGAATAATTATAAAATACACTAATAGTGAAGGTTTAAGTGATAGGGATGACAAAAACTTCGGCAGCCAAGTGTCTGTTGAGTGCTTGCAACTCTGTTTTATCAAGCACTAAAATTAATTAAACTTTACTTTCTCTTTAGACTTAAACGGTAAAATATATCTAAACTCTCTTTTTTAGTTGGTACTTAAATTTTATTTTATTTACAAGTAGCTTTTAAATTATATTCCGTTCTTTAAATTATTCTTGTTATTAAAAATAATTTTATTCAAATAATTTATGATATGCGACAATTTTAACTAGAAAATATAAAGTAATGTTTAATTTTATTTCCTTAAAAAAATTATAAATTATAAATATATTCATTCTTTTTTCTTTACCTAAAGCTTCGATAATGAAAAATTTAAGAACTTGTTGAAAAATTTAACCAAACCCAGTTTTCGACGAAAGAATTCAGATTCCACCGAATTTCTTTTCTTTTTCTAATCCATGATTTTGATCTTTTTTCACTCTGGTTCAAAACTCATATATTGTTTTCCTTAAAAATAAAATTCTCCATTTTTTCTATGTGCTTTACATAAAATAATTAGTCCTCGATAACCCACTATAATAAAAAAAAAACCCAAAATAAAGTATGAACTCCTAATATTGTGAAGTAGTTTAAGTAGGAAAGAAAAAAGTAAAAGGATTGTAAAGAAAAATTATCTAACCATTAAAAATATTATCTAACAGTTAAAAAAGGTGCATCAAAAGACAATAAATAATTGTGGGAAGGAGAAAGTGTAAAAAGATTAAAAAAAACTTTTTTAAATAAAAACTAAAAACTTTTAATTTAATTTGATTTGTTTTTTAATTTAATTTAATTCTTTTAATTTAAATTTAATTTAAAAATATCAAGTGTCACAAAGTGATTGATTAAGAAATTTTTTTAACAATTAGGGTAATTTAGGTCAAGGAGTATATTTTTAGGTACCACCTTAAGTAATGAAAAGTATATTTTAGGTATCATTGACCAAAAAAAATGGTACCAACTTGTGAACATATATGGTTTAGGTATCATTTTGTAATTTAAGCCTTTTCTTTATTACTATTGTGATTCCACGCTTCATATTGGGTTAATTATTTTTTATAGTTTATAACGTAAAAATTAAAAGATACAATATGTTCTAAGTTTTGTACTTTTTCTATATTTGGAATTTAATCCTCATACTAGTGGTAGATCCTAGGACTAAGTTTTTGGGGGCCAGTAAAATTTTAAAAAATTTTAGGAGTTTAATGAGAATTTTTTTAAAGAATTTGGGGGTCTAATTAAAATTTTTAGTTTTTTGTGAGACAAATGAGAATTTTCAAAAATTTAAGGGGCTTAAATAAAAGTTTTTAAAAACTTCAAGGGAGAAATTGAATTTTCCAAAAAAAAATTGTGGGTCTTAATTAAAATTTTCTAAAAAATTCAAAATTTCCAATTTTTTTAAGGGCAGGGAGGTCCCTTAGGCTCTTATAACGGTTTGCTCTTGCTCATATTCTTTTGTTAAATTTGTTGGTGTGATATTTTGAAAAAAAAAATACATAATTATATAATAAAAAAACATTATAATGGACTTGAATTTAACATATAATTTTAATAAAGTTAACAAATTTTGAAATTCACATAAACAATTTAATTAGAATAAAATATTTAGAATAACTAATTATATATAAAAAGTTGAGTACTAAACTATGTCAAATATTAAAGAATAAGTATTAAATCTCAAATTGAAATAGAATATAGGGAGTAAAACTGAAATATAATATTATATAATTAAAAAAAATAAAAGGAATTAGAATCGAAATAGAGAAAGAATGGATAAGTGTTATATGTAGTAGTATAGGTTATCACCATCATCATTATTATTATTGGAAGAGCATATCTAACCTTCATATCGATTCTTAATGATGAGACTAACCATCTGCTAAATGTGAACTTCTCAACAACAACAACAGGCACTTTTTTATCTTTCAGAAAGTGTAAAAGAGTAGGAAGATTATCGAGCAATGATGAATAAGAATTAAACTAATTTAGGAAGAAAATATTAGTGTTTTAAAGTTCCATTTTCAAGTTGCAAGTTTTGTGGCTGACAGTGGACAATTGGATTTATCAACTTCAACAATAGGATTTAATATTTTGCTTAACCCTTAATTCCATATTTTTGTATTATAAAAGATACCCTTCCATTTCTCACAACTGCACTTTTAAGATAACATCAAGTGGTCATAGCAAATAGACACTTAGGCAAGCTTTTGCATTTCATCTTCTTTAATCATGTACTTCAGTGAAGGAAAAAGAACACATTTGTATATCAAACAAATAAAACAAAATATTCGAGCACCCAAATTCACATAAATATTTATGGTACCTTTTCTCCTTTTTTACCCTTAGTTAGAGTACCTATACTTTTTAAAATTTTAAAATTTAATCTCTATATTTTTACTTTTAGAAATTTAGTCTCTCTATTTTTTAGATTTCAAAATTCAAGTCAAATTATTAATATTTTTAACTTTTTTTGTTATATTAACTGGTGTGACATTCAGAAATAAAAGAAAATACTCACTTGATAGTTACGTAATTAAAAAATGACGTTATAATTAACCAGAATTTAACAAAATAATAATAATAGTGTTAACAATTAAATTTGAATTTTGAAATATGAAAAATAAAAAGGATTAAATTTTTTTAATGTAAAAGTATATAAACTAAATTAGAAATACAACACAGTTTTTTTATTTTGTTATTAATATATTTGGTAGCAAGTGTGGATATTAAGCATCCAACTTAAAAAGAGAGAAAAAATAAATTTTAATATAAAATCATAGATAAAATAGTTTTACACTTTTATAATTTTTTGTATAATTAATATTTAAAAATTTTAATTATTAAATTTATCAATACAATTATATTTGTAATGTATTTAAAATTTCTAATCGATATGATATTGTTTTTATCAAATCAACTAGTGGCATAAATAAGTGGATTAACAAAGTCTCATGACCCTCTTAAAAATTTAATTTTTTTTTTTTTTTTGGTTTTTAGAATCTTGTAACGCCCCAAATTTTAGATTGTTAAGCGTGTGTGATTGTTAAGTAATTTACTTTGGTATGGTGGTTAAGTGCCTTGGAGGTATGCTTTGGGTTCTATGTTCAATTCCCTTGTTTTGAATTTTTCTTTTAGATTTTGATTTTATGTTAAGCTTGAGTCTTAGGGCTTAAATTTTTTTTTTTTGAAGAATAACAATGATGAGCCTAGTGGTTTAATAGTTAAATTTTAGCGGATGTTTGGGTTTTTAGTTCAAATCTTAGTATGAGCATATATAGTATTTTTGTTGCTTGTATTTGTTAGTAGTTGAGTGCTTATTGAATTACAAAATTCTGGTGGTTGGGTGATTATAGGACATTTTATTTTATTTTGTTAAATTATTAGATTAATAGAGTTCCTAAAATCCCTATTTTCTTTTTGCACATCCAACAACTTCTCTTTTACGTTATCTCTCTTTTTCTTGTTTGTTTCTTCTTCTTTTTGAAATTTTCTTTTTCCCATCTTCTCTTTTTTGTTGGTACTTGCTTTCTTCCATTCAGTTTTCCCTTGTGTTCGTGCACGGTGTTGTTAATTTGATCGAAATTCTGAACGTGGTGTAAGTTCGTCAAGTTATTTCTATTCATTTACTTCGAAACTGTTTTTCTTTGAACAAGATAGGACTTGTGTTATGCCTGAACCTCGTTTTTGGTTGTGATATACGTTCTTGTGTTTTGACTACTCGAAGGGGGTGACAATCAACTTCCTCTAGCGGAGTAGGTCACAATTGGGTCGCTGATTTCTTGAGTGGTAAGCACTTAATTTCAGTTTAGGGGCTATAATTTTGGGTGAAAAGTGTGCTATTTTGGATGGGTTTTGAGAATTGATGGTTATCATTGATGAATAATTGTAGGATTTGGAGTGAAATCGTTGTGTGGTCGATCAATTCTTCTATCAGATGAGTGAAACTAATCCAATTTATTGTTTGAAACTTGGAAAAAATGCAAAACAAGGGCTATTTTTGAAACTGCCCAGTGCCGCACGGCCGTGTGTCAGGCCGTGTGCACCACATGATCGTGTGCTAGGCCATGTGGAGCACACAATCGTGTGAAATCTTACAGCCCGTGTGGCTTGGCCATGTGGAGCACATGGTCGTGTGAAACTTTGTAGACTGTATGGGTAGGCCGTGTGGACCACACGGGCTAGGTTTTTAGGCTGTATGAACCATTTTGGAAATTTTTTGGGCTTGATTAGAGGCTATTTGATGGACTCAAAATTTGGGTCTATAGGCGTCTATGAGACCGAGAAAGCGTAAGTTTTAACATGTAACAATATATGAATAAGCTTAGCAGGTATTTAAGTAAGATATGCTAGAATTAAATCATATGCTATGTTATGGCCTATATGAAACTATGTGTGTATACATGCCACATGATATGTGATATAAATATGTATGATATATGATTATGATATGCATGTGTTTTGGGGGTGGGTTATGATATGACAAAGGAAGTGTTATACGATAGTTCTACTGCAAATATGATGGCTAGACCACAAATTTCTGTTTGCCAGCTCAGCTGCATATATATGAGTGGCACACCACCACATATTAGTGTGATTGGTTGCATAGACTCTTGTAGTCTTATACGGTGTGACTGGCTGGTCGAAGATGGTATGTAACGGATGAGGGTAGGAAATGATTTGATTTGATATGATATGATATGATATGTTATGATTTGATATGACATGATATGTCATGATATGATAAGATATGATCTGTATGAAATCTGATATGATTTGAAATATTAAGAGATATGCTATGAGACATTCCGTTACTTTTGTATGTTTGTACTGAGATTACAGGTTTAAACACACACTGGGCTTAAAGCTCATGCCTTTTTTTGTTTCATTTCAAGTGATTCTCAAACTTAGGATTGGACGACGACTCTAGAGCTCAGATTTCATAATTTTGGTTTAAGTATTGTGGACCTTCTTTTTGTTTAGTATGGACATTTTCAGACGTTTCGTTTGGGTCTTATAGACTTACGAACATTATAAATTATGTTTAGATTGTTAGGATCATTTTGATTGTAACACCCCCACCCGTATTCAACGCCGGAATAAGGTTACGGAGTATTATCAGACTTCTAACACATATAACCGTATTTTTCTCATACATTCGATCAATTCATATAATCATCATTCCATCTCAATCAATATGTCCCTTATAATAGTCTACAAGGCCTTAAACATGCTTTAGGAGCGGTTCGGGACTAAACCGATAATTTATAAAACTTTCATGAAACTTTGAAAGATTTCTCAAAACAGGGGACACACGCCCGTGTGGCCAGGCCGTGTGTCTCACACGGCCACTAGACACGCCCATGTCACCGGCCGTGTGAAAATAGGGGGTACATACTGACTTGGGTCACACGGCCAACCACACGCCCATGTGTCCAGCCCGTGTTCCCTTCGAAGTGGCCTCACACGCCCGTGTGTCAGGCTGTGTGCTAGGCTGTGCCAATCCTTTAGGGTATACTGACTTATGCAACACGGCCAAGTCAAACGCCCGTGTGCTAGGCCGTATGCCAATTAGGGGGTATACTGACTTGTACTACACGGCCAGTCACATGCCCGTGTGTGAAACTGTGTGGAGCATACTGACTTCATTTTCATATCAACATTAGGGGGCACATGGCTATGTAACATGACCGTGTGCCGCACACGGTCGAGACACACGCTCGTGTCTCTGCCCGTGTGGACAAAAAGAGGCTATTTGCAAAGCCATTTTGCCACCCTATCTATACATGCATACACAAGCATAAATTACAACATTTTATAACCCAATAGGTAACCAATCCACAAAATTTCATACACATTTTATACCAATTTGACATAGTATCAAATACCTAATTAATATCATGCATTTTCCATTTATATGCCTAATACATATCAAGACAACATTTGCATATTTCCATTCCATCTACTACTTGCCAAAACATACCATATTTGAACACTTATACACAACCAAGACATTACGCCAAGTTAAGCCAAATCACATGGCTTTAACTTACACCACAACATGTACCAAAATCACTATCTCAAGTAATCATAACTATCATCTTTATAACTAGCGTATACATGCCATATTTACATATAACCATGAGTTCAAAAGTACCAAACAACAACTGGATAGTGTGATGCGTAACTCAGACTTTATCCAGATCGAGCGAGCTATCGAACCTCTATAAAACACGAAAAAAGAAACAGAGTAAGCTTTAAAGCTTAGTAAGCCCGTATAATTCAAAATTTAACTTACCATTTATACACAATCAAACAATTAAACAAAGTATATCAATTTCACTTACCAAATGCCTATACACAAGCATTCATCAACAAGTTAGTCACATAAGTACATGTAATTATCCATTATTTCAATTTAATACCCAATACATTATATCTTATCAAATTCATATATCATATACATCATTTGTAACATTTTACTCTCAATCATATAAACAGTAAATCATTCGATAACAGTAACTCATCCGTATAAACAGTAATTCATCCATATAACAGTAATTCATCCGTATAACACATAGCTTATTCACATAATCAATAACAAAATTTATGCCTGTTGAACCTATTAGAATTTCAAGGATGCTTGGATGATATACGTAGCATATAAATCAGTAATTCGTCAATTCATTATCATTTTCGCTCTTTCGAGCTATGATCAGTAAGCTCCTCCTGAGTTGATGGACAGTAAGCTCTATTAAGCTGAAATAGTAAACTCTGACGAGCTGAGAACAGTAAGCTCTTACGAGCTGAGAACAGTAAGCTCTTACGAGATGATACATTGGTAAGCTCATACGAGCTGTGGTGAGTCCGCAACACATGCAGGATCTCAACCTAAACAATAACCCTAATGACATATCACTCTTATCCTACGAATTCTGACAGTTTAAACGGGGCTTGGTAACCATTAGACTTTATCAATAAGGCATTCTTATTTCAAGTAGATCAATTAATCAATTACATACATCTATTTCAAATAATTACAAGTATTTAAAAGTTTGATTCTAATTATACGAACTTACCTCGAGTTGTTCGGATAGAAATATCGGCTAATCATCAACCTTTCCTTTTTCCTGATCTAATCCCAATCTTGACTTATCTTGATCTATATATTATTAAAATTAGATTATTTAATAAATCATTTATTCAATTTAGTCCAAAACACACATTAGGGCTATTTTACACATTTGCCCTAAATTTTTGCATTTTTACAATTTAGTCCTTAACACATAAAATTGAAAATTCATGCAATTTAGTACAAACCCATGCTTAGCCGAATTTAAAAATATTACTAGTAGCCAATATTTTCAATTTATTCACACTTTTACCCACATAATTTTACATTTTCACAAATAAATCCCATTTTGACATTTTTGTCAAAAATCACTTTACAAAACTAGTAAATCTATCAATAAACCCTCATAATCTATCAAATTCATCAAATTACTCAAGCATTCAACAATGACAACATAATAAATCTTTAACAATTTCGAAATCTAAGGTACGGGCTAGCTAAAATACGAAGCAACGATCTCAAAAACATAGAAATCACTAAAAATGGAACAAAAATCATACCTAACTGAGCTTATAAATCAATTACCGAATGAAACCTAATTCTTTGGCTTTCTTCTTGCAAAATTTAGCTAAAAGAGAGAAAGGTGGACACAAAATTCATTTTGTTTTCATAGGTTAACCAAATTACTAAATTACCCTTTAAAAATATTAAAAATTACACCAATTGCCATGCTATCATCACCCACTAACCCATAAACGGCCTATTTACCACTTAAGGACCTTTAATATAATGTTCTATAGCTATTTGACACTTTTAGCTAATAGAACACAAGGTTTACGCTTTACACAATTTAGTCCTTTTTCACGAATTAACCATTCAAACAGTAAAATTTCTTTACGAAACTTTCAAACAATAATTCTATCATGCTGTAAAATTTAATAAAATAATAAAATGAATATTTTGACTTTGAATTTGTGGTTCTGAAACCATTGTTCCGATTTGACCAAAAACGGGCTGTTACAACTCTCCCCCCTTAAAGATTTTCGTCCTCGAAAATCTTACCGGTGAATAGGTTAGGGAACTGTTTTCTCATAGCTTCCTTGGGTTCCCACGTAGCTTCCTCAATCCCGTTTTTTATGCCAAATAACTTTTACTAGGGTTATACATTTATTTCTCAATTCTTTGATTTCACGAGCTAAATCTTGATCGGTTCTTCACTATACGTCAAATCAGTCTATATCTCAACATCTACCGGACAAGTCACATGTGACGGATCGGATCTGTATCAGCACAGCATAGAAACATGAAAGACATTATGAATCTTTTCAAGTTCTAATGGTAAAGCTAGTTGAAATGCTACAGGCCCTATTCTTTCGACAATTTCATACGGTTCAATAAATCGCGGACTTAGCTTTCCTTTACAGCCAAATTGAAGAACCTTTTTCCAAGGTGACACCTTTAGAAACACTCGGTCCCTGACTTGAAACTCGATTTCTTTACGTTTCAAATTCGCGTATGATTTTTGTCGATCTAAAGCTGTTTTTAAACTATTGGGAATCGTTTTCACTTTTTATTCAGTTTCTCTAATCAATTCAACCCCGTGAATCTTTTTCTCACTCAGTCCAGTCTAGTATAGCAGAGTTCGACATTTGCAACTGTATAAAGCTTCGTACAGTGCCATCTTTATACTCGTCTAAAAACTGTTGTTATACACGTACTCAATCAACGGTAAGTATTTTTCCCAACTGCCCTCAAACTCTAAAATACAACATCTCAACATGTCTTCGAGAATCTAAATAACTCTCTCAGTCTGACCGTCAGTCTGAGGATGAAAAGTTGTACTGAAATTCAACTCCGTACCCAAAGTTTCTTGTAGTTTCTTCCAGAATCGCGTAAATCTCGGATCTCTATCAGAAATAATAGATAGTGGCACCCCGTGCAATCGAGCAATCTCAGAAATATACAATTCAGCTAGTCTATCAAGTGAGAAATCTGTACATACCGGTTTGAAATGAGTAGATTTCGTTAGTCAATCAATGATAACCCAGATAGCATCTTTCTTTTTCAGAGTTAGGGGAAATCCCGACACAAAATCCATTGTAACTTTATCCCATTTCCATTAGGAAATCATCACAGGCTGCAGTAAACCCGATGGTACTTGATGTTCAACTTTGACTTGTTGACAAATCAAACATTTAGAAACAAACTCTGAGATAGCTCGTTTCATGCCTTGCCACCAATAAAACTGTTTCAAATCGTTTTACATTTTGGTACTCCCCGGATGAACAGATAAACAGCTATTGTGTGCTTCGTGCAAAATCTTCTGAATGAGTTCTGAATTTCTCGGTATGCAAATTCTATTTCGGAACCTTAAACAATCATTGGCTCCAATCTAAAACTCTGAATTAAAGATAGTCTCACATTGAATTCGTTTAATTTGCAATTCACGCTCATCTTTTTGAGCTTCACAAATTTGTTGAAGAAATATCGGTTTCGCTTTTAATTTAGCTGAAATAGACCCATCATCACAAATCATCAACTGGGTATTCATTGCTCATAATACAAATAAAGATTTTTGGCTCAGGGCATCAGCAACAACATTAGCTTTTCCCGGGTGATAATCAATCACAAATTCATAATCTTCTAATAACTCGAGCCATCTTCGTTGTCGTAGATTCAAATCTTTCTGTGACATCAGATATTTTAAGCTTTTGTGATCTGTATAAATTTGGCATTTTTCACCATATAAATAGTGTCGCCAAATTTTCAATAGGAACACAATTGCAGCCAACTCTAAGTCATACGTCGAATAGTTCTTTTCATGCGTTTTCAGTTGTCGAGAAGCATAAGCTATAGCTTTTCCTTCTTGCATTAAAACACATCCTAGACCGTTTAATGACGCGTCACTATAAATCACACTCTTTCCCCGATTCAGGTTAAACCAGAACTGGTGCTTCAATTAACAGTACTTTCAACTGTTCGAAACTCTACTGACATTTTTCTGACCATTCAAATTTCACATCTTTTTGAAGCAGTCAAGTCATCGGTGTCGCAATCATCGAAAATCTTTTCACGAATTTTCAATAATAGCTCGCTAATCCCAGAAAACTACGGACTTTAGACATATTTCACGGAGGTTTTCAATCAACAATAGCAGAAATCTTACTCGAGTCAACTCTAATACCTTCAGCTGAAACAATATGCCCTAGAAATCCAACCTCTCAAAGCCAAAACTCACATTTGCTAAACTTTGCAAATAATTGCTTATCGCTTAGAGTTTGTGACACAATTCTCAAGTGCTCGGTATGTTCAGATTTGTTTCGCGAATAGATCAGAATGTCATCAATGAATACAACAATAAATTTGTCTAAATACAGTCTGAATATCCAGTTCATCAAGTCCATAAACACTGAAGGAGCATTAGTTAATCCAAAAGGCATAACCAGGAATTCATAATGTCCGTACCTCGTTCTAAACACGGTTTTCGGCACATCTGACTCTTTAACTCGCAGCTAATAATAACCCGATCTCAAATCAATCTTTGAAAATGTTGTAGCCCCTTTCAACTGATCAAATAAATCATCAATCCGTGGTAGAGGGTATTTGTTCTTTATGGACACTTTACTCAGTTGTCTGTAATCAATACACATTCTCATCATGCCGTCTTTCTCCTTTACGAACAATACTGGTGCACCCCAGGGTGAATAACTCGGTCGTGCAAAACCTCTGTCTGTCAATTCTTGCAACTGAGCTTTCAACTCTTTTAATTTTGTTGGAGCCATTTTGTACAGAGCTATCGATATCGATGTTGTTCCCGGTACTAGTTCAATACAAAATTCAACCTCTCTGATCGGTGACAAACCTGGTAATTCTTCTGGAAATACATCCGAAAACTCACAAACAACAAGTACAGATTCAATCTTTGGTTTAGACACCTTTGTATCCTGTAACACCCCTAACCAGTATCCATCGTCAGAGTAGGGTTACGAGGTATTACCAATCAATACTCGTCATTTAACATACGTAATTCATATATTTAAGCATTCATACTTGAATACCATTCAACACAATCACATTGTCCGTTATAAGAGCCTATGAGGCCTTAAACATGCTTTAAAAGTGGTTCTGTAACACCTCTAACCCGTAACCATCGCCGATCTAGGGTTAAGAAGCATTACCGGACATAACGGAACTTTTACGATCATTTCTCAAACATAAATACATCATCATCATATAATAACAAATCAAATACTTAGAGTCCCTTTAATAGGTCTACGAGACCTTAATCATGCATTAGGAAGGGGTCGGGACTAATGTAACAGTCTGGTTTATACTCTAGTCGGAACAGTGGTTTCAAGACCATAAATCTGAGTCTGAATAATATTTAAATATTATTTTCTGTGCCATTGATGAGTGTTTAAGCATGTGTTAAATTTTCGTAAGTTAATTTGTTCGTTTGTGTGTTTAATTTGACAAAAGGATTGAATTGCATCAAATGTGAAGTTGCTTGATATTTGTTAAAGTACCAATGTGTTGTGGCTTTGTAAAGGTGAAGGCCTTATATGGCAATTAATCCATTATTTAGATAGTGGATGGACAAAAGACAAATGTGTCCTTAATGAATATTTCTTTTATATGTTTATAAAGGTTAATTTGGTAAATGAATTGTTAGCATATTATTAATAAAACAAAAAGATGAAGTGTTCATCTTTTTCTTCTCTCCATTTGACCGAAACAAGCAAGGAAAGAAAAGAAAACTTAAGTTAGGTTATTTGGCCATCCTTTTGCATGATTAAGGTATGTTTTTGCTTTGGATTTTTATGATTTTTATGTTTTGAGATGGTTGCTTAGTCTACTATCAAACCCATGTCTCAATTTTGTGTATTGATAACGTTTGTGAGATATGCCATTGATGATATGTTGAGCTTTGTGATGAGTTTAGTTGTTAAATGAAGGATTTGAGCTAGATGAACATACCTTGTTCTTGAATTTTTGATAAATTTAGCTAATTAGGGCTAAATTGAGAAAATAGTAACTTGAGGGACTAAATTGCAAATTTGATGGAAAATATGGGCTTGTATGAGGTGTATGAACATTCAGCTAAACATGGTTAAAAGATGATTTTGTGGATTTGATGTTTTGAGAAAAAATGGACTGAATTGATAAATTGTGCAAATATGGGGGTTAAATTTCAAATAGCCCTAAATGTGTGTCCTTGGATTGAATTGAATGCGTTAGTGAATAAAAAGGGTTAATTCTAAATATGTATAGATCAAGAATCGGGGAAATCAGACTTAGATCACGGGAAAGCGAAAGTAACCGAGTAGCCATTTCCGTTTCAGTAAATCGAATCCGAGGTAAGTCATATTGCAAATAAGTGTAATTGTATTGAATTGAGCATATTAATATGACTATCGATGATAGTGAATGCTTATGAGATGCTATGTACATAAATTCTGAGACAAGGTCGAAATAGTGGAAAGTCCAAGAAGTCTCGTACGAACCTAGGAATATATATAGGATTAGCTATGTCATGACATAGGTATCTGTTCTGTTTTATCATGTAATACCACGTCTGGGACGTTGGCGTTGATTTGAGATTTTGTGTAAGACCACATCTGGGACGTTGGCATCGATATGAGCTTTATGTGTAAGACCATGTCTGGGACATTGGCATCATATTGATTCGTGTAAGACCTTGTTTGGGACAGTGGCATCGTTATCCGAGTACACGTAAGACCTTGTCTGGGACATTGGCATTGTACGATTATTCTGAGCCTTCTGAGTATCCTATTAGATTCCTATCGGTTCAATGGGCAAAATCCGAGCTATGATCAATTACGTGAATGTATATTCGTTTCAGGTACGTTTGGCATGCACACTAAATGTGTATAAAAGGTTAGACTTATGTGATTTTAATTTGAAAAAATGTATGATTGAATATGAGAATGTGACTGAGATGCAAGAATGGTTATGAAAGAGTTATGCATATATATATATATATATAATTCTTGAATTGATGAATATGGCAAATATGACCAAGAATATGGACTAAAGCATATACGTGAGAAATTTTCTATGAACATGAGTTGTATCAATGTTTCTACATGCTTATATGCTTTACATGTTAAGTTTATTTGTATTATGACTTACTAAGCTTTTGGAAAGCTTAGTCTGTGTGTGTGTGTTTTATCTGTTTGATAGGTCGTCAAAGCTACTGAAGGCTCGGGACCGTTGAGGATCGTCATCACACTAATCAACTTGTTTTGGTACATTTTGGAAATGTATATAGCTAGATATGGCATGTATAGGCTAGATATTTGAATATGAATATGAAGTGAACTTAGCCATGTGATTTGGCTAGATATGAGTTAAGAATAAGCTTAAATGAATGTGATATATGATGCATATTTTGGTATGGTTGAAGCACATGAAATGGTTAAGTTTTGTGTAAGAATGGATGAATAATGCTTGTGTTTTTATAAGTTTCAGTATTGTGGATTTGTTATGAATGAGATTGGATTTGAATGTATTGATTGAATGGTTAATTTGGTATGTTCTTGGTTGCCAATTATGCATTAGATGTCTTGGTAAATTGGTTGTAAGTTTGACCCTTGTTGGGTGGCATTTTGGTCTTGTAAATGACCTATAATGTCACATGGTTGTGGCACACGGGCGTGCCTAGTGACCGTGGGGCTAAGTCAGTAGCTAGTTAAGAGTACACGGTCTTGGCACACGGATGTGCCTGGTAACCGTGTGATTTTTGACAGTATCGACCACGGCCAGAGCACACGGACGTGCTTGGTGGCCGTGGAGCCAAGTCAGAATCGACCACGGCCAGAGTAGACGGGCATGCTTGGTGGCCGTGGAGTAAAGTCAGTTTCGACCACGGGGTAGACACACGGGGGTGTCAAGTAGCCGTGGGAGGCACACTGCCTGCCTACACGGACGTGTAACTCCTGAATCTTTGAAAAGTTTTAAATTTCTGAGAATTTCTGTATGTGTTCCGGTTAAGTCCCGACCCTATTTCTGAGCATGCTTAAGGTCTCGTTAACCGTAATAAGGGACATTATGTTTGTAATTGATGTGATACTTGATGAACTTCTGTAAATGTTTTTGATCTATCCGGTAACATCTTTAACCCTAATCTGGTGACGGATACGGGTTAGGGGTGTTACAACTAAACTGAGCTCACACAAATTTTTTTTGAAAACTCAACATTTTTCAAAGTTACAGAGGTCACACGCTCGTGTGACCAAGCCGTGTGCCTCACACGGCATCAGACACACCCATGTGTCAAAGCAGTGGCAAAACAGGGCATACATACTGACTTGTCCACACAGCTAAAGACACGCCCGTGTGCTTGACCTGTGGGCAACACTGACTTAATTCACATGGCATGTCACACACCCGTGTGTCTGGCCCGTGTAAGAGTCTGACTTGTTTCGAATTATAAAATTAAGAGACACGATCGAGACACACGCCCGTGTGCTCAACCATGTGGGCAAATATAGGCCATTTGCAAGGCCAAATTGCCACCCAAATTTTGGGTCACTCCTACAAGCATCAAGCCATACCAAATTCATATCTCAAATGCATCCAAAACATACATTTTAACCATCATTCCCATCAACCAATTCAAGCATGAAATATACCACTTACATATCTCCAAAAACATACCAAAATGATCATTCACACAACATCACATATTCACCTTATAACTATCATTTTCACATATCCAAAACGCATACAAAATTCATTTAACTATCAAGCCATATCACATGGCAAGAACTATACATCTCAAAACATTCCATAATCACTATCCTACACATGCCATATACCAAATATACAACTTCCAAAAGTACCAAAATAGATGGCCGATAGTGTGATTGAGTTGCTGAAGATTCCCGGATACGAGCTAGCTTTAATGACACTGTAAAACAGAGAAAGACTTCACACAGTAAGCTTTAAAGCTTAGTAAGTTCGTAATATAACACATTTAACTCGACAATTCAAATTCAATACGCATTATTAACTATCACATGGTGTAATTCACAATAATACACAATCTCATCCATAGTCAATACTCATATAATCATCCATTTATTCCACAACCAATATCATCAACCACATAGGTTCCGTACATACCTGTACCATCACTTAATTAACGATCACTTCCACTACTCAATGCTCAATACCACAATTCATTCGATCTTCTTTAACCATTTGATTTACTCGCACACTTAGTGCCAATTACTTAGCCGAAGCTTTAATATCATTGCACACTTAGTGCCTTTACATTAACCAAATTTGACTTGGTATCGCACACACAGTGCCAATCAATATAGTCGATGTTTTCTTTATTTCACACACATAGTGCCGTTAACCACTGTATCGATCCTATTTACGCACACTTAGTGCTATATCTCTTCAAAATCACATTTCACATTTACTAACTCAACAACCAAATTATCATTCATTACATAACTTGTCAGCATAGTATAAACAATTCGTATTATACACGAACTTACCTCGAGTGTAGAAATAACGAAACAAGTTGATCAATTGAGCACTTTGTCTTTGCCTCGATCTCGATCCGAATCTCTCTTTTCTTGATCTATATAATATTAAACTCAACTCATTCAATCACATTTTCATCCAAAACAATCCACAACAGATAATTAAAATATTTTACAAGTAGCCCTCACATTTGCACATTTTGACATTTTAGTCCCTATTTTATAAAATCACAAAATACACACAATTTCATCATATACATCCGTAGCCAAAATTTCCCCTAGCTCATATAAGCCCACATATTTCATTTATTTCACATTTTAGTCCTTCAATTTCTCATTTTCATAATTTAGCCCATTTTTGACATTTTTGTCAAAAATCACTTTACAAAACATTAAAATCTATCAACAAGTATTCATTATTCATCATCAACTATCACAAAGATCAAACATTCATCAATGGAATCTTACAAAATCACCAAAAAATTCAAAAATTAGGGCATGGGCTAGCTAGAACACTAAGCAACGATCACAAAAATATAGAACTCACTAAAAATCGAGCTCAAAACATACCTTGAGCTATACGCTATCCGAATATACCAAAGCTTCAAAACCCTTATTCTTTCTTATATTTTCAGCAAAACAAGGATGATAATGGCCTATTTTCTTATTTGTTTTATTTTAATACATATTATGTAACAGCCCGGTTTTGGGGCTAGTCGGAACAGTGATCTCGGGACCACTAATCCGAGGTTGAGGAAAAATTATTTTAGTATTATTTCATGTATTATGGTATTAATATATGGCTATATGGGAATTTTGGTGCTTTAATTTTAGCAATAGCATGCTTAATTATGAAGAAAGACTAAATCGCATAAAGTGTGAAAGTTCTAATTTCAAGCTAGAGGTGTTTAATTGTTAAAGGATGTTAAATTAGGGGTTTTTAAAGTGAAATTAGGCCATTAAATGTGTGTTGGCCGGCCATACAAGCTAGGGGGACAAGTGCATTAAATGTTGGTCAAATTTGATGGAGATTAGGTGATAAAAAAATGACTAAAATAAGACAAAAAGATGAGATATCATCTTTTACTATTCATGCATCTTCTCTACCGAAATTTGAAGAGAGAATAGGGGCTTTTGAAGTTAAAAATTTCAGCTACATTTCATCCTTGCTAGTAAGTCAATTTGATGGTTATTTTTGATAATTTTTGTACTTTAAGAGTCCCCAAAGCTTAAGCTAGCTATTGAGGGGACTAATTTGTGATATGGTTGAAAGTCTAAGGACTTACCATGAGAGAAATTATGTTGATAGCTGAGTTTTTATGGAAGAAAATGAATGTTAGGAAGGTGAGAAACAACTTTTGTGAAAGGTGTTAACATGAAAACATCTAAATAGGACTTGAATGCATAGATTTAATTTGTGTCATAAATGCATGAAATAGTTGGAATGGTGAATAAGAGAAATAAATGTTCATCTATGCTTGTTTATCGAGAAAATATGTTGAAAAATAAATTACGAGCCTAAGGACAAAATCGTAATTTTTCTAATGTACAAGGGCAAAATGGTAATTTTTGCCCGAGAATAGAATTTGATGTATGATGATCATAGAATGATCTAAACAAATGAATTTTATTATCACAGATCAAGAAGAGCGAGGAATCAACCTTGACCGTGGGAAAGGCAAGGTGACCGAGTAAATTGTTAGCTAATACGTTTTGCACCGAGGTAAGTTTATGTGTAAACAATGCATATTTAGTGAACAGTATGTTGTTAATTAGTGTATGGCATGATGGAGATCATATGTAATTCGAATGGATTGAATGTGATAGACCATGAATGGTTATTGCATGAATGATAGAATAATCACATAAATGTGAATGAAGACTGATGGTGGGCTAAGTGCGATACCACCTTATTGCTTAATTGCGACGGGCCATGTGCGATACCATCGATTATTAATCCTTTGGTGGGCTATGTGCGATACCACCATAATTAATCTTTTGGTGGGCTATGTGCGATACCACCCTAATGAAGTCTGATGGTGGGCTAAGTGCGAAACCACTGAGTAATTTGACTTGAGTGATGGAATTAGATATAATGATGTATTGTATTATGTGACCGTGTGATGCTAATTGCTGGGAAACTTTTTAATGAATGTATGCATTCTGCTTGTGATATGGTTGGAATGTGGGAATGGAGGAAATGAGTAAGCATGTTCATGAATGTGGACTGTTTCTTGCTTAGCATATAAATCCATGAAATTGTTGAATACATATTAAAAATGTTATATTGTTTACATGTAAACTTACTAAGCTTAAAGCTTATTCCCTCTTCTCTTTTCCCCTTATTTTATAGAGTTAAGAGCCAAGCCGAGATTCGAAGATATTCAGAAGATCACCCATACTATCAGCTCACCTCGGTATACCTAGACTCAATGTTTTGTATATGGCATGTATAGGGACTAGGCAAGTTAGTGAATTTTGTTGTAAATAGTTAAGATGTGTTGGTCTTTGGATGGATGAGACATTTTATAAAATGCCATAGTTATTGGCTTTTCTTAAATATGAAAAGATGAAATTATCTATGTGAGATGTATTTTTAATTGGATGGTTTAAGGATGTGTTGAATGAATATATGTTATGTGTACTATAGGGGTGAGAAGAACTTAGTATATAGCTTTGTTCTTGTCCATATGGAAAGACACACGGGCGTGTGCCTAGGCCATGTGTGACACGTCAGCCCACGGGTGTGTGCTTTGGCCGTGCGTCCCCCGCATGTTGATCCTTTAAGTTAGAATTGGCCATGAGCTATGCACACAGGCGTGGGTCTAGACTCTAGGCCGTGTGGGTAAAGTCAATGTTCACCACGGTTGGTGAGCACGGGCGTGTGCCCTAATCGTGGGGCATTGGCAGAATGCTTGGGTACTTAGACACGGTTTAAGGGTACAGGCGTGTTGAGGTCGTGTGACCCAAGTCAGTATCGTCCACGGGTGTCGAACACGGGCATGTGACTAGGCTTAGAGACCGTGTGAGGGTAGCCAGAATTCACCACAGGTGCGAAGCATGGGTGGGTGTGTATCTACAAATAGGCGTGTCAAATTTTACACGGGCGAGTGATCCCTGTATAAAAGAGAATATTTTTGGTAGGATTCAAAAAAGTTTCGATACAGTCTCGAGTATTCTCGTGTGTATGAGTGAGGCCTCGTAAGTTGATAATGATGTTGTTAAGGTGACAATAGGGAGTAGTCGCTGTGGGCCTAAGTGGAGGTCATGAGAATTTTAATATAGTAACTCCTTGAGCCCGGTTCTGGCGTAGAACACGGGTAAGGGTTGTTACATTTAGTGGTATCAGAGCTATAGTTTAGTCAGTTCAAGGACTACCGTAGCTTGTGTAGGAGTCTAGCTATACATGCCATAAGCGTATAGTGATAGTGTGGTGGCTTCTGATGATCTTAAATTTGGTTTATGTAGTATATGGATCCCGGTCAATCGCTGCTGATGACGTAGCTAGTAATGCGTCGGCTCCTGCGCAAGGGACCGCGCCTGTTCAGAGTGAACCCGAGACTAGGGGTCAAGGAGATGAGGCTCGGGAAGCCTTTCTCCAAATGATGAGTAACTGGTACACTGAGTATGTACGAGCAAACCCCAATGCCCAACCTCCTCCACCTCCTCCTATACCTCAACCATTTCCTCCCCAAGGTATTGAAATGGTAAGGACTACTAAGCCCCCGATAGACAAAATACGTAAGCAAGGGGCTGAGGATTTCCGAGCTAAAATAGATGATGACCCTGAGCGAGCGGAGTTTTGGCTAGAGAACTCAATGAGGGTTTTTGATGAACTCTCCTGTACACCTGAGGAGAGCTTAAAATGTGTTGTGTCTTTGCTAAGGGACTCGGCATACCATTGATGGAAAACGTTGATCGCAGTGGTTCCTAAGGAGAGGGTAAAGTGGGACTTCTTTTTGGAAGAGTTCCGAAAGAAGTATATAAGTCAAAGGTTTGTAGACCAAAAACGAAAAGAATTCCTTGAGTTGAAACAAGGAAAAATGACTGTAGCGGAATATGAGCACGAATTTGTTAGGTTCAGCAAGTATGCGCAAGAATATGTATCCACGGAAGCCACCTTATGCAAGAGATTTGAAGATGGGTTGAATGAGGACGTCAGACTTTTAGTTGGGATTTTAGAGCTAAAAGAATTTGTGGTATTGGTGGATAGGGCTAGTAAGGACGAAGGATTGAGAAAGGAAAAGAGGAAAGCCCTGAGTGAGGCTCGGGATGTGAGAAAGAGGTCGATGAGCAAATCATACCAAGCTCAATCAAAGAGATCCAGGGAAGTGAGCCTTCGGATGACTACATCAGTCGGGTATTTGCAAAGAGAGCGAGGCAACACGTATTCGGGTTCGGGAGTTCAGGCCACCTCAATGGCAAGTGTGGGCAACCCAAAATCCAAACCAGAGTGCCCAAGTTGTGGTAGACAACACACTAGAGAGTGTTGGGGAAATAATCAAAATTGCTATAAGTGTGGATCCCCCGACCATTTCATCCGAAACTGCCCTGAAAGAGATGAGACCAAGCAATGTATCCTCTAGAGGTAAGTTACAAAAGAACCCGGGAGGTGGGACTAGTGGTAGGGGTGCATCGCGGGACACTACTGTGAGGTCAGAGGGTCAGGCGCCAGCAAGGACCTATACTATTCGTGCTCGAGAAGAGGCATCATCGCCAGATGTAATAACGGGTACTTTTTCTCTTCATGACATCTTTATTATTGCTTTGATTGACCCGGGGTTGACCCATTCATATATTTGTATAAGATTGGCATCTAGTCTGAATATGACTATTGAGTCTACTAAATTTGTGATAAAAGTGTCAAATCCACTAGGTAAATAGGTGTTAGTTGACAAGGTGTGTAGGAACTGTCCCTTGACAATTAGGGGTCATTATTTTCCGGCAAACCTTATGTTGTTGCCATTTGATGAGTTTGATTTTATTCTTGGTATGGATTGGTTGACTGCCCATAGTGTTCTAGTGAATTGTGGTTGTAAATTTATTGAGTTGAATTGTGAAAATGGAGATGTTATTCGGGTTGAATCAGGTGAGTCAGATAGTTTACCGGTGATGATTTCTTCCATGATGGCTGAGAAATATCTGAGAAAAGGGTACGAATCTTATCTCGCTTTTGTTCAAGAGTCTAAAGTAAAGATTGAAACAGTACCGGTTGTATGTGAGTATCCGGATGTATTTCCGGAAGAGTTGCCTGGATTACCCCCAGTTAGGGAGGTCGAGTTTGGAATTGAGTTAATTTTGGGAACAGCACCCATTTCGGTCACTCCGTATAGGATGGCCCCGCTAGAGTTGAAAGAACTGAAAGTTTAGTCGCAAGAGTTGACGGATAAGGGCTTTGCAAGACCGAGCTATTCATCGTAGGGTGGCCCAGTGCTCTTTGTGCATAGACTACAGACAACTCAACAAAGTAACTGTGAAGAACAAGTATCCATTACTGAGGATAGATGACCTATTCGATCAACTGAAGGGAGCTACGGTGTTCTCCAAGATAGACCTGAGGTCCGGTTATTACCAGTTGAGGGTTAAGGAACAAGATGTGTCAAAAACAGCCTTCAGGATGAGGTATGGCTATTATGAGTTTCTGGTCATGCTGTTCGATTTAACGAATGCTCCTGCTGTTTTTATGGACTTAATGAACCGTGTCTTCCGACCGTATTTGGACAAGTTTGTGGTTGTCTTTATTGATGACATATTGGTTTACTCTCGAGAGGAGAGTGAACATGCGGAGCATTTGAGGATTGTCTTACAGATTTTGAGAGACAAACAGTTATATGCTAAATTCAGCAAGAGTGAGTTTTAGCTCTGAGAGGTCGGATTTCTAGGACACATTGTGTCAGGTAAGTGTATTAAAGTTGATCCGGGAAAGATCTCGGCTATTGTGGAGTGGAAACCGCAGAGGAACGTGTCAGAAGTCAGAAGCTTTTTGGGTTTAGTAGGGTATTATAGGCGGTTTGTGAAGGGATTCTCTATGATTGCTACTCCAATGATGAAACTATTGCACAAGGATGTTAAGTTTGAATGGACTGAAAAATGCCAACAGAGTTTTGAGAGATTGAAAATGTTGTTAACAGAGGCACCGGTTTTGGTACAACCTGAGTTGGGAAAAGAGTTTGTAGTCTACAGTGATGCGTTGTTAAATGGTCTCGGTTGTGTGTTGATGCAAGAGGGTAAGGTAGTCGCTTAAGCCTCGAGACAGCTAAAACCACATGAGAAGAATTATCTGACTCATGATTTCGAGTTGGCTGCGATTGTTTTTGTGTTGAAGATTTGGTGACATTACTTATATGGTGAGAAATGTCGAATTTTCACGAATCATAAGAGTTTGAAGTATTTGATGGTTCAAAAAGAATTAAATTTACGGCAACGGCGGTGGCTTGAAGTATTGAAGGACTATGAATTAGTGATCGATTACCATCAGGGGAAAGCGAATGTAGTTGCGTATGCTTTAAGTAGAAAATCCTTGTATGCTTTGAGAGCTATGAGCACGAGATTGTCATTGTCTGATGATGGTGCTATACTGGCCGAGTTGAGAGTTAGACTACTATTTGTTCAATGAATATGTGAGGCTCAAAGGAATGATAGTGAAATACTAGCTAAAAGAGCTAAGTGTGAATCAAAAACTAATTCTGAATTCCGGGTGAGTTTGGATGGTTGCTTGATGTTCCACGATAGAATTTGTGTACCTAGAGATGACGAGTTGATCCGAGAAAATTTACAAGAAGCACATAGTAGTTATTTGTTAGTACACCCGGGCAGTACGAAAATGTACAATGACTTGAAGAAATTCTATTGGTGGCCGGGAATGAAAAGAGACATCTTGGAGTATGTAACAAGATGTCTGATTTGTCAACAAGTGAAAGCGGAGCATCAAGTGCCTTCGGGATTACTTCAGCCAATGATGGTTCCCGAGTGGAAGTGGGATCGAATTACCATGGATTTTGTTACGGGCTTGCCTTCGACTCCGAAAAAGAAAGATGCTGTGTGGGTTGTTGTAGATAGGTTAACGAAGTCGGCTCACTTTATACCTGTGCGTGTTGATTATTCGCTGGATAAGCTAGCCGAATTGTATATTACAGAAGTGGTAAGATTGCATGGAGTGCCTATATCCATTATCTCGGATAGGGACCCGAGATTTACTTCGAGGTTTTGGAAGAAGTTACAAGAGGCCTTAGGTACAAGGTTGAATCTTAGTACTGCATTCCATCCTCAAACTGACGGACAGCTTGAGAGGGTGATCCAAGTTCTTGAGGATATGCTCCGATGCTGCGTATTAGAGTTTGAAGGTAGTTGGGAGAGATACCTACCCTTGGTCGAATTCGTTACAACAATAGTTATCAGTCGAGCATACGGATGGCACCGTATGAAGCCTTATATGGTCGTAAGTGTCGGACTCCCTTGTATTGGACCGAGCTGAGTGAGAAGCAAATTCAGGGGGTTGATCTAGTTAAAGAGACTGAGGAGAAAGTGAAAGTGATCCGGGATAGTCTAAAGGCTGCTTCGGACCGACAAAAGTCATACGCGGATTTGAACAGAAAAGAAATTGAGTTTCAAGTGGGCGACAAAGTATTTTTGAAAGTGTCCCCGTGGAAGAAAATATTGAGATTTGGTCGAAAGGGCAAATTGAGTCCGAGATTCATAGGGCCGTATGAGATTACTAAAAGAATTGGGCCAGTGGCATATCGGTTGGCTTTACCGATAGAGTTAGAGAAAATCCACAACATGTTCCATGTATCAATGTTAAGGCGTTATCGCTCTGATCCTTTGCACGTGATTCCTCCAACTGAGATTGAGATACGACCAGATATGACATATGAGGAAGAGCCGATTAAAATCTTGGCTCGGGAAGTGAAACAGTTGAGAAATAAGGACATAGCCTTACTAAAAGTGTTGTGGCAGAAACACGGTGTTGAAGAGGCTACATGGGAACCGGAGGAAGCCATGAGAGAGCAATATCCAAACCTCTTTACTGGTAAGATTTTCGAGGGCGAAAATCCCTAAAGGGGGGAGAGTTGTAACAGCCCAGTTTTGGGGCTAGTCGGAACAGTGATCTTGTGACCACTAATCCAAGGTTGAGGAAAAAATATTTTAGTATTATTTTATGTATTATGGTATTAATATATGGCTATATGGGAATTTTGGTGCTTTAATTTTAGCAATAGCATGCTTAATTATGAAGAAGGACTAAATCGCATAAAGTGTGAAAGTTCTAATTTCAAGCTAGAGGTGTTTAATTGTTAAAGGATGTTAAATTAGGGGTTTTTAAAGTGAAATTAGGCCATTAAATGTGTGTTGTCCGGCCATACAAGCTAGGGAGACAAGTGCATTAAATGTTGGTCAAATTTGACGGAGATTAGGTGATAAAAAAATGAATAAAGTAAGACTAAAAGATGAGATATCATCTTTTACTATTCATGCATCTGCTCCACCGAAATTTGAAGAGAGAATAGGGGCTTTTGAAGTTCAAAATTTTAGCTACATTTCATCCTTGCTAGTAAGTCAATTTGATGGTTATTTATGATAATTTTTGTACTTTAGGAGTCCCCAAAGCTTAAGCTAGCTATTGAGGGGACTAATTTGTGATATGGTTGAAAGTCTAAGGACTTACCATAAGAGAAATTATGTTGATAGCTGAGTTTTTATGGAAGAAAATGAATGTTAGGAAGGTGAGAAACAACTTTTGTGAAAGGTGTTAACATGAAAACACCTAAATAGGACTTGAATGCATAGATTTAATTTGTGTCATAAATGCATGAAATAGTTGGAATGGTGAGTAGTTGTAAGAGAAATAAATGTTCATCTATGCTTGTTTATCAAGAAAATGTGTTGAAAAATAAATTACGAGCCTAGGGGCAAAATTGTAATTTTGCCAATGTATAAGGGCAAAATGGTCATTTTTGCCCAAGAGTAGAATTTGATGTATTATGATCATAGAATGATCTAAACGAATGAATTTTATTGTCATAGATCAAGAAGAGCGGGGAATCAACCTTGACTGTGGGAAAGGCAAGGTGACCGAGTAAATTGCTAGCTAATATGTTTTGCATCGAGGTAAGGTTATGTGTAAACAATGTATATTTTGTGAACATTATGTTGTTAATTAATGTATGGCATGATGGAGATCATATGTAATTCCAATGGATTGAATGTGATAGACCATGAATGATTATTGCATGAATGATAGAATAATCACATAAATGTGAATGAAGACTGATGGTGGGCTAAGTGCGATACCACCTTATTGCTTAATTACGATGGGCTATGTGCGATGCCATCGATTATTAATCCTTTGGTGGGCTATGTGCGATACCACCGTTGTAACATCCTGGAAAGGGCCTACGCATTTTCAGTCTAACTGTACGAAATGACAAGTCTTAAGCACTATGAATAAATTTTTGATATTTTTGGAAACTCAGAAATGTATGAAAATGAATTGGAAATGAACATTTTTGGAAACCTGGAAATGCATGGACATGAACATTTTTGGAAACCAAGAAATGCATAGACATGAACATTTTTGGAAACTAGGAAATGTAAGGAAATGATTCAAAAATGGAAAGTGAACATTTCTGGAAACTTGGAAATGTAAGAAAATGGCAAGTTTACAGAGCCGATCGAAAATTTTAGGAAACTTGGAAATGACCTAGAAATGTCAAATTTTAAAGTTTAAAATAGGAAATTAGGGCAAGGAGGCCTTAAAAGAAAAAGTTGGAGAAATTTGACATACAAACAGGCTTGGAAAAGTGACCTGAAGATGTCACTTAGGGCCTCTAGAAATGGCGCCACATGCAAGGGTGTTGGGCCTGAGTTCGAGTCACATGGGAAGCAAATAAAAGAAGTTTTATTTTTGCTTCCAGAAGCAGAGAGGTGGACGGCATTAAGGCTCTTAAAAGAGGAGTTTTATTCTCTTTAAATTTCGGCTAAATAGGGGATAAATAAGGGATTTATTTATCATTATTTTCAAGAGTTAATAGTTGGATTAAATTCTTTTTATAAAGTGATAATTCAAGGGATAAAGCTATCAAAATAGAAGAGTGGTTGCCAAGTAAGGGACTCTAGCCTATTAATTTCGACTATAAAAGGGAGAGTAAGGCTATTCTTCATTCATACTTTTCTCTTCAAGAAAACCTCTGCCGAAATTCTCTAAAGTTTCTCCTCTCCTCTCTGCCGAATTCTCTCTGCCATTATTCTCTTTTTTCTCTTTTCTTTCTAATCCCTCCAAAAGCCGAAAGCTTGCTAAGATCAAGGCCATAGCCGAATAGTTTGAGACTTCAAGTAAAGGAACTGTCGATATCTAAAGTAAGGGTAAGATCTCATTCGGTTTCATCCTTTTTCTTTTAAGATTTGCCGAAATCTAGGACTAACCCCATTAATATCTTGTTGCCGAAACCTTGAAGAGATCTTTCAGGATTTACTAAGTGTCGGCTACAAGGAAGGAGAAGTTCTTTTCCCGAAGGTACACCATAAGCCGCGTGTTTCCTAGTTATTCGGTGAGTTTCGGGATTTAAAATCCACAAGGTAGGTGTCTATAACATTCGGGCAAGGCCTATTTTGGATATCTAGATCTATTTCTTACTTTGTTTAAAAGCCGAAACTAACCTATGATGTGACTTAATGTTTGGCCGAATGCAAGAAGGTGTACAACAAAGTTTTCGGGATTTGACTATAGTCAATTCGACAACAAGGTAGGTTTTAAGAATACAAATCCTACTAGGATTTGGTTTTATAGGCTTTATGCTAACATACTAAGGTTACCAAATGTAGGAATTGAGATCCAAAGTAATAGATCGGTTTTTTCGGGATTTCAAGGAATTCGTTAAGCAAATCAGGTGTGTACCCCACACTACTTTATAATATGTATTATGGCTATGTTTATTAAAACATGTGTTAATAAGAATATGAAAGTGGCTAAGGTACCATGTTATGGTACTAAGTACTCAGGTATGTTTCCTACTCCTACTAAGATTATGAAATATGTTAATTATAACATGAGAATAAGAATAAGAATGTGAACTCTGGCATATCCATGCATATTGTTATTATATGGGGCATATGGGTTTGTTTGAAAGGGGAAGTGAATGTGGTGACCTAAGACCACGAACACGGTGACCTAAGACCGTGATATCTGAAAAGTGGTGACCTAAGACCACAGTAATCTGAAAGTGGTGACCTAAGACCACAGTATGCGGTGACCTAAGACCGCAAATTTGGAGTGTAGCGGAAGGAGGGTCGACTTAGTAGTCCCCACGGTGTGACTGGCAGGTACGGGGGTGTGTAGCGGATGGACAAATAGGTTTGGGTTGGGAATGCATCATTAAATGTATTCTATGATTTGAATGTGTATCATATGTATGCCTGATTCTATTATGACTTAGTGTTGTGTACACATTGAGTCTGTTGACTCACCCCGTTGTGGGACCATGTTTCAGGTGATGAACAGTGATGGACCGGGACGGCAGTACTTGTGGTGGCCATGCTCAACATGAAGTTTATATTTTTATGGACTCTTGAATTTATTTTAGTACTTTGAAATATTTTGGAAACTATTTGATGTAATAAGGCCATAAGGCCATGATGAACGATTTTTATTTCTACTTGTTGTTTTATTGTGTTACAAATTTTGATTAGGTTAAAGACTAAGTATTTTATTTTAAAATATACTCGATATGTTTATTACTTAAAATTAAAAAAAAAGTTTTCTAATATAAAAATCCAGTTTGTTTTCAACACAAGCCCAACCCAAACAATATTTTTTTTTTAAAATCACACAAGTTTTTCTCTAAGTAACAAAAGAATTTGAAAACCGGTTTACTTGAGGAACATACCAAATCTGGTCAAAGCTCGTGGGCCAGGTTTGGGGTGTTTCAGTTTGGTATCAGAGCCCAGTTTCAAACCCTCGGCCTGTGGTTTAAGGCTCAAAACGTTTTCAAATCGAGCCCAAATGAGTTTTTATGAAAATATTTTTGGAAATAAGCAGGTTTTTCTGGCATGGCACCTAAGTCTCCGACCCGAAGTCCACCAGGTAAGTACCTCTAACCTTTGTGTGAATTATAGTATGAATTGTAGAAGGGTAGAACTGGCATGGCACGTAGAGTAGTATGATAAGTATTTGGAACCCTAGGACTAGTGTACCCTAACAAGTTACATAAAACTTTAATTTCTAATTAAACAACCCTGTGGTTAAGTCGCCGAGTTAGGGTGTGGCAACCATTGTGCGCATGTCTAGGAATGGATTCGGAAGAGCCTAGTATTTAAGCAGTCCTAGTGACTCACCTCCTCTTCGCAGGAATCCTACCTGGTGCGTAGCTTCGGTTCACCCTAACCAAGAGGACTTATTCATGGGCTAAACCTTTAACTAAAACCCGAAAGGGACCAGCCGCATTTTTTTTATGGAAACCCTAGTTTTCAAACTTTTAAAAAAATTACCCTTTTGAATTGCAAACACGATTTTATAAAATTCTCTCAAATATTCTTGATTTGTGAAAATTACTAAAATACCCCTAGTTGTAAAATTACAAAACTGCCCTTGGGATTTGAAAATTACCATATTACCCCGATTTCAATAAAACTCTCTTATTTTGTAAAAGTATCCCAAACCTCTATTTTGCAAAAGTCCAAAATGCTCCTATTTGGAAAAAAAATTATGAAATTGCCCCTAAGTTACAAAATTACCAAAATGACCCTGAATTCCAAAATTTTTGCAACCTCACCGTTTTGGAAAATAAAATTCTCAAAAAGAACCCTCAAGTTTTGCAAATGTTGAAATACCCTTGATTTAGTAAGATTTACAAATTTACCCTGGTTTATTACCAAAATACCCTTGAGCTCCAAAATTACCGAAATACCCCCAGATTTCAAAACTTTCCAAAGTGCCCTGGGAATTTAAAAATTCCAAAATACTTTTTGACAAAATCACCAAGAAACTTTTTCTTTTGAAAAATTACGAAAATACCCCTGTAGGACAAAATTACGGAAATACCCCTAGGTAGTGGAAACACAATAACGATGAAAATTACAACGTTTCTCTGAATGAACAAAAGTTCATGCTTGTTTGATGGATGAATGAATGAATGGAAAGACTGTATGCTTGTGTGAATACGAAAGAACCACTCCTAAAACTCTTGTCATAAAACTTCTTCGCGAGTAAATAAGTGGAACAATGACTAATTCATAAAACTTCTTAATCAGATCTCGACGTTAGAAAATGAGCTCTAGAGGACGTGGTCGTCGTGGAAGAGGTAGAGGAAGAATGACTAGGTCGGAACCCGTTAGATCGGGTCAAGGATCAGATAATGAAGTACCACCGCCACCACCACCACCCCCCCCAACTGTTAATGTTGAGCAGCAGGCTCAGACGGGGGAAGATGCTGTGTCGCAGGCTATGCTGCGAGTTTTGGAATTGGTGGCTGGTGCGGGTGGAAATTCGGGAACACGTAAGTCTGTGCCTGAACGGCTCCGAGCTAATGGAGCCGAGGTGTTTCGTGGAGTGTCTGGAGTAGCACCCAGTACAGTTGAGTACTGGTTGGAAGCAACGGAGCGCATCATGGATGAGCTTGATCTGACCCCTGAGGAAAATTTAAAGGGAATGGTGGCATTGTTACGTGATGAAGAGTATCAATGGTGGTTAACTGTGCGGGATGGTGCCACGACTGAGGATCTGACCTGGGAGTACGTTAAGGAAGCGTACCAAAAGAAGTATGTGGGAACCAGGTACACCGATGAGCAACGGTAAGCTTTTCTGGGGCTGGTCCAAGGAAACAAGTCTGTTGCAGAATATGAAGCGGAATTCCTGAGGTTGAGCCGGTACGCTCGAGGTGTCGTGGCGACTGAGCATGAGCGCTGTGTCCGTTTTGAGGACGGGCTAAGGGATGATCTGAGACTGTTGATAGCACCGCATCAAGAGCGGGAATTTTCTGCGTTAGTGGAAAAGGCTAAAGTGGCTGAAGGAATTAAGGATTCTGCAAGGTAGAACACTGATCGGAATAGGCCAGAAAGAGGTTTTGGATCGTCTGGCTCATCTGGGAATAAGAGGCCTAGAGTTGATGGGCCGCGAGGTCAGCAAGTTGGTTCAGAAGGGCGGTATCGACCTTGTGATGTGTGTGGAAAGACGCATTTGGGAGAGTGTTGGAGGAAAACAGGAGGATGTTTTAAGTGTGGGTCCAAGAACCATGTGGTCAAGGAATGTCCTAAGAACTTAGATGAAAGCCAACCGGCAACTCAGAATGTTAGTCAGACGGGTAGAGGAGGATAGCAGCCTCAGCAAGGTCGTGGACCGAACCATGGAGGAAATGGTTCGGGCCGTAGACGTGAAGCCCCAAGAAGAGGTGCTGAAGGTGCAGACGCTAGGCAACCAAGGTTGGTTTATGCAGTTGGCCGTCGCGAGGAGGAAGATGTGCCAGATGTGACAACGGGTACGTTCCTCATTTCTGGAATACCCTTAATTGCTTTGCTTGTTATAGGGTTAGCTTATTCTTGTATTGCTGGTGAAGTGACTGAAACTTTGGATGTGAACCTAGAGAATGTGCCTAGAAAGTATGATAGTTCTTTAGGATCAGAGTGCGCAGCAATAGCGTAGTGGGGTGAGTTAGACCGTACGATTATTCGTTAGTAAGTAATTTCGAGGACGAAATTATTTTAAAGGGGGTAGAACTGTAACATCTTGGAAAGGGCCTATGCATTTTCAGTCTAATTGTACGAAATGACAAGTCTTAAGCACTATGAATAAATTTTTGATATTTTTGGAAACTCAGAAATGTATGAAAATGAATTGGAAATGAACATTTTTGGAAACCTGGAAATGCATGGACATGAACATTTTTGGAAACCTAGAAATGCATAGACATGAACATTTTAGGAAACTAGGAAATGTAAGGAAATGATTCAAAAATGGAAAGTGAACATTTCTGGAAACTTGGAAATGTAAGAAAATGGCAAGTTTACAAAGCCGATCGAAAATTTTAGGAAACTTGGAAATGACCTAGAAATGTCAAATTTTAAAGTTTAAAATAGGAAATTAGGGCAAGGAGGCCTTAAAAGAAAAAGTTGGAGAAATTTGACACACAAACAGGCTTGGAAAAGTGGCCTGAAGATGTCACTTAGGGCCTCTAGAAATGGCGCCACATGCAAGGGTGTTGGGCCTGAGTTCGAGTCACATGGGAAGCAAATAAAAGAAGTTTTATTTTTGCTTCCAGAAGCAGAGAGGTGGACGGCATTAAGCCTCTTAAAAGAGGAGTTTTATTCTCTTTAAATTTCGGCTAAATAGGGGATAAATAAGGGATTTATTTATCATTATTTTCAAGAGTTAATAGTTGGATTAAATTCTTTTTATAAAGTGATAATTCAAGGGATAAAGCTATCAAAATAGAAGAGTGGTGGCCAGGTAAGGGACTCTAGCCTATTAATTTCGACTATAAAAGGGAGAGTAAGGCTATTCTTCATTCATACTTTTCTCTTCAAGAAAACCTCTGCCGAAATTCTCTAAAGTTTCTCCTCTTCTCTCTGCCGAATTCTCTCTGCCATTATTCTCTTTTTTCTCTTTTCTTTCTAATCCCTCCAAAAGCCGAAAGCTTGCTAAGATCAAGGCCATAGCCGAATAGTTTGAGACTTCAAGCAAAGGAACTATCGATATCTAAAGTAAGGGTAAGATCTCATTCAGTTTCATCCTTTTTCTTTTAAGATTTGTCAAAATCTAGGACTAACCCCATAAGCCGCGTGTTTCCTAGTTATTCAGTGAGTTTCGGGATTTAAAATCCACAAGGTAGGTGTCTATAACATTCGGGCAAGGCCTATTTTGGATATCTAGATCTATTTCTTACTTTGTTTAAAAGCCGAAACTAACCTATGATGTGACTTAATGTTTGGCCGAATGCAAGAAGGTGTACAACAAAGTTTTCGGGATTTGACTATAGTCAATTCGACAACAAGGTAGGTTTTAAGAATACAAATCCTACTAGGATTTGGTTTTATAGGCTTTATGCTAACATACTAAGGTTACCAAATGTAGGAATTGAGATCTAAAGCAATAGATCGGTTTTTTCGGGATTTCAAGGAATTCGTTAAGCAAATCAGGTGTGTACCCCACACTACTTTATAATATGTATTATGGCTATGTTTATTAAAACATGTGTTAATAAGAATATGAAAGTGGCTAAGGTACCATGTTATGGTACTAAGTACTCAGGTACGTTTCCTACTCCTACTAGGATTATGAAATATGTTAATTATAACATGAGAATAAGAATAAGAATGTGAACTCTGGCATATCCATGCATATTGTTATTATATGGGGCATATGGGTTTGTTTGAAAGGGGAAGTGAATGTGGTGACCTAAGACCACGAACACGGTGACCTAAGACCGTGATATCTGAAAAGTGGTGACCTAAGACCACAGTAATCTGAAAGTGGTGACCTAAGACCACAGTATGCGGTGACCTAAGACCGCAAATTTGGAGTGTAGCGGAAGGAGGGTCGACTTAGTAGTCCCCACGGTGTGACTGGCAGGTACGGGGGTGTGTAGCGGATGGACAAATAGGTTTGGGTTTGGGAATGCATCATTAAATGTATTCTATGATTTGAATGTGTATCATATGTATGCCTGATTCTATTATGACTTAGTGTTGTGTACACATTGAGTCTGTTGACTCACCCCGTTGTGGGACCATGTTTCAGGTGATGAACAGTGATGGACCTGGACGGCAGTACTTGTGGTGGCCATGCTCAACATGAAGTTTATATTTTTATGGACTCTTGAATTTATTTTAGTACTTTGAAATATTTTGGAAACTATTTGATGTAATAAGGCCATAAGGCCATGATGAACGATTTTTATTTCTACTTGTTGTTTTATTGTGTTACAAATTTTGATTAGGTTAAAGACTAAGTATTTTATTTTAAAATATACTCGATATGTTTATTACTTAAAATTAAAAAAAGGTTTTCTAATATAAAATCCAGTTTGTTTTCAACACAGGCCCAACCCAAACAATATTTCTTTTAAAATCACACAAGTTTTTCTCTAAGTAACAAAAGAATTTGAAAACCGGTTTACTTGAGGAACATACCAAATCTGGTCAAAGCTCGTGGGCCGGGTTTGGGGTGTTTCAACCGTAATTAATCTTTTGGTGGGCTATGTGCGATACCACCCTAATGAAGTCTGATGGTGGGCTAAGTGCGAAACCACTAAGTAATTTGACTTGAGTGATGGAATTAGATATAATGATGTATTGTGTTATGTGACCGTGTGATGCTAAGTGCAGGGAAACTTGTTAATGAATGTATGCATTCTGCTTGTGATATTGTTGGAATGTGGGAATGGAGGAAATGAGTAAGCATGTTCATGAATGTGGACTGTTTCTTGCTTAGCATATAAATCCATGAAATTGTTGAATACATATTAAAAACGTTATATTGTTTACATGTAAACTTACTAAGCTTAAAGCTTATTCCCCCTTCTCTTTTTCCCTTGTTTTATAGAGTTAAGAGCCAAGCCGAGATTCGAAGATATTCAGAAGATCGCCCACACTATCAGCTCACCTCGGTATACCTAGACTCAATTTTTTGTATATGGCTTGTATAGGGACAAGGCAAGTTAGTGAATTTTGTTGTAAATGGTTAAGATGTGTTGGTTTTTGGATGGATGGTACATTTTGTAAAATGCCATAGTTATTGGCTTTTCTTAAATATGAAAAGATGAAATTATCTATGTGAAATGTATTTTTAATTGGATGGTTTAAGGATGTGTTGAATGAATATATGTTGTGTGTACTATAGGGGTGAGAAGAACTTAGTATATAGCTTTGTTCTTGTCCATATGGAAAGACACACGAGTGTGTGCCTAGGCCATGTGTGACACGGTCAGCCCACGGGTGTGTGCTTTGGCCATGCGTCCCCTGCATGTTGATCCTTTAAGTTAGAATGGGCCACGAGCTATGCACACAGGCGTGGGTCTAGACTCTAGGTCGTGTGGGTAAAGTCAGTGTTCACCATGGTTGGTGAGCACGGGAGTGTGCCCTAACCGTGGGGCATTGGGAGAATGCTTGGGTACTTAGACACGGTTTAAGGTACGGGCATGTTGAGGTCGTGTGACCCAAGTCAGTATCGTCCACGGGTGTCGAACACGGGCGTGTGACTAGGCTTAGAGACCGTGTGAGGGTAGGCAGGATTCACCATGAGTGCGAAGCATGGGTGTGTGTGTATCTACACACGGGCGTGTCAAACTTTACACGGGCATGTGGTCCCTGTATAAAAGAGAAATTTTTTGGTAGGATTCGAAAAAGTTCCGGTACAGTCTCGAGTTTCTCGTGTGTATGAGTGAGGCCTCGTAAGTTGATAATGATGTTGTTAAGGTGACAATAGGGAGTAGTCGCTATGGGCCTAAGTGGCGGTCATGAGAATTTTAATATAGTAACTCCTTGAGCCCGGTTCCGGCGTAGAACACGGGTAAGGGGTGTTACATATTATTTATGTTTTACCATTTTACCCTTGGCCATTTCATTTAAATTTCCATCAACTTAAACCTATTTTTGTCAATCCATTAAGCATGTGGTATATTAACAACATAAGGACTCACATTTAATAATCCATGCCAGTTAAGCACTTTAACAATTAGCACACAACTTTTACATTTTATGCGATTAAGTCCTTTTTCATAAATCGACACACAAATGATAAAATTTTCACACATGCTTAATCTCATACTGTAAACACTAAAAATAATATTTACATATTTTTTCGACCTCGGATTTGTGGTCCCGAAACCACTGTTTCAACTAGGGTCTAAACGGAGCTATTACAACTTCCCCCCTTAGGGATTTTCGTCCCCGAAAATCTTACCAGTGAATAGATTCGAATAGTGCTCTCTCATAACATCTTCAGGTTCCCACGTGTGCCATAACACTTTCACTAAAGAAATTTTCTTATTTCTCAATTCTTTGATCTCACGTGCCAAAATTCGAATCGGTTATTCGTTATACGATAAATCTGACTAAAACTCAACCTTAGTAGGGGCAATCACATGCGATAGGTCAAAACTATATCATCTAAGCATCGATACGTGAAACACATTATCAATATTCTCTAACTCAAGTGGCAACATCAATCTATATGCAACTGGCCCGATACGTTCAATGATCTCATATGGCCTGATGGACCTCGGACTCAATTTGCCTTTTCTGCCAAATCGAAGTATTTTCTTCCACGGAAACACTTTCAAAAATACTTTATTACCTATCTGAAATTCAATATCTTTTCGTTTTAAATCTGCGTAAGACTTTTGACGATCTGACGCTGGTTTCAAACTATTACGGATCACTTTCACTTTCTGCTCAGTTTCTTTAATTAAATCAACCCCATGAATCTTATTCTCACTAAGCTCAGTCCAATATAATGGAGTTATGCATTTAGGACCGTAAGGAGCCTCATATGGTGCCATTTTAATGCTTGATTGAAAACTATTATTATACGTGAATTCAATCAATGGTGGATTCTTTTCCCATGTACTTTCAAACTCAAGAATACAACATCTCAACATATCCTCAAGAATCTGAATGATCCGCTCGGATTGACCATCCGTTTGCGGATGGAATGCAGTACTGAAATGCAATTTCGTACCTAAAGCCTCTTGTAGTTTCTTCCAAAACCGTGAAGTAAACCTTGGATCTCTATCAGACACAATAGATAATGATAGACCGTGCAATCTTACAATCTCAGAAATATACAGTTCAGCTAACTTATCAAGCGAATAATCTGTTCTTACCAGAATAAAATGAGCTGATTTCGTTAATCTATCAACTATCACCTAGATTGCATCTTTCATTCTCGGAGATAGGGGCAATCTCGACACAAAGTCCATTGTAATTCTCTCCCATTTTCACTCAGGAATCATGATCGGTTGTAATAAACTGGATCGCACTTGATGTTCAGCTTTAACTTGCTGACAAACTAAACTTCTCGAAACAAATTCTGAGATATCCCGTTTCATACCATGCCACCAATAAAACTGTTTTAGATCATTATACATTTTAGTAGTTCCCGGATGAACAGACAAACGACTATTATGAGCCTCGTTCATAATCAATTGAATCAACTCTAAATTTCTTGGAATACAAATTCGATCTCAGAATCTCAAACAACCTTCATCATCAACTCAGCATCACTTTGCTCGGAATCGGAATTCAATCCACACTGAGCTCGTTTTGCCATCATCTCAGCATCACTTTTCTGGGCATCACAAATCTAATGTATAAACATTGGCCTCATTTTCAACTCAGCCAAAACCGAACCATCATCACACAAATCTATCTGAGTACTCATTGCTCGTAAAGAAAATAAAGACTTTCAGCGCAAGGCGTTAGCAACAACATTAGCTTTGCCTGGATGATAATCAATCATAGTCTTATAGCAATTCTAACCATCTCCACTGTCACAAATTCAATTCTTTCTGAGTATCTGATATTTCAAACTCTTATGATCAGTATAAACGTGACATTTCTCAGCAAATAGATAGTGACACCAAATCTTCAATGCAAATACAATAGCTGCTAATTCAAGATCGTGAATCGGATAGTTCTTTTCATGTGGTTTTAATTGTCTCGAAGCATAGGCTATAACTTTGCCTTCTTGCATCAACACACAATCTAAACCATTCAACGATGCATCACTGTGAACTATGAATTCTTTACCTGATTCAGGTTGAACTAACACTGGTGCCTCTGTCAACAATACTTTCAACTGTTAAAAACTCTGCTGACACTTTTCTGACCACTCAAATTTAACATCTTTCTGTAGCAATTTTTTCAATCGAGTTGCAAACATCGAGAAGCCTTTCACAAACCGTCTATAATATCCCACTACTCCCAGAAAACTACGGACTTCAGACACATTTCTCGGAGATTTCTAATCTAGAATTGCTGAAATCGTTCTCGGATCAACTCGTATCCCCGCAGCTGACACTATATGTCGCAGAAAACCAACTTCACGCAACCGTAACTTTCATTTACTAAACTTTGCATACAATTGCTTCTCACGCAGAGTCTGTAACATGATTCTCAAATGCTCGGCATGTTGCGTCTCATCACAAGAATAAAACAAAATATCGTCAATAATCACAACGACAAATCGATCCAAATACGATTTGAATATTTGATTCATCAAATCCATAAATACTACAGGAGCATTCATTAGTCCGAAAGGCATAACTAAAAATTCATAATGTCCATACCTCATTCTGAAAGCAGTTTTCGGCACATCTGATTCTTTGATTCTCAACTGATAATATCCCGATCTCAAATCTATTTTTGAAAACACTGTAGCCCCTTTTAACTGATCAAACAAATCATCAATTCGCGGTAAAGGATATTTATTCTTTATCTTCTTCTTATTCAACTATCGGTAGTCGATACACATCCTCATAGTACCATCTTTCTTTTTCACAAACAACACAGGAGCACCCTAGGGTGAGAAACTTGGTTGAGCAAACCCTTTATCTGTCAACTCTTGCAATTGAGACTTCAATTCTTTCAATTCTGTCGATGCCATTCTATACGGAGCTATTGAGATAAGAGTCGTTCCCGGCACTAATTCAATACCAAACCCAACTTCTCGTATTGGAGCTAATCTCGGTAGTTCTTCAAGAAACACATCAGAGAATTCACAAACCACAGGCACAGATTCAACTTTCTTTTCTATCACTTTTTTATCTATCACATATGGAAGATAAGCTTCACATCCCTTTTTCACATAATTCAAAGCTTTCACTGCAAATATTACAGCCGGTAGCCCATTCAAATCACTGGATTCAATTCAAACTATCTCACCATTTTGACTTCTCAAATCAATACTCTTCCGTTTGCAATTCACAATAGCATTATGCAAAGTTAGCCAATCCATACCCATAATTATATCAAATTCATCAAAGGGTAGCAACATCAAAATACCCGGAAAATAATTATCTTGAAACATCAACAGACAATTCTTGCACACTTTATCAACCGAAACACACTTGCCCTAGGGGTTTGATACTCTAATTACAAACTCAGTAGACTCAACAGATAGAGTCTTACTAGATACTAAGTTCACACACACATATGAATGACTAGATCCTAAATCTATCAATGCAATCACATCAGTATCGAAAAGAGTAAAAGTACCAGTAATGACATCTGAAGATGACGCTTCTTCTTGAGCGCAAATTGCGTAAGCTCAGGTAGGTGCTCTTGCGCCAGATCTCACAGCTGTATCCAGTGTTCCTCTCTGAATACCACTCACATTTCCTGTGTTTCTGGTGGTCTACCCCTAGCTGTCGTGTTACTAAGCCTCGCACTCTAAACATTATCTTTTTCAGCCAACTCCGGGCAATCCCAAATGAAGTGATATCGTGATCCACATTTATAGAAAACTCTATTATTATACTTGCCCTAACATTAACTAATATGACATCTTCCACATTGTCTACATTCAGGGTTATTACTTCTGACACTAGCAACACTCGATTCAATTGAAGTTTGAGTTTTAGGACCAGTATTCTGTTTCACACGATCTTTACTCGAATGTCCAAACGAAACATTTGAGTGGTTATTTGCATCCCTGGATTTTTTTGACGAATAATGATACGACTTACTCATCGACCTTTTTCTTTCGTCTCTAGCTTCTGAATCTGCTTTCTTCTTTTCTTTACTAAGCTCCTCGGCTTTACAGGCTCTTTCAACCAATACCACAAATTCATTCAAATCAAGAATTCTGACAAGAAGTTTAATTTCTTCATTCAAGCCTTCAATGAATCGTTTACACACAATAGTTTCTGTTGAAGCACATTCTCACGCATACTGGCTCAATCTCACAAATTTTCGCTCGTATTCCGTAACAGACATACAGCCCTATTTCAACTTAAGGAACTCTTTACGTTTCTGATCTATAAACCGTTGACTGATATATTTCTTCCAGAATTCAGCTTGGAAGAAATCCCAGGTGATTCTTTCTCTTCGAACCACAGATATTTATGTTTTCCACCAATGATATGATGTATCTCTCAACAATGAAATAACACATTTTAAACATTCATCAAGAGTACATGATAATTCATCAAACACTCTAATGGTATTCTCAAGCCAAAATTCAGCTCGCTCGGCATCATCATCAATTGTGGCTCTGAACTCTTTGGCCCCGTACTTTCGAATTTTGTCTATAGGAGGTTTACTCAATCGGATCAGATCTGCAACTGATGGCACTATAGGAACTTGCGGGGGTAGAGGTTGTTGAGCAGCCAGATTCATTCGAACGAACTCCGTAAACCACTCACTCATCATTTGGAAGAAGGCTTGCTTTGCCTCTTCCTCGTGACTACTAGCTATCGGCCTAGATTCAGCCGGCGCTATCCTTTGAGCGGGAGCAGGCACATTACTTTCGACATCGTCAGCTATATAAAAACACATTTTTAACTGTCAGGAATCATCACACTATCACAGGTATATATATGGCATGTATATTTAGACTCTTACATGCTACGTTAGTTCTAGAATCGACTAAATCGTAGCTCTGATACTAATAAAATGTAACACCCCTAACCCGTAACCATTGCCGGTCTAGGGTTAAGAAGCATTACCGGACATAACAAAACTTTTATGATCATTTCTCAAATAAAATACATCATCATGTCATAACAAGTAAAATACTTAAAGTCCCATTAATAGGTCTACGAGACCTTAATCATGCGTTAGGAAGGGGTCGGGACTAAACCGAGCTCATACAAAATTTTTCTGAAAACTTAACATTTTTCAAAGTTACAGAGGTCACACGCCCGTGTGCCTCACACGACATCAGACACACCCATGTGTCAAAGCCGTGGCAAAATAGGGCATACATACTAACTTGTCCACACGGTCGAAGACACGCCCTTGTGCTTGACCCGTGGGCAACAATGACTTATTCACACAGCCTATCACACGCCCGTGTGTCTGGCCCGTGTGCGAGTCTGACTTGTTTCAAATTATAAACTTAAGAGACATGGCCGAGACACACGCCCATGTGCTCAACTGTGTGGGCAAATATAGGCCATTTGCAAGGCCAAATTGCCACCCAAATTTTGGGTCACTCCTACAAGCATCAAGCCATACCAAATTCATATCTCAAATGCATCCAAAACATACATTTTAACCATCATTCCCATCAACCAATTCAAGCATGAAACATACCACTTACATATCTCCAAAACATACCAAAATGATCATTCACACAACATCACATATTCACTTATAACTATCATTTTCACATATCCAAAACACATACAAAAGTTATTTACCTATCAAGCCATATCACATGGCAAGAACTATACATCTCAAAACATTCCATAATCACTAGCCTACACATGCCATATACCAAATATACAACTTCCAAAAGTACCAAAATAGATGGCCGATAGTGTGATTGAGTCGTTGACGATTCCCGGATACGAGCTAGCTTTAATGACACTGTAAAACAGAGAAAGACTTCACAGAGTAAGCTTTAAAGCTTAGTAAGTTCGTAACATAACACCTTTAACTCGACAATTCAAATTCAATATGCATTATTAACTATCACATGGTGTAATTCACAATAATACACAATCTCATCCATAGTCAATACTCATATAATCATCCATTTATTCCACAAAAAAATATCATCAACCATATAGGTTCCGTACATACCTGTACCATCACTTAATTAACGATCACTTTCGCTACTCAATGCTTAATACCACAATTTGTTCGATCTTCTTTAACCATTCGATTTACTCGCACAGTTAGTGCCAATTTCTTAACCGAAGCTTTAATATCATTGCACACTTAGTGCCTTTACATTAACCGAATTTCACTCGGTATCGCACACACAGTGCCAATCAATATCGTTGATGTTTTCATTATTTCGCACACATAGTGCTGTTCACCATGGTATTGATCCTATTTACGCACACTTAGTGCTACATCTCATCAAACTCACATTTCACATTTACTAACTCAACAACCAAATTATCACTCATTACATAACTTGTGAGCATAGTATAAACAATTCGTATTATACATGAACTTACCTCGAACGTAGAAATAACGAAACAAGTCGATCAATCGAGCACTTTGTCTTTGCCTCGATCTCGATTCGAATCTCTCTTTTATTGATCTATATAATATTAAACTCAACTCATTCAATCACATTTTCATCCAAAACAATCCACAACACATAATTAAAGCATTTTATAAAGTAGCCCTCACATTTGCACATTTTGACATTTTAGTCCCTATTTCATAAAATCACAAAATACACACAATTTAATCATATCCATGCTTAGCCGAATTTTCCCCTAGCTCGTATAAGCCCACATATTTCATTTACTTCACATTTTAGTTCTTCAATTTCTCATTTTCACAATTTAGCCCATTTTTGACATTTTTGTCAAAAATCACTTTACAAAACATTAAAATCTATCAACAATTATTCATTATTCATCATCAAATATCATAAAGCTCAAACATTCATCAATGGCATCTTACAAAATCATCAACAAATTCAAAAATTAGGGCATGAGCTAGTTAGAACACTAATCAACGATCATAAAAACATAAAAATCATTAAAAACCGAGCTCAAAACATACCTTGATTGAGCTATATGCTAGCTGAATATACCAAAGCTTCAAAACCCTTATTTTTCTTAAATTTTCGGCAAAACAAGGATGATAATGGCCTATTTTCTTATTTTTTTATTTTAATACATATTATTTATGTTTTACCATTTTACCCTTGGCCATTTCATTTAAATTTCCATTAACTTAAACATATTTTTGTCCATCCATTAAGCATGTGGTATATTAACAACATAAGGGACTCACATTTAATAAGCCATGCCAATTAATCACTTTAACAATTAGCACACAACTTTTAAATTTTATGCGATTAAGTCCTTTTTCATAAATCAACACACAAATGATAAAATTTTCACATAGAATTTTCACACATGCTTAATCACATATTGTAAACACTAAAAATAATATTTAAATATTTTTTTGACCTCAAATTTTTGCTCTCGAAGCCACTGTTTCGACTAGGGTCTAAACCGGGCTGTTACAGGTTTGGGACTAAACCGATAGCATGTAAAAAAATTTTAAAACTTAGATATTTTAATCCATACAGAGTTCACATGTAATATCCCGGTTTAGGGTCTAGTCGAAATAGTGGTGCGAGACCAAAAATTCGAGAGTTACAAATGATTTTTTGAGGTTTATGCTATGTATGCATGCTAGTGTGAAAGTTTCATGAAGCAATTTTGAGAAATTGTGGTTGAATTGTCCAAAAGGACTAAATTGCAAAAGTTGCAAAATGTGAGATTCTAGAAGCTATTTGTGTAAAATTACTTTAGAATACATATTAGAGGTCCTTAATGAACAAGTTTTCCAAATTTTTAGTTTTTGGACAAATTTGGGCATGGATGAGTTAAAATAGGAAGTTAATCAAAAAGGGCATTTTGGTCATTTGGTTATTAAATGATTAAAATAGGAGAAAAGATGAAAAAATTCACTCATCTTCTTCTCCAAGGCTGCCGAAAATTGGAAGAGCCATTGTTAGGGTTCTTCAAATTTTTCAAGCTTGCTAGTAAGTGCAATTAAGTCCCGTTTTTGATATTCTTCGTATTTTTGAAGTCCTAGTTGCATGAGAAAGCTATTTTAGCTATTTGATGAGCTAAAATGAATATTCAAAAATGTACCCATGTATGAAATTCATGTATTTTGATGTTTTATGGAAAAATATGAAAGCTTGATGTAGTAGAAACATCTTTTGCTAAGTGATTTTCCATGAAAATGCATGTAGGGACTAGTTTGTGAAAAACTTAAGTTTGGTCATACATGTGTGATTTAGTGAGAATTGATGAATGCTTTAGTTGAGTAAGTGGTTCGGTTTAGCATGAAAGGCTATAAAGTTGAATAAAAATCACTTTACAAGCCTTGGGGCTAAAGTGTAAATATGAGAAAGTTTAGGGGCAAAATAGTAATTTTGCTAAAGTATAAGATGTGGGTCAATTTAGTCAATGTGTGTATTGAATAAGCTGATTTATTCATTATAGATCAAGAAAGATAAAGCCCGGATCGAAACCGAGGCAAAAGTAAGGTGGTGGACTAAATTGCACGATTCTATACTTTTGAATATCGAGGTAAGTCTATGCATAAACAATGCATTTATACTTACCATTTGTAATGCTAGCTAGTGTGTAGCATGAATGAGAATGATGGAGAATGATTGAGAACCTATGTGGTTCAAGTAGAATGAATGTAATAGATATGTGAATGGATAAAAGATTGAGTAAGTAGACTTGTGCATGTGTGTTGTGATAATGCTAGATGGTGGGCTAAGTGCGATACCATTATAATGCATATTGACGATGAGCTGGCTATGTACGATGCTATCGTTTGGTATATTGTCTAGTGGGCTATGTGCAAAACCACTATGAATACCTTTGTGGTAAGCTAAGTGCGATACCCCTCATTAATTGATTGTGGTGTGCTAAGTGCGAAACCACCGAGATATCAGTTGTGTGGTTGTTAAATTAAGGTAGCTGTGTGGTTGTATTATTGAGAATAATGATGTGTTGTATATTGTATAAATGTGATGTTGAATGCAGGGGTGCATTTCAATAGTTATGAGTATGTGACTCATGTTGTGTTGGAAATGTGGTAAAGGATAGAAAGAGTAAGCATAGTTGTACATTATATGTTAGTATAATGCTAATAGTTGTTTAGCTTATACTATGATGCTTAATTGTTTATGTGTAAACTTACTAAGCTCAAAGCTTACTCCCTTTCTTTTCCTTTGTCTTATAGAGTAAAGGCGTTGAATTGAGATACAAGGATCATCAAAAGATAGCCCACATATCAGCACACTCTGGTACATGAAAAGCCCACATATCAGCACACTCTGGTACATGAAACTCAATGTTTTGTATATGGCATGTATAGGGGCTAGATAAGTTAGTGAATTTTGTTGTAAATGGCTAAGATGTGTTGGCCTTTAGATGGATAGTGTATTTTGTATAATGCCATAGTTGTTGGCTATTACATTATATGAAAAGATGTAGTTTTCTATGTGAGATTGCACTTCAATTTGAGTTGATTATGGATGTGTTGTATGAGTGCATGTTGTGAATGCTATAGGGGTGAGAAGAGGTTAGCAAATAGCTTTGTTCTTGTCCATGTGGATAGACACACGGGCGTGTGTCTAGACCATGTGTGACACACGGTCAGTCCACGGGTGTGTGTTTAGACCGTGCATCCCCTGCATGTTAACATTTTAAGTTAGAATTGGCCACGAGCTAGACACACGGGCGTGTGCCTAGAATCCAGGCCGTGTGAGGGAAGTCAGTGTTCACCACGGTTGGGAGGCACGGGTGTCGCTTAGCCATGGGGCATTTGGCAGAATGCTCAAGTTTTAAGCATTGTTTGGAAACATGGGCGTGTGTGACTTCACACGGGCGTATTGTAACTTGCACGGGCGTGTGAGCTCTGTTCAAAAGAGAAAAATTTTAAGATTTGAAAAAGTTCCGATAGGGTCTCGAGAGTCCTTGTGTGTATGCGTGAGGTCTCGTAAGTCGAGATTGAGGTTGATGAGGTGACTTAAGAGAGTAGTTAATACGAGCCTAAGTGGCGATCAACTGATTTTAGTATGGTAACGCCTCGGGCCCGGTTCTGGTGTAGAATCTAGGTAAGGGATGTTACATCACACGCTCGTGTGAACAGGCTGTGTGACTCACACGGCTCTAGACACACTCGTGTCTCAGGCCGTGTGGAAACAGGGCATACATACTGACTTGGGTCACACGGCCGACCACACGTCCGTGTGTCTAACCCGTGTGCCCTTCGAAATGGCCACACACGCCCGTGTGCTAGGCCGTGTACTAGGCCATGCCAAACCTGCAGGGTATACTGACTTATGCAACACGGCCAAGTCACACGCCCATGTGCCATTTAGGGGGTATACTGACTTGTACCACACGGCCAGTCACGCGCCCGTGTGTGAGACTGTGTGGAGCATACTGACTTCAATTTAATTCCAACACCAGGGACACACGGCCGTGTAACATGACCGTGTGGACAAAAATAGGCCATTTGCAAGTCCAATTTCCCACCCACCATGTACATACCTATCTAAGCTCAAATAGCACCATTTCATCACACAACTAAGCAACCAAAATCATCATCCAAATGCACAAATACTATATCCATTTCAACCAATTTCAATACTCAATTCAATGCCATTTACCTAAATATTATCATGCATTTTCCATTCATGTGATTAATACATATCAAGACATCATTTGCATAATTCCATTCCATATACTACTTGCCAAAACATACCACATTTGAATGCTTATACACAACCAAAATATTATACCAAGTTAAGCCAAATCACATGACTTTAACTCATACCTCAACATGTACAAAAATCAATATCTCAAGCAACCTTAACTATCATCCTTATAACTAGCCTATACATGCCATATTTATATACATCCATAAGTTCAAAGGTACCAATCGACAACTGGATAGTGTGATGCGTAACTCTGACTTTATCCGAATCGAGCGAGCTATCAAACCTCTATGATACACGGAAAAGAAATAGAGTAAGCTTTATAGCTTAGTAAGCCCGTATAATTCATAATTAAACTGACCAATTTTACATAATCAAGACAATAAATAAGGTAAACTCAATTCAATCTCCAAATGCCTAACACAAGCATTCATCAACAAGTTAGTCATATAAATACATGAAATCATCCATTCTCTCAATTCAATACTCAATACATTGTATCATACCAAATTCATATATCATGTACATCATATTCAATATTTCACTCTCAATCTTATAATCAATAATTCATTCAATAACAGTACTCATCTATATAAACAATATTTATTCCCGTTGAATCCATTAGAACTTCAAAGGATACTCGGGTGATATACATTAGTAATCCGTCAATTCATTATCATTTCCGCTCTTTCGAGCTATGATCAATAAGCTCCTCTTGAGTTGATGGACAGTAAGCTCTATTGAGCTAAAACGGTAAGCTCTGACGGGCTAAAAACAGTAAGCTCTAATGAGCTGATATATCGGTAAGCTCATACGAGCTGTGGTGAGTCTGCAACAAATGCAGGAGCTCAACCAAAATCTTACGAATTCATGCAGTTCAAATGGGGCTCGGTAACCATTAGTCTATATCAAATAGGCATTCGTATTCCAAGTATATCAATTACTCAATTATATACATACATTTCAAATAATTACAAGTATTTAAAAGTTCAATTCTAATTATACGAACTTACCTCGTATCGCTCGGATAGCAATATCGGCTATTCGTCAACTTTCCCTTTTCCCCGATCTAAACCTGATCTCGGCTTATCTTGATCTATATATTATCAATTTTAGCACAATCAGTATTCAACCTATTCAATTTAGTCCAAAAAACACATTAGAGCTATTTTACACATTTGCCCCTAAACTTTCACATTTTTACAATTTAGTCCTTATCACATAAAATTGCAAATTCATGCAATTTAGTACAATTTCATGCTAGCCGAATATACTACATGTTACTAGCAGCCCATATTTTCAATTTATTTACACTTTTACCCACCAAAATTTACCTTTTTACAAATTAATCCCTTTTTGACATTTTTGTCAAAAATCATTTTACAAAACTAGTTTAACTATCAACAACTACTCAAAATCTGTCATCAACCATTAAATTACTCAAGTATTAAATAATGGAAACATGATAAATCTTTAACGATTTTGAAAATTAAGGTACTGGCTAGCTAGAATACAAAGCAACGATCTCAAAAACGTAAAAATCATTAAAAACCGAGTCTAAATACATACCTAATTGGAGAATTTAAGGTTGCTGAATGAACAACCCTATTTTAGCTTCTTCTTCTTTTAATTTCAGTGTATGAAGATGATAATGAAGCTTTATTTTAACTTTGTTTTATTAATATTATCATTATTTATCAAATACCAAAATTAACCTTAAAATATAACATTTAAAGTCACTTAAAAGATGTCCATAAAAGTCCACTAACATTTAAAATGGTCTAATTACCATTTAAGGCCACCACAGTTAAAAGCCAAAGCTAATTGACACCTTTAAGAAGTAGAATGCAACTTTTGCATTTTACGCAATTTAGTCCTTTTTATCGAATTAAGCATTCAAACAGTAAAATTTCTTTACGAAACTTCCACACAATAGTACTATCATGCTGTAAGCTTTAATAAAATAATAAAATAAATATTCTAGCCTTGGATTTGTGGTCCTAAAACTACTGTTCCGATTTGACCTAAAAAAGGGCTGTTACATATCCAGTACATATGCAAGATATGCATCATAGCCCTTTTTCATACATTTCTGAGCTAACATAGATGATATCACATAGGTAATTCACTCGAATCATTAGACTCAATCCAAAGAATTTCACCATTCTGAAATTTCAATTCAATAATCTTTCTTCTACAATTCACAACTGCATCATGCATAGTCAGTCAGCCCATACCCAAAATCACATCAAACTCATCAAACGGTAGAAGCATAAAGTCAACCGGAAACAGTAAAACTAAGTCATCAAAGGAAAATTCTTACAAATCTTATCAACTAAAACAGACTTGACATGTAAACTCTTTTTAAATACTAGATTCATACAAATATATGAATGGGTTAATCCAGGATCTATCAATGCAATTATATCAGTATCAAAAAGAGAAAAAGTACACGTAATAACGTCTGGCGGTGATGCCTCCTCCCGTGCACGGATAGCATAAGCTCGAGCAGGTGCTCGTGCCTCAGATCTCATAGTAGAATCTCTCATAGCACCTCGGTTACCACTCGCATTCCCAGTGTTTCGAGGTGGTCTCCCTCTAGTAGTCGTATGACTTACTTTCGTCGGTTGATCTCTTTCAACTATAGACTTTTCTGGACAGTCGCGGAGATAATGATCAAGAGATCCACATTTAAAACAAGCTTCGCTCAATATTCTACATTCACCGTAATGTAGCTTATTGCAGTGCTTACATTCAGGTCCAACATTTCTAACACTACCCATACTGGCAACAGATGTCGTTTGAGGTTTAGAGCTGAAATGTCTCACATCTCTATCTCTGATCGTAATCCCCGCAGAAGCAGTAGAACGAGGATGATATTCTCTAGATTTCTTTGATGCTGATTGATGTGACTTGCCCGCAAAACTCTTTCTAAAGTCTATAGCCTCAAAATCGGCTTTTCTTTTCTCTTTGCTAAGCTCTTCGGCTTTGCAAGCTCTGTCAAATAGAACGACAAACTCTTTTAGCTCAAGAATCCCAACGAACAGTCTGATTTCTTCATTTAATCCATATTCAAATCTTTCACACATTATAGCCTTAAAAGAAACACATTCACGAACATATTTGCTGAGTCGTACAAACTCTCTTTCATATTCTCTTATCGACATACGACCCTGTTTTCAATTCAAGAAATTCTTTTCATTTCTGATCAATGAACCTTTGACTAATGTATTTCTTTCTGAATTCAATTTGAAAGAACTCCCAACTCTTTCTCGCAGAACTACGGATATCAAGGTATTCCACCACTAATACGCAGTGTCTCTCAACAGTGATACAACACATTTTAAACATTCTTCAGGGTTCTCAAGACAATTCATCAAATACCTGAATCGTGTTCTCAAGCCAAAACTCGACTCTCTCAGGGTCATCGTTAACAGTGGCTCTGAATTCCTCAGCCCCGTGTTTCTGTATCTTATCAACAAGTGGTTTATTCAATCACAAAGGATCCATACCTTGAGGAACTACAGGGATTGATTGGGGAATAGGTGGGGATAGAGGTTGTTGGCAGCCGAGTTCGTATGAATGTATTGTGTGAACCAATCGTTCATCATTTGGAAGAAGGTTTCTTTAGCCTCTCCTCCCTGGCTGCCTGTTACGGGTCTAGAGTCAAATAGCACCCTTTAGTAGGAACAAGCGCATTACTCTCAACCTCATCAACTACAGCTCGATCAGGATCCATTTACTATATATATATAAAAAAAAGCACATTTGAAAATGTCAGGAGTCATCACACTATCACATTTTATATATATGGCATGTATAGTTAGACTCACATACGCTACGTTAGTCCTAGAATCGACTAAACCGTAGCTCTGATACCAATAAATGTAACCCCATCACCCGTATTCAAAGCCGAAATAGGATTACAGAGCATTACCGAACTTATAACACATATAACCGTATTTTCTCATACATTCGATCAATTCATACAATCATCATTCCATCTCAATCAATATGTCCATTATAATAGCCTACAAGGCCTTAAACATGCTTTAGGAGCTGTTCGAAACTAAACCGATAATTTATAAAACTTTCACTGAACTCTGAGAAATTTCTCAAAACAAAGGACACACGCCTATGTGAACAGGCCGTGTGAAAACAGGGGGTACATACTGACTTGGGTCACACGGCCAACCACACTCCCATGTGTCTAGCCTGTGTGCCCTTTGAAGTGGCCTCACACGCCCGTGTGCCAGGCCGTGTGCTAGGTCGTGCCAATCTTGTAGGGTATACTGACTTATGCAACACCACCAAGTCACATGCCCGTGTGCTACGCCGTGTGCCAATTAGGGGGTATACTGACTTGTACCACACGCCCGTGTATGAGACTGTGTGGAGCATACTGACATCATTTTCATATCAACACCAGGGGACACATGGCCGTGTAACATGACCTTGTGTCGCACACGACCGAGACACACGCCTGTGTCTCTACCCGTGTGGACAAAAAGAGGCTATTTGGAAAGCCATTTTGCCACCCTTTTTATATATGCATACACAGGCATAAATTGCAACATTTTATAACCTAATAGGCAACCAATCCGTAACATTTCATACACATTTTATACCAATTCGACATAGTATTCAAATACCTAATTCATATCATGCATTTTCCATTCATATGCCTAATACATATCAAGACAACATTTGTATATTTCCATTCCATCTACTATTTGCCAAAACATACCATATTTGAATACTTATACACAACCAAAACATTACACCAAGTTAAGCCAAATCACATGGCTTTAACTTACACCACAACATGTACCAAAATCACTATCTCAAGTAATCACAACTATCATCTTTATAACTAGCCTATACATGCCATATTTACATATAACTATGAGTTTAAAAGTACCAAACAACAACTGGATAGTGTGATGCGTAACTCCAAATTTATCTGGATCGAGCAAGCTACCAAACCTCTATGAAGCACGAAAAAAGAAACAGAGTAAGCTTTAAAGCTTAGTAAGCATGTATAATTCAGAATTTAACTTACCATTTATACATAATCAAACAATTAAACAAAGTATATCAATTTCACTTGCCAAATGCCTATACACAAGAATTCATCAACAAGTTAACATATCATATACATTATTTGTATCATATCAAATTAATATATATCATATACATCATTTGTAACTTTTCACTCTTAATCATATAAACAGTAAATCATTTGATAGCAGTAACTCATCTGTTTAAACAGTATTTCATCCATATAACAGTAATTCATCCGTATAACACATAGCTTATTCACATAACCAATAACAAAATTTATGCCTGTTGAACCTATTAGAATTTCAAGGATACTCAGGTGATATACGTAACATATAAATCAATAATCCGTCAATTCATTATCATTTTTGCTCTTTCGAGCTATGATCAGTAATCTCTATTGAGCTGAAAACAGTAAGCTCTTACTAGCTGATCATCGGTAAGCTCATACAAGCTGCGGTGAGTCCGCAACACATGTAGGATCTCAACCTAAACGGTAACCCCAGTGACATGTCACTCGTATCCTAGGAATTCTTACTATTCAAACAGGGCTCGATAACCATTAGACTTTATCAGTAAGGCATTCTTATTTCAAGTAGATTAATTACTCAATTACATACATCCATTTCAAATAATTACAAGTATTTAAAAGTTCAATTCTAATTATACGAGCTTACCTCGAGTTGTTCGGATAGAAATATCGGTTAATCGTCAACCTTTCCTTTTCCCCGATCTAATCCCGATCTTGGTTTATCTTGATCTATATATTACTAAAATCAGCTTATTTAATAAACTATTTATTCAATTTAGTCCAAAACACACATTAGGGCTATTTTACACATTTGCCCCTAAACTTTCATATTTTTACAATTTAGTCCTTATCACATAAAATTGCAAATTCATGCAATTCAGTACAAACCCATGCTTAGCTGAATTTAATACATATTACTAGTAGCCAATATTTTCAATTTATTCACACTTTTACCCACATAATTTTACATTTTCACAAATAAATCCCTTTTTGACATTTTTGTCAAAAATCACTTTACAAAACTAGTAAATCTATCAATAAACCCTCATAATCTATCATAATTCATCAAATTACTCAAGCATTCAACAATGGCAGCATAATAAATCTTTAACAATTTCGAAATTTAAGATACGGGCTAGCTAGAATAGGAAGCAACGATCTCAAAAACATAGAAATCATTAAAAGCGGAACAAAAATCATACCTAATTAAGCTTATAAATCAATGGCCGAATGAAACCTAATTCTTTGGCTTTCTTCTTGCAAAATTCTGCTAAAAGAAAGAAAGATGGACACAAAATTCATTTTGTTTTATTTAATTAACCTATATTAACCAAATTACTAAATTACCCTTTAAAAATATTAAAAAATTACACCAATTGCCATGTTATCATCACCCACTAACCCATAAATGGACTATTTACCACTTAAGGACCTTTACTTTAATGTTCTATAGCTATTTGACACTTTTAGCTAATAGAACACAAGTTTTACGCTTTATACAATTTAGTCCTTTTTCTCGAATTAACCATTCAAACAGTAAAACTTCTTTACGAAACTTTTACGCAATAATTCTATCATGCTAAATTTAATAAAATAATAAAATAAATGTTTTAACTTTGGATTTGTGGTCCCGAAACCACTATTTTGATTTGACCAAAAACGAGTTGTTACATTGATGTTTACTTGTAACACCCCTAACCCGTCTCCATTGTCGAATTAGGGTTACACAGTATTACTAAATAATCAAAAAAAATTTCAATTTATATCGTTCAATATTATAATCACATCATAAATCATTCATATACATGCATATTGTCTCTAAATCGAGCCCTCAATGCCCTAAAAATAACCTAGAAACAATTTGGGACCAATATGAAACAGTTTGTAAAGTTTAGGAAAAAGATGCAAAATTTGCAAAACAGGGGTCACACGGCCGTCTCACACGCCCTTGTGTCAGGCCGTGTAACTCTCTGAATTCTCCACACGCTTGTGTGCCAGGACGTGTAACTCACTGACTTACACCCTAAAAAATCGTCAAATGACATACGACTGAGTTACACGCTCGTGTCTTAGACCGTGTGGACCCAAAATTTACCTATAATCAAGCCATTCTAAAACCATGCCATGCATAAACATTCAACCTATTTAAGCACACTATAAAAGGGACCTAAATAACATCCAAACACACACCAATATACCATTTCAAGATCCTAAATCAACTAACCAATATGTCATTCAAGGGCACCACAATTATAACAACCTAACATTTACCAAAACATGTGAACATTACCTATTTCCATGCACAAAAAATTCATTCTATATTTGCCTAAAACATATCATAATTGACCATTTCCAAACCAACATCTTGTGCCAAAATGCCATACACAACAATTCTAAAAAATGACCAAAAAGACTTACCTAGCAAGCATTATAAGTAATCAATCCTTCATAAACATCAAGATACAAACATACCAAAATACCATTACATAACATCCTATACACGCCATTATAAACCTAGGACAAAATGTTCAAAAACTACCAAAAATGGATGATAGTGTGACTTGAGTGCCGGTCCAACTGTCCAACCTTTAAAGTATCTACAAGAATAGAAAATAACATAAGTAAGCTCATTAAAGCTTAGTAAGTTGACGTACAAAAACAATAAATCTTCTTAAGGTAATACAATAAATCATTCAATAATAAATCAACTACATGTGTTCCCTGTCATCCAAAATATCAACCTGGTGAATTGCATAGTTCAATTCAAAGCTCAAATACATGTTATAACTATCAAAATCACTAAACAAGTTACAATATAGAGATTCACGATCTGATGAACAACTTATGGATATGAGTACATAAATATTCCACCCAAAACACGCCAATTGCTTGTAAGAGCTAATTCACTCGATAACACGCCATATGCTTATAAGAGCTAGTCTAGCGGAAAACACGCTAAAATAGGGACTATAACACGAGAATTCACGACAAATGCTGAACCTCGGCCTACTCGAGAAAAATATATATATCACTCCACAACAATCTCCACTTCAATCCCCTTATAAAACGTTATAATTTGATTGTACTCTATCCTACGTTCATCCGATTCAGGTATTTAAATTCATCAATATTTATCAAACAACATTACATTAATGATAAAACAATTATAAATATTATATCATCACACATTTCATATAGATATTAAATTGTAAACTGCACAACTTACCTGGACTGAATTGTAGTAGTTACAAAAGTTCAAGGACTAATCTGTGATTTTTCTTTTTTCACGTATATCAATAGGGTCTTGACCTAAAATGTAAAATTCCTCAATTATTAGCTTACATTTCATATTCCAATTCACTTTACATTTTATACCATTTTATTTTTTAAAATTACACAATTACCCCTAACTTTTACAACTTTTGCAATCTAGTCCTTAACTCAAAAATCATCAAATTAACAATTTTTCTCCAGTCAACATTATAGCCGAATATTCTAGGCCCTTAAACAGTCCCTATTAAACATCAAATTCACTATCAAACTAGCATGTGTCCGCCAGTGTGTGGTGAATTAAACTAGCATTACGTATGGTTGTAAGACAATCAAATAGAATCTAACCCTAAGGTTTTGCGAGTAAAGAAGCAGCAAGAGACTGGTAAGTCCGCCAAGGATCACTTTAAGGTGAAAATTTTCCTAAACGGTTCAACTGGCAAAGTCCGCCACAAAACTACAGAGAAAATGGATGTCTGGACAAGACTGAGTAGAGCGGGATAGTTCGCAGGAACTATCACATAAGGGAGTGTGCTGAGGACTACCTTCAGTGGGAAGTCCACCAAAAAATAGTGAAATAAACAGAAGTCAACCATGGCTATATAGCATGGGGACGACCATGTGAAACTACTAAAGGTGGAGACCCCTAAGGGATACCTGAATAGGAGATTGTTTGCTGAGAACTATCTATTAATTGGGGTATCTTAAAAGATCAGACTAAGTTGAATGAGTACTTTGGGGTTACATTGCAGTTATGAGTCCGCCAAGAAAAAAAGGGGGTGTTGATTCAGTCAGCCAAGTATCATATCCAAGTTCACGAATAAGGATATTAGAAAGGGGTTTTATTCAAGAAAGGGACCAAGCATAGGCTAGGTTGAAAAATAGGTTTTTGTCAATATAGTATGACAAATCCATATGGAGTTTAGTGTAGATTAAGGGATCAAGGAAGGGATCGGCAATTATAATGAAGCCTTGGTTAAAATGCCAATAGATGTCGCTAATTTGTGTTGGCAAATATGGGCATCAGTGATGAGACATATCATGAAGGGTATAAGGAAAGTTTGGAATAACGATAAAAAAAAAGTCAAAACCAATAAGAAATAATTTTTTGATAAAACATAGTTATGGCTAGTGGTTATGACCACCAACAGTTAGCTCAGAGAAAACAAGGCATCGACTTTTCCTACAAATTTAGGGAGTTTTGCATCTGCACACAAAATCTATTTTTCCCAAATTTTAAGAAGTATTCTATGAATATCAATGTGCAATATCTCACTAAGTTATTCTGAACTTGTAAAATTTACTGCTTGTATGTAGGTGGAAACACGAAAATAGACACACTTTTTCATGCCCTTTTTAACTCAAATTCATGCAGTTTGGGCAAAATTATTTTCAAAAAATATATAATTATTATAAAATAATTATTTTGTACTTAAATTATTAATATAATGAATTTTAATTAATTTTATAATAAATTTTGATTAATTTTGATCATTATTCGTCAGATTTGCACAAAGGGAAAAAGAACGACTTGGTAGACACTAGTAGAAGTTCAAATTTGAGAAGCAATTTGAAGTATCAGGGTGAATTAATTTTCAGCCTAAGTCGGTCCAATTATGTGTATTAATTCATGATATAATTAAATTTAATTTATGTCCAATTTAATTTGGATTAAATAAATTATTATTAATTAATTATGAAAAAGTGGTCCAGTTGAGCCTAACCGAGTGAACCGAACCGACCAAGAAGTGGACAGCCCAAAACCATCCATATGCTGACCCAAATCAGTTTATTGCCTGATTATTAACTTGCAAAGAGGCCCTTGAAGACTTGTTCAAGTTGCAAATAAACCCCTCCACAATTGATGGCTTTATAGATTTGCCCCAAGCCTAAATTAGCAAAGTTGAAACTTTCAACCTTGCCACATGTGTGGCCGGCCAAAGGAGGGCTCTTTGGCTGATAATTTTAGCTATTTTTAGTAGCCCTCTTCAGATATAAAATCTCCCTTAGGCTGGTCATTTGAAAAATATCTCAAGCATTCACATCTTTTCTCTCTTCTCTCCACTTTCTGTAACATCCCGAATTATTGGGCCTGTGCATTTTATGTGATAATTGCTTAAAATATTAATTTGAAAATTTGAGGTACAAATGGGGCTCAAATTGGGCTGAGGCCTTGTTTTAAATATTCTGTTTAGACACTCTAGGGGTTTAAATTGAAGTTTTAGTAGTTTAATGGGCATATTGGGCTTGTGGCCCAAAGGAAATGGTGCCACTAGGAGGAAGAGACGTTGGCGTCACTTGTGCATGAGGAAGGCCCAAGTTTTGGTGGCTTGAAGCCCAAGTTTTAGGGCAAAATTTCGGCACTTAGATGAGTAAAGGGGGGGACGGCACAAGGCTAAATTTTAGGGATTTTATTGTGTGGATAATAAGTAGATAAAGGCTATTTTTGAGGAGATAATAGATCAAAGATAAGAGCTAACTTTAAGTGTTTAGTGTTAGCCGAAACTTTGAAGAATTTGAAAAGAAAAGGGCATTCGGTTTTGGCTTAAGGTGTATATGCCGAAATTGCTAGCAAGTTCTCTCATCTTTCTCTTTTCTCTGCCGAAATTCCTATACCATTCTCTGCTCTTTTTCTTTTTCTGATAGAAACCCCAACCCTTGAAGTCTCAATTGCTGAAACCCTGCTATTCTTTTCTTTTGGCCGAATCTCTCTATCCACTCATTGCCTATATTTTTTTCAAATCCTTTGTTCTTCCAAAAGCCGAAAACACTAAGATCACACCTCCTGAAGTTGCCGAATTCTCTTCAAAGGAGTCTGCTTGTGCTGAATTTTGAAGGAAACAATAGGTAAGTGTTGATTTTGGGATTTCAATGTTTTTTCGGCTTTTCAAAGTCCCTAGCCGAATGGCTATTTAGAAACTAATCTCTTATTTCACTCTTATTTTCGGCATTCTGGGATCTGAAGAGGAGTCAATCACGTAGATCTCTAAGTCATAAGTTCAGTAATACTCGAATCAAGGTACTTTCGAGATTTCAAGGTAAGGAAGTCTATTGATTTTAGTGTGTAATATCGGGTAGAACACTAACCATGGCCGATTATAGGAGAGGGCCTACTTTCACATCTTTCCGGCTTTTTGAGCAAGTTGTAGATCGGTTTAGCAAGAGTATCGACATTAATCAGGTGTGTAACCTTTCACACTATTAGATTGGTTGCTTATATATATATATGAATAAATCTGCTATACTCCGTTAAATGCCGAAATCCCGGCATACCGTTTGAAAACCCGAGAAGGGTAAAGGCTAAATATCAGGTTAGTATTTTCTGCCATTCTTTAGTGAGTGTTCTATTAAAAACGATATGTTTCATATGTCAATTTCTATGTATGCTAGGGGTTGGGTGATTGATGAAAGGGGAAGTGATCTGTTTGGAGGCTTATGCCATTTCAGCCTGGTGACTCTGTCACAACTTTGACGATGAGCAGCTAACTGCAGCATGACTGCCATCGATGGTGTGTAGTGGTGTGGGTTGATTGTAGAAATCCCCAATGGTGTGATTGGCAGGTAAGGGTGGTGTGTAGCAGATGGAAACCTAGGAATGGGTTGGGTTTTATGTATGTTATTTTCTGTACTATGTTTTATGTTCTGATCTGTGGGCTAAGGCCCAATCTAACGGTGCTTGAGGGTTGCACACTGAGTCTCGCGACTCACCCTTTTATTTTAACAATTTCAGGTGACTTTTAAAGCACCGGACTGGGCTGGAGAGGAGAGCAAGGTGGCCATGCAAAAGAGCATTTAGATTCACCGAAAAGACTTTAGTTTATTATTTTATATTTTTATTTAAGTGGGTTTTAAATATGATTGTAATAAGGCCTTGGGCCACTAGACTATTATACTTTGTTTGGATTTTAATTTTGGGCTTTTATTATTTTTAGACACTTAAACTTTAATTAAACTAAGGCATGAATTAAGGTTTTTTTAAATTTAAATCATAAATCAACAATTTAAATTTCTATCTTATTTAAACCTATCAGGTTTTTTAGGTTTTCCCAAACGGAAGACTAAATACAAGAAAAATATTTCCCGAAATCGCGACATGTTTTACTAGATTTCCTTAGTGACATGCCAGATCCGGTTGTAATGTTTGGGCCGAGTTTGGGGTGTTACACTTTCTCTCTTCTTTTCCATTCCAAATTCCCTTGCTCTCTTGCGGATTTCTCCTCTTGAAAAAGGGGAATTCATCAGCCATTTGGAGCAGTAATTAAGTGTTCGTAGTAGCCTTGGTCAATGAGGACAACGAAGAAGGGAGAACGGAGCAAACTAGTCAAGCCATTGAAAACAACGGATTTGATTCATGTTCCCTATCTCTTTAATTTTCATTGTTTTTATGATGAACATATCTATGAATATTTATGTTGTTAGAATGGTTAATTTAATCAATTTAGCTTGAATTTAATTCGTGTTAGGTTGATTGCATTTCGTTTGTTAAAATTATTAAAATTGTGTTTATGTTGTTATAGGCCTCGGTAAGATGCTTGATTAAGTAAAATCATGACTAAGTTATTCTTGCATTACAATTGTTAAGTTATTTTTGCATTACAATTGTGAGGTAGCGAATGGATTAATTATTTAAACGGATTAAAATTGTAATTAATGGACAAAGTACTTAATCAGTGCATGTTTAATCATCTAAGGTAGCTGAGGGTTAAATTAGCAACGGTATCTGACGATACCATTGCCTTGCATAACTTGCAAGATTATTGTGATTAAATTGTTTCAAGGTAGGGATATTTTGTTACCTCACATAGTCTTTTATGTGCTTATTAGATTTAATGAATTGTTTGAATTGACATAGGCATATGTACAAGAGATTATTTCGATTCCATAAGTATGTATGTACAATAACATATTTGCCTATTAAGATTTGTTTAATCGGTTGAATTGACATAGGGATATAGTCAAGAGATGAATGGATTTTGTTAGGTGAGTATGTTCATAAGTTAGCAAATTACCGAGTTGCCGTGAATTTATTCGTAACACTATAAACATGAGTTTAATAATTTTAAGTTAAGAGATATAATTAATCTAACACAATTATGTCATCTTGATTAAAATCATATTTTGAAATCGTGCATTTGAGATTTATTTATTTATTTACTTAGTTTAAAATCTTAGTTTTTAATCACACTCTTCAAACAAAATATTTTTCTTCACCAAAATGTTTTAAATAGAATTCATAAACAATTCTTTTCACAGTCCCTGTGGGTACAATAACTCGACATTTACTTGTCACTTTATTACTTGTTGCAATTGTGTACACTTGCATATTTCCGTCGTTCCAAGTTTTTGGCGCTGCTGCCGGGGACTATTTTAAAAAGTCATTATTTGTAGATTTGTTAGTTTTGCATTTTGGTTTAATTTTCTGTTTAAATTTTAACTTAATTAAATTTTCTATGATTATTTCAGGTGTTTATGAGTATTGACCGAATTACCGATTTACTCCTATAGACCCTGAGATTGAACGAACTTTTCGACAGCGAAGAAGACAAGCAAGTCAGAGAAGGACGGAAGTGATGAACTTCAAAAATCCGAATCAAGGAAATGGAGCAAACCCTGCTCAAAATCCTATCCTTATTGCTGATGATAGGGATAGAGCTTTAAGATAGTATGCCGTGCCAGTGTTTAATGATCTTAATCCGAGTATTAGGAGACCCGAAATTGAGGCACAACAATTCGAGCTGAAGCCAGTCATGTTCCAGATGCTTCAGACAGTGGGCCAATTCAGTGGAATGCCTACCGAAGATCCTCATCTTCACTTAAGACTGTTTATGGAGGTGAGTGACTCTTTCCAGTTAGCCGGAGTACTCGAAGATGCATTATGATTGAAGTTGTTCCTATATTCGCTAAGGGACAAAGCTCGAGCTTGGTTGAACTCATTGCCACCAAATTCAATTTCCACATGGCAAGAGTTAGCAGAAACAGAAAGATTTCTCATGAAGTATTTCCCGCCTAACAAGAATGCTAAGTTGAGGAATGAGATCACTACCTTCCAAAAAATGGATGATGAGTCCTTGTATGAGGCATGGGAAATGTAAAAAGAGTTATTACGAAAGTGCCCTCATCATGGAATCCCACATTGCATCCAACATGAGACATTTTATAATGGTCTCAATGCTCACACAATGATGGTAGTGGACGCTTCTGCTAACGGTGCTCTCCTTTTTAAGTCTTATAATGAGGCTTATGAAATCATTGAGAGGATTGCCAGCAAAAATTATCAATGGCCAACCAATCGAGCAGCACCAGAAAGATGATTTGCTGGAATACATGAAGTAGATACTCTTACTTCACTCGCATCTTATGTATCATCAATATCCTCAATATTAAAAAATCTTACTACTAATGGGTCTAATAATTTTGCAGCACAGCCACTAGATCAATTTGAAAATATAGCCTATGTCTATTATGAGGAAGGACATTTGTTTGAAGAATGTCCATCGAACCCAGAATCCGTATATTACATGGGTAACCAGAGCCAAAATTGAAGAAGGCAAGGATGTAATCCAATTTCTATAACCCATTATGGCGAAACAACCTGAATTTTTCTTGGAGTAACCAAGGGGCTGGAACCAGTAACACTTACGTCCAACCTAAATCGACCCAGCCACCTAGTTTTCCCCAACAAGTTCAGAAACCAACCCAAGCTGAACCATCCAATGGCTTGGAAAATTTGTTAAAGGCATACATGGCAAAGAATGATGCCTTAATTCAAAGCCAAGCAGCTATATTGAAAAATCTGGAAAACCAAATGGGCCAGCTTGCTTTTGAACTCACAAACCGACCACAAGGTGCTTTACCTAGTGATACGAAGAATCGAAGGAATCCAGGGAAGGAACATTGTAAAGCATTGACATTGAGGAGCGGAAAGACTATAACACAGCAAACCCGGCCCAGACGTTATGCCCGAATCTGGGAATGTCACATCAAAGGCACAATTCGAAACAATTTTGCTAAGTTAAAAATTTAAGGCCTAAAAGCCCAAAATCCTTGAATCTTGTTAGGTAATAATAAAAGCCCATTTTATCATTTTAAGTATTTCGGAAACCATGTTTAAATATAAGAAATTTAATCAGGTTTAATAACTAAGTAAACAGTTGAAATAATAATAACAAAACTCAAAATCTAATGTCAAATCGGAGTATAAGGCCTTAATACATTCAACAAAAATAAAGCAATTAAACCATGTCTTTTGAAACAAATAAACAAAAAATTTAAACATCTTGTAGTGTGGCCATCTCCGAGCCCTCTCCCACGTCGAGCCATTTACTGAGGATCACCTGAAACATTAAATAAAGGGTGTGAGTTTCGAAACTTAGTGTGTACAACCCTTGGCATTCAATTCAAAATACAATTATCACATTGGCCTGAGCCCTATCAAAATTGGTGGTCTTGGGCCTTCGCCCACAATGACCTCATATCATATCATATCATAACATATCATATGCAAAACAAGGTAATGCAAAACCCTCCCCAAAAATCCATCCGCTACACACCATTTCCCTTCCAACCCTACACACTTGTGGGGATTTCTAAATCGACCCACCCATCCTCTACACACTAAAGGTAGCACTCACAGCGGCACTACTAAATGTTGCAGCAAAGCTGCTAATCATATAATGGGCTTAAAGCCACCGGTGGATCCATGGTCGTCGAGCGACTATACGATCCTCACATTTTCCTCCATACCAAAATTCCCACCCATATGCATCCTAATTAGAATATCATATGAATGCAACATGCACATGAGTAACATCCACAAAGTCATACTCATCACATAGGGGTATTTTCGTCATTTCACAACCCAAGGGTATTTTCGTAAATCTACTCTACAGGGGTATTTAGGTAATTTTACAAAATAAAGGTACTTTGGAAATTTTGTAAATCAGGGATGTTTTGGTAATTCTGCAAACCAAGGGTATTCTGATAATTTCACAATTCAAGGTAATTTTAGTAATTTTTGCAAATCCAGGGGTATTTGGTCCCTCTCGGGTTTTAGTTATGAACTTTGGCCCATGAACAAGTCCTTGCGGCTAAAGTGAACAGACACTATGCACTAGGTAGGATTCTAGAGAAGAGGAGGTGGGCCGCTAGGGCCACTTAAGTACCAAGCTCTCCCTAGATCCAATCCTAGACATGCACGTGTCCGTTGCCACACTCTAACCCAGTGACTTGTTCACAGACATGTTTAATTATTAGATTAAGTCTTATACGGTTTAAGAGTTGTTTAGAACTAGGCCTAAAGTCCACTAAACCCTAGCATACTTTTCTACGTCCCCATAAAGCCCATCAAGCCCATTTCATGTTCATATAGCATATTATGTACAAATCACATTCTTATGGCCCATTAGGCCCAAATCTCATCCATACGGCTTGTTAGGCCCAAAACACTTCCAAATCATGTAACATTCATGACTAACTCAATTCGTACGACCAAACCAAAAAATTTCATCAAACTTAACCTCAGGGCCAACCAGGCCCATTTAGCCACTTTTGGCTTTTCGGCTTTTTGGCATTTGCCGATTTCATGTGTGTGTATTGTTTGTACACACCTGGCTACGACGATGTGCTATTCTATCCGTAGCCTTGAACCTACAACCAACCAACCTTCAATCAACCACATACACTTAATCAAAATATTTACTCCAAAGCCGAAGCCTTACCTTAACCTTACCGTGTGCCACCGGGTTCTAATAGCCTTTCCTTAGCTACTAATCACGAGTATCCCCTAGATCTGCACTCACACATGCATCATTAAAAATTCAAGTGACTCATAATCTACACAAGTCAACCCTATAGATCGCACACACATTCAGCCATTCACTTAATCCACCATTGAGTTAAGTACACTTACCCTTGCTAATGATCCTACCACGCTTGCGATCTTTGAACCTTATCCTTGTTATAATAGAGTTAACGACAGGACAGTTAGATAGCCTTTCGGATTTTAGCAAAACATACAAAAGAGGTTACCTGAATACTTACCAAATCCACTTTCGATCCTGCGGCCTAAATTCAGCTTTTGAGATTAGTATGGTGACAGAGACAATTCGGCACCAATAGAGAGAAGAAGAGGAGAAGTGATCAGCTAGAACTAAAGGTGAACAATAGAAGGAATTTAAGAAGATAAGGTATGGGGAATTCGGCTAGAGAGAAAACCAAAATTTTGGCAAAGGAATGATGGGTTTTTTTTCTGGCAAATGGAAGAATTCGGTTGTAATATCCAGGATTTTGGGCTTGTGCATTTTTGCTTAAATGTATGAAGTAGCATGCCTATGTATGTTGTGAATGTGTTTTATAAATTTTGGGAACTTTAGAGTGTAGGTGAATGCCTTAGAAATTATTTGATTTTAAGTTTTAAAAGGGAGCTAAGCCTGATAGGCCTTAAGAGAAATTGTAAGGGAAATTGGACATAGAAATGGGCTTGTTAAAGTGGCAAGGAGGTGCCACTTAAAGCCTTAGGAGGTGACGCCATAATCAGTGTACAAGGGCTCAGGTTCGAGCAGCAAGGGAAGCAAAAAGGGGAGTTTTATTTTGTAGCATGGATGAGCAGTGATGGACGACAATGGGACACTTGATGGATGAGCTTTAGATGTGGTCTAATTCCTTTTAAAATTTCGGCTAAGGGCAAGGATAATGCTTGACTCATTTAGATTATTTTAAATGGGTAGATAAGAGATAAAATAGGAGAAAAGCAAGGAGAAGCTAGTGTTTGAATGCTAGCCGAATTCAATGGAGGGGAGTGAGATGAGGCATTCGGTCATGTAGGGGGGCTATGTGCCGAAAGTTTAAAGCTATCAAAGTGAAGTTTTGGCCATTTTCTTTTGCCGAAATTTGTTCCACTCTCTCATAAACTTTCAACCCTTTTTCTTTCATAATCAAACCTCACCAAAATTCACTCTTTTCCTCTCATTTAGACCTTGGCCGAATCATCCCAAGACCATTAGGGACAATTGCTTTTCCCATTTGTTTAAGTTAAGCCAAAACTACCATCTTTCCTTCTCATCTTTTCTTTCTATTCTACTTAGGCCGAATTTCTTCTCCCAAAAGTTCTTCATTGCCGAAATCCCTTGATCGAAACACCACCATTGCCGAACCCTTGTAAATCTCATCTCTTTTCCTTCCCAATTGTTAAGGTCGAATATCTCTGTGGGTTCAAGTAAAGGTGTAGTCGATTTCAGCAGTAAGGGTAAGGATTCAATTGTCGTCGTCCTATTTCTTTCTTTTAGCCGAAACCGAGACTCTAATCCTATTAATGTTCTTTGGTCGAATGCTTGAAGGGGAATTTCGGGATTCCTATTGTAGCCGACTTCAAGAGGAGATCTTCGGGATTTCTAGATCTAAGGTAAGAAAAGTATGATCTTAGGCCGAAGGGCATTTATTAAGTTCAGTAAGTGATTGAAAATCGGATCTAACATGAGCCTATAGGTATTTCGACATCACCAGGAACAAGGATTAATTTCGGGATTTGAGTAGTAACCAAATTGGCAACAAGATAAGGATTTTTGGTTGCGATAATCCCTTGAGATTTGAATATGTAGACGAATGGCTTTTTTCTAAAATGCTTAGTGTTGGCCGAATATAGGAACTAGGGATCTAGAGCATTAGATCGGGATTTTCGAGATGTCAGTGAACACGTTAGTACCAGGTGTGTAGCCCTACACTGATTCCTAATAGATTTATGGTATTAATTTAAAATATGTGTTAATACGAATATGAAAGATGTGACTAAAGGTACCATTCAATGGTACGGCATATTCAGGTACGTTATCTTTTAAAGCTCTGTTAATAGCAGTATGAACACTGAATATGACATATATGAGAATTGGTTACGAATATGAAATAAGGCATATGGCATGATACTTGCATGATTTGTATGACATGGGGCATATGGGTGATATTGAAAAGGGGAAGTGATCTGGTGGTTTTTACCACAATATCTGGTGACTCATGTCACATAATCTGAATGTGGTGACTTATGTCACAAAATGTTATCTGGTGACTCTGTCACATTATTATCTAGTGGCTATGCCACAATTTATAAGGGCGATGTGCAAGTCATCTGCAGCGACTGCCTTCGATGGTGTGTAGCGGATGGAGGGTTGATTTAGTAATCCCCACGGTGTGTTTGGTTGGTACGGGGGATGTGTAGAGGATGGTTAATAGGTTTGGGTTGGGTTTGCATCATTGCTTATATTTGCTATGTATGATTTGATATGCCTAAATCGATTGGGAATTTGTGTTAGTTGTTGCACATTGAGTCTGTTGACTCACCCCTTAGTGGGATATCTTTTCAGGTGACGCTCAGTAGATGGACCGGGTCTGCAGGAACTTAGGGGTGGCCATGCTCAGCTCAGCACTTATTTTATTTTAAAATCTTTCTATTTAAGTATTTTGGGTTTATTTCGGGTTTTGTTTTGATGTAATAAGGCCATTACTATTAACTGTTTTATGCATGCATTTTATTTGATTTTACTATGATACAATATTTATTGAATCAAGGTTAAACAACTTTTCTTGAAAATAAATTTTTATAAGTATGACACCTAAACACAAATGATTTCCAATTTAAAGGTGAACTCTAAACCAACTCAGAAATTCTTTTAACTTATAGTTTTGAAATATAAAAATAAGGTTTCATAAATTCCAGACTTCAAGTAATAACACCGTTTTCAAATTGAACTCAAAACAAATTAGCTTTTCTTCGAAACTACCCAAACTTTCCAACGTGACAAATAAGTTTTTGCAATGTTTTACTCAAGGAACATACCAGATCCGGTCGAGGCTCGTGGGCCGGGTTTGGGGTGTTTCAATTTGGTATCAGAGCCCAGTTTTAAACTCTCGGCCTTGGGTTTAAAGCCCACAACGTTTTCAAAATTGAGCCCAAATAAGTTTTTGTGAAAACTTTTAGAATTAAGCAGGTTTTCTGGCATGGCACCTAAGTCTCCGACCCGAAGTCCACCAGGTAAGTACCCCTAACTGGTTGTGTGATTTATTATATGATTTGTATATGGGTATAAAGGGAACGTAGATTAGTACACTAGGAGCTATTGAACCCTAGGATTAGCTTACTCCAACACAGAATTACATAAAACTTAAAGCCTAATCAAACAAACCTGTGAGTAAGTCGCCGAGTTAGGGTGTGGCAACCATTGTGCGCATGTCTAGGATTGGTTTCGGTGGGAGCTTGGTATTTAAGCAGTCCTAGTGACTCACCTCCTCTCCACTCGAATCCTACCTAGTGCGTAGTGACGGTTCACCCTAACCAAGAGGACTGGTTCACGGGCTAAATCCAATAATTAAAACCCGAAAGGGACTAGCTATACTGTTTTATAAAAACCTTAGTTTTTAAAATCACCAAATCACCCCTTTGATTTGTAAAAACTATTTTTGAAAAAAAAAATTTGAAATAATCCCGGTTTACAAAATTACTCAAATACCCCTAGTTTGTAAAATACCCTTGGTTTATAAAATCACCATACTACCCTTGATTTTTACCAAGATAATTTCGTTTTACAAAAATACCAAAACCCCTAATTTGTAAAATATCAAGATACCCCGATTTGGAAAATTACCAAAATACCCCTATAAGGCAAATTACGAAAATACCCCTGGGATTGGAATGAACAAAAATGCTTGAGTGGTGAATGTGTGTAGTTGATACTATCGAATGAATATGTTTTCTCTGAATTAGGATAGAAGACTTGGAACTAAAACTTTGATTGATCGAAAGAACTACTACTACACTCTTTACATAAAACTTGTTCGTGGGTAATCAGTGGAACAAAGACTAATGCATAAATCTTTTTAATCAGATTGCGATCGTAGACATGAGTTCTAGGGGACGTGGTCGTAATATGCGAGGGCGTGGTAGAGGCAGAATGACTGTGTCGGAACCTGTTAGGTCTGGTCAAGGGTCCGAAAATGAGGTACCACCACCACCACCAGCTGTTGAGGTTGAACATCAGGATCAGACGGGAGATGATGCAGTATCGCAGGCGATGCTGCGGGTTCTTGAGAGGGTGGCTAGAGTAGGTGGAGGTATGGGAGCTCGAAAATCTGTACCCGAGCGACTTCGAGCTAATGGAGCTGAGGTATTCCGTGGTGTATCCGGCGTGGCGCCCAATACGGCTGAGTATTGGTTGGAGGCGACGGAGCGAATCATGGATGAGCTGGATCTGATTGCTGAGGAAAAGCTGAAAGGAGTGGTGTCGCTACTTCGCGATGAGTCATATCAATGGTGGCTCACAGTTCGGGATAGTGCTATAGCCGAGGATCTCACTTGGGAGTATTTTAAGGCAGCGTATCAGAAGAATTATGTTGGGACTAGCTATATTGATGCGCAGAGGAAGGCATTTCTGAGGCTGGTTCAGGGAAGTAAGTCCGTAGCAGAATATGAGGCGGAATTCTTAAGATTGAGCCGGTATGCTCGAGGAATTGTGGCTACGGAGCATGAATGATGTGTCCAGTTTGAGGACGGTCTAAGGGATGACCTGAGGTTGTTGATAGCTCCACAACAGGAGCGGGAGTTTGCTGTGTTGGTGGAGAAGGCTAAGGTAGCCGAAGGAGTTAAGGAACCCGTGAGATAGAATACGGATAGGAATAGGCAGAAGAGAGGATTTGGATCATCAGGGTCATCTGGGAATGTGCAAAAGAGGCCTAGAGTTGATGGGCCGCGAGGGCAGCAGGTTGTTACAGGAGGGCAGTACCGTACTTGTGCTCAGTGTGGAAAGATGCATCTAGGGGAGTGTTGGAAGAAGACAGGGGGCTGTTTTAAGTGTAGGTCCAAGGATCACATGATTAAGGACTGTCCTATGAAACCAGATGGGAATCGACCAGCAGGTCAGGGTTTGAATCAGGCTGGGAGAGGTGGACAGCAGCCACCGTGGGGTCGTGGTCTGAATGGAAGGGGTAATGGTGCTGGAAGAGGACGGGGAACACCGGGCAGAGGTGTTGGTAATACAGAGGTAAGACAGCCGGGTCTGGTGTATGCGGTTCGCCGGAGGAAGGATGGAGACGCACCGGACGTCATAACCGGTATGTTCCTCATAGCTGATAAGCCTTACTTTGCTTTAATTGATGTTGGCTCGACCCACTCCTATGTTGCATGTAGAGTAGTTGAAACGCTAGATGTAGCCTCTGAACTGTCTAATAGGGAGATGACTGTAGTAAGCCTGTTAGGTCAAACTGTAGTGGTGAATAAGATATTTCGGAATGTACCTCTAGAGATTCAGGGAGCAGTATTCCCTGCTGACTTGATGGAACTTCCTTTCGGAGAATTCGATCTCATTCTTGGCATGGATTGGCTAGTGGAACATCGGGCTAAGTTGGATTGCGCAGCTAAGCGAATGTAGTTAAGGACCCCGGAGGATGAGGAAATAATTATGATAGGAGAAAGGAGAAACTACTTGTCTAACGTAGTCTCCACGTTAAAAGCTGATAAGATGGTTCGGAAAGGGTGCAAGGCATTTGTGGCTTTCGTTAGTGCGTTGGATGCGAAAGAAGAAGGAGTTAGTAGAGTTAGAACGGTAAGGGATTTTGTGGATGTTTTTCTGGATGAGCTACCTGGGATACCCCCGGATAGGGAAGTGGAGTTCGGAATTGACTTGCTGCCGGGTACAGTTCCTGTGTCAATTGCTCCGTACAGAATGGCACCAAAGGAGTTGGTGAAGCTCAAGGCTCAAATCCAAGAGTTGCTGGATCGTGGGTTTATCCGACCCAGTGTGTCTCCATGGGGAGCACCGGTCTTGTTTATGAAGAAGAAGGACGGAACTATGCGCATGTGCATAGATTATCGTCAATTGAATAAGCTGACCATCAAGAACAAGTATCCTTTGCCGAGGATAGACGACTTGTTCAATCACCTTAAGGGGGCTGCGATTTTCTCAAAGATAGATTTACGGTCTGGATATCATCAGCTTAAGGTGAAGGAGGTGGATATCCATAAGACAACTTTCTGGACAAGGTACGGGCATTATGAGTTCTTAGTAATGTCGTTCGGATTGACGAACGCCCCAGCTACGTTCATGGATATGATGAATCAGGTTTTTCAACCTTACCTGGATCGGTTCGTCGTTGTGTTCATAGACGACATCCTAGTGTTTTCCAAGTCTGAGGAGGAACATGACGAGCATCTTCGGATAGTGTTGCAAGTGTTAAGGGAAAAAAAGCTCTATGCCAAATTCAGTAAGTGTGAATTTTGGCTGAAGGAGGTGACGTTTTTAGGGCATGTGGTGTCTGCGGAAGAAATAAGGGTGGACCCTCGGAAGATTGAAGCAGTGTTGGATTGGAAACCACCTAAGTCTATGGCGGAGGTTCGTAGTTTCTTGGGGTTAGCAGGCTACTATAGAAGGTTCGTAGAAGGGTTTTCGTTGTTAGCCGCACCTTTGACGAAGTTGCTAAGGAAGGAAGTACCTTTTGTATGGATAGATAAGCAACATGAGAGCTTTGAGAAGCTCAAGACGGTTTTGACTGAAGCCCCGGTTTTGATTCAGCCGAAGGCAGGGAAGGATTTTGTGGTGTACTATGACGCTTCTCATACGGGATTAGGATGTGTTCTGATGCAAGACGGGAAGGTAGTCGCTTATGCGTCTCGACAATTAAGGCCACATGAGGTTAATTATCCGACGCATGACTTGGAATTGGCGGCAGTGGTCTTTGCTCTTAAGGTGTGGAGGCACTATCTTTATGGAGAAAAGTCAGTGATCTACACAGACCACAAGAGTCTTAAGTATCTGTTGACTCAGAAGGAGTTGAACCTGAGATAGCGAAGGTGGGTGGAGTTACTGAAGGACTATGATTGTTCGATAGAGTATCACCCGGGCAAGGCGAATGTAGTGGCTGATGCCCTAAGTCGGAAAGTAGTGGCGGATCTGAGGGCGATGTTTGCACATCTTAGCTTGTATGACGACGGAAGTTTGTTGGCGGAGCTGCAAGTTAAGCCGACGTGGTTGAATGAGGTGAAAGAGAGTCAGTTGACGGATGATGATTTAAGTGCTAAGTTGCGGCAAGTGCAGAATGGGGAGTTAGAGGATTATGGTGTTAATAGTGATGGAGTATTGTGTTTCAAGGGTAAAGTCTGTATGCCTAAGGATAAGGAGTTAAGGCGGAGAATTCTTCAAGAATTGCATAGTGGCCCTTATGCTATGCATCCTGGAGGTAGTAAGTTGTACAGGGATCTAATGGAGCAGTTTTGGTGGCCTGGTCTTAAGCGGGAAGTTACAGAATTTGTAGGGAAGTGTCTAACGTGTCAGCAAGTCAAGGCTGAACACCAAGTTCCGTCAGGATTGCTTCATCCGATAAAGATTCCATAGTGGAAGTGGGAGAGAATCACCATGGACTTCGTTAGTGGGCTTCCCCTTACGCCTACTAAGAAGGACTCGGTATGGGTGATAGTGATCGGTTGACAAAGTCTGCACATTTCATTCCAGTGCGGGTTGACTATCCGTTGCAGAAGTTGGCGAAGTTGTATGTGGCAGAGATTGTGAGGTTGCACTGAGTGCCGGTATCAATTATCTCAGATAGGGATCCAAGGTTTACATCCCGATTCTAGAAAGCGCTACATCAGGCTTTAGGCACCAGATTAGACTTCAGTACAGCTTTTCATCCACAGTCGGATGGCCAGTCTGAGCAAGTGATCCAAGTGTTAGAGGATATGCTGAGGGGCTGTGTGATAGACTTCAGAGGAAGTTGGGAAGAATATTTGCCTTTAGCGGAATTTGCGTATAATAATAGCTATCAAGCCAGTATTCGGATGGCACCATATGAAGCGCTGTATGGACGGAAGTGTCGCACTCCTACGTGTTGGACAGAATTGGGGGAACGTCGAGTTTTGGGTCCAGAGATTGTGGCAGAATCCGAAGAGAAGGTGGAGGTAATTCGGGCACAGTTGAAGGAAGCATTTGATAGGCAAAAGTCGTACGCAGATCTTAAGCTGAAGGAAATAGAGTTTGCTGTGGGAGATCAGGTGTTTCTTAAAGTATCGCCTTGGAAAAAGGTGATGAGATTTGGTCGCAAAGGGAAGTTAAGTCCCAGGTTTATAGGACCTTATCGAGTAGTGAGGCGAGTTGGACCAGTGGCATACCAGTTAGAGTTGCCTCCGGAGTTGAAGCAGATGCACGATGTATTCCATGTGTCTATGCTACATCGTTATCGCTCAGATCCATCTCATGTAGTACCAGTTGAGGAGGTAGAACTAAGGCCAGATTTGTCCTACGAGGAAGAGCCGATTCAGATTTTAGAACGAGATGTGGAAGTATTGAGGAGGAAATCAGTTCCTCTAGTTACAGTGTTATGGCGTAATCATGGATCAGAAGAAGCTTCTTGGGAACCGGAAAAAGCAATGCGACAGTAATACCCTCACTTATTTTAGCCAAGTAATTTCGAGGTCGAAATTATTTTAAGGGGGGTAGAACTGTAATATCCAGGATTTTGGGCTTGTGCATTTTTGCTTAAATGTATGAAGTAGCATGCCTATGTATGTTGTGAATGTGTTTTATAAATTTTGGGAACTTTAGAGTGTAGGTGAATGCCTTAGAAATTATTTGATTTTAAGTTTTAAAGGGGAGCTAAGCCTGATAGGCCTTAAGAGAAATTGTAAGGGAAATTGGACATAGAAATGGGCTTGTTAAAGTGGCAAGGAGGTGCCACTTAAAGCCTTAGGAGGTGACGCCATAATCAGTGTACAAGGGCTCAGGTTCGAGCAGCAAGGGAAGCAAAAATGGGAGTTTTATTTTGCAGCAAGGATGAGCAGTGATGGACGGCAATGGGACACTTGATGGATGAGCTTTAGATGTGGTCTAATTCCTTTTAAAATTTCGGCTAAGGGCAAGGATAATGCTTGACTCATTTAGATTATTTTAAATGGGTAGATAAGAGATAAAATAGGAGAAAAGCAAGGAGAAGCTAGTGTTTGAATGCTACCCGAATTCAAAGGAGGGGAGTGAGATGAGGCATTCGGTCATGTAGGGGGCTATGTGCCGAAAGTTTAAAGCTATCAAAGTGAAGTTTTGGCCATTTTCTTTTGCCAAAATTTGTTCCACTCTCTCATAAACTTTCAACCCTTTTTCTTTCATAATCAAACCTCACCAAAATTCACTCTTTTCCTCTCATTTAGACATTGGCCGAATCATCCCAAGACCATTAGGGACAATTGCTTTTCTCATTTGTTTAAGGTAAGCCGAAACTACCATCTTTCCTTCTCATCTTTTCTTTCTATTCTACTTAGGTCGAATTTCTTCTCCCAAAAGTTCTTCATTGCCGAAATCCCTTGATCGAAACACCACCATTGCCGAACCCTTGTAAATCTCATCTCTTTTCCTTCCCAATTGTTAAGGCCGAATATCTCTGTGGGTTCAAGTAAAGGTGTAGTCGATTTCAGCAGTAAGGGTAAGGATTCAATTGTCGTCGTTCTATTTCTTTTCTTTTAGCCGAAACCGAGACTCTAATCCTATTAATGTTCTTTGGCCGAATGCTTGAAGGGGAATTTCGGGATTCCTATTGTAGCCGACTTTAAGAGGAGATCTTCGGGATTTCTAGATCTAAGGTAAGAAAAGTATGATCTTAGGCCGAAGGCCATTTATTAAGTTCAGTAAGTGATTGAAAATCAGATCTAACATGAGCCTATAGGTATTTCGACATCACTAGGAACAAGGATTAATTTCGGGATTTGATTAGTAACCAAATCGGCAGCAAGGTAAGGATTTTTGGTTGTGATAATCCCTTGGGATTTGAATATGTAGCCGAATGGCTTTTTGCTAAAATGCTTAGTGTTGGCTGAATATAGGAACTAGGGATCTAGAGCATTAGATCAGGATTTTCGGGATTTCAGTGAACACGTTAGTTCCAGGTGTGTAGCCCTACACTGATTCCTAATAGATTTATGGTATTAATTTAAAATATGTGTTAATAAGAATATGAAAGATGTGACTAAAGGTACCATTCAATGGTACGGCATATTCAGGTACGTTATCTTTTAAAGCTCTGTTAATAGCAGTATGAACATTGAATATGACATATATGAGAATTGGTTACGAATATGAAATAAGGCATATGGCATGATACTTGCATGATTTGTATGACATGGGGCATATGGGTGATATTGAAAAGGGGAAGTGATCTGGTGGTTTTTACCACAATATCTGGTGACTCATGTCACATAATCTGAATGTGGTGACTTATGTCACAAAATGTTATCTGGTGACTCTGTCACATTATTATCTGGTGGCTATGCCACAATTTATAAGGGCGATGTGCAAGTTGTCTGCAGCGACTGCCTTCGATGGTGTGTAGCGGATGGAGGGTTGATTTAGTAATCCCCACGGTGTGTTTGGTTGGTACGGGTGATGTGTAGAGGATGGTTAATATGTTTGGGTTGGGTTTGCATCATTGCTTATATTTGCTATGTATGATTTGATATGCCTAAATCGATTGGGAATTTGTGTTAGTTGTTGCACATTGAGTCTGTTGACTCACCCCTTAGTGGGATATCTTTTCAGGTGACGCTCAGTAGATGGACCGGGTCGGCAGGAACTTAGGGGTGGCCATGCTCAGCTCAGCACTTATTTTATTTTAAAATCTTTCTATTTAAGTATTTTGGATTTATTTCGGGTTTTGTTTTGATGTAATAAGGCCATTACTATTAACTGTTTTATGCATGCATTTTATTTGATTTTACTATGATACAGTATTTATTGAATCAAGGTTAAACAACTTTTCTTGAAAATAAATTTTTATAAGTATGACACCTAAACACAAATGATTTCCAATTTAATGGTGAACTCTAAACCAACTCGGAGATTCTTTTAACTTATAGTTTTGAAATATAAAAATAAGGTTTCATAAATTCCAGACTTCAAGTAATAACACCGTTTTCAAATTGAACTCAAAACAAATTAGCTTTTCTTCGAAACTACCCAAACTTTCCAACGTGACAAATAAGTTTTTGAAATGTTTTACTCAAGGAACATACCAGATCCGGTCGAGGCTCGTGGGCCTGGTTTGGGGTGTTTCATCGGCTAAGGGGGAGAAAAAGAAATGTAATGGAACCCAAGGAACCTTTCCAAGCAATCGACACCTCCTTTTATAGCCAATAGTCGAATCCTACCTTCCCCAACAGTCCAATTCGGCACCAACTCTTCTCACCTCTCATCTCCTAATTTTTCTCCATGATATCTCCCTTATCTCATCCGTAATTCCCTCCTTTATCAGCTCACAATACCAATTCAAACACTTCAACAAAAAAGTCCAAATTCCACACAATTCTGGCCGTCCACTAAGCAAAATAAACACTTCAAAGACACCTATCACTACTCGAACCTTGGACTTCTTCACGCCACCTTGTAGCTTCCCTAGTGACACCACCTTGCCACTGGACCACAAGCCTATTTGTGTCCTATTTTCCCCTTAATCTACTTAAGAGGCCTAATGCTTGAGACTAGGGTTCACTAAAGCAAGAAAAATAAATCTTTCCCTATGGTCATCTCTATCTCTAAGACTTTAAATAATCTTGATAATACCTTAAAATTAATATTTTAAGTGCTACTCATACATACCAACCTCAGTGCACAGAAATTTAAAGTTTCAGGATTTTTGGTGCGTTCCAACCCAATAGGCCCAAATCTACTAGGCCCAAATTCGGGGCGTTACAAAGACTTTAGAGCCCAATTTTGTCAAAGTTGAGAAGGAGCCAGCTGACGCTCAAGACTCAGAGGAAGTTCAACCGAGTGCTGAAATTCTAGTTTCACAAGAACCAAAATCTACAAAATCCGACAAGGTAACTTCAGAACCAGCTAATTTTGATCAACTAACAACGCCGTTAGATGCAGAATTACCACAGAAGATGAATCAACCAGTTCTAGTAAAGAAACCTCCACCACCCTACCCTTAAAGACTTCAGAAGCAGAAAACAGGAAATTCAATTCAAGAAGTTCCTAGACGTACTCAAGCAACTTCATATCAATATTTCGTTGGTTGAAGCACTTAAACAAATGCCGAACTACGTCAAATTCATGAAGGATATCCTGTCTAAAAAATGAAGACTTGGAGAATTTGAGACAGTAGCCATGACAAAGGAATGCAGTGCATATCTTCAAAACAAACTACCCCCAAAGTTGAAGGATCTTGGGCGTTTTACCATACCTTGCAACATTGGAACAACATATTATGGTAAGGCACTATGTGACTTAGGTGCAAGTATCAACTTGATGCCCATGTCAATATTTAGGAAGTTAGGGGTAGGTGAAGTTAGACCGACTACGGTTACACTTTAATTAGCAGATCGATCCTTAGCACATCCAAAAGGAAAAATCGAGGACGTATTGGTACGTGTAAACAAATTTATCATTCCTGCTGACTTTGTGATTCTAGACTTTGAAGCAAATAAAAAGGTGCCAATCATCCTAGGAAGACCGTTTTTAGCAACCGAAAGGACCCTTATTGATGTGCAGAAGTCCGAGCTTACTATGCCTGTTCAGGATGATCAGGTAACATTTAACGTTTTTAAGTCTATAAGATTTCCTGACACAATTGATGATTGTTCTACAGTGTCTGAATTAGAGGATTTAATCATGGAGAAGGAACTCAACTATGTTGAGGATCCATTAGAACAAATTTTGACATCAGACCCTCAAAATGATGAAGAGGAGGATGAATACTTAGCTTTGCTAGAAGCTAATTAAAGGAGATTTAATCTGCAATCCTGTTTTGAATCTTTGGAGTTAGAGAATAGAGATTATGCCCGACCAAAAATGTCAATCGAGGAGCCACCTAAATTAGAACTCAAGGTATTTCCTTCATATTTAAAATATGTTTATTTAGGTAACGCTTCTACTTTACCTGTGATTATTTCAGCAGAATTAACCAATGATGTAACAATCCGATATAGGGGCTAGTCGAAACCGTGGTTTTAGAACCACTAATCTGAGGTCGGAGAAAATTATTTTAATGTTATCTTATGAGTTATAACATGATTATATAGGTGCATGAAAATTTTAGTGCTTTAATTTTAGCGATTTCATGCTTAATTTCGAAAAAAGACTAAATCGCATAAAGTGTGAAAATTCTATTTTGCTGCTAAAGGTGTCAAATAGCTAAGGAATATTAATTGGAGGTCCCTAATGTGCAATTATGCCTTGTTTAGGGTGGTGGCCGGCCATATGGACAAAGAAAAGACTTTGTCAATTGGTTAGGTGAAAATTTGGTGACTAAATTGATTTTTAATCATAAAATAAAGAAAGAAAAGATATCATCTTTTCTTCTCTTCTTCTCCATTGAAAATGAGCAGCAAAATAGAAGTTTGAAAGCTCAAAAATTTCAGCAAGCTATTCTCCTTGCAAATAAGTTTTTAATGGCCATTCTTTGTTAATTTTTGTACTTTTGGAACCCCTAAAGCTTAAGCTATTAAAAGAGGGGACTATTTTGCAAAAAGGTAGAAGGTTTAGGGTTTTTCCATGTGAGCAATTATGTTTTTTGCTGCATTTTTATGGAAGAAAATGAGTCTTAGTTGTTAGATAAACATGTAACAACCCAATTTAATGGCTAGTCGAAACAGTGGTTTCAGAACCACTAATCCGAGGTCAGAGAAAATTATTTTTAATGTTATTTAAAGAGTTATAGCATGATTATATAGGTGCATAAAAATTTTGGTGCTTCAATTCTAGCGATTTCATGTTTAATTGCGAAAAAAGACTAAATCGCAGTGAAAGTTCTATTTTACAAGCTAAAGGTATCTAACAGCCATAGAATATTAATTAGAGGTCCTTAAAGTGCAATTGACCCCTCTAGTAATGGTTGATCAGCCAGAGGAGAAAAAAAGATGTCAAAATTGGTCAAGTTGGTGGATTAGGTGACAAATTGTCTAGAAATAAAATAAAATAAAGAAAAATATATCATCTTTTCTTCTCCTTTCTTTCATAGAAAATTAGTAGCAAATAGGGGTTTGAAAGCTCAAAAATTTTAGCAAGCTCTTCTCGTTACAAGTAAGTGTTTTGATGATCATTTCTTGATAATATTTGTACTTTTGGAACCCCTAAAGCTTAAGCTAGCTATAGAGGGGACTATTTTGCAAAATGGTAGAAAGTTTAGAGTTTTACCATGTCAGCGTTTATGTTTTTTTCTGCATTTTTATGGAATCAGATGAGTCTTAGTTGTTAGATAAACAACTTTTGTAAAAGGTGTTACTATGAAAACACCTAAGGGGACCTTTTTGTAAAGGTTATAAAATATGTGCTAAATGTGAGAAATAGTGAGTATTGGGGGTTGCCATAAGAGTAATAAGTATTCATCTAGGCTTGTAAAAGGAGGAAATTTGATTAGAATCGATTTACGAGCCTAGGGGTAAAATAGTTATTTTGAGAAAGCTTAAGGGCAAAATGGTAATTTTGCCAAAATATGATTATTGAAATGTGTTTATTAATGTGGCAACTAAATGAGCTAAATTGTTATTATAGATCAAGAAGAACAAAGAATTAATCTCAACCGAAGAAAGGGCAAGGTATCGGACTAGATCGGCAATTTAGCCTATTTTGAAATCGAGGTAAGTTTGCGTGTAATAAGTTTAACACCATGCTAGTATGATTTTAACATTTGATATTTGTGAAGATGTTTGATATTTCTATGAATTTGAGTAATGATTTTGTATGAGAAAATGATGAGAATTATGACGTTGAAGTTCCGGTTGGACTTTAATAAATGAGAGAATAATATCAACGAGACTTGAGATGTGTAAGGTCCTGTGTAAGACCATGTTTGGGACATGGCCTCAGAACCGAATTGAGATCCCATATAAGACCATATTTGGGATATGGCATCGACATCGAATATGAGATTCGTATAAGACCATATCTAGGATATGGCATCGACAATCGATATGAGATCCCGTATAAGACCATATCTGGGATATGGCATCGGCATCTAAAAGTTACCCCATGTAAGACCACATCTGGGATGTGGCATTAGCGTCGTAATTATGTGAATGATAATGATCAAGTATCCTTGAGTATCCCAAGTGATTCGACGGGATAACTAGTTAAGCTTATAATAGAGATGAGATTAGTGGTAAGGCTATGTGATGAAGTGATACAGGTATATGTGAGTAATTCATGAGAATGGTTTACGATATGTGGCATGATATGTAATTGGTTAGGGTAAGCATGAGTAAGTTATGGCAATGTGCTCAGACTTTGTGTTTTTATTCAACGAAATTGATGGATGACATTATGAGTCTTATTATTGTTACTTATTTCATGCAAACTTACTAAGCTTTATGCTTACTCCTCTCATTTTCCTTTTCCTTGTAGTATTGTCAGGTTAGCTCGAGAATTCATGGAACGTCGAAGTTCGAAAATCACACTATCGACTTCTCTTTGGTATAGCAAGTTAAATTCCTTTTGAGTATGGCATGTATAGGACTTGGTCTCTTTTGTTATGTCATATTTGTTAGCCAAAGTGTTGGCTATTAATATTATCAAATTTATTTTGTAAGTGGCCATTGGAATTGGGCCAATACTTGACAAGTTTATATATATTCAATAATGATGAAATTCATTAAGTGTATGCTTGTATGGATGTCTTGATTTTGAGTCTCTAGAAGTGCTTTAAAGTTATGATACATGTTGGATTGAATTGGTATAAGTATGGTTGCTGTGTAGGGTGGCATTTGGCTTGGTAGATAGCCTTTCAAATGTCCACACGGGCGTGTGTCTAGGTCGTGTGAAACACACGGCTAGCCCCATAGGCGTGTTGTTTGGCCGTGTGTTCTCTTGCTTGCTAGGTTTACAAGTCAGTATGCTCAGTAGTAAACACAAAAGCAGAGACATGGTCGTGTGTCTCAGCCGTGTAGGAAGCACGGTCATGGACATGGGCGTGTGCCCAGGTTGTGTGAAGTCTGCACCTAAAATTAGGAATTCAATTCAACACACGGTCTAAGGACACGGGTGTGTGCCTTGGTCGTGTGACCTTAGTAAGGTGATGACATCATAAACAAAATGCCATGGTTTTTGCACACGGGCTAAGACACGGGCGTGTTGTGGCCGTGTGAAGGACACGGGCCGGAAACACAGGCGTGTGTCCGGCTATATGAAAACCCCTGTAGGTTCGAATTAGAAAATAAATCCACACGGGTGTGGAGCACAGGCATGTGAGATACCACAAGGGCGTGTGGCCCTGTTTTATGTCAAATTTGTCTAAGTGTTCAAAAGTTTTAGGTTTGGTCCCGAATCATTTCGGGTACAAGTTTAGGGTCTCCTAGACCTATAATAAAGGCATTAAGGCCTTGGATGAAAAGTTTTAAATTTGAAAGGAAATTTTATGAATCGATGTTGCATGATAGAGTAAGTTAAGTTCGGTAATGCCACTTACTCGGTTCAGGTGTCGAATACGGGTAAGGGTGTTACAATACAACTTTTGTGAAAGGTGTTTCCATGAAAACACCTATGAGGACCTCTTTGCAAAGGTTGTAAAATATGTCGTAAATGTGTGAAATAATGAGTATTAAGGGTTGCCATAAGAGTAATAAATGTTCATCTAAGCTTGTTAAAGGAATAAATTTGATTAGAATTGATTTACGAGCCTAGGGGTAAAATAGTCATTTTGTGAATGTCCAAGGGAAAAATGGTAATTTTGCCAAAGTATGATTTTTGAAGTGCATTGGTTAATGTGATAATTAAATTAGCTAATTTGCTATTATAAATAAATAAGAACGAGGAATTAACCTTGACCGAGGAAAAGGTAAGGTATCAGACTAGATCGACAAATTGGTCTATTTTGAAATCGAGGTAAGTTTGTGTGTAATAAATTCAACATCATGTTATTAAGTTTAAAATGATTGATATTAGTGATGTTGTATATTATTTATATGAAATTGATTAACGATGTTGAATAAGAAAATGATGAAAATTTATGATGTTGAAGTCTCGGTTGGACTTTAAGAAGTGAGAGAATATCATCGCCGAGACATGAGATTTGTAAGGTCCCATGTAAGACCATGTCTGGGACATGGCCTCAGCACCGAATTGAGATCTCGTATAAGACCATATCTGGGATATGGCATCGACAATCGATATGAGATCACGTATAAGACCATATCTGGGATATGGCATCGACATCTAGAGGTGACCCCATGTAAGACCATATTTGGGATATGGCATTGGCATCGTATTTATGTGAATGATGATGATTATGTATTTTCAAGTATCCCAAGTGATTCAATGGGGTAAATAGTTAAGTTTATAATAGAGATGAGATTAGTGCTAAAGCTATGTGATGAAGTGATACAGGTACATGTGAGTAATTCACGAGAAATGTTTACGATATGTGACATGACATGTAACTGGTTAGAATAAGCATGAGTAAGTTATAGCAATGTGCTTGAGGCTTTGTGTTCTTATTCAATGCAATGTACGGATGGCATTATGGTCCTTTATGTTGCTATTTATTTCATGCAAACTTACTAAGCTTTATGCTTACCCCTCTTATTTCCCATTTCCTTATAGTGTATGACGTCGGAGTTCGGAATCACACTATCAACTTCTCTTTGGTATAGATTTATTTTGAGTATGACATGTATAGGACTTGGTCATTTTGTTATGTCATAAATGTTAGCCAAAGTGTTGGCTATTGATGTTATTCAAATTATTTTGTAAATCGTCATTGGAAATTGGCCAATACTTGACAAGTTTATATATTCAATGATGATGAAATTTATGAAGTGCATGCTTGTGTGGATGTCTTGATTTTGAGTTCTTAGAAGTGCTTTATGGTCATGATGTATGCTGAATTGAATTGGTATAAGTATGGTTGCTCTGTAGGGTGGCATTTGGCTTGGTAGATAGCCTTACAAATGTCAACACAGGTAGACACACGGGCGTGTGTCTAGGCCGTATGTGACACACGGTCAGCCCCACGGGTGTGTAGATAGGCCGTGTGTCCCCATGCAAGCTAGGTTGGCAAGTCAAAATACCCAGTAGTAAACGCACGGGCAGAGACACGGCCATGTGTCTCAACTGTGTAGGAGACACGGCCTAGGACATGGGCGTGTGCCTTGGCCGTGTGACCTAAATGGAATGTTGACGTCAGAAACAGAATGTCAAGGTTTTCACACACGGGCGAAGACACGGGCGTGTCGTCGCCGTGTGAGGGACACGGGCGTGTGTCAAGCTGTGTGAAAACCCCTGTAGGTTCAAATTGAAAGATAAATCCACACGGGTGTGGAACACAGGCATGTGATATGCCACACGGGCATGTTCCATCCTTCACACGGGCGTGTAGCCCTGCTTTGTGTCAAATTTTTCTAAGTGTTTAAAAGTTTTAAGTTTAGTCCCGAATCATTCTGGGTACAAGTTTAGGGTCTAGTAGACCTATAATAAGGACATTATGGTCTCAGATGAAAAGTTTTAATTTGAAATGAAGCTCTTAAGGATCAATATTGTATGATTGAGCAAGTTAAGTACGGTAATGCCTCGTACCCGGTTCAGGTATCGGATACGGGTAAGGGGTGTTACAAATGAGCAAGAAGAGAAACTCAACCTTGTATTGAAACAATTCAAGAAGGCTATCAGATGGACCCTAGCCGATATTCGTGGTATTAGTCCATCTGTATGCATGTATAAGATCATACTAGAAGATGGCAAGAAAGGGACGATTGATGGACAATGAAGACTGAATCCCATCATGAAGGATGTAGTCAAGAAAGAAATCATCAAGTGGTTAGATGCGGGTATAATTTACCCCATCTTAGATAGTTCGTGGGTAAGTCTGGTCCAGTGCTAGCCAAAGAAATGAGGTATTACGGTCATTGAAAATGAGAATAACGAGTTGATATTGACTAGAACTATTATCGGATTGAGAATTTGCATCGATTACTGGAAGTTGAACAAGGCGACTAGGAAAGATCACTTTCTTTTATCGTTCTTGGACCAGATGCTAGATAGATTCGTGGTGTAACAGCCCGATTTTGGGCCTAGTCAGAACAGTGGTTTCGAGACCATAAATCTGACGAAAGAAAATTTATTTTTATTATATTTTTATGATCTACAAATTCACAAAACGATTTCGTGAAAATTTCGTTCAAAAATTTCGACGTTTGGGCACTCAATTTAGTCAAAAGGACTAAATTGTAAAAAGTGCAAAACTTGAGTTCTAGAAGCTAGAGGTGTCAAATTGCTATGAAATTTTAAATTGGAGGTCCTTAAATGGTAATTAGACCATTGGTTAATTTTTTGGACAAAAATGGACATGAAATAGGTGAAATAGAATATTTTTAAGTTAGGGGCATTTTGGTCATTTAGTAATTAAAATGAATTAAAAACAAAATTAAAAGCCAATTTTTGTCCATCTTCAACCCCATGGCTGAATTTCACAAGGGGAAACCATGACTAGGGTTTTTCAAGCTTCCAAGCTTGATTGTAAGTCCGTTCTTCCCCCGTTTTTAATGATTTTTACGTTTTTGAAATCCTCGTAACAATATCTATCTATTTCTACCACTAATTTGAGATATGGTTAAAGTCTAGGGTTTTGACCCATGATGAATATGTGTGTATTTTTGTGTTTAATGGTAGAAAATGCATGTTTATGGTTAGAGAAACGACTTTTACTAAGTGATTTTCGGTAAAAATGTCTAAAAGGACTAATTTGTAAAAGTTATGAAATTTATCATAAAAGTGTGAATTAGTGGAAATTGTGGGCTGTTGTAGTTATGAAAATGGTTAGACTAGGCTTAAAATACAAGGAAATTGAATAAAAATCATTTTACGAGCCTAGGAGCAAAAATGTAAATTTTTCTAAAATGTGAATTTAGTCTAATTTGAGTCGCAGGATGAATAAATAATTTAAATGTGTTGTTATTGATCAAGGAAGACGAGATTCAGACTTAGAACGGGGGAAAAACAAAGAGTATGACGAATAAGTCATTTTCATCGATTGTGCTACTGAGGTAAGTTTGTATGTAAATAATGCATCGTTATTACTTACATTTTTATGTTTTGATATATTTTATGAGATGTGGCTGAATATTGAATGAAATTGACAAAGTATCGAAATGTGAGAAATTTCCCAGTTGAACCTTAGGAATAGAATAGGATACAAGTGACATGTCACTAGGGACCTATGTGAAATATATGTGAAATTGTGACTAAGTGAATCCGTGTGCTGGTATTAAGTTCTACCAGTGGCTGGGTATACCGGCATGTGTTGCGAATACCTGACAGCTTGTGTGAGCAGCACTAAGTAGTAACGAATGATCGATAGCTTGTGTGAGCAGCACTGAGTAGTAACGAATGACCGACAGCTTGTGTGAGCAGCACTGAGTAGTAACGAATGACCGACAGCTTGTGTGAGCAGACACGTGAAAGTGAATAGCTCGAGAATGAGCCTCTATGTGAAAAGTGATGTGAAGTAGCTTTGGCTACAAGTGTGGCACTTATGTGCAAACTTCCGATGCATCCAATAATATTCCGATGTGTTCAACGGGAAAATGACTAAGTGTAATTGAATGAGATTATGTGATGAACAAGTGCAGGTACATGTGTATATATATTCATGAGCAATGTGGTCGATATGTGATCAAACTTTGGTACGGTTGATATGGAGTAAGTGTTACAATGAAGACTTGTAAATATTTGATGACGACAAGCTATTGGCATGGCTAACTATGGATATACTTTAGTGTTATATGTGTGTAAATGAGAATTAATACAAAGAAAACATGAAAGAGTAAAATTACCAATAAAACAATTTTGGACAGCAGCAGTTGTGTGACTTTGAAAAATCACCAAAAATTGTGGAAATCAAATTAGAGATTGAATAAGATATGAAATTAAATCTTATTGAGTCTATTTTCGCATAAAAGAAACGGTGTAAGTGAAAGAATTTCATATTCTAAGATATTTATATTTTTGTGAGACAGGGTCAGAATGAACTCAAAATCCCCTATTCCGACTTTGTAAAATCACTAAAAATTGTATAAAAATAAATATGGTTTATAATTTATATGTTTAAATTTATTAATGAGTCTACCTTCAATAGAAACAAACAAGAACATCATCTTAATCTCGTACGAAGAGATAATTAATTTTTAGTGAAGAAGGATCGAAACTGTTAGACAGAAGAACAGGGGAGACTTTAAAGAATAAACTGTGCTTATTGGATAAACCAAAAATTCTAAAAATTTTATGGTAAGAAGATATGTGAGTCTAGTTTTAGAGAAAATTAGCGAAGCTTAATTTTGAGTTCTGTAGCTCGAGATACAAATAAATTAGTGAATGTACCCGAGTAGACAGCTTGAGATGAACATGAACAAATAGTGGAACTATGTGCAATTATGATTGTATTATCTTGAGAACATATTGTGAAGATTTATAAAAGCCTGTTAATAAATCACCTATTATTTACATACCTACTTACTAAGCTATAATTCTTACCCCCTTCCTTTCCTTTTTCCTATAGTGTCATAGATGCTAGCTCGAGTTGGAGGTCGTCGGAGATTCTATCACACTAAGAAGCTATGGATTGGTATCAGTGATTTTTATTCTAGATTTTTAAGTCTATGGCATGTATAGGGACTTGTTCGTTTGTGTACATGTTATTATGAGTTGGCCTAGAATATTGGCCTATGCTAAGTGAAGGTCATTGTTGTATAAGGCCATTTGATGTGGACAATATTTGTTATGTTATAAGTCTATGATGAAGCATTACATGGATGTGCATGCTTATTTGGGTTGGATGAGTGAATGTGTGATAATTATGTGTGGCAAATACTAAATGTGAATGGTGAGAGTAAGTTATATGCTATGATTAGTTAAGTTTGTGTGTGGTTGTGCATGATGAATGTGATTTATAAATAGTGTGAGAATGCCATGATGTGGTTATGGGGATGCCTAAAAAAATGCCATGTGTGTGTTGATAAACTTGGTATAAGTGTGCAAGAGTTTTTGGATGGAAAAAGGCTTGGTAAATAGCCTAACTTTCATCCACAAGGATGGCCACACGGCCTAGCACACGAGCGTGTGACTTGGCCGTGCAACCCTAAATCGTTGATGACATCATAAACAGAGAGTTACACGGGTCGAGGACACAGGCGTGTCCCAAGCCACACGGGCGTATGGCCTTGTTTTGTGGTAAAATTTTCTAAGTATTTTAAAGTTCTCAGTTTAGTCTCGGACCACTTCCAAAGTATGTTTTGGACCTCGTAGGCCAGTAATAGGGACAATACGATTATGAATGAAAAGTTTTAAATTTGAGTGGAAATTTATGACTCGGAAATGATCGGTTATATGTGATTAAGTCCTGTAATGCATCGTACCCTATTCCAGTGACGGATACAGGTAAGGGGTGTTACACGTGGGGCGAGACTATTACTATTTTCTTGATGGATACTCGGGGTATAATCATATTATAGTAGCACCAGAAGATCAACACAAGACAACATTCACCTACCTGTACGGTACATTTGCATTTAGGCGCATGCCATTTGGTTTATGTAATGCACCTACTACATTTCAAAGATGTATGATATCTATTTTTACTAACATGGTTGAGAAATATTTGGATGTTTTTATGGATGATTTTTCAGTATTCGGTGATACATAGATGATTGCCTAGCCAATCTAGCTAAGGTACTAAGGCGATGCTAAAAAACAAACCTTGTACTTAACTAGGAAAAGTGCCATTTCATGGTACAAGAAGGTATTGTTCTAGGGCATCGGATAACGAAACATGGAATCAAGGTAGATAAAGCAAAAGTAGATTTTATTGAGAAATTCCCACCTCCAACATCTGTAAAGGGTGTTAGGAGCTTTTTAGGCCACGCCGGTTTCTATCGAAGATTTATTAAGGAATTCTCTAATATTGCTAAACCTTTATGCAAATTATTGGAGAAGGACACGATATTCAAATTTGATGAAGAGTGCTTAAGAGTATTCAAAGATTTGAAGAGTCGGTTAGTTTCAGCACCCATAATTGTCACACCAGACTGGGATTTTCCATTTGAATTGATGTGTGATGCAAGTGACTACACGATAAGAGCTGTCATGGGCCAGCGAAGGAACAAAGTTTTTCATCCCATCTACTATGCAAGTCAGACTCTAACAGGAGCTCAACTAAATTATACGGTAACAGAGAAAGAGTTACTTGCTATTGTGTTTTCTTTTGACAAGTTTCGATCCTATCTTGTAGGTACCAAGGTGACTGCCTATACAGACCATTCGACAATTAAGTATTTACTTGCCAAGAAAGACGCTAAGCCGAGACTGATCCAGTGGGTACTTTTACTTCAAGAGTTCAATCTAGAAATTCAAGATCAAAAGGGAGTAGAAAATCAAATACCTGATCACTTGTCCAGATTGGATCCGCAAGAAAGGAATTCTCCACTTATACCAATTCAATAGACATTTCTAGATGAACAAATACTGAAGGTAAATCATGTCCATAATACCCAGTGGTTTGCTGATATTGCTAACTATTTAGCTTGTGGTTTGATGCCGATTGATAAGACATATCATCAAAAGAAAAAGTTTCTTCACGATGTGAAGTACTATTTCTGGGAAGAACCATATTTGTTTAAAAAGTGTGCAGATCAAATGATCAGGAGATGCGTGGCAGAAGATGAAGTACATAAGATGTCATACCACTGTCACTCAGCTTCGAGTGGGGGACACTTCGGAGGAACACGTACTGCGGCCAAAGTATTGCAAGCTGGATTCTTTTGGCCAACACTATTTAAAGATGCATATGCTTACGTAAAGAGTTGTGATCGATGTTAAAGGGTCGAAAAAACCACCAACAGAAACGAGATGCCTCGAACAAACATCATTGAGGTAGAATTGTTCAATATTTGGGGTATTGACTTTCTCAGTCGTTTCCCTCCGTCTTTTGGTCACAAGTACATCTTGGTAGCTGTAGACTATGTGTCTAAGTGGATTGAGGCTGAAGCATATCCGACAAACGATGCTAAGGTTGTGATGAAGTTTTTGTAGAAGCATGTGTTCACAAGGTTTGGAACCCCACGAGCCATCATCAGTGATGAAGGGTCCCATTTTGTAAACAAGTGGTTGAAATGGTTACTTGACAAACATGGAGTGAAGCACAAGGTTGCCACAGCTTACCATCCGCAGACGAATGGTCAAGCTAAATTGGCAAACAAAGAGATCAAAGGCATACTTGAGAAGGTAGTTTGCCCGAATCGACGAGATTGGTCCAAAAGACTGGATGATGTTTTATGGGCCTACAGGACAGCATACAAGACACCATTAGGGATGTCACCCTATAAGTTGGTCTTTGGCTATCATTTGCCTTTGGAGTTAGAGCACAAACTTTACTGGGCTCTCCAACGAATCTTAAAATTGCTAAAGAGAAACGGATGCTTCAACTTAACGAGTTAGAAGAATTCTGAATGTCTTTATACGAGAATGCCAAATTACTTATGGAGAGACTCAAGAAATGGCATGACAAACACATTCAAGTTCGAGAATTTGAAGCAGGTCAGCAAGTCTTGTTATTCAATTCCATATTAAGGTTCTTTCCAAGTAAGTTAAAATCATGTTGGTCTGGTCCATTTATGATTCATAGAGTCTATCCATACAGAGTTGTTGAACTTCAAGGTAAGGGAGGTAATTTTCGAGTTAATGCTCAACGCTTGAAACATTACTAGGGAGATAAAATTGAACGGGATCAAATCTCGTTCATTTTATCAAATGATTAAATTTTCTTGTTTTCTTTTTAAATAAATGATTTAAGATGTATTTTCGGGATTAGTATGTTTAAATAAATTCTGTCTAGGAGATTGGAACTTAAGCGGGACTGCTTGTGACCCCTCCAATCTTTCCTGGGAATTGATTTTGACATAATTTTTCGAGAAATTATTCCCTAAATGGCAAAATAAATTTTTAAATTTTCAAATAAAAGGGTCAATTTTGATCCAAGTTTTAAAATTGCAACTCAATTTCAAATTTTCATTAAGTCTAGGGACTTAATTGAATTATTTTTTAAAATTTGATTGCTCCTTTTGTAAATATTAAAAATTAGATTCCTCTTTTTGTAAATATTTTCAAAAGGCTTCTAGAATAAATATTTTAATTTAATAAAAAAGATTATAATTATTATATATAATTATATCTATTATAATATATATTAATTATTATCAACTTTACATCGAGTTAGGATTAGTTTTAATTTAATCAATTTTTATCTTTAATAAATTAATAACAAATAATAATTTAATATGCATTATATTAGTTATTAATTTTTATTTACTTTGAGAAGAATTAGAACTTAGAATTTTACTTTGAGTAAAATTAGAATTCTACTTTAATTATTAAATACCACCAACCTTCTCCATCTTTCTTCATTCAAACTTCCATCCCACCAAACCACCTAGTGTCGTAGCCTTCAACTCCCTAGCCGCAGCACTACCGACAACCTAGTCGGGCAGCACACGCCCAGCAGCCCTCGTACACAGACGCACCAGCAGCTCGCTTGGCCTTCCCCTTGGCGCTGCACCTACTCCTTGCCCCAATCCTCGCGCGCCCCATTGCTGCCGGCTGCCGAGCACCTATTTCTTGCCAGGTTGTATTGCTCCTTGAACCTGCTCGGCGCGTCCATTTGCTGCCCAGCACCCATGCGGCACATCAACCCTATTACTCATACCAACATCCCATCCTTAGCCAATAACCCTTCAACCTACCCTAAATCGACCTCTTTTGTTTTCTAATTATTTTTTAGGAGTTCTTAATTTTTATAAAAAGGTGGTAAGACAAATTTTTCTCTTAAATTTTAAATTTTATTTAATCATTTAATTTTTCAATTTATTGAATTATTAACATTTTATATTAATTAAATTTTTGAGAAATTGTTTTCCATCTTATGTTCAGGTTAATCATGCCTCACAAAAGAACTTGTGCCTCTGCCCAAATTGACGAATCACAAAGTAAATTCCACTGTGAAGAAGCCAAAGCGGGATACGAAAGTGTTTTCAAGAATCAACAGATGGATCCAGAGAAAGGCTTCACGTTGAAAGAAAGCAACTATATTGATTTTATGGCGCGTATTCGTCAGGTTGTTGAAACTCTTAATTGGGAGTTGTTTCGTGAGAAGAGACCTAGTGTGGATGAAGAGTTAGTGTGTGAATTTTATGCGAACTTAACCTCAAGTGAGTTGGCAGAAGTTCCAATTCGCAGAATCAATGTACCAATAACTTCAAATGCTATTAATGAGTTCTTTGAATTACTTGATTTCGAAAAAGATGAATATTCTTCCTTAATGAGCAATATCGAGCCTAAAAATTTGCAAGAAATACTTGAGGATCTTATAGTTCCAGGTTCTAAGTGGACTGTGTCAAAGCAAGGAATCTACACTTGCAGAAGAGAATATTTGACACCACTTGCAAATGTATGGTTCTATTTTATCCGTTTCAGCCTTATGCCTAGTTCGCATGGGACTACAATTTCATTGGAGAGAATGGTCTTATTATACTCGATTTTAACTGGAAAGACCATTGATGTGGGAAAAATCATCTTGAGAGAAATGTGGAATTGTGCCGTAAGATGTTCTAGCCAAGCTTACTTTCCTTTTACAATAACAATTCTGTGCTTGAAAGCTAAAATTCTTGCAAACGTAAAGGAGACAGGATATAGCCAAGGCACAATCACAGATTGGGACCTCTATCGAATAGCTAGAGACTCTATTCTACAGCAACGAGTTGAAGAAAGTGAGGATCCCGAAGAAGAAGAAGAAGAAGAAGATCCCACAGAGATCGAGCCAGTGCAATTGGTTGAAGTCCCTAATAAGGTGGAACCAATGGAACCAGAAGCCAAACCTGATGTCGAGACTTCAATGTTTAGAGCTCAACCGCCTCGCCCAGATCTTCGAGATGAGCTGTCAAAGTTGATGGACATAATGCAACATATGTAGTGACAGCAACAAGCTTACTGGAGATACTAAAAAATAAGGAATGGCTCAATGAGAAGTGCTCTTACGAAAATTTACAATGACCCATTTATTTTTGTGCCTAAGTTTCCAGATTACATATTTGAACCATGTAGCCCATTATCGAAGAAGGAGCGAAGCGATTCATGCAAAGACAATAATGATGGAGCAAAAGATGAGGCGAATTCCAAAGGATCTGCAAATAAATAAAGGGGGGATCTCGACTTTATTTTATTTATGTTCTTAGGTTATTTTAAGATTAAGTTAATTAGGAATTTTTATTCTCGCATATTTAAACAGGAGATGCAAATCATTAATAAAATCAAACAAGTTGCGAAGTATAAAGTGTGGCAATAGATATATACATGTCTAGGATTGGATTTAGAAAGAGCTTGGTACTTAACTAGTCAAATTGACTCACCTCCTCTTTTCTAGAATCCTACCTAGTGTATAGTATCTATTCACTTTAAATAATGAGGACATTGTTCATTTTAAGTAGGGGGACCGAAAAATTGAAATTATTTCCACTCAGAATAAATAGTTCTTTTAATTATGATTAGGATATATTTTGTTCAATAATTTGAAATTTTGTTAAGTATGCTAAACTTCAGTATAAATAAAGTTCTATTATTTCAATAAATTTTTATGTTAGCTTAATAATGATATAAATGTATTTTTAATAAAGCATGCAAATCGTACCATAAAATTTTTAGCTCCTTAGGAAAGTTAGGCATGCATGAAAGTTTAAGTCTCTAGAATTAACTTAGTAGTTTCTTGAGGCGAAATCCTAGGAAGCATGAAATGTTGAAAATGACTTAGGCAACTTTTGTTTGGACCGTTTGATCCTTTCGAGCCAACCTTGATGAAATTTTATCCTTTGAAACCCAACTTTGAGACTATATGACCTAATTTTATTTGAACGCTTGCAATATTTAGTCGTCACTTCTCTCTTAATTATCTTTAAATTGTTCCAAACACTAATCTCAGTACTATTCAGAATATTCTTTGAAAATAAGTTTGGGGGAGTTGAAAAGAAGTATCAAATGCTCAAAAATTTTGTAGTACATAAGCAAAATGCTCGTAAAAGAAAAGAGCATACGTACTTGAAAGAAAATAGATGTAGAAAAAGAGCATGTGAAAGCAAAGTAAGTTGGCATATTGAAGGTAATTATTTCGAAGGTCCGACTGAAGCTGAGTCTAGGGGTTTTTAGCCTAAATTTATCTATCTTTTACCTACCCCTAGCCTAGTCACGTTACAACCTTTTTAAAGACCTATTGATTCAAGTTTTCTATGCTACCTACATTAGTGGAGAGAAATTGCTATGTTCAACATATGAAGGCATAAGTTAAACTTAATGATTGTAGCTTAATCTTGAATAAGAAAATAAAATCATATTTGTAAGGGTTAACATGTCTTTGTTAAGGAAGCATTTAGTCTAATTTTGCTATCATAATAGTTGCTGAGATTAATTTGAATGATGTGTATACTTGAGTAGCATAAATATCAAATTTCTTGTTTTTGAGCATAAGTATACCAAGTTCATAATTTTGGGAAGAATGTTGTTCTGAAGGAAATTTTCAAAGGTGTTTTCGAGAAATTCTTTTCAATTTGTGCATTACTTCGGACGAGCAATGAATTAAGTTTGGGGGTGTGGAAAACGAAAATATACACACTTTTTCATGCCCTTTTTAAACTCAGATACATACAGTTTCGGCAAAGTTATTGTCAAAAAATATATAATTATTATAAAATAATTATTTTGTACTTAAATTATTAACATAATGAATTTTAATTAATTTTATAATAAATTTTGATTAATTTTGATCATTTTTCGTCAGATTTGCACAAAGGAAAAAAAAGAACTCGGCAGACACTGGTAGAAGTTCAAAATCGAGAAGCAATTTGAAGTATCAAGGCGAATTAATTTTCAGCCTAAGTCGGTCCAATTATGTGTATTAATTCATGATATAATTAATTTTAATTTATATCCAATTTAATTTGGATTAAATAAATTATTATTAATTAATTATGAAAAAGTGGTCTAGTTGAGCCGAACCGAATGAATCGAACTGACCAAGACGTGGACAGCCTAAAACCATCCATATGCTGACCCAAATTAGCTTATTGGCTGATTATTTAGCTTGCAAAGAGGCCCTTGAAGACTTGTTCAAGTTGCAAACAAACCCCTCCACAATTGGTGGCTTTATAGATTTGCCCCAAACCTAAATTAGCAAAGTTGAAACTTTCAACCTTGCCACATGTGTAGCTGGCCAAGAGAGGGCTCTTTGTCTGATAATTTTAGCTTTTTTTAGCAGCCCTCTTCAGCTATAAAAACCCCCTTAGGCTGGTCATTTGAAAAACATCTTAAGCATTCACATCTTTTCTCTCTTCTCTCCACTTTCTCTCTTCTTTTCCATTCCAAATTCCCTTACTCTCTTGCCGATTTCTCCTCTTGGAAAAGGGGAATTCATCAGCCATTTGGAGCAGCAATTAAGTGTTTATAGCATCCTTGGTCGACGAGGACAATGGAGAATGAAGAACAGAGCAAACTAGTCAAGCCACGGAAAAACACCAGATTTGATTCTTGTTCCTTATCTCTTTAATTTTTGTTGTTGTTATGATGAACATATCTATGAATATTTTTGTTGTTGGAATGGTTAATTGAACCAATTTAGCTTGAATTTAATTCGTGTTAGGTTGATTGCATTTCGTTTGTTAAAATTATTAAAATTGTGTTTATGTTTTTATAGGCCTCAGTAAGATGCTTGATTAAGTAAAATCACGACTAAGTTATTCTTGCATTACAATTGTGAGGTAGCTAATGAATTAATTATTTAAATGGATTGAAATTGTAATTAATGGACACAATACTTAATCAGTGCATGTTTAATCATCTAAGGTAGCTGAGGGTTAAATTAGCAACGATATCTGACGATACAATTGCCTTGCATAACTTGCAAGATTATTGTGATTAAGTTGCTTCAAAGTAGGGATACTTTGTTACCTCACGTAGTCTTTTATGTGCTTATTAGATTTAATTAATCGTTTGAATTGACATAGGGATATGTCTAAGAGATTTTTTCAATTTAATAAGTATGTATGTGCAATAACATATTTGCCTATTAAGATTTGTTTAATTAGTTGAATTGACATAGGCATATAGTCAAGAGATTAATGGATTTTGGTAGGTGAGTATGTTCATAAGTTAGCAAATTACCGAGTTGCCATGAATTTATTCGTAACAATATAAACATGAGTTTAATAATTCTAAGTTAAGAAATGTAATTAATCTAACACAATTATGTCATCTTGATTAAAATCATATTTTGAAATTGTGCATTTGAGATTTATTTATTTAGTTTACTTAGTTTAAAATCTTAGTTTTTATACTTAGTTTAAAATCTTAGTTTTTAATCACCCTCTTCAAACAAAATATTTTTCTTCACCAAAGTGTTTTAAATAGCATTCATAAATAATTCTTTTCACAATCCCTGTGGGTACGATAACTCAACATTTACTTGTCACTTTATTACTTGTTGCGATTGTGTACACTTGCACATTTCTGTCGTTCCAGTAGGGTAGATGAAGACTCAAGGAGCAAGTGGAGGGACCAACCCAAACACCGCCAGATTCAAGTGATAGGCGTGGTAACTGTTTCATGTATACAGAGGCGCGTCCTTAGAGGCCACGCCTCAAGGAATAATTAAGTTTATTGTAATAAAATATTAAGTTTTAAGTCATTATAAATAATTATTTTTGTTAAATAAAGTAGGACGATTGTAGGGATGGAAAACTTATACAAGATAAAATATAATTGGGATTTAGATCTTCATATGATGTTATCTTTGGAATTGACTAAATGATGATATGTAGGAATGGATGTACCACTTGATACAGATTAAGGCGGTAAGTAATCGGGTAATGTTAAGTGACTCAAGTTTCTCATGACACTTGGTACCCAAACCCGGCGATTGGGTCAGGTATAGGGTGTTACACGCTAGGCTATATTGATCACGCCCCTAGGCCACTCTCCCAATCCTAACCTGAATCCTCTATATCATGAGTAACTTCCTCCCATAATAGCTTTAATAGATAACGCCTATTAAAAATAACATCTCGAAAACTAAAATCAATTCCAAACTCTGCCCCACTTAAACTGTTATTTTGATAGCCGCCATCATCAACCAACACTACGTATTCACCATTCCGTGACCTTTTCACTGCAGGATTACAATCATATGAGTAAAGTTTAAATTGTAAAATCCTAATTCATAACAATTTGAAAGTTGGTTGGTTTTTGCTTGGTAAATATATGGTAAGTTACAGCTGGACCTAGTAACTATTGCAAGTAAGAACATCGATGTAATATCCTAAATATAGGCCTGTGCATTTATATGTGGTGTTTGTTTCATATGTTAAAATTTGGAAATTTAGGTTTAGAGCTGAGGCTTAAATTAAATATTCTGTTTAAGCTTACTTGGGTTAAAATAAAGTTTTAAGTAGTTTAATGAGCATTTTGGGCTTGAGGCCCAGAAGGAAATGATACCATAAGGAGGAAAGAGGAGTTGGCGTCAAAAGGCAAGGGGAAGAGGCCCAGTTTGTGGCCACCTGAAGCCCAAATTTTGGGTCTAAAATTCGGCACCTAGGAGCCTTAGGGGTGGACGGTACACTTGCTACAATTTAGGGATTTTAATTCTTTTATTTTCTTGATAAATAGGAAGATAATGAAGAGAAAGATGAGGGCTATTTTTGAGGAGCTAAGGGAATAAGATAATAGGTGGGATAAAAGCTATCAGATGACAGTAGAGTTGGCCGAAAATCCAACTCTAGGAGGGGGAGTGTATTGCCGAAATCTATATAAGCCAAGTGATCATCCTTTCATTCAATTTTTCTCTCCTCTTCCTCACCTAGCCGAAATTCTCTTTTCCATTTGTTTTAATTTCTTTTCAAAACCAAAGCTCCCTAGATATTTTCTCCTCTCCTCAGTATTTTCTACAAAAGCCGAAAATTTCATTCATAGTCGAAATCTCACCTTAGTCAAATATTCATCTTTGGAAACTGAAACTTCTCTGGGATACTTGCATGTGTCGAAATTTTGAAGAGAACAATAGGTATGTTTCGATATTAAGTTTCCAATATATCTCCAACTTTTCAAGGTTTCTAGCCGAATGGCTATGTAGAATCTAATCAAAGGTTTTTCTTATTTTTTCGGCATTTTCGGATTTAAAGAGGAGTTCAACGCCTAGATCTTTAAGTTAAAGATCAGTAATACTCAAGTCTTGTTAAATCAAGGTAAGGGGATTTATTAGTATTAACATGTGATTTGGGATCTATTAACCTTGGCCGATTGTAGAAAGGCTAAATCTTCATGTGTTTTCCGGCTTTTCAGCAAGGCTTTAGGTTGAAGTTAGTAGATTCGGATAACAAGGGTTTCAATTAGGGATATTGGACTTTTTGCGATATCAAGTGTGCAATACTTCCCCACCATCTAGAACTAATTATTAATATATGTTCATAAGTTTATATGTTATGATAAAAGCCGAAATCTCGACTTAATGTGGGAAGCCCCAAAAATAAAAAGGGTAACGCAAATCGCCAGGTCAGTGAATAATCTGATTAAATGTTATAAGTAATTTGCTTGTATATGATTGCATGGGTTGGGTTGATGAAAGGAGGAAGTTATACGTTATATGTGTAGTGGTTTATACCGTGATCTGTTACATGTTGTAGCGGCTAATGCCGTGATCTGTTATAAGGGCTTCGGCCATAATATGTTGATGAGCAGCATGACTGCCATCTTGGCGTGTAGCGGTGTGGGTCGATTGTAGAAATCCCCAATGGTGTGAACGTGATACGGTCTGGCTCGGGTTAGGAGGCGAATCGTAAATGTTGCCTGATCGTAAATTAGGTAGTTTTTCTTTTAACAAACAAAAGGGATAATTTTATTGGAAATAATATCTTTGAAAGGTAAAGATAGGTGAGAGGTTGAAAATGGATACGTATTTGAAACAAGAAAGAAACTTTAATAAAAATTAAAGAACCGAATCTTATAAGTTTCAAATTGATGGAATGAGTTTTGAGATAAAACCGAGACCCACTATCTAGCGAGATAGGAACCAACAGTATAGGTAGATGAACGCCACACCCGAAAGGATGATAAGTTCGAAAACAAGGAAAGAACGACGCCACTAGAAAACTAGATAAGTCAATTCAACCTTGAGAATTAGGAGAGTGAATACTCACCAAAAGAAATGCTTCTTTCATTCAAATTCAAAGTTGTGTGCTCCAAATGAACATAAACATCCTATTTATAGCTACTAGCCGAATGGCCAAAATACAAGCTTGAAAATGTTTTATTTTATTTATTTTTTTAATTCTCGTGGGTGCCTTCAATTTGCATTATCTTCATGAAGTTGCCGTCCAAGATTTTGATTTAAAAATTTCAAGGCAACTTAAGATTTCTTGCCGTCCAACTCACAAGAAGACAAAGGAATTGTGCTTGATTATTTAATCCCATGCTCCCCATTTGTTTGATTCAAGATAAGCATGCTATCCAACAACCCCCATTATATATGCTTCCATTCAATCTCCCAATGTGCCGTCCAAACATAGATATATTCTCTCCATAAAAACATTATTCAATGACCATATTTTAATGCTCCATTTCATACTTGAATAAGCTCCACCTTTGCCATAATATTCCTTCATTGCCGTCCATTACTAGGTATTTTAAAAATGGCTTTGTTTATTTTAATTTCAACCATTAGCTCCATAAAATCCAAAGTCTCCATATTGCCGTCCATGCCTTCATTCCCACCCATTTGCACACTTTCAATTTTCACATTTGTTTATTCAACCAACAAACATGTTTTTCCATCTTATGCACCCACACGCACATTGCTCTTCAAATCCCACTATCCTGTATCAAATAATTCCCACATGTTCATTAATTATTTATTCCATCTTTAGCTAAGCTTCCAAGCTGTCCACTCTCCCATGACTTAGTGGTATTTATTTATTCCTTGTAGATATTTTAAGTCCCCCATGATGCTTTGCAATTCTGAGAAAAAAACTTCATAGCCGAATATCCCTATTACAAAACAAAAGTGCACAATTAAAAATTATCCCACAATGTTTCATAAATTTGGCATCAAGTTGCATTCAATTCGGCTAAAACATATTAAAATAATGTAATAACACAATTAAACACATGCAATAATTAACACACATTAATACTTGAAAGTAAAATGTCCAATTTTATTAACACATTTATTTAATTAATTATTTTAAGCAGAATTTAACTAACTAAATAAATTTATTCACCCAATTAAAATGCATGAAATAAAATAAATCCAAATCAAATTCGATAAGCTAAAACGAACTCAAATGAACTGAAAATAAGCTCATTTTGGGACGTGCACCAAAAGGCACACTAATTCCTAGGTTTGGATCCGAGCTTGTTAGGTTAAAATTAGTAGTGCCCGGGCGTGCCCGTATCAGAACGGTTGGTACGGGGGCGTGTAGCGGATGGAAACCTAGGCAAACAGGTTGGGCCTTGCATACTATTTGTTATTTAAATGAATGAAATTATTAATCTGTTTTATGGGCCTAAGGCCCAAAATCTAGTGGTGCATGAGGGTTGCACACTGAGTCTCGCGACTCACCCTTTTAATTAACATTTCAGGTGATACTTAGTGCTTCGGACCGGGCTGGAGAGGAACGCAAGGTGGCCATGCAGAAGAATATGAAGATTTCGCAAAAAGACTCCAGTTAATTATTTTATATTGTATTTTAATTAATGGATTTTAAACTTCGATGTAATAAGTCCATGGGCCACTAGTTTATATTTTGTTTTATTATGGGCTTTTAAAATTTTTATTTTAATTAAACTAAGGCATGTAATTAAGTTCGGTTTTATTTTACAAAGGCATATTCTATATAAAATATATTTGGGCTTTTCTGAAAAATACGACATGTTTGACAAAAATTTTCTTAGTGACATACCAGATCCTGTCGTAGCAATTGGGCCGGGTTTAGGGTGTTACAAATTGGTATCAGAGCCCGGTTCAAAAGTCGGCTCTGGGGGTTTTTGGGCTCAAAACGTTTTCTAAAAATGGGCTTTTGAAACATGCATGTTTTGAAATGATAACAGGTTTGTTAGCTCGGCATGGCACCTGCGTCTCCGGCCCAAGTCTGCCAGGTAAGTATTCTGAACCATTGTGTGATATATTTATGTGGGCTTAATGGGCTTTATGGGACGTAAAATAATTAGATTGAAACTTGATGGACTCTAGGCCTAGTTGAACAACTTTTAAAATCTCATAAGACTTAATTTCACTGAATAAACCCGTTAACGAGCCGCAAGGCTAGGGTGTGGTAACCGTCATACGCATGTCTAGGAAGGATCTGAAAGAGCCTGGTATTTAAGCAGTCCTAGTGACTCACCTTCTCTTCGCTGGAATCCTACCTGGTGCGTAGTGACTGTTCACCTTAGCCGAGTTAGGGTGTGGCAATGGGCATACGCATGGCTAGGAGTGGATTCAGGGAGAGCTTGGTACTTAAGCAGTCCTAGCGACTCATCTCCTCTTCACTAGAATCCTACCTGGTGCGTAGTGACTATTCAGCCTAGTTACAAGGACTTGTGGATGGGCTAAACCCTATGACTAAAACCCGAAAGGGACCAACCACCCTATTTTCTTTTTGAAAAAAAAATCCCAAGGTTTTGTAAAATTTTCAAAACATTTTTGATTTGTGAAAATTTCCAACCAACCATGAACTTATAAAATACCTATGTTCCGAAAATTTACCCGAAAATCTCACGTTTACAAGAATAACCCGGACCATGAAATTAGTTTTTCCAAAACTACCCCTGTTTGAAAAAAAACAACAAACAACATCAAAGTTTGAAAAAAAAATTTACCAAACTACCCTTGTTTTGCAAAATGACCAAAATACCCCTAATTTTTAAATTACCGAAATACCCTCATATTTTAAAATTACCGAAATACCCCCGAATTTCAAAATTACCGAAATACCCTCGGATTTCAAAATTACCTAAATACCCCCAGATTTCAAAATTATCGAAATACCCTCGGGATTGCAAAGTTACCAAAATACCCTTACTTCACAAAATCACCAAGGACCTTATTTTGAAAAATTACGAAAATACCCCTGTAGGATAAAATTACGAAAATACCCCTGGGTAGTGAAAACAACAACAACATCAACAACAACACTTTTCTGTAATGAACGTGAGTTCATGAATGTTGATGATTGAATGAATGAACTTGAGACTGTAGTGTGTGTATGAATTCGAAAGAACTACTTTTTAAAACTATTAATCATAAGACTGTTCGCGATAAATCGGTGGAAAGAAATAATGATTCATAAAATTCTTAATCAGATAAACGCAACTCGAAAGAATGAGTACAAGGGGTCGAGGACGTCCACCGCGTGGACGCGGTAGGGGTAGGATGACCTTGTCTGAGCCAGTAGGGTCTGGCCATGGGTCAGGAAACGAACTGTCGGATCCTCTAGCTGTGGAGGGAGAGTTACGGGATCAAGAGACCGGAGATGATGCTGTATCCCAGGCGATGTTGTGAGTCCTGGAGAGAGTTGATGGAGTAGGCGTGGGCACAGGAGCCCGGAAATCTGTGCCAGAGCGGCTTAAGGCCAATGGAGCAGAAGTGTTTAGGGGAGTTTCTGGTGTAGCCCCTAACACAGCTGAGTATTGGATGGAAGCGACTGAGCGTATAATGGATGACTTAGATCTTACGGTGGAGGAGAAGTTAAAAGGGGTCGTGTCTCTTCTTCGAGACGAGGCTTACCAGTGGTGGCTCACGGTGAAAGAAGGTACTGTTGCAGATCTGATTGACTGGGATTTCTTTAAGGAGTCATTCCAGGGAAAGTATGTTGGGGCCAGTTCGAGCTTCGACAAGTCAAAACCAAGCATGTTCTACATGTGGGAGGACGCATTATGGGGAGTGCAGAATAAAAATAGGTGGATGCTTTAGGTGTGGATCCACAGAACATCTGATTAAGGACTATCCCCAGATGGATCGGAGGCAGCCAGCGGGCCGAGGTGCTGATCAAGTGAGGAGAGGTGATCAGCCTGGACCAAGGGGTCGGGGTGCAGGTAGAGGAGGAAATGGGGCTGGTTGTGGTCGTGGAGCACCTGGTAGAGGTGCCGGCAATGTAGATGCAAGGCAGCCGGGTCTAGTTTATGCAGTTCGACGACAAGAGGATGGCGACTCACCAGATGTCATAACCGGTACATTTCTTATTACTGATAGGCCTCTGCTTGCTTTGATTGATATTGGGTCAATCCACTCCTATGTTGCATGTTCCATATTTGAGACCTTAAGTATAGATTCTGAAACAACTACTAGGAAGATGACTGTAGTTAGTCCCCTAGGACAATCTAGGGTAGTGGACAAGCTATTTAAGGATATACCTTTAGAGACTCAAGGGGTAGTGTTTCCGGAAGACTTAATGGAATTTCCATTTGGAGAGTTCGATCTTATCCTAGGAATGGATTGGTTGTCAAAGCATCGTGCTAAGTTGGATTGTGGGAGTAAGCGCATGGTGTTAAGTACCCCGGAAGGCGGGGAGGTGGTTGTGTTAGGAGAAAGAAGGAACTATTTGTCCAATATAGTGTCGGCCTTGAAAGCTGTTAAGATGATTCGGAAAGGATGTAATGCCTTTTTAGCTTTTATTAGTGCTTTGGATGTTAAGGAGGTGACTGTCGAGGGGGTTCGAACAGTCAAGGATTTCGCAGACGTCTTTCCGGAGGAGTTGCTAGGATTACCCTCGGATCGCGAAGTAGAGTTTGGAATAGAACTACTCCCGGGTATGGCTCCGGTATCTATTATCCCTTAGGAATGGCGCCGAAGGAGCTGGTGGAGCTCAAAGCTCAGATTCAGGAGCTATTGGATCGAGGATTCATCCGACCGAGTGTGTCTCCATGGGGAGCGCCGGACCTATTCGTGAAGAAGAAGGACGGATCCATGCGTATGTGCGTGGACTATTGTCAACTGAATAAGTTGACGATTAAGAATAAGTACCCATTACCGAGAATCGACGATTTGTTCGACCAGCTCAAAGGAGCTTCGTTCTTTTCTAAGATTGATCTAAGGTTGAGATATCATCAGTTAAAGGTGAAGGAAGGAGACATTAATAAGACGGCTTTTCGAACACGCTACGGTCATTATGAGTTTTTGGTAATGCCGTTCGGTTTGACGAATGCGCCAGCAGCATTTATGGATATGATGAACCGGGTGTTTCAGCCATACCTTGATCGGTTCGTCATAGTATTTATCGATGATATATTGGTTTATTCCAAGTCTGAAGAGGAGCATGATGCGCAACTTCGAGTGGTGTTACAAATTCTGAGGGAAAAACAGCTGTACGCAAAGTTCAGTAAGTGTGAGTTCTGGCTGAAGGAGGTGACTTTTCTAGGGCATGTAGTTTCCGCCGAAGGGATTAGGGTAGACCCTCAGAAAATTGAAGTTGTGCTAAATTGGAAATCGCCGAAGTCTGTGACAGAAATTCGAAGTTTCTTAAGATTAGTGGGATATTATCGAAGGTTCGTTGAGGGGTTCTCTTCAATCGCGGCACCATTAACTAAGTTGTTGAGGAAGGGAGTATCTTTTGTGTGGACTGACAAACAACAGGAGAGCTTTGAGAGGCTGAAGAGAATTCTGATGGAAGCACCGGTGTTAATTCAGCCAGAAGCGGGAAAAGAATTTATCGTCTATTGTGATGCGTCACACACAGGGTTAGGGTGTGTGCTGATGCAAGATGGGAAAGTTGTGGCATACGCATCTCGACAGTTGAGACAGCATGAGTTGAACTACCCTACGCATGATTTGGAATTGGTGGCGGTAGTGTTTGATCTGAAGATTTGGAGGCACTACTTGTACGGGGAAAAGTCGGTAATTTACACCGACCATAAAAGTTTGAAGTATCTCCTTACTCAGAAGGAGTTAAATTTACGACAACGTAGGTGGATCGAGCTCTTGAAGGATTATGATTGCTCGATTGAATACCATCTCGGCAAGGCCAATGTGGTGGCGGATACGTTGAGTAGGAAGGTGATAACAGACCTAAGGGCGATGTTCGCTCATCTTAGTTTGTATGAGGATGGTAGTTTGGTGGCTGAGCTACAAGTAAGACCTATGTGGACAAGTCTAATCAAGGAGAAGCAACTTTTGGATGATGTTTTAAGTACTCGAATCGGACAAGTGCAGGAAGGTGAAGTAGGGGACTATAGTTTGAACAATGATGGAGTTTTATGTTTCCGTGGGAAGGTTTGTATGCCAAAAGATGAGGAGCTAAGGCAGATGATTCTTCGGGAATCGTATAGTAGACCCTATGCTATGCATCCTGGAGGAGTTAAGATGTATCGGGACCAGTTCTGGTGGTCAGGTTTGAAGCGAGAAGTTACGGAATATGTGGGGAAGTGTTTGACGTGTCAGCAAGTCAAAGCTGAACACCAGTTGCCTTCAGGGTTGTTGCAACCGGTGAAGATTCCCCAATAGAAATGGGAAAGAATTACGATGGATTTTGTTAGTGGGTTACCCCTCACGCCCACTAAGAAAGATTCAATTTGGGTAATTGTGGATCGGCTAACGAAGTCTGCTCACTTCATACCGATTCGAGTGGATTTCTCTCTACAAAAGTTGGCTAAGTTGTACGTGGCTGAGGTTGTAAGATTACACGGTGTACCAGTATCGATCATATCGGATAGGGACCCAAGGTTCACGTCACGATTTTGGAAGGCTCTTCATCAAGCAATGGGAACAAGGTTAGACTTCAGTACCGCTTTTCACCCACAGACTGATGGTCAGTCTGAGAGGGTAATTCAGATCTTGGAAGATATGCTAGGGGGTTGCATCATCGATTTTAGGGGTAGTTGGGAGGAGCATTTACCCTTGGCTGAATTCGCGTACAATAATAGCTATCAAGCTAGTATTCAAATGGCGTCGTATGAAGCATTATATGGAAGGAGATGTCGTACTCCAACTTGTTGGACGGAGTTGGGTGAACGTCAGGTATTGGGTCCGGAACTAGTTTCGGAAACGGAGGAAAAAGTTAAGTTAATACGGACTCGATTGAAGGAAGCGTCTGATCGGCAGAAATCTTATGCGGATCTAAAGCGGAAGGAGGTGGAATTCGCAGTAGGAGACCAAGTCTTCTTGAAGGTATCTCCGTGGAAGAAAGTAATGAGGTTTGGACGAAAGGGTAAGCTAAGTCCCCGATTTATTGGGCCTTATAGGGTGTTAGAACGTGTGGGGCCAGTGGCCTATCGTTTGGAGTTGCCTTCAGAGTTGGAGCAGATACATGACGTGTTCCATGTCTCGATGTTGAGACGTTATCGATCTGATCCATCGCACATAGTGCCAGTGGAAGAAATTGAAGTAAGGCCAGATTTATCTTTTGAGGAGGAACCAGTACGAGTTTTGGATCGAGATATAAAAGTGTTGAGAAGGAAGTCCGTTCCTTTGGTCAAAGTTCTATGGCGAAATCACGGTGCAGAAGAGGCGACGTGGGAGCCAGAGGATGTTATACGACAGCAGTATCCCCATCTCTTTTGATCAGGTAAATTTCGAGGACGAAATTTATTTTAAGAGGGGTAGAACTATAATATCCTAAATATAGGCCTGTGCATTTATATGTGGTGTTTGTTTCATATGTTAAAATTTGGAAATTTAGGTTTAGAGCTGAGGCTTAAATTAAATATTTTGTTTAAGCTTACTTGGGTTAAAATAAAGTTCTAAGTAGTTTAATGAGCATTTTGGGCTTGAGGCCTAGAAGGAAATGATGCCATAAGGAGGAAAGAGGAGTTGGCGTCAAAAGGCAAGGGGAAGAGGCCCAGTTTGTGGCCACTTGAAGCCCAAATTTTGGGTCTAAAATTCGGCACCTAGGAGCCATAGGGGTGGACAGCACACTTGCTACAATTTAGGGATTTTAATTCTTTTATTTTCTTGATAAATAGGAAGATAATGAAGAGAAAGATGAGGGCTATTTTTGAGGAGCTAAGGGATTAAGATAATAGGTGGGATAAAAGCTATCAGATGACAGTAGAGTTGGCCGAAAATCCAACTCTAGGAGGGGGAGTGTATTGCCGAAATCTATATAAGCCAAGTGATCATCCTTTCATTCAATTTTTCTCTCTTCTTCCTCACCTAGCCGATATTCTCTTTTCCATTTGTTTTAATTTCTTTTCAAAACCAAAGCTCCCTAGATATTTTCTCCTCTCCTCAGTATTTTCTACAAAAGCCAAAAATTTCATTCATAGCCGAAATCTCACCTCAGTCAAATCTTCATCTTTGGAAACCGAAACTTCTCTGGGGTACTTGCAGGTGCCGAAATTTTGAAGAGAACAATAGGTATGTTTCGATATTAAATTTCCAATATATCTCCAACTTTTCAAGGTTTCTAGCCGAATGGCTATGTAGAATCTAATCAAAGGTTTTTCTTATTTTTCCGGCATTTTGGGATCTAAAGAGGAGTTCAACACCTAGATCTTTAAGTTAAAGATCAGTAATATTCAAGTCGTGTTAAATCAAGGTAAGGGGATTTATTAGTATTAACATGTGATTTGGGATCTATTAACCTTGGCCGATTGTAGAAAGGCTAAATCTTCATGTGTTTTCCGGCTTTTGAGCAAGGCTTTAGGTTGAGGGTAGTAGATTAGGATAACAAGGGTTTCAATTAGGGATATTGGACTTTTTGCGATATCAGGTGTGTAATACTTCCCCACCATCTAGAACTGATTATTAATATATGTTCATAAGTTTATATGTTATGATAAAAGCCGAAATCTCAATTCAATGTGGGAAGCCTAAAAAAAAAAGGGTAACGCAAATCGCCAGGTCAGTGAATAATCTGATTAAATGTTATAAGTAATTTGCTTGTATATGATTGCATGGGTTGGGTTGATGAAAGGAGGAAGTTATACGTTATATGTGTAGCGGTTTATACCGTGATCTGTTACATGTTGTAGCGGCTAATGCCGTGATCTGTTATAAAGGCTTCGGCCATAATATGTTGATGAGCAGCATGACTGCCATCTTGGCTTGTAGCGGTGTGCGTCGATTGTAGAAATCCCCAATGGTGTGAACGGTTGGTACGGGGGCGTGTAGCGGATGGAAACCTAGGCAAACGGGTTGGGCGTTGCATACTATTTGTTATTTAAATGAATGAAATTATTAATCTGTTTTATGGGCCTAAGGCCCAAAATCTAGTGGTGCATGAGGGTTGCACACTGAGTCTCGCGACTCACCCTTTTAATTAACATTTCAGGTGATACTTAGTGCTTCGGACCGGGCTGGAGAGGAACGCAAGGTGGCCATGCAGAAGAATATGAAGATTTCGCAAAAAGACTCCAGTTAATTATGTTATATTGTATTTTAATTAATGGATTTTAAACTTCGATGTAATAAGGCCATGGGCCACTAGTTTATATTTTGTTTTATTATGGGCTTTTATTACTTTTAGTTATTAAAATTTTTATTTTAATTAAACTAAGGCATGTAATTAAGTTCGGTTTTATTTTACAAAGGCATATTCTATATAAAATATATTTGGGCTTTTCTGAAAAAATACGACATGTTTAACAAAAATTTTCTTAGTGACATACCAGATCCGGTCGTAGCAATTGGGCCGGGTTTGGGGTGTTACAATCGATGAACAGGAAGAACTTGTTTATACAATTTGAAATATTTATGTTTGTGGGGTCATGCTTAGAGAGTTAATCCACTATACTTTTTGAAAGTTAGGCCTCACTCACTCACAAAGTAGCATCCTCACTTATATACTCTAATCAGGATCACTCTCCTCTAAGACTTTCCACTTAAAAGCTTAGATGTAAACTACGTGACTTATTTTTCTTTTTACTAGAGACTCACTTAAGTTTACTTTACAATTTTTTGCACTCCAAATGAAAATTCCTTAATAAGAAAAATGAAGTGTTTTCACTTAAGTTAATTGGAGTAAGTTACGAGTTTGCTAATAATAAATATAACTGAAAATATTATTATCCTTTAGGCCATGATTTCTATTACATACCAATACACTAAACTTACCACCTAATTCACTTTAGTCATTTGAAAAATAACTAAAATTCATTTGAGTCCTTATCTCTTTTTAGCAAAAATTTTCATTTCCCTAACTTCACCACTTTCTTTTCTCATATTTTTCATCTCCTTTCCTTTGTCTACAATGTTTTCCATCACTTTCTCTTTACTAACATATTAAGAACACAAAACTTTATATAAAAAAATTGTACTTTAAGATAATTTTCATGCTTTTTCTACAATATGAAGCTTTAAAACAGGACAAAATCTTGATGTTCTTACCTTGTCCTACTGACTTCAAGCCTTAAATTGAATTTCTCTCTCCTCCAACTTCAGTTCTCTTGAATGCAAGATGATGTTCGTACTCATCAGTCTTCTTGTCACCTTTCCCTCTTGGAGGTTAAGGTAATTCTTTTGATTTCTAGGTGAAAATAATGAATTTTGATGGAAAGGACCAAATTCAATAAAACTCACAACTTCTTTTTCTCCCGTGGTAGAAGGCAACATGGAAAAATGATGGATAACCTTTTTCATCTTTTTCATTTATTTATTCATTCATTCATTAAAAAGAAATTTAATAATAAAATAATTATAAAATATTCCAACCAATTAACTTTCAACACCAAATAATCCATAATTATTACACTTTAATAATTGATATTTATTTAAATTTAAAAATGTCCATTTTGCCCTTGAAATTTCTCAACATTCGTTTTTGAGCCATTACTCACTTTTGTAAAAATCATAATTTAATCCCTCTCATTTATCTACTTATTCAATTCGGTCCTCATTCACCAATTTATTTTATATTTTAGTCTTTTCTTCCTTTTGAATATTTGCACTTTTGGTCCTTTAACTTTTCCATATTTATATTTTAGTCTTATAAATTTTGAATATTTACACTAAGGCCTCAATTATTTTCACATTCTTATGGTTTAACCTCAATCTTAAATTAATATGTCATGTCATGCTTCTTGATTCAACTTCTTTTTATCATTCATCAATTTTCTCGTTTATTTATTTTATACATGATCTCATTAAGAGTCCATCCCCTCAACATTTTTAGATCACAATAAAAACATATATGGATTGTTGAAAAGTTGTATTCATATTATCAATCTACTTATAAATTAAAAATTATGACAGTTTTATATTAAAAGCTACCTATATTTCCTTGGCAAGTGTGACAATTACACACGTGAAAATCTACTATAAATGGAATAATTTTAGCAAGTTTATGAGATTAATCACAGTTATTATTTTTTTAACAACACAATTGCACTTTTGAAACAGTCATGCTCAATAGATGTCAAATCTTATACACTCATCAATCAATTCATCTTTATGTTGGAAAAGTCTTAAAAGCAATGGCAAAATAAATAAAATGCACTAAATATTCATAATTATTTGATTTAATTAATCGATTGGTTGAACCAATTAAATCAAGAGTTAATTGAAGTATAAGTTCAAAAATTGTTTTAAATCAATTGCATTACCAATTGGTATGAATCAATTTAAATAAAATTTTATTATCTTTTAATATTTTTATTTTATAAATTTTTAATAATTTTTTAATTGAATTTTTTTCCCTTTTGGAAGCAAAAGAAATATTTGAGTTAATGCCATCAAATCTCAGCCTCTAATTTTTCAATATTTTCCAAGACTTGTTTTAATCAGTGTCATTCTTATGTCAAGATTTTCATTTTCTTTTCCTTTCATGGTGCGCTTTAAATATAGATATAAATTTAAAATATAATATGTTAATCTATATTATATTATTTTTTGTTAGAATTAAGTGACCCGTGTCCTTATTTAAATAAAATACAGTGGTAAAATAAAATAAAAGTAAAATCCATATAGAATTACATTCTTTTATTTTATTTTAGAATAAGGTTTTTTAAACCTTATTAAACTCCATCTATTTGATATTGATTAGAATAAAGTGTTTCAATCTTACTATACTCCTATTAGAATATGGTTTTATAAGCCTATAAATAGACATGGCCTTCTCCTCCTGTAATCATTCAAATTTGACATAGTGAATTTTCTTCTCCTCTACCCGTGGTTTTTTTCCGAAAGGATTTCCACGTAAAAATCTGTGTGTTCTTTATTTTTATTTCTCTTTTCTTTGTGATATATTGTCATTATTGATTTTTTTTTTTACATTTTTGAAGATCAATAATATTATACTTATATTTGAATACATGTCAAATATATATTTTGTGGTCAGGTAATGTTGAAAACTAAAATAAGACTCAAACTCTGTCTCATTCAAACCATTATTTTGTTCACTATCATCATCAATGAACACTACATAATCACCATTCCGTGACCCTTTCATTGCAGGAGTACGATCATATGAGTAAAGTTTGAATTTTAAAAGCCTATTTCATTACAAATTGAGAGTTGATTGGTTTTTTCTTGATAGATATATGGTAAGTTGTAGCTAGACCAAGTAACTATTACAAGTAAAATAACGATGAACACTAAGAAGGTTTATACAATTTGATATCTTTACGTTTGTGGGGTCTTGCTAGGAGAGTTAATCCAGTATACTTGTTGAGATTTAAGCCTCACTCACTTACAAAATAGAAACCTCACTTATATACTTTAATCAGGATCACTCTCCTCTATGACTTTCTCTTAAAAGCAAAGATGTATTAAAGTAAGTGACTTATTTTTCTTTTTACTAGAGCCTCACTTAAGTTTAGTATATAAATTTTCGCACTTCAAATGACAATTCTTTAATAAGAAAAATGAAGTATCTTCACTTAAGTTAAATGGACTAAATTACGTGTTGTTAATAATATATTATTATGCTTTATTTGATAGAGACAATTTCGAAATTTACCATCAAATTCTTAAAAAAAATGTTGAATTATTTGTTTTGTGAGTGATGGAGTGGAATTATGTAACACACCAAACCCGGCCCATGCGTTAAGGCCAGATCTGACATGTCACATGATAAAAATACTACTAAGTCCTTTTTCATTTGAACATAAATAGATTTAGATTTACAATCAATTAAAACAACTCCCATTTAAAAATTTTGGATAAAGTATTATTGAATAAAAGGTTGATTGATAAATCGATAGATTTGAGATATAAAACTCTTATAAACCGTGACTTTGAAAATATCGTTAATAGTTTGAGAAGAATTTGAAAATAATTTTCGAAAAGTGTTGATGAAAATTTTTAAAAGAAATTTCCGAGTTAAAATATATTTATGAAAGTTTATTATGAAACCATTTTTGTATATCCATTTTAAGAAAACACTTATTTGAATTTTTAGAAAAAAATATCAATTTGAAGTACTTAGAGCAAATTATAAATTCGTCAAACAATAAACAAAACAAAAATTAATCCAGATTCCAAATTAATTAAAGTACTAAAAGAAATCCAAATTCCAAATTAAACCGTTTTTGTAGTATGGCCTCAACCGAGTCATCCATGGCCCAAGTCTCCATCACTGATCATTACCTGAAAGGGGTAAGGAAAAACGGGGTGAGTTACTAGAACTCAGTGTATAACCCCCTTACCGTTGTCCATTGGGCCAAAATCCCATTAAGCAATAATTTAGGCTTAAGCCCATTTACAATAATAATAATGTATCAAATATAACATGTGCATGAAATGCAATTCCCAAACCAAACCTAGTAATCCATCCGCTACACACCACCCGTACCAACCAACACACCTATGGGGATCAAGTCAACCCACCCCGCCAACACACCAATCGCAGGCATTAAGCCATTTATAACAAATTTAATTGTGGACAAGCCACCAGAATAACAGAATTTACGTGGCATTGCCACTATACAGATTTGTGGCAGAGCCACCAAAACTTCTCTTCAATATTATCCCATCCCATGCAAAATCATGTATAAAATGCATAACAATTCATGATTTTTACAATAACAACAGTAATTTATTTGGATATTCATTATCAAAAGTAGAGCCCATTATAACAAATTATCAAATAGGCCCCATTTAGCAAAATATCAGATCGGCCCATTTAGCAAATTATCAGATCGGCCCATATAGCAAATTATCAAATCGGCCCATATAGTAAATTATCAAATCAGCCCATATACCAAATTATATCAATTTAGCCCATTAGGGGCATTTTCGTAATCTTTCACGGTGTTAATATTGATTCTTGTCAATTTTATCAAAATAGTGAGATCTAAGCCAATTTTTCCGGTTTCACCATAATACGATTTTAGTCAAGTGATTTACTAACAATATGACATTAATCTTTAACCCACGGAAAACGGTGTGAGATTACACACCTAATTACGGTAAGCACTAAGCTTTCTTGATCGTCGACACCTAAAATATTATAACGCTTGATTAGTCGACATACGCAATTTGTTAAACAACACTAAAATGAATGATCTACGGTGTTTACCCTTGGAATCGTGAATGACCACGATTTGTCGGTTTTCCCCTGTTGACGGTCCACAACCCGGTGGAACCACTAATTCCGAGTGATCAACGATTGAGTAGATCGAGCGATTTAATCCCTATAATTATAATCGGTTAATCATCACTATTCCAATAACATCTTAACGAATAAAGAACGATTTATAGAATCCTTGAAGAACTCCTTACCTTAAAGATTTTTAGGACCGATTCCTAGCGATTATACGATAACTTCGGAAGAATCAAAGTTTCCACTATATCACGATTGATCAAGGATTGAGTGTAAATACGGATGAGAAGAAAAGATAGAAAAGAGATGAAGGTCGGTTATAGAAGAAAATGAATATTGATATTCGGCTATGGAGGATAATCAAACAAGAAAATGTGATTTTATGGTGGTGTCGATTTAGAGAATAGGAAAGGTTAGAGGAATGGTTAAAAGAAAAGGATGGAAGGTTGGATGGTTGCTAGGTGATTCGGCTATCAAAGGGAGATGAACAAGAGGTGAATGAATGTTTTGACTAAACAAAAGAGAAGAAAAATGCACAATTGTGCTAGGAGGTTTCGACAAAGAAGAAAGAAAAGAAGAAAACTAAACTCACAAAGAGTAGTAATTTTGAGAAAATGACACAATTGATGCTAAAGGTATTTTTTTGACCAAAACAAACTCTATAGTTTTACCAAAACACCAAGAAAAATTCGGCTACCTCCCTTTAGCCCCAAAACCGTCCACATGCATGACCATAATGGTCAAAAGTTGGCCAACCACACTTTTCATAACACTTCCCTTGAAAAAGGCCACATGTTCCCCTTACTTTCCCCTTTCTCATGATTTCTTTCCTCACCTATATCCTTTCCTATTTTCCTTAGCCATCTTGCCAAAAATAAAAAGTCCACCTTGCGTTATTTACATGCTTGGCCGACACTTAGGGAAAGAATGCAAAAATAATAGTCAAAATTTGCACACAATGGGATTTGAACCTCTTCCCTCAAGGTACTTCATGTGGCGCCATAACCTCTTTACTAATTTCTCACTTATGCTAGCAATTTACTCTTTTATTTCCATAAGCTTTAAGGTCACTTACTCTATCTCCTTAAAATGCTAAATGCCAAAATTTTTACTAGGACCAAAAAAACCCCGAGCCTTCTCAGGATCCCCTAAACATACACAATTAATAATTTAACTAGCTTAGCACGAAAAATAATGCAACACATAAAATTCCAAATTTTAGGATGTTACAATTCTACCCCCCTCAAAGAAAATTTCATCCTCGAAATTTACCTGATTACAAGAGGTGAGGATATTGCTGTCGAATCACGTCCTCAGGCTCCCATGTAGATTCCTCCGATCCGTGATTGCGCCATAAAACCTTGACTAAAGGTACCGACTTCCTTCTCAGCACCTTAACGTCTCGCTCTAAAATTTGCACTAGCTCCTCCTCGAACGACAAGTCAGGTCTTATCTCAACTTCCTCTACCGGTACTATATGAGACGGATCCGATCGATAACGCCTTAACATTGAGACATGAAATACACTATGTATCTGACTCAACTCCGGAGGTAACTCACGCTGATAAGCTACTAGCCCAACACGTTTCAACACACGGTACGGTCCGATAAACCTAGGGCTCAACTTGCCCTTCCTTCCAAATCTGAAGATTTTCTTCCAGTGTGAGACCTTTAGAAAGACTTGATCTCCTACCGCAAACTAAATATCCTTACGCTTTAGATCCGCACATGATTTTAGTCTATTCGAAGCTTCCTTTAACCGTGCCCGAATTACTTTTACCTTTTCTCCACAGTCTCTGATATCAGCTCAGGACCCAATAACTGTCGCTCCCCCAATTCGGTCCAACAAGTAGGAGTACGACACCTCAAGCCATATAACGCCTCGTAGGGTGCCATCTGGATGCTGGATTGATAGCTATTATTATAAGCAAACTCTGCTAACGGTAGGAAATCCTCCCATCTACCCCTGAAGTCAATCAAACAGCCCCTTAACATGTCTTCCAGAACCTAGATTACTCTCTCCGATTGACCATCTGACTGAGGATGAAATGCCGTGCTGAAATTTAACTTTGTTCCCAAAGCTTCATGTCAGACTTTCCAAAACCGTGATGTAAACCTAGGGTCCCTGTCCGAAATAATAGACACTGGTACCCCATGTAACCTCACGATCTCTGCTACGTACAACTTGGCCAACTTCTGCAATGAGTAATCCGTACGAACAAGTACGAAATGGGCAGTCTTCGTCAACCGATCCACTATTACCCAGACGGAATCTTTCTTAGTAGGCGATAAGGGTAACCCACTAACAAAGTCCATCGTTATTCTTTCCCATTTCCATAATGGAATCTTCACCGGTTGTAGCAATCCCATCGGCAATTGATGTTCCGCCTTCACTTGCTGACATGTCAAGCACTTACCCACGAAATCAGTAACCTCCCGTTTCAACCCTGGCCACCAATACTGCTCACGGAGGTCTCGATACATTTTATTTCCCCCGGGGTGCATAGCATAAGGGCTACTATGCGCCTCACGCAGAATCATTTGTCTCAAATTCGAATATTTGGCCATACAGATTCTTTCGCGAAAACACAATACTCCATCACTATTCAATCCAAAATCCCTTATTACACCACCTTCCACTTGCTGAAGTAAGGAACCCAACCTTTCATCTAATAACTGCTTTTCCTTAATCTCGCTTACCCATACTGGTTTCACCTGAAGTTCGGCTAGCAGACTACCATCTTCATACAAGCTGAGATAAGTGAACATCACTCTCAAATCCGATATCACCTTACGACTCAATGCTTCTGCCACCACGTTAGCCTTTCCGGGATGATACTCGATTGAGAAGTCATAATCCTTCAACAGTTTTATCCACCTCCGCTGTCTTAAGTTCAACTCCTTTTGGGTAAGGAGGTACTTTAGACTCTTATGATCCGTATAGATGATCGACTTCTCACCGTACAGGTAGTGTCTCCAAATTTTCAAAGCAAACACCACTGCAACCAACTCCAAATCATAAGTGGGATAATTCACTTCGTGCAGCCTTAACTGACAAGATGCATAAGCCACCACTTTTCCACCTTGCATTAACACACATCCTAAGCCCGTGTGTGATGCAAAGCTGTAAACAATAAACTCTTTTCCAGCCTCAGGTTGAATCAATACTGGTGCTTCCGTCAGAATCTTCTTCAATTTCTTAAAGCTCTCTTGCTGCTGATCTGACCACACAAATGGTACTCCCTTGTGCAACAGTTTAGTTGGGGGTGCAGCAATCAACGAAAACCCCTCAACAAAACACGTGTAATAACCAGCCAACCCTAGGAAACTCTGAATTTCAGCCACTGACTTCGGTGGTTTCCAATCCAACACAGCTTCTACTTTTCTGGGATCAACTCTAATTCCTTCTGCCGACACAACATGCCCCAAGAAGGTCACTTCCTTCAGCCAAAATTCACACTTACTGAAATTGGCATAAAGTTACTTTTCCCGCAATATCTGCAATACCACCCGCAGATGCAAATTGTGCTCTTCTTCATTCTTCGAGTATACCAAGATGTCATCTATGAACACCACTACAAACAGGTCTAAATAGGGTTGGAAGACCCGGTTCATCATGTCCATAAATGTAGCTGGCGCATTGGTCAACCCAAACGGCATCACCAAGAACTCATAATGTCCATAACGAGTTCAAAACACAGTCTTATGAATATCCGCCTCCTTGACCTTAAGTTGGTGATAACCCGATCTCAAATCTATCTTTGAGAAAATCGAAGCTCCTCGTAATTGATCAAACAGATCATCGATTCTTGGCAACGGATACCTATTCTTGATCGTCAATTTATTCAACTGCCTTAAATCGATGCACATACGCATCGACCCATCCTTCTTCTTGACGAACAAGGCCGGTGCTCCCCACGGTGAAACACTCGGTCGAATGAATCCTCGATCCAACAACTCCTAAATTTGAGCTTTAAGCTCCGCCAACTCTTTCGGCGGCATTCTATATGGAGCAATGGACACCGGAGTCGTTCCTGGCAATCACTCAATGCCAAACTCTACCTCCCGATCCGGAGGCAATCCAGGAAGTTCCTCAGGAAAGACGTCCGAAAACTCTTGCACCATTCTAACACCTTCCACCGGCAATTCCTTAGGATCCAACGCACTAATGAAGGCTAGGTATGCTCCACATCCTTTTTACACCAACTTTTCTGCCTTTAAAGCAGATACCACATTTGATAGATAGTTTCTCCTTTCACCTATCATCACCACTTCCTTATCTTCCGAAGTTCTTTGCGTCATCTGCTTCACAGCACAATCCAAGTTCACACGGTGTTTCATCAACCAGTCCATGCCCAAAATAAGGTCGAACTCGCCGAAAGTCAGTTCCATCAAATCCGCCAAAAATGTTTCTCCCTGAATTTCTAAGGGCACATCTCTAAACAATCTATTCACTATCACAGACTATCCTAATTGACTAATTACCGTCATCTCTCTAGCAGTAATCTCAAATCTAATGTTCAAATTTCCAGATACAGCACTAGCAACATACGAGTGGGTGGATCCGATATCTATCAATGCAGTAACAGGTACATCAGATATGAAGAACGTAACAGTTACCATATCAGGTGCATCGTCATCCTCTCGGCGTCTGACTGCATAAACCGACCCTGGCTGCCTCGCCTCCCCGTTACCCCTGCAACCAGTACCTCTACCCGGTGCACCCTGACCTCGTCCTACGCCATTACCACCTCGACCTGGCCCACGGCCTCTCGGTGGCTGCTGAGCACCTCTAGCTGGTTGTGCATCATAGTTACGAGCATCCTGAGTCTGAGCAGTCTGTCGAGGATAATTTTTAAGCTGATGGTCCTTAGAACCATATTTGAAACAACCACCGGTTCTCTTTCAGCATTCACCCGGGTGTCGTTTTCCGCAATCCGCACATAGCTGTATCTGATTGGTAGCAGCTAGTACTCTAGCTCGAGCTGGCTCATCATTCCTGGGCCTCTTCTGAAACCCTCTAGCAGGACCTGAGTACTTAAAATCCCTCTTGCTCTTGTCTCTATCTTTTTCTCGGTTTCGCCGCTCCGAGTGCTTAGCCTCTTCAGCTATCTTGGCTTTCTCCACAAGTGTGGCAAAACTCCTTTCTTGTTGAGGGGCTATCAATACCCGAAACTCATCACTCAACCCGTTGTCAAAATGCACACAACGTTCGTAGTCAGTTGGCACTATACCCCGGGCATAACAACTCAGACGCAGAAATTCCGCTTCGTAAGCTGCCACAGTCTTACCTCCTTGGACCAGATTTAAGAATTCCTTTCTTCGGGCATCCATATAGCTAGCCCTGACATACTTTCCTTGGAATGCAGTTTTGAAGAAATCCCAAGTAACACGATTGGCCTGAGTGCCTTCCCGAACAGTGAGCCACATTGATACGCCTTGTCTCTCAACAAGGATACAGCTCCCCTCAGTTTCTGCTCGGCGGTGCAATCCAGATCATCCACGATCCAGTCCACAGCCTCAAGCCAGTACTCCGCGACATTTGGGGCTACACCCGAGATACCCCTAAAAACCTCAGTACCATTTGCTCTGAGTCGCTTCGAAATTGACCCACGAGCTGCTGGCCTCGTTCTAGCCCCAGCAACTCTTTCCAAGACTCGCATCATTGCTTGGGACAGAGCGATGTCCTCCCTCATACGGTCATGTGATCCAGTTTCAGTAACGGGTGACGCAGGTGCGTCCATTTTCGGCATATGTCCTGACGCATCAGACGCAACTCTAGTACCTCGGCCTCTACCACGACCACGTCTACCACGTCCACGTCCTCTAGCCCTCATATTGGCTAATTCGATTTAATCTGATTAGAAGTCCTATAAATCAGTATACTATTTCGGTGTTTATTAAACAATGTTTTATGAAACAATAGAAGTAAAGTCGTTTTCGTAAACGCATCCTATTGTCTCAATCTCTATAGTTTCAATACCTAAAACTAGAAGTTCTAGAGTATTTCCTACAGTCATATCATAATCATTATAATCATACAATAATAACATACACTTACTTGACATGGTGCCGGATACCCGTGGTGCCATACTTTCTTTAAAACATGCATTCTAAGTTTTACATTTCAAAATAGTTTTGGAAAAAAAATATTTTTGAACCCAAACCACAGCCGAGTTTTGAACCGGGCTCTGATACCATAAAATGTAACACACCAAACCCGGCCCATGCGTTAAGGCCAGATCTGACATGTCACATGAGAAAAATACTACTAAGTCCTTTTTCATTTGAATATAAATAGATTTAGATTTACAATTAATTAAAACAACTCCCATTTAAAAATTTATGATAAAGTATTATTGAATAAAAGGTTGATTGATAAATCGATAGATTTGAGATATAAAAATCTTATAAACTGTGACTTTGAAAATATCGTTAATAGTTCAAGAAGAATTTGAAAATAATTTTCGAAAAGTGTTGATGAAAATTTTTAAGAGAAATTTCCGAGTTAAAATATATTTATGAAAGTTTATTATGAAACCCTTTTTGTATATCCATTTTAAGAAAACGCTTATTTGAATTTTTAGAAAAAAATCTCAATTTGAAGTACTTAGAGCAAATTATAAATTCGTCAAACAATAAACAAAACAAAAATTAATCCAGAGGCCTTATTACAACCTTAACTCAAAATAACAAAGTAATTAAAGTACTAAAAGAAATCCAAATTCCAAATTAAACAGTTTTTGTGGTATGGCCTCCACCGACTCATCCATGGCCCAAGTCTCCATCACTGATCATTACCTCGAAGGGGTAAGGAAAAACGGGGTGAGTTACTAGAACTCAGTGTATAACCCCCTTACCGTTGTCCACTAGGCCAAAATCCCATTAAGCAATAATTTAGGCCTAAGCCCATTTACAATAATAATAATGTATCAAATGTAACATGTGTATGAAATGCAATTCCTAAACCAAACCTAGTAATCCATCCGCTACACACCACCCGTACCAACCAACACACCTGTGGGGATCAAGTCAACCCACCCCGCCAACACACCAATCGCAGGCATTAAGCCATTTATAACAAATTTAATTGTGGACAAGCCACCAGAATAACAGAATTTACGTGGCATTGCCACTATACAGATTTGTGGCAGAGCCACCAACACTTCTCTTCAATATTATCCCATCCCATGCAAAATCATGTATATAATGCATAACAATTCATGATTTTTACAATATCAACAGTAATTTATTTGGATATTCATTATCAAAAGTACGGCCCATTATAACAAATTATCAAATAGGCCCATACAGTAATATATCAGATTGGCCCATTTAGTAAAATAACAGATCGGCCCATATAGCAAATTATCAAATCGGCCCATATAGTTAATTATCAAATCGGCCCATATAGCAAATTATATCGATTTGGCCCATTAGGGGCGTTTTCGTAATCTTTCACGGTGTTAATACTGATTTTTGTCAATTTTATCAAAATAGTGAGATCTAAGCCAATTTTCCCGGTTTCACTATAATACGATTTTAGTCAAGCAATTTACTAACAATATGATATTAATCTTTAACCCACGGAAAATGGTGTGAGATTACACACCTGATTACGGTAAGCACTAAGCTTTCTTGATTGTCGACACCTAAAATATTATAACCCTTGATTAGTCGACATACGCGATTTATTAATCAACAATAAAATGAACGATCTACGGTGCTTACCCTTGGAATCGTGAATGACCACGATTTGTCAGTTTTCCTCGGTTAACGGTCCACAACCCGGTGGAACCACTAAGTCCGAGTGATCAACGATTGGGTAGATCGAGCGATTTAATCCCTATAATTATAATCGGTTAATCATCACTATTCCAATAACATCTTAACGAATAAATAACGATTTATAGAATCCTTGAAGAACTCTTTACCTTAAAGATTTTTAGGATCGATTCCTAGCGATTATACAATAACTTTGGTAGAATCAAAGTTTCGGCCTTCCACTATGTCACAATTGATCAAGGATTGAGTGTAAATATGGATGAGAAGAAAAGATAGAAAAGAGATGATGGTTCGGTTATAGAAGAAAATGATCATTGATATTCGGCTATGGAGGATAATTAAACAAGAAAATGTGATTTTATGGTGGTGTCGATTTAGAGAAGAGGAAAGGTTAGAGGAATGGTTAAAAGAAAAGGATGGAAGGTTGGATGGTTGCTAGGTGATTCGGCTATCAAAGGGAGATGAACAAGAGGTGAATGTTTTTACTAAACAAAAGAGAAGAAAAATGCACAATTGTGCTAGGAGGTTTCGGCAAAGCAAAAAGAAAAGAAGAAAACTAAACTCACAAAGAGTAGTAATTTTGAGAAAATGACACAATTGATGCTAAATGTATTTTTTTTGACCAAAACAAACTCTATAGTTTTACCAAAACACCAAGAAAAATTTGGCTACCTCCCTTTAGCTCCAAAATCGTCCACATGCATGACCATAATGGTCAAAAGTTGGCCAACCACACTTTCCATAACACTTCCCTTGAAAAAGGCCACATGTTCCCCTTACTTTCCCCTTTCTCATGATTTCTTTCCTCACCTTTATCCTTTCCTATTTTCCTTAGCCATCTTGCCAAAAATAAAAAGCCCACCTTGCCTTATTTACATGCTTGGCTGACACTTAGGGAAAGAATTCAAAAATATTAGTCAAAATTTGCACACAATGGGATTTGAACCTCCTCCCTCAAGGTACTTTATGTGGCGCCATAACCTCTTTACTAATTGCTCACTTATGCTAACAATTTACTCTTTTATTTCCATAAGCTTTAAGGTCACTTACTCTATCTCCTTAAAGTGCTAAATGCCAAAATTTTTACTAGGACCAAATAAACCCCGAGCCTTCTCAGGATCCCCTAAACATACACAATTAATAATTTAACTAGCTTAGCACCAAAAATAATGCAACACATAAAATTCCAAATTTTAGGATGTTACAATTCTACCCCCTTAAAAAAAATTTCGTCCTCAAAATTTACCTGATTAAAAGAGGAGAGGATATTGCTGCCGAATCATGTCCTCAGGCTCCCATGTAGCTTCCTCCGATCCGTGATTGCGCCATAAAACCTTGACTAACAGTACCGACTTCCTTCTCAGCACATTAATGTCTCGATCTCAAATTTGCACTGGCTCCTCCTCGAACGACAAGCCAGGTCTTACCTCAACTTCTTCTACCGGTACTATATGAGACGGATCCGATCGGTAACGCCTTAACATTGAGACATGAAATACACTATGTATCTGACTCAACTCCGGAGGTAACTCAAGTTGATAAGCTACTGGCCCAACACTTTTCAGCACACGGTACGGTCCGATAAACCTAGGGCTCAACTTGCCCTTCCTTCCAAATCTGAAGATTTTCTTCCAGTGTGAGACCTTTAGAAAGACTTGATCTCCTACCGCAAACTCAATATCCTTACGCTTTAGATCTGCACATGATTTTTGTCTATCCGAAGCTTTCTTTAACCGTGCCCGAATTACTTTTACTTTTTCCTCAGTCTCTGATATCAGCTTAGGACCTAATAACTGTCGCTCCCCCAATTCGGTCTAACAAGTAGGAGTACGACACCTCCGGCCATACAACGCCTCGTAGGGTGCCATCTGGATGCTGGATTGATAGCTATTATTATAAGCAAACTCTGCCAGCGGTAGGAAATCCTCCCAACTACCCCTGAAGTCAATCACACAGCCCCTTAACATGTCTTCCAGAACCTGGATTACTCTCTCCGACTGACCATCTGACTGAGTATGAAATGTCGTGCTGAAATTTAACTTTGTTCCCAAAGCTTCATGTAAGACTTTCCAAAATCGTGATGTAAACCTAGGGTCCCTATCCGAAATAATAGACACTGGTACCCCATGTAACCTCACAATCTCTGCTACGTACAACTTGGCCAACTTCTGCAATGAGTAATTCGTACCAACAGGTAAGAAATGGGTAGTCTTCGTCAACTGATCCACTATTACCCAGACGGAATTTTTCTTAGTAGGCGATAAGGGTAACCCACTAACAAAGTCTATCGTTATTCTTTCCCATTTCAATAATGGAATCTTCATCGGTTGTAGTAATCCCGACGGCAATTGATGTCCCGCCTTCAATTGCTGACATGTCAAGCACTTACCCACGAAATCAGTAACCTCCCGTTTCAACCCTGGCCACCAATACTGCTCACGGAGGTCTCGATACATTTTATTTCCCCCGAGGTGCATAGCATAAGGGCTACTATGCGCCTCACGCAGAATCATTTGTCTCAATTCTGAATCTTTGGGCTTACAGATTCTTTCGTGGAAACACAATACTCCACCACTAATCAATCCAAAATCCCTTATTACCCCACCTTCCACTTGCTGAAGTAAGGAACCCAACCTTTCATCTAATAACTGCTTTTCCTTAATCTCGCTTACCCACACTGGTTTCACCTGAAGTTCGGCTATCAGACTACCATCTTCATACAAGTTGAGATGAGTGAACATCACTCTCAAATCCGATATCACCTTACGACTCAACGCTTCCGCCACCACGTTAGCCTTTCCGGGATGATACTCGATTGAGAAGTCATAATCCTTCAACAGTTCTATCCACCTCCGCTGTCTTAAGTTCAACTCCTTTTGGGTAAGGAGGTACTTTAGACTCTTATGATCCGTATAGATGATCGACTTCTCACCGTACAGGTAGTATCTCCAAATTTTCAAAGCAAACACCACTGCAACCAACTCCAAATCATGAGTGGCATAATTCACTTCGTGCGGCCTTAACTGACGAGATGCATAAGCCACCACTTTTCCACCTTGCATCAACACACATCCCAAGCCCGTGTATGACGCATCGCAGTAAACAATAAACTCTTTTCCAGCCTCAGGTTGAATCAATACTGGCACTTCCGTCAGAATCTTCTTCAATTTCTCAAAGCTCTCTTGCTGCTGATCTCACCACACAAATGGTACTCCCTTGCACAACAGCTTAGTTAGGGTTGCAGCAATCAACGAAAACCCAGCCAACCCTAGGAAACTCCGAATTTCAACCACTGACTTCGATGGTTTCCAATCCAACACAGCTTCTACTTTCCGGCGATCAACTCTAATTCCTTCGGCAGACACAACATGCCCCAAGAAGGTCACTTCCTTCAGCCAAAATTCATACTTACTGAATTTGGCATAAAGTTGCTTTTCTTGCAATATCTACAATACCACCCGCAAATGCGAATCGTGCTCTTCTTCAGTCTTCGAGTATACCAAGATGTCATCTATGAACACCACTACAAACCGGTCTAAATAGGGTTGGAAGACTCGGTTCATCATGTCCATAAATGCAGCTAGCGCATTGGTCAACCCAAACGGCATCACCAAGAACTCATAATGTCCATAACGAGTTCGAAACGCAGTCTTATGAATATCCGTCTCCTTGACCTTAACTTGGTGATAACCCGATCTCAAATCTATCTTCGAAAAAATCGAAGCTCCTCGCAATTGATCAAACAGATCATCGATTCTCGACAACGGATACCTATTCTTGATCGTCAATTTATTCAACTGCCTTAAATCGATGCACATACGCATCGACCCATCCTTCTTCTTGACGAACAAGGCCGACACTCCCCACGGTGAAACACTCAGTCGAATGAATCCTCGATCCACCAACTCCTAAATTTGAGCTTTAAGCTCCGCCAACTCCTTCGGCGTCATTCTATATGGAGTAATAGACACCGGAGCTGTTCCTGGCAATAACTCAATGCCAAACTCTACCTCCCGATCCGAAGGCAATCTAGGAAGTTCCTCGGAAAAGACGTCCGAAAACTCTTTCATCATTCTAACACCTTCAACCGACAATTCCTTGGCATCCAACGCACTAATGAAGGCTAGGAATGCTCCACACCCTTTCGCACCAACTTTTCTGCCTTTAAAGCAGATACCAAATTTGATAGATAGTTTCTCCTTTCACCTATCATCACCACTTTCTTATCTTCCGAAGTTCTTAGCGTCATCCACTTCGCAGCACAATCCAAGTTCGCACGGTGTTTCACCAACCAGTCCATGCCCAAAATAAGGTCGAACTCGCCGAAAGGCAGTTCCATCAATTCCGCCAAAAATGTTTCTCCCTGAATTTCTAAGGGCACATCTCTAAACAATCTATCAATATCACAGACTGTCCCAAAGGACTAATTACCGTCATCTTTCTAGCAGTAATCTCAAATCTAATGTTCAAATTTCCAAATACAGCACTAGCAGCATACAAATATGTGGATCCGATATCTATCAAAGCAGTAACAGGTACATCAGATATGAAGAATGTACCAGTTATCACATCAGGTGCATCGCCATCCTCTCGGCGTCTGACCGCATAAACCAACCATGGTTGCCTCGCCTCTGCGTTACCCCTGAAACCAGTACCTCTACCCGGTGCACCCTAACCTCGTCCTACGCCATTACCACCTCGACCTGGCCCACGGCCTCTCGGTGGCTACTGAGCGCCTCTAGCTGGTTGTGCATCATAGTTACGAGCATCCTGAGTCTGAGCAGTCTGTCGAGGACAATTTTTAAGCTGATGGTCCTTAGAACCACATTTGAAACAACCATCGGTTCTCTTCCAGCATTCACTCGGGTGTCGTTTTCTGCAATCCGCACATGGTTGTATCTGATTGGTAGCAGCTGGTACTCTAGCTCGAGCTAGCTCATCATTCCTGGGCCTCTTCTGAAACCCTCTAGCGGGACCTGAGTACTTAAAATCCCTCTTGCTCTTGCCTCTATCTTTTTCTCGGTTTCGCCGCTCTGAGTGCTTAGCCTCTTCAGCTATCTTGGCTTTCTCCACAAGTGTGGCAAAATTCCTTTCTTGTTGTGGGGCTATCAATACCCGCAACTCATCACTCAACCCGTCTTCAAAACGCACGCAACGTTCGTAGTCAGTTGGCACTATACCCCGGGCATAACGATTCAGACACAGAAATTCTGCTTCGTAAGCTGCCACAGTCTTACCTCCTTGGACCAGATTTAGGAATTCCTTCCTTCGAGCATTCACATAGCTAGCCCCGACATACTTTCCTTGGAATGCAGTTTTGAAGAAATCCCAAGTAACACGATCAGCCTGAGTGCTTTCCCGAACAGTGAGCCACCATTGATACGCCTCGTCTCTCAACAAGGACACAGCTCCCCTCAGTTTCTGCTTGGCGGTGCAATCCAGATCATCCATGATCCACTCCACAGCCTCAAGCCAGTACTCCGCGACATTTGGGGCTACACCCGAGATACCCCTAAAAACCTCAGCACCATTTGATCTGAGTCGCTCCGAAATTGACCCACGAGCTGTTGGCCCCATTCTAGCCCCAGCAACTCTTTCCAAGACTCGCAGTATTGCTTGGGACAGAGCGATGTCCTCCCTCATACGATCATGTGATCCAGTTTCAGTCACGGGTGACGCAGGTGCGTCCATTTTCGGCATATGTCCCGACGCTTCAGACGCAACTCTAGCACCTCGGCCTCTACCACGACCACGTTTACCGCATCCACGTCCTCTAGCGCTCATATTGGCTAATTCGATTTAATCTGATTAGAAGTCTTATGAATCATTATACTATTTCGGTGTTTATTAAACAATGTTTTATGAATCAATAGAAGTAAAGTCGTTTTTGTAAACGCATCCTATAGTCTCAATCTCTATAGTTTCAATACCTAAAACTAGAAGTTCTAAAGTATTCCTACAGTCATATCATAATCATTATAATCATACAATAATAACAGACACTTAGTTGACTTGGTGCCAGATACCCGTGGTGCCATACTTCCTTTAAAACATGCATTCTAAGTTTTACATTTCAAAATAGTTTTGAAAAAAAATATTTTTGAACCCAAACCACAGCCGAGTTTTGAACCGAGCTCTAGTACCATAAAATGTAACACACCAAACCCGGCCCATGCGTTAAGGCCAGATCTGACATGTCACATGAGAAAAATACTACTAAGTCCTTTTTCATTTGAACATAAATAGATTTAGATTTACAATTAATTAAAACAACTCCCGTTTAAAAATTTATGATAAAGTATTATTGAATAAAATGTTGATTGATAAATCGATAGATTTGAGATATAAAAATCTTATAAACCGTGACTTTGAGAATATCGTTAATAGTTCGAGAAGAATTTGAAAATAATTTTCGAAAAGTGTTGGTGAAAATTAAGAGAAATTTCCGAGTTAAAATATATTTATGAAAGTTTATTATGAAACCCTTTTTGCATAACCATTTTAAGAAAACGCTTATTTGAATTTTTAGAAAAAAATCTCAATTTAAGTACTTAGAGCAAATTATAAATTCGTAAAACAATAAACAAAACAAAAATTAATCTAGAGGCCTTATTACAACCTTAACTCAAAATAGCAAAGTAATTAAAGTACTAAAAGAAATCCAAATTCCAAATTAAATCGTTTTTGTAGTATGGCCTCCACCGAATCATCCATGGCCCAAGTCTCCATCAGTGATCATTTAAGGAAAAACGGGGTGAGTTACTAGAACTCAGTGTATAACCCCCTTATCGTTGTCCACTAGGCCAAAATCCCATTAAGCAATAATTTGGGCCTAAGCCCATTTACAATAATAATAATGTATCAAATATAACATGTGTATGAAATGCAATTCCCAAACCAAACCTAGTAATCCATCCGCTACACACCACCCGTACCAACCAACACACCTATGGGGATCAAGTCAACCCACCCCGCCAACACACCAATCGCAGGCATTAAGCCATTTATAACAAATTTAATTGTGGACAAGCCACCAGAATAACAGAATTTACGTGGCATTGCCACTATACAGATTTGTGGCATAGCCACCAAAACTTCTCTTCAATATTATCCCATCCCATGCAAAATCATGTATATAATGCATAACAATTCATGATTTTTACAATAACAACAGTAATTTATTTGGATATTCATTATCAAAAGTACGGCCCATTATAACAAATTATCAAATAGGCCCATATAGCAATATATCAGATCGGCCCATTTAGCAAAATATCAGATCGGCCCATATAGCAAATTATCAGATCGGCCCATATAGAAATTATTAGATCGGCCCATATAGCAAATTATATCGATTTGGCCCATTAGGGGCGTTTTCGTAATCTTTCACGGTGTTAATATCGATTTTTGTCAATTTTATCAAAATAGTGAGATCTAAGCCAATTTTCCCGATTTCACCATAATACGATTTTAGTCAAGCGATTTACTACCAATATGATATTTATCTTTAACCCACGAAAAATGGTGTGAGATTACACACCTGATTACGGTAAGCACTAAGCTTTCTTGATCGTCGACACCTAAAATATTATAACTCTTGATTAGTCGACATACGCAATTTATTAATCAACACTAAAATGAACGATCTACGATGCTTACCCTTGGAATCGTGAATGACCACGATTTGTCGGTTTTCCCCAGTTGACGGTCCACAACCTGGTGGAACCACTAATTCTGAGTGATCAATGATTGGGTAGGTCGAGCCATTTAATCCCTATAATTATAATCGATTAATCATCACTATTCCAATAACATCTTAATGAATAAAGAACGATTTATAGAATCCTTGAGGAACTCCTTACCTTAAAGATTTTTAGGACCGATTCTTAGCGATTATACGATAACTTCGGAAGAATCAAAGTTTCAGCCTTCCACTATATCACGATTGATCAAGGATTGAGTGTAAATACGGATGAGAAAAAAAGATAGAAAAGAGATGAAGGTTCGGTTATAGAAGAAAATGATTATTGATATTCGGCTATGGAGGATAATCAAACAAGAAAATGTGATTTTATGGTGGTGTCGATTTAGAGAATAGGAAAGGTTAGAGGAATGGTTAAAAGAAAAGGATGGAAGGTTGGATGGTTGCTAGGTGATTCGGCTATCAAAGGGAGATGAACAAGAGGTGAATGTTTTGACTAAACAAAAGAGAAGAAAAATGCACAATTATGCTAGGAGGTTTCGGCAAAGAAGAAAGAAAAGAAGAAAACTAAACTAGCAAAGAGTAGTAATTTTGGGAAAATGACACAATTGATGCTAAAGGTATTTTTTTTTTACCAAAACAAACTCTATAGTTTTACCAAAACACCAAGAAAAATTCGGCTACCTCCCTTTAGCCCCAAAACCATCCACATGCATGACCATAATGGTCAAAAGTTGGCCAACCACACTTTCCATAACACTTCCCTTAAAAAAGGCCACATGTTCCCCTTACTTCCCCATTTCTCATGATTTCTTTCCTCACCTTTATCATTTCCTATTTTCCTTAGCCATCTTGCCAAAAATAAAAAGTCCACCTTGCCTTATTTACATGCTTGGCCGACACTTAGGGAAAGAATGCAAAAATAATAGTCAAAATTTGCACACAATGGGATCTGAACCCCTTCCCTCAAGGTACTTCATGTGGCGCCATAACCTCTTTACTAATTACTCACTTATGCTAGCAATTTACTCTTTTATTTCCATAAGCTTTAAGGTCACTTACTCTATCTCCTTAAAGTGCTAAATGCCAAAATTTTTACTAGGACCAAATAAACCCCGAGCCTTCTCAGGATCCCCTAAACATACACAATTAATAATTTAACTAGCTTAGCACTAAAAATAATGCAACACATAAAATTCCAAATTTTAGGATGTTACAAATTAAATGGTTTACAAAAGAGATTGGGGTGAGAGGGTGTAGAAAGGCATGAGATAAATATTTGATGGAGCAACCACTCTAAGAGATGGTTGGCAAAGTGAATGGAACATTCTTTTCTCCCCGGAGTTGGCAGGCAAGTGTTGAACTTGTTTTGTGGGATACAAAATAAATATGAGTGTTTGTGGTAATTGATAGTACCTCCAAAGGTATAAATATTGTCTTCAAACCCTAAAACATGTCTCATATAAGTGCTAATGGTCTTGAGCAGCATTTTCATTGGTGGAATATCATATGGTGTTGTCCCTTATCCTTCATTACTTTCTCTGTTTTGGATTTCCATTCATTTTCTAAATTTATTAAGATATGGTGAGTAGCTTCTTGTGCAAAATTACATATTCCTAAGGTGGAAATATGTATATTTAAAAGGATGGTATTTTTGAACCTATGAATGGATGGAAATATGTAAATTTAAAAGAATGGTATCTTTGAACCTATAAATGGATACTCAGAATCACTAACAACATTAAAACTTGGTGTAATATTATTAAGAAGACTTTGAAAGAAAGTCAATGCAGTTGGACATGAAAACAGCTAGCAGCGGCTATTTCCTTCACTATTGTTGTCACCATCATCTTTTTTCTTTTTTGCCCAATATTCTTTCAAACGCGATTAATCAACCTTTTTTATGGCCAAAAAAGTTAACAATGTATTCCCACTTCCTACGCATTATTATAATTGATATAAATACCAAGATTTTCATATAAATAAATAAATAAATAAAAGTCCAAGTATTTGTTCATTTATAAATACAACAATTTCAGCATGATTTATTATACAACCCATTCTCCTCTTCGACAAATTCAACTATATATACATAGTCTTTATCACCAAAAGCTATAAGACAATTTTAAACATAAGGTTACTTTAGTATTTACATTTTTCCTAATGCCGAAATCAACAAATTCACAGTCTAGCATCAAATGGCACTCCGCTCCCTAGAATCCATGCATTTTCAGCGAGAAAATTACCAACAATGAATTTCCCAGCTTCAGTAGCATCTATATCACGATATCCACCCCACTTTACTCTCCCTCCAGTGCTTGCACCGGTGCCAGTATTCATATGCTCAGCATAGTGAAGACTACTCAAAGCAAAATTCTCACTCCATTGGTAACCAACCTTCTGCCTCGATTAGTGTAACAGCTCTTTTTTGAGTCAAATCGGAACAATGGTTTCGGGACCACAAATCTGAAGTCAAAATATTTATTTTATTATTTTAATAAGGTCTACAGCATGATACATTAATTACGTGAAAGTTTCGTAAAGAAATTTTACCGTTTAAATGCTTAATTCGGTAAAAAAGACTAAATCGTGTAAAGTGTAAAAGTAGAGTTCTATAAGTTAAAGGTGTTTATTTGCTATGGTTTTTAAATTATAGGTCTTTATGATGTAATTAGACGAATTGTTTATATGGTGGACATTTATGGACACTTTTATTAAGTGTTTTAATGTTAATGATTAAGGTTAAAAATGTAAGTTAATAAATAAAGTAAATTAAAATAAACCAAAAATAATGTATCATCTTTCTAATGTGAAGATTCCACCAAAAATACAAGTAGAAAATTCCATTGAAGGAGCTTAAATTATTTGACGATTCAAGTCCTTTGTATGGTAAGATTTTTGACTCGGTTTTTAATAATTTCTACGTTTTTGAGATCGTTGCAGCTTAGTCTAGCTAGCCCAGGGACTAATTTGCAAAATTGTTAAGGATTTTGAATGATGCCATTGATGAATACTTTTGTGTTTTGATGTTTGATGATAGATTATGAATATTTGATGTTAGTTAAACAAGTTTTGTTAAGTGATTTTTAGTGAAAATGCAAATTAGGGGCTAAATTGAGAAATGTGAAAAATGTGTAGTTAAAATGTGAAATAAATGAAAATTATGGGCTTCTAGGGGCATTATTGTAATTCGGCTAGCATGGGTTTATTTGGAATTTCACTAATTTGTGATTTTATGTGATAAGGACTAAATTGCAAAAATATGAAATAATAGGGGCAAAAAATGTAATTTTGCCAAAATGTGTAAATTGTGATAAATTGAATGAAATGATGATTAAATTTATATATTTTGATATTATATAGATTGAGATAAACGAGATTTGGATCTAGAACGAGGGAAAACAAAGTACCGGATTAGTCGACCTAATTCGTCATTACAGCGAACGAGGTAAGTTCGTATGTTTAATAAGCATTGAATTATATATGTATAAATGCTTAATCGATATAATTGTGGTAAATGCTACATTATTGAAATGGAATGTAAATGCTATTGAGTACTATACTACAGAAATAACTGACAGAGATTCGATACAGCGAAAGTCCCGGTTAAACCTTAGGAATATATAGGATACAAATGTCATGACATTAGAGTTATTGATATTACGAGTAAAACCATATCTGGGATATGGCATCGGTACGGTACTATGTGTATGAGATTCCCGAGTATCCTTTAGTATTCCAAATGGTTCAACGGAAAATGTTGACGAAACGTAGTTACAAGTGATGGTACGACTCAGTCAAGGTACTCGTGACAAAAATCAACAAGTAAGTGTTAAAAGTGAATTTCATATGATGAGTAAGTGGAAAATTATGAGAATTTATATGTATCAATGAAATATATATAAATGTGATGGCTATTGAATTGATAAGAAGTATTCAAACCATAAAAGCATTGAAATGAATAAACTTGTGAAATTCTTTGTTAACTATGTTACAATCAGTCCATCCAAACCAGCCTTCATAAACACAATTCTCGAGTATTTCGTCCATGGCCGCTCTAAGTAGTTCTTGAATGAACCCTGAACGACCCTCAGGAAAATGGCGACGGCATCACCGAATATGAAGTCTACGGTTCCATAAATGTCACAGTCGCGGTAGAATTGGCATTGGGAATAGACGTATAAGGTATCTTGGTAACCTTTGAAGCTACAACGATAGAATACTGAGAAATCAGAGCTGGAGCGGAGGGCCACTGCCTGGTGTTTTTGGGGTCCGGCGGTGTTCTCGAAAGTGATGTCACGAGCTATGAAGCCATCACCGACGACGGCTGAAAGAGGAACGGATGAACGATGTGAGTAATAAAATGATAGGTTGAAAACAAGGAAAAAGCAAAAGGACTAATTTTTTTCTCACGTTTTTATTGTTATATTTTCTCATTTAGTTGTGTAAAGAACTGTGGTGTTGGTGAAATGGGAGACATAAAAATATCCAACTAATTAGAAAAAAAGATAGTCGTGTTTTTACTATTCGAAAAAGAATAAAAAAACAAATTGAGTGTAGATAATTTGCATGAGTGTGTTTTAATTTGTTATTCAAATCATGTTTATTTTTCCTCACTTTTTCTTCTTAATTTAGGATAACTTTATGTTTTTATCTAAGTTTAGAATGTGACTTTGAAATAATTTATACATGTTGCTTACCAAATGTTGCTGTGCGAAAAGTTGTCGTAGTTTGAGCAATCTTATTACCAGTAACAACCGTGGCACCAATTCCATCTCCAATTACCACTAAATATATTATGTTAATCTATACTATATTTAGAGGTGTGTATGGGTCGGGCTGGGTCGGGTTCAACTAAAAATTTAAGCCCGTTTACTAGGCTCGAGCCCGACACGACCCGCCCATATTAATTTTATATAATTTTAAAATATATATAATACATCAAAAATACTAAAAACATCAAAATAAATATTTCCCAACAAATTGAAAATAAATTTAAAAAATATGTATACTTAAATAACACTAAGATAGATGCAACTTAACAAGCAAATACTTCTAAAATAATAACAAAATTAACAAATGTCTTTAAAATAATAATAAAATTAACAATAAAATAAGTTTTATACAAAATCCAAACAATAACAACAAAATAGTAGCAACATAATAGTAAAATAGTAGCAAAATAGGGAGAAAATAATATTTTAAAAAAAAACTAATTTTTTTTGTTCTTTAATGAATTCGGACTAGGCCCGGGAAAAAAATGCCTTACTCGAGGGTCGGCCCGTTTTTTAAACGGGCCTTATTTTTTTGTCCAAGCCCATTTTTCGGGCCTATATTTTTGTCCAAACCCTCCCACATTTCGGGCGGGCCTTCGGGCTGGGCTGGGTGGCTCGACCCATGAACAAGTCTAATTATATTATACTATATTTTATTTTATTTGAAGATAAATAATATTATACTTATATTTGAATACATGTTAAATATATATTTTGCGGGTAGGTACAAATATATGCTTCAAACCCTAAAACATATGTCATATAAGTGCTAATGGTCTTTAGCAGCATTTTCACTGGTGGAATATCTTATGATGTTGTCCCTTATCCTTCTGTTTTGGATATCCATTCATATTTTGAATTTGTCAAGATATTGTGAGCAGCTTCTTGTGCAAAATTACATATTCCTAAGGTGGAAATATGTATATTTAAAAGGATGGTATCTTTGAACTTATAAATGGATACTCAGAATCACTAACAACATAAAAACTTTGTGTAATATTATTAAAGAAGACTTAGAAAGAATGTCAATGCAGTTGGACGTGAAAACAGCTGGTGGCGGTTGTTTCATTCACTGTCGCTGTCACCTTCATCTTTTTTCTTTTTTGCCCAATATTCCTTCAAACACGATTAATCAACCCTTTTCATGGCCAAAAAAGTTAACAATGTATTCCCACTTCCTACGTAATATTATAATCGATATAAATACCATGATTTTCATATAAATAAATAAATAAAAGTCTAAGTATTTGAACCAACGTATTTGTTCTTTTATAAATACAACAATTTCAGCATGATTTATTACACAACCCCTTCTCCTCTTTGACAAATTCAACTATATATACATAGTCTTTATCACCAAAAGCTATATGACAATTTTAAACATAGGGTTACTTTGGTATTTACATTTTTCATAATGCTGAAATCAACAAATTCATAGTCCGTTATCAAATGGCACTCCACTCCTTGGAATCCATGCATTTCCGGCGAGAAAATTACCAACTGTGAATTTTCCAGCTTCAGCAGCATCTATAACATGGTATCCACCCCACTTCACTCTCCCTTCTGTGCTTGCACCGGCGCCGGTGTTCATATGCTCAGCATAGTAAAGACTACTCAAACCAAAACTCCCACTCCATGGTAACCAACCTTCTGCCTCAATTAGTCCATCCAAACCAGTCTTCATAAACACAGTTCTCGAGTATTTCTGCCATGGCCGCCCCAAGTAGTTCTTATATGAACCTTGAACGGCCCTCAGGTCAGACGCCGCCGTCACGCGTGAGTTGTGGATGATTATCCCCGTATTCTCATTTGGGTCGGTTCTCGCTTGTGCTGTGACGGTGTTCATTTGGCCGCTCATCGGTCGTCGGATGTAAATGTTACAGTTTTGGAAAATGGCGACGGCATCACCGAATATGAAGTCTACGGTTCCATAAATGTCACAGTCGCGGTAGAATTGGCGTTGGGAATAGACGTATAAGGTATCTTGGTAACCTTTGAAGCTATAACGATAGAATACTGAGAAATCAGAGCTGGAGCGGAGGGCCACTGCCTGGTGTTTTTGGGGTCCGGCGGTGTTCTCGAAAGTGATGTCACGAGCTATGAAGCCATCACCGACGACGGCTGAAAGAGGAACGAATGAACGATGTGAGTAATAAAATGATAGGTTGAAAACAAGGAAAAAGCAAAAGGACTAATTTTTTTCTCACGTTTTTATTGTTATATTTTCTCATTTAGTTGTGTAAAGAACTGTGGTGTTGGTGAAATGGGAGACATAAAAATATCCAACTAATTAGAAAAAAAGATAGTCGTGTTTTTACTATTCGAAAAAGAATAAAAAAACAAATTGAGTGTAGAAAATTTGCATGAGTGTGTTTTAATTTGTTATTCAAATCATGTTTATTTTTCCTCACTTTTTCTTCTTAATTTAGGATAACTTTATGTTTTTATCTAAGTTTAGAATGTGACTTTGAAATAATTTATACATGTTGCTTACCAAATGTTGCTGTGCGAAAAGTTGTCGTAGTTTGAGCATTCTTATTACCAGTAACAACTGTGGCACCAATCCCATCTCCAATTAACATGATATTTCTAGCTGATCTTTGAATATCAACATTCTCATTGTAAACTCCAGCTTTTATATGTATAACAGTTCTTTTGCCACCGCCAGCTGCTGCCACCGCCTCCGATATGGTTTTGAAGTTGCCGGAACCGTCTTGAGCCACCACAATGTCAGCATTTAATGGTGCACCGGTTTTCTGCAAGAGCTTTCGATCGGCACCGGATAGCCAAGTGGGGAATCCATGGGCAAGCAGGCGTCTATTGCCAACTTGTTTAGCGGTAACACTAACAGTGGGCTTATTAATGGCCAGGGAATTGCTAATCAACTTGGAAAAGTTGGTTAGCATGGGTGGTAAGGTTTGTAAATGAGAGGCCAAGTTAAAGTCAATGAAGCCATTTTGGCAGGTTTGATGGTTGGCAATGGCAGCACTTAACCAAGTTTGAGCATCTAATGGACTATTGGTGCTCTTCGATCGGTTAAGATGGGAAATGGTGTCTTGGTAGAGCTCCAAACAGTCATTCCAAGCCAATTTGGCTCGCTCATTGAAAGAAGTCAAGTCCATGGTAGAGAGGAGGTGATGAGCTTGAGCTGCTTGGTTCAAGGTGACCTTAATCGCAAGGTCACGGAAGGAGAAGCTAGTTTGATCAAGGGCAAGGCTTGATGTTGCAACATTAACACCATTTCCCATGAAATGGTTGCAGACATTAGGGTAGGGTGTTTGGGTACATGATGTTATTGTAGCTGCAGTGTTCCCTAAGGGAACACAAGTGAAGAAATAAGAAATGAGAAATGGTAGGGCAAGAAGCTTATCCATGAAGATGATCGGTTTCAGCTCTAAAGTTTTGAATGTTTGAATTGATGAAAAGAGAGGGAGGGAAGAGGGGTTTATATAGAGCTAAAAGTGGGAGAAAGCATGAATTGTGAAGGGGGGATCAATTTCCTCATTTACTGGGCCCGGGGGCTTACTTTGTGGCTCTGGGCATTTGTATGGTTTTTTCATTATTTTATTTTGTTAATAGTATGGAGATAATAACAAATATATTAATAATAAGAGGGTGAAGACATTGACTCATAAGTCTTTGGCTATTTATAACTTTAGACACTTGGGTTTGGTATAAAAGAATTTTCAAAGCAATTTTGTAGTTGGACCAACCTTTTCTTCCTTAATTTTAACACGAACCAAGAATTTAATTATCTTTAACTTGCTATATAGTTTTTTATGCATGTCTCCAACACCTATTCCCCAATAACAAATTATTAGCGTACATATTGCATCAAATCAATAATTGGAAGCTTTAGGCAACCAATAGGGATACATATTCATTCCATTGACCCCGTGGAGTAGGATATATTATTAGGATAATCTTTTTATTTTTTAGATAGTCTATTCCATCCTCTGGCTTCAAGGCTCTATTTCGATTTAATTCTAGTTAAACTATTAAAAGAATAATTACAAGGGTCATACATACTGTAATATATAAATCAATCAAAATTCGTTGGTAAGTGTTACTAATGGTTTTCACATTTTTTTAATTAATTATTTGTTTGTCTTGAATTATAATAAAAATTAAATTAATCTCCCTAATTTTATTTTCAAGTTAGTCTCTTTATTTTTGAATTTAAAAAATTAAATCTAATTGTTATAAAATTGATTATTGTGGCCTTTTGAAATTGTAAACAATAATCATGTAATAATAAATATGATATTAAAAATGATTATGTGGGTTTTTCCTAAAAGCAAGTATTTTTGACTTGGAAGTTATAATTACAATTATTATAACAATAATTATTATTGGTTTTATTATTTTATTTTTTCTCTTAAGACAAACTATAATGGCTGTGGATTATCAGTGTTGATAAGTCTATATTTGACATGGCAAACAATATAATCCACTAATTTAAAGCTTGTTTGAAGGACCCTACCTACAATTAGACCATCACAAGTATTTTGTCCATCAAAATTCAAAATTATAAAATTAAATTGCACCATTACCATTGAATTAGTTTACATCATTCTGTCTATTTGATTTAAGTTCCCTCGTTCGCTTTATAGCTTTAACTAAATTCATGGTTAAACTTAATGCTTCCAAGCTCAAGAAAGAGAGCTAATCATTGTTTTTAGAATTAAAAAAGTTATCACTACAATAAATGTTTTATTTAACAACAACAAACAAAAAATCTATTTTATAATTAAAGACAATTGTGCTCTAAAAAAACCATTCATATTTCATCCTAAATATTTGATACCTAATCTTTATAATTGCCATTCTTAATTTAGTGAAACAAAAACTTGGAACTCATTTTTTCTTTTTATCTCAGACAATTGCAAATTAAAATTTGTTGGACTTCTAAATCTTTATATTTAAATTACACTTTTTGAAATTATAGATATAATATTTTTATTTATTTAACTAAATACAACACTACCCAGTTACATATTAAAAACTAAAGAATAAAAAAAACTTATTTGGAACTCCGTTTTATAAATTACATATTATCATGAAAGGATTTTGTATTACTTTTTTCTACAAATTCATTTTTTATTAAGATAAAATTACAATTCAAAATTATAAATAATACATTCTTATAGTTTAAAATAGAATCAATTAGTAGAATACACAAACCAAATTACAAGTACAAGCAATGCGCCTGTAACTACAACCATTATCAAATTATTAGAAAGCAGAAAGCACAGGCGAAGGACTTGATAATTAAAATATATCTAGAATAAAATATGAATTGATAATTATATAGTGCACATGCTTAGACTTGAATTCAAAATGAAAGATGGATTGATAACTCACTCGTTTTCAAATAAGCATAATAAAACTCCAACATGAATAATCAAAATACAAAAACATCATTACGTTTAGAAATTCATTCCTCATTGTCAACTGCCATGCTTCCCTAAGATCAAATTGTTAAAAGCTCCCAATTTAAACATTTGTGGTCCTTTATATATATTATCTAATTAACAACTTAATAACTTTATTCAATATATTTTCTCCTTCAAAACAACTTCCATCTAAGAAAGTTCAAAATTGAATGATGTTTATAGCGCGAATTTAAGTCTAGATATTAGTTAGTAGCATCCTGCAATCTGTAATCAACTTGGGTAGAGTTTGTCGTAACCATTTTTTGTAAAACGGGAATCGATTTCGGTTGTTTTTTAATAAATAGTTTGATTTATCAAAACAACGATTTCGGTCTACGAAACTAAAAAAATGGATTCGCGAGTCGGTTACACACGAGGAAGGATTAGCACCCTCGTCACGTCCAAAATTGGTACCAAATTGATTAATTAGTGTCTTAATGTCGAAAGTTGAAAATTTGAAAAAGATTTTTAAAAAAAAATACGATCTCTTTTTATAATAGTTGAATTTACTCAAATTGAATATTAAGATTCTCTCGCTCCGAAGGAATGAAATGTCACATCCAGCACGATAGGACACGGCAATTTAAATCCTCGAATCCAAGATCATCTCATGATTCCCGAGACTCATGTATTGAAAATATCAAAAGGATATTCGATTATTTGTCAAGTGAGAAACCGGAACCCAGTAAGTTAGGGCTCGATTCCTCAGAATTCCAAACACGAAACATTGCCTTGTTTTTTAAAAAACTTATCTCGGAGTATCTAGATGTCGTGTCCAGTAAGTGAGGGCACAACATTTCGAATTTCCGGGAACAAGTATTTTATTTAAAACTTGTATTGCGATTTTAAAAGGGATATTTCGTTATTCAGATTAAATGAGAAGAACTGAAACCCAGTAAGTTAGGGCTTGATTCCCTCGAATCTTTAATACAAAATATCGGTTATTTGAAAATTGATGCATCGAGAAAAATTAGTGTGACAAATGATAATATGAAAACACGATGTTATAGGTGAAAAGAATAATAATAATAAAATAACGATGTGAAATAATACACTAGTACAAGTGATACTAAGATATTAATAATAATGATAAAGTAAAAGTAATAGCATAGGTAGTGATAAAATAAAAGTATTACGATAATAATCGTATATTAACAGTAGTAGAAAATAATGATAAAATAATAATGATGATAAAAATAATGGTAGTAAAAATATATAAAAATGTAATAATAATATTAGTGGAAATAGAAGTATATACATAAAATAATATAAGTATAAAGAGATAAATAAAAATTAAATAGATAATAATAGTATTAAACTAAGGAAATAAATATAGATAGGAATATAGTAATAATAGTGATAGTAATAAAAAAATAAAATAAGAAATAGTAATAATGATAAAACTAATAAAACTAATAACAATAATAATAATAAACAAAAAGTGAAAATAGTAATAAATATAAATGAAATAATGAAATGATAATAATAATCATAAATGTAAAAGAAATAAAAATAAAAGAATAAAATAGTAATAGAATAAAGTAATAGTAAAAATGAGGTAATGATAATAAATAATATTACATTAATAAATGAATAATACTAAATAAATAAATAAATAAGGAAGAATAATAATGATAATGGCGTTAGTAAAAAAAATAGTGATACTAATAATAACAGTATAGTAAAGTAGTAATAACAATGATAATATTAATTGCAAAATAACTAAAAAGGGAGTAAATTGAAGTTAAAATGAAAGTTTGGGGTCAATTCGAAATAAAAATAAAAGAAAAGGACCTATTTGTACGCGTGGAGGAAGCGGAGGGGCCAAATATCTAATAAATCCCTCCGGCCAAAACACGCAACAGCGAGAGAGACCAAATTGAAAACCAAAATAAAAGATTGGGCAAGATTTTAAAATAATAAAAATCTAATTATAAAACAATAAAAAGGCGGAAGGGCTAAAAGTGCAATTAGTCATTCCTATAAAAAAACACGCAGATCCTAGGCTCTGGGTCAGGTCAAAATCGGGTTGGCTCAAAACGACGTCGTTTTGAGCGTTTAAGGTCAGTCCCAAAACGACGTCGTTTTGGGGGGCCTATATAAGTAAAAAAAAATCCCAAAAAACTTCATTTTTTCAGCTGCTTAAAAAAAAAACCCTAACCCCTTTTTTTGTTTTCTCTGCAGGCCTAAGGAGCTTGGCCGGAATCTGGCCGCCGGACCACCGTGCCTCCGTCGCTGGAGCCACCACCGGCCATCGTACACGGTGGCTGGAACTTCAAAAAAGGGTAAAATTTGTAGTTTTTTTTTTTAATTTTTTTCAATATGTATGTATATGCCGAAGGAAAGAAAAAAAGAGTATTTCGAAAATGATAAAAAAGGAAAAAACAAAAAAAAAATCACCTCTTCTTCCTCTGTTTTTATTCTAGTTTTTAGGGTTTAATCTATGCTTGCTATTTCTGATTTGTTTTTTTTTTGTTTGAATATGTTGAATCTGTTTCTGTATTCAAAAAAAAAAAGATCTCCTTACAATGAAATTAGATTGGCTTTTATAGCCATTGTTTTACCACTTGACTAATATCCTGTCTTTTCTATTTATTGTTGCAGGCGACGGTGCAAGTGGAGACTTGACTTGGGCGGTGGCTACAGGCTTTGGCAGAGAGCAGTTGGTGGCAGTGGGCAGGTGTGCCGAAAGCAGGTGGGCAGAGGCGGCGTCAGAGGCAGAGCAAGTGGCTTGGGTTTTTTCTTTTTGATTTTCTGTTTAATTTCTGTTTTGGGTTTGGCAATTGGGCTAGGTTGGGCCTTGTATTTGGTATGTAAAGTGGGTTAGTGTTAATGGGCTTCTGTTGGGTTGTTGATTTTATTTCTGAATTGGGCTTCGGCAATTGGGTTGGCTAACTCGGGCAAAATTGGGCTATGACAGCTGCCCCTCTTTGCTCATTATCGTGTAATGGGAATAGAGCAAAGACTTTTAAGAGAGACCAATTTTGCCCGGTCTTGCCGAGTCCCGACTTCTTTTGGTGCTCTTTCTTTGTCAGGTAGCTTCGTTCCAGTCCCCTGCATCTCGTTTCTTTGATCCACTCCATCACCACTTCAGAGAGCTAAGACCTGTATCTTCAATTTGCTCCTACTGCAACTTCGAGGGGATGAGATTTTATTATTTTTTTAACTTGCTCCACTGTGAACTCAGGGGTGCCTGACTGATGTCTTCGATCTGCTCCTGCAACATCAGGATGCCAAACCTACTATCTTCGATCTGCTCCTGCAATTTCAGGAAATGCCAAATCTGTTATTTTCAATCTGCTTCCTGCAATTTCAAGAATCGCCAAATCTGCTATTTTCAATCTGCTCCCTGCAAACTCAGGGATTGCCAGACTGATGTCTTTGATCTGCTTCCTGCAATTTCAGGAATTACCAAATCTGTTATTTTCAATCTGCTCCCTGCAAACTTAGGGATTGCCAGACTGATGTCTTCGATCTGCTTCCTGCAATTTCAGGAATCGCCAAATCTGTTATTTTTGATCTGCTTCCTGCAATTTTAGGAATCGTCAAATCTGCTATCTTTGATCTGCTTCCTGCAATTTCATGAATCGCCAAATCTGTTATCTTTGATCTGCTTCCTGCAATTTCAGGAATCGCCAAATCTGTTATTTTCAATCTGCTCCCTGCAAACTCAGGGATTGCCAGACTCGCTAACTTCGATCTGCTCCTGCAACATCAGGATTGCCAGACTTGCAAACTTTAATCTTCGATCTGCCCCACTATGGGATAATATCCGAAATCTTTGATATTGCTACACCGTTCTCTAGGAAACCTGTCCTGTAGAATTAGTTTTATGTGCTTATGCTTATGCAAATGATGCGGATGCTATGATCGGAATGACTCAAATGCTCCTAACTACATGTGCTATGGATGACATTTACATGAATGCAGAATGTCAGGAGAATGATGATTTTTCACAATGATTAAGATGCAATGATCGTAATAAATCGAATGCTCCTAACTAAATGATATTATGGAGGACATTTGCATGAATGCAAAATGTCATGATAATGATTCTTTATTAAAAATGTATAAGGATCAGGATGCGATGATCGAAAAGCTCCTAATGATGATGTATGAATGTAAAATGAAATGACCCTTTTTTAATGCTTAGGGTTGTCACTGCTCGTCGCCCATTAGAGTCTTATTGCTGACGTATTACGCTGCTATCTTGCTCTGCTGGTACCTTTGCCATATTTTGCTCAAATGACTTGCCCCAATGTAACTTCAAGGTCTATTCCACTGTACCTATAGGACTTTAAGGCTTATAACATCTTCAGACCCTCTCTCTGCAATTCAGGGGGGCATAGGGTCTGTGTCATCTTCAATCCATCCCATTGCGACTCAAGGGTGTAGAATTTGTATCATCTTCAATCCATCCCACTACGCCTCAGGGGTATAGAATTTGTAACTTATTCAATCGATTTGGTCTACTACACCTTCCATTCTCTGGGTGTCATGACAATGTGTGTATGCATGATATTTTCACAGATACAGAATATCATTTTTTCTCGCGAATGATTCCCCATTTACACCTGGGTTAACATTGCCCCTTTTTCGTCAAGATGGTATTACTGACGTAATATCCTATCATTTTGCTTAATCACCATTTTTGACAAAATCCGAAGAGATAGTCTCGGTTTAGATTTTTCCTCCACCAATATTTCTATCCCTTAAACTTGAGGAATTTTAAGCAATAATCATGTTTCAGGTTCTTGTACTATTTAGAAGTTCCCAGAGTAATATGCGAAACTCCTTTTGTGAAAGTGTCGTTAGTCCATTAATCGTTATTTCAATGCAAAATGCCTGAAAAAGATTGTAACAATGGACAAGAAGGAAATTGATTGGGAGCATAGCTCGAAACAAACAAGTTAATCAAAGCTAGCAAATGCAATCAAGAAGGAAATTTATTGGTAGTGTATTTTGAAAAAACTAAGATAATCACAAATAACAAATTTACAATGGGTAAAATGGGAACTAAGTGCCCCAGATATTGCAGCCTGAGTTTCTCTGTTCAAACTTCTTGAGGACCATTTTAGGCTCAATATGCGTTTAGGGGACCTGGAGTACTTTGCCGATGCCCCAAGACACAACATACTTCTTCATTATTAATTCAGGCATAGCAAGACTGCTGTATGCCCCACTTTTGATCAAAATTTGAGCCGCCCTTCTCGGGTTTTCAACTCAAACCCCTTTTGGTCTCAAAGCACCCTTTGCGGGTTTTCGCCTTTGGCCACTCCTTTTTTTTTCTTTCCTTTCCTTTTTTGTGCTTTTTTTGTGCTTTTTTTTTTTAAATCTGAACTCACAGGATTGGGCAGCTTTGCCATCCATCTTGATTAGTATTTATGCTTTCCCAGCACAGGTCTTCTTTGCTGCATAAGGCATTTACTTTTCCCCTGGAGTCCTTTTGGATAAGAAGAATTCTTCTTAATGCAGGTCCTTTGAGCGAACCTTTTTGTCATAAGCCTGTATCACCCCTTTTTGGTATATTTGACCATGAATACTTTCAATCAAGCTTACTGTAGACATTTTACTCCATCCAAAAAGGAATCTTAACTTCCAATGATTGCTCCCATTTTGTGAACCAACGAGAAAGACGTTGCCCCGGTGGAAAACAACACCACAACAGGCTCATAACTTTCTACTTTTGGTAACTCTAGTTTCATTGCATGTTTATTTTAAGCATGTTATTTAAAATGTCTTAACTCTCATTTCATTACATGTTATTTAAAGTGCTAGAATTTGTTTCTATTATGAGATGGAATGTATGAATATATATATATATATATATATATATATATATATGCGCTTTATCTTCTTTTATAATTATACGGCTAAATATATTCACTTCTCTCATATTGGTATTTATAGTTTTTTGTTTCACATTGGTACTCAAATTTTTTTTCCGTCAACTAAATAGATGTATGAGTCTAACGCTGTTAAGTTTGAGACACGTGGCAAAATAAGATTGTAATACATGGCATAAATGATGTCATGGTGATGTCATAATTTAAAAAAACCTTAAAAATTTTTTCCTTTTGACTTTTCTCCCCCAACTTTTTTTGTCTCTCATTTTTTTCTTTCATTCATTCTTTCTTCTTCTTCTTTTCTTCTCTCAACCCATGTTTCTTCTTCTTGTTTCATATAATTTCAATGCCGGTCTAAAATGGCGGGTCGAGGCAAAACTATCAGATCTGGAGCCTCGAAGAAGGCGACATCGAGGAGTAGCAAGGCTGGGCTTCAATTTTCGATGAGTCGCATAGCTCGATTTCTTAAGGCAGGGAAATATGTTGAACGAATCAACGTAGGAGCTCCGATTTACCTTGCCACTATTCTTGAATATCTTGCCACTATTCTTTTGTAATTCGTTTGATTTAAATTCTAGTTGGTAAATTTTGTTAAATGAAGTGTTTATTTGATTTGGTAACCCAATCTAGTGTTTCGAATTTCGTTGTTCTATTAATTGTTAAAAAAAAAATTTTCTGATTTAGGTTTAAAATATGAGAAACTTTCAATAGTTTCTATTTTTTTTAAAAATTTTAGTATCTTTCTATTTTCGTTGGGCTAGGAAACTAGGGTTTAATTTCCCCCAAATTTGTTACTATTTTCCGATGTTCATGTTTTTGGTGAAAATTCATACATTAATATCTCAAATCAGAAAAAAAAATATGGTATCTTTGTATCTATATTATATATTTTTTATTGAATATTATATTTTTGTTTCAAGTTCTTGAGCTTGCCGAAAATGCAGTGACAGACAACAAGAAAACCAAATTGTGCCATGCCATATTCAGCTAGCTATAAGGAACTGTAACAACTCAAACCCGACCTGGATGTTATGTCCGAATCTCGCGATGTCACATGGTAGTGTGTTAGAAAACTGTAACTTGTGTTGGAAAACTGTAACTTTACTTAAAACATTTTCCGTTTAGAATTCCTCATTATCTTTTATTAATTCTAAAATCGTGATTCTTATTTAGTCGTTAGTTCTCAAAACATTATACGTTGCGGAAGCTTTTTAAACAGTTTGTGCCCTTGTGGGTATTTTGCTAAAACACATGCATTTCTTTTAAAAACTCATATTTTACCTATCTCTAGCAGATATAAAACATAAGACAAATATAAAATCCAAATTTTAAGCAAAAACCCATAGAGGTCTTTATTACAGCAAAATACCCCAAATTAAACTTTAAAAACCTAATTAAAGACGAAACAGTGTAAAAGGGTCGTGTGGCCACCGTTGAGTCCTCGCCGCTCCGATCCGCCTAAGTCTGGGGATTACCTGTACAGATAAAACAGAAGGGTAAGTTTACGAAAACTCAATGTGTAATCCCCATATAAACAAGCAGACAGAATGCAATCATAGTCTGGGCCTAAGCCCATCTCAGTAACAATTTCAGTTTCAGTTAGGGCCTTAGCCCATTTCAATACAGAAGCAGTCATGCATTTGGGCCCTGGCCGCATTGCAATATCAATATTCAGTATAGTAATAGACATACAGCATCAAATCCTACCCAGCCAGCCTCTACACTCCAACTCCGTCTAACCTCACACTCCATGTGGGGATATAATCAACCCACCAATCCCTACACTCCAACAAGTACCGAATGCGGCACTAGATAGTGGTTTGCAGCTGTGCTGCCAGTAAATTAGGCTCGAGGCCTTTCAGTTACTTCCTCCGAACAATATAACCCCCTCCCCAATGCAATGTAGTATACATATATGACATGCTAAAACATAATATCATGCATAAAATCAGGGCATATAGTATCAAATCAGTAGGACATCATCATGTTTAATAAAATGCATAATCGTATCAGTCATACAGTCATTTCAGTCAATTAGGGGTCTAAGTAAGCTTACCGACCCTACAATAGGTCCACAGTCGACTCGAGCGACCCGTGCAACCTTAGCAGTTAAACAGTGAAAATGGGCCCACAAGCCCATGTTGTCTGCCCGTGTGGGCCCACACGGCCCAAAATGGCTTTGGCCATGTGGATCACACGGCCTGGCCCAATAATCCCACATACCCGTATGGTTCACCCGTATGGGCCCACACGGCCCAATTCGGTCTGCCCCGTGTATCGCACGCGGCCAACCTCGTCGATCACACGCCCGTGTTCGGTCATATGGCCTACCACATGGGCGGGCACACGCCCGTGTGGTGTCTACAGTCTCACTTTTCGACTTTTTGCCGATTTCAGTTTCCAATGTTGTGGTTACACACCTGATTTTGCTTGTAGTTAAACCACACTCCAAGTACTCCAAAACTAGATTCAACCAAAACATCATTTAATCAACTACTTAATTCGATATTCAATCAAAGGCTAACAAAGTTAAAAATTGATCAACAATCAAAAACCCCTTATCGAAATCGCCCACTCAATTCCTTGAAGATGCACTAACTCTTGATCTCCACCTAAAACAAGAGTCACAAAACCTTCTCGTTAAACCCCTAGTCGAATTTCACTTTAAACTTCAATTAAACCATACTTACCAATTAAGCACAACATACTGTTGTTAGAGAAAAACCCCAGCTGAAAAGAATTGGAGAAAAAGGGTGTAAGGGAGGAGTTGAAATTTTCCTTGCTAGGAGGAGAGGAAATTGAAAAGAAAACAATTGAAAAGAACACAATCAATTAAAAAACCCCAAGAATACAAATATAACCCTTCATTCAATAACGTATAAAATGAGACAATGAAACACCTAGATCACTTACCAAACTGACGACAGAGCAGAGTGCAATTTAGCGACGCAAGAGCGAACGAATCAAAAAGGGGAATCAATGACTGAAAGAAGCAAAATAGAGGAAGTGACGGCAAGAAGAAGAAAAATAAAATGATGGGAAGGGAAGTGTGAAAAGTCGAAAAGGAACAAAAGATGTAGCCAAAATTCACCTGGCAATATTCGGCAAAGGGAGGAGCAAAATGACGAACGACAGACTAGAGGGAAAGGGGAACTAACGTAAAAAAATTTGGAAACAATATGGGGAACCGATTTTTTTTTGAAAAAAAAATAATCACAAGAATCAAAATAAAATCAATAGCAATCTGGATAATATGAGAATTCCCTTATTTTGCTCCTCAATCCCACGAAATACTCCCATTATCTCTTAATTTCCTCCTTTAAACCATCCATCACACTCCCATTCACCCCCAAACTCCCCAAACCGTCCACCAAAAATCCCTCAACAACCGAATTTAAACCTCACTGAAACACTACAACATTTTGGTCAACCTACAACACTTACACGGCCTAAGTAGTAAAAACAATTCCTTTGTTCACGTAGAGCCTCGAACCCCAGACCTCCAGCCACTTAACCACCAGACCAGTAGGCCCATTCTGACATATTTTACCAACATTTATTTATAATCCTACTGATTAGAGATAGAAGTTTATTCATTTAAAAACAAAAATTTGCCTAAGTTAATGCTTGAACTTGGGACCTCTCAGACACTTCCTAGAACACTTAACCACTGAAGCAGATACACACTTGTGTCACAAACATACTAAAATAAATATAAGAGATTTTTGGGGCGTTACAGGAATGATGAAGAGCTAAGCAAGCTACTTGGAGATGTCATGATTGCCAACAGTGGTGTGGTACCCAACCTCCACAATCTCCTCCTCCCTAAGAAAGTTTGAACTTCCTCAAAGGCATCTAGAGGTGATGAAGATTAGATTATGTTAATAGTTTAGACTCATAAAACCTCAAAGGAAACCCATAATTTATCTCCCTCTGTTTATGTGATTATTATATTGAAACCCTAACAAAATTTTAAAAATTGTTGAGGGAAGAAGAAGAAGAAGAAAGAAGGAAAAAAGAGGGAACGACAGAAAACTTTTCGGGGGAAAAACAATTATTAAATTTTTTTAGATTATGACGTCACCATGATGTCATTTATGCCATGTGTCACAATCTTATTCTGCCATGTGCCCCAAACTTAATGATGTTAGACTCAGGTACCGATTTAGTTGACGGAAAAAAAGTTCGGGTACCAATCTCGGACAAAAAAAACCATAAGTACCAATCTGGGAGAAGTGGACAAGTTTGGGTACTAATTTTATATTTAACCTATAATTATATTCATTGTATTTAAACTACTATTGCTATATAATTGTCTTAATAATTACCCTATCACATATACATATGTAACGAAAATTGTCTTAGATCCATGCACATAGGAATAGTTTCTTTTTTTAAAAATTGTTACACTGGCATGCAATTATGATATACTATGTTGTTAGTTTAATAATTTTATTTCATTTGAATATTGTTCATGGTAATTAAATTCCAATTAAATGACACATATGAAAAAAAAATGTTACAAGCCTAAAACTAATAATATTAACTTTAAGGAAAAAGGAAAATTGTTATGTTTATGGCGAACCATACCATTATTTTTATTAGTGTAAAAACCAAAAGGCAAGAAATGGCAATCCTATTAAACTAAATGTCAATTTGGTTGAAGTAAATGACATAATTGTCGCAGTGTACCAAACCGTATGTGCATTCAAAGTTAGGTCATACAGTCGTGTCGTCAGGCCATGTAACTCTCTATGATCGTGTCGCTCATCCTGCACTTAAAATTTAAATTACACACGACCGTGTGCTTCAAAAATAGCCCCTAACGCAAGCCAATTCAACACCAATTACTTAGGCACCAAACCAAACCACTTCCAAACACATTCATGCATCAAAACTCAATCAAACACAATTACTTAGGCAGAGCAAGTGGCTAGGGTTATTTCTTTTTGATTTTCTGTTTAATTTCTGTTTTGGGTTTGGCAATTGGGCTAGGTTGGGCCTTGTATTTGGTATGTAAAGTGGGTTATTGTTAATGGGCTTCTGTTGGGTTGTTGATTTTATTTCTGAATTGGGCTTAGGCAATTGGGTTGGTTAACTCGGGAAAAATTGGGCTATGACAGCTGCCCCTCTTTGCTCATTATCGTGTAATGGGAATAGAGCAAAGACTTTTAAGAGAGACCAATTTTGCCCAGTCTTGCCGAGTCCCGACTTCTTTTGGTGCTCTTTCTTTGTCAGGTAGCTTCGTTCCAGTCCACTGCATCTCGCTTCTTTGATCCACTCAATCACCACTTCGGAGAGGTAAGACCTGTATCTTCAATTTGCTCCTGCTGCAACTTCGAGGGGATGTGTAACACCCCAAACCCGGCCCAAACATTACGACCGAATTTGGTATGTCACGGAGAAAAGTTATTTTTGTAAAATCCCTTTAAGCAGATTTAAAATTTTTGTTGAAAACATTTTTGGTAATGAAGAAAACAAAAACTTAGTGTTGATTAAAAATACATAAAGTCATGTTGTTACCAATTTCAGATGTACCCGCTGGTACAATAAAACATTTCGCGTTTGATTTTGAGAAAACATGTGTATCCATTTTCAAGTCATTAAGTTGTTAAACAAATTATCCAAAACAGATAAAATAACCAAAATATAATCCTAGGAGGCCTTATTACAATTTAAGCAAAATAAACCAACAATAAAATAAAAGTAGTTCATAAATCATTTAATCCAAATGTTCACTGCATGGCCACCTCGAGTTCTTCTGGCTCCTTTTCCGCGATCTACGAGTCACCTGAAAAATTAAAGGAGAAGGTGAGTCACCAAGACTCAATGTGTAACCCTTCCCCGGTTTAGTGCAACACATACACAAGTCATAACCAATTAACATGCACAAGTTTAATATGCACCCAACCTAGCCATCCAAACGCCTTTCTCTACCCCGTGTGGTACCAAACCACTGGTGGTGCCAAACCACTGGTGACTCAAAGTCACAGATGTGATACCAAATCACTGGAGATACCAAATCTCTGGTGTCCGAAGACACAAATCGAATGATGGGGCCAACCCATCGTGTGATACCAAATCACTGGCGTCAATCCTGTATCTCAAAGTGGGGCCAACCCACGGTAGTGCTAAGCCACAGGGACGAGACGCTATGAGGTGTCAAACCTCTGGAGGTACCAAACCTCTGGTGACCGTAGTCACAATGTGTTACCAAAACACTGGTGTCCGTCGACACGAATATCACTGCCCCCTCCACTCATTTAATCCCACATCAATCAATAATATGCATTTAACAAATTTCATGCCAATAGATTTATTTAACAACATCCAACATATATATCATGAGCCATATATTATAATCTGCATATACCAAATATGCCATGCTTCCCAAAAGCACCATAAGAAAGCTCTTAACAACAAAGACTTACCCGAATCCTTGTTTATACCATGATGGTATTACATCCGAATCTACACAATCTGATTAAGCATACATATAACACTTAGCACATTAAATAGTTATAAGGTGTATATGTACACACCTGTCACCAACGATAGTCCTAAATCCCGAAAAGTCACTCGACCACCTTAGATTTCTTGCTCCTATATTCGGCCAAACACAAGAGTTAGGGACATGGACTATTCGGCCAAACCACATAATTCTACGGGGTTATCACATGAACCCGAAACCTCACCTAATCGCCTTCGAGTACTAACTACAGTAACCGGTACGCGAATCTGCTTCACTTCCCTACAATCGGCAACCATTAATAATAATAGCCTTCGGCTTTTGAATAATCAAAAGAATAATCCTTTAAAATAAATCCTTACCACCTTCAATATTCGGCCAAGATACTTCTAAATGGAAGAAGAGAGTTTCGGCACACTCAAAGGAGTATATTCGGCCAATAAAAAAATTATTGAGAAGAAAGGAGAAATAGGGGATTCGGTTTTGAAAAGAAAAGAAAAGAAGTAGATGAAAGATGATGGTGTAGGAGATTCGGCCAAAGTTTAGAGAAAGAAAGAATAGTTTTTGGTTTTGATAAAGGTTGAAAAGAGAATGAAAAAGAATTGATCAAAGGAAGAAAAAGAGAGATGGAAGAAATGGTATTCGGTCAACACAACTTTACCAAAGAAGAAAATGCACAAGATACAAAAATGTAGTTTGGTTCAAAAGGACAAATGAGAGAAAGAAAGTGGTATTTTGTTTCAAACAAAATAAAGTTGTCATCAAAAGAAATTTTGCACCAAAAGTACCCTAGACATTCGGCCAAAGATGATAATTTTTGGAGAGAAAAACAAATACCAAAAAGATGCACAAAACAAAAGATTGGCAAATATCCACCCCAAGCTACCTACCAAAAATTCGGCCACTCCCCCTAGCCTTACATGCCGTCCACATACATGCACTAAGGCATAGGATTTCTTTCCAAAACATCCTCCACCTTCCATGCCTTTGTCCCCTCATTATACCATAAACTCAAGATTCTTATCCCTAACTTCAAGCTTTCCATAACAAATTTTCAACTTACCAAAAGATGGAAGTCCAACCTATCATAAACATAGGTTGACAGGCCATTAATGCTAAAACACAAAAATAAACTTTCAAAAAGCTAAACATACTACTCGAACCTCTAACCTCAAGCTATAAGTTCAAACACCATAACCACTTTGCCACTAATTCCTCATGTGCTTTAATTAACACTTAAATTAACTTCAGTGCTAAGCTCACTTAATCCACTTCATTAAATAAACCATACTAAAATTTATTCTAGCTTCCTAATATTTCCAAGCCTTCACACAAATATACTAAGCACACAAAAATTCATACCCGAGCTAACACAAATAACTAGATGACATACAAATTTTTCCTAAAGCCCATGGCCCAATCGGCCCAATTCTACTAGGCCCAATTTCAGGATGTTACAGGATGAGATTTTATTATTTTTTAACTTGCTCCACTGTGAACTCAGGGGTGCTTGACTGATGTCTTTGATCTGCTCCTGCAACATCAGGATGCCAAACCTGCTATCTTCGATCTGCTCCTGCAATTTCAGGAAATGCCAAATCTGTTATTTTCAATCTGCTTCCTGCAATTTCAAGAATCGCCAAATCTGTTATTTTCAATCTGCTCCCTGCAAACTCAGGGATTGCCAGACTGATGTCTTTGATCTGCTTCCTGCAATTTCAAGAATCGCCAAATCTGTTATTTTCAATCTGCTCCCTGCAAACTCAGGGATTGCCAGACTGATGTATTCGATCTGCTTCCTTCAATTTCAGGAATCGCCAAATCTGTTATTTTTGATCTGCTTCCTGCAATTTCAGGAATCGTCAAATCTGCTATCTTTGATCTGCTTCCTGCAATTTCAAGAATCGCCAAATCTGTTATTTTCAATCTGCTCCCTGCAAACTCAGGGATTGCCAGACTCGCTAACTTCGATCTGCTCCTGCAACATCAGGATTGCCAGACTTGCTAACTTTAATCTTCGATCTTCCCCACTAGGGGATAATATCCGAAATCTTTGATATTGCTACACCGTTCTCTAGGAAACCTGTCCTGTAGAATTAGTTTTATGTGCTTATACTTATGCAAATGTTGCGGATGCTATGATCGGAATGACTCAAATGCTCTTAACTACATGTGCTATGGATGACATTTACATGAATGCAGAATGTCAGGAGAATGATGATTTTTCACAATGATTAAGATGCAATGATCGTAATAAATCGAATGCTCCTAACTAAATGATATTATAGAGGACATTTGCACGAATGCAAAATGTCATGATAATGATTCTTCATTAAAAATGTATAAGGATCAGGATGCGATGATCGAAAAGCTCCTAATGATGATGTATGAATGTAAAATGAAATGACCCTTTTTTAATGCTTAGGGTTGTCACTGCTCGTCGCCCATCAGAGTCTTATTGCTGACGTATTACACTGCTATCTTGCTCTGCTGGTACCTTTGCCATATTTTGCTCAAATGACTTGCCCCAACGTAACTTCAAGGTCTATTCCACGGTACCTATAGGACTTTAAGGCTTATACCATCTTCAGACCCTCTCTCTGCAATTCAGGGGGGGTATAGGGTCTGTGTCATCTTTAATCCATCCCATTGCGACTCAAGGGTGTAGAATTTGTATCATCTTCAATCCATCCCACTACGCCTCAGGGGTATAGAATTTGTAACTTATTCAATCGATTTGGTCTACTACACCTTCCATTCTCTGGGTGTCATGACAACGTGTGTATGCATGATATTTGCACGGATACAGAATATCATTTTTTCTCGCGAATGATTCCCCATTTACACCTAGGTTAACATTGCCCTTTTTTCGTCAAGATGGTATTGCTGACGTAATATCCTATCATTTTGCTTAATCACCATTTTTGACAAAATCCGAAGAGATAGTCTCAGTTCAGATTTTTCCTCCACCAATATTTCTATCCCTTAAACTTGAGGAATTTTAAGCAATAGTCATGTTTTAGGTTCTTGTACTATTTAGAAGTTCCCAGAGTAATATGCGAAACTCCTTTTGTGAAAGTGTCGTTATTCCATTAATCGTTATTTCAATGCAAAATGCCTGAAAAAGATTGTAACAATGGACAAGAAGGAAATTGATTGGGAGCATAGCTCGAAACAAACAAGTTAATCAAAGCTAGCAAATGCAATCAAGAAGGAAATTTATTGGTAGTGTATTTTGAAAAAAAATAAGATAATCACAAATAACAAATTTACAATAGGTAAAATGGGAACTAGGTGCCCCAGATATTGCAGTCTGAGTTTCTCTGTTCAAACTTCTTGAGGACCATTTTAGGCTCAATATGCGTTTAGGGGACCTGGAGTACTTTGTCGATGCCCCAAGACGCAACATATTTCTTCATTATTAATTCAGGCATAGCAAGACTGCTGTATGCCCCACTTTTGATCAAAATTTGAGCCGTCCTTCTCGGGTTTTCAACTCAAACCCCTTTTGGTCTCAAAGCACCCTTTGCGGGTTTTCGCCTTTGGCCACTCCTTTTTCTTTCTTTCCTTTCATTTTTTGTGCTTTTTTTTGTGTTTTGTTTTTAAATCTGAACTCACAAGATTGGGCAGGTCTTTGCCATCCATCTTGATTAGTATTTATGCTTTCCCAGCACAGGTCTTCTTTGCTGCATAAGGCATTTACTTTTCCCTTAGAGTCCTTTTGGATAAGAAGAATTCTTCTTAATGCAGGTCCTTTGAGCGAACCTTTTTGTCATAAGCCTGTATCACCCCTTTTTGGTATATTTGACCATGAATACTTTCAATCAAGCTTACTGTAGACATTTTACTTCATCCAAAAAGGAATCTTAACTTCCAATGATTGCTCCCATTTTGTGAACCAACGAGAAAGACGTTGCCCCGGTGAAGGTCCTAGCCAACGTTCACGAAACATGGAAGGTAAATGGTAACTTCTCTATGCCAACTTTTACAAATATCAGTTGTTTTAAAAAAATTTGAATGGTTTTTTGGCTGCCTTTGCCGCACTGATATGGTGTCTGATCTTTGAACAGACTGTAAATTCGTGCCATCATGTTAAACACGTTTCTTTCTGGCACTCTTTATCGCCATTCTCTCCTTTTTTTTATTTGAATTTGATAACTGCTGACTTTGTAACTTTGGCATATGAAGCGACTTTCACCCTCTCAGTGAGGTAACCAACGACCATGAATATGAATCAATGTTGGCCAAAAGCTTTTGAGAAGACTGACTTGATAACGTCCATGCCCCACATATAGGGAATTTGTGAAGAAATAGAGGAGGCGCATAAGTCCTATATTCAATTTCCCTTTCTTGGTAGACCAGTAGCTCGAACTTCCTGGCCGTTGCAGAACCATTAACATGGGTTCTTTAAACACCAATCTTAACAGTATACCCACGTTTCAGTGGCCTCCACGTGTCTAGGTGTGATCATGCGATAACATCTTTGAATTCTCCATGATGCCTTGCCTTATTCCTGCGGTGAGTTAAGCTTCCATCTTTATCTCCCTCGTTAGCTCGTAGTGTCTGCTGACACTTCGCAAGGTAGGCTCTACCATTTTTAACAAGTTAGGAAATCAGTTGCAATCATTGTCATCTTCCAAGTCCTTAGATCCCTTTAGACACATATCTCACTAGAAAGGGAGTCAGTAACAGCGTCGCTCATGTCATTGATATCTGGGACCCATTGTAGGTATGAAGGTAAAAAATGATTCCAAGAATGATTATTTATGAATGAAGAATAAAAAAAATATTCAATAGAATGTGTAGTATGAAAAAGAAAATAATATTTGTTAAAAAAGATGCATTTTACTGAAATAATAATTCTGGACACAAGCCTATTTCACAAAAGAAATCTTATTGCTTCTAGGCTTAATACAAGGATTTCTTCCACAGTCCCATTGTTCAAAATACTCCCAAGTCTGTAAGGGTAGATGCTTGGAAAAATCCAGTTCTTTCTTCAGATACGTCGTTAATATTCAGATTTCCCAATATCAGGTATTGCACTAAAGCCCTGAACTCGATGGATTCTCAAATCTCACGGATCTCACCCCTTTATCTAGATGGTTGAGTGACAAATTTTCTGCCCAGAGGGATCGTCGAATTTAACAATACCCATTCTGACAAGTCTTTCGATCATCTTTTTGAAAGCGGTGCAATTTTCGATCGAGTGTCCTATGATTCCCGCATGGTATTCGCATTGAGTGTTCGTGTCGTACCATTTAGGGTATGGGGGTTGTATAGGTTTTAGGTAGAAAGGGGATACTACATGTGCATCAAACAAAATTCGGTACAGCTTCCTACATGAGATTGGGATGGGCTCGAACCGGGGTCTTTTTGAGTTCGATTTTGGATTGAGTTCTTCTCTTTGGGAGACCAGATAACTGGTAATGGCCTTCTTTGGCTGGTTCACTGTAAACAGCTTTGAATAACCCTTGTTATACCCACTCGTGTTATCCATATTCTTGTCTTTCCTCTTCGGGGCTTTTGAAGCCCACTCTCCCTTTTTCTTTGTCTCTGGTAGGCCAAGAACAATACGATTGACTTGATCATCACCAGGACCCATCGGAGAGTTCAGCAGTACCGAGGTATCAGTCATGTATTGAGATCCGATAATGACAGGTACCACAGGAGACTGCGCGTCTAGTTGAGTCGGGATACTTATTGGGGAATAAACGATGTCCTCATCATCATCCATACTGTTGACCACTGGGCCACTCCTTTTTTTAAGTCCTCCGGCTAGTAACTGGGTTAACTGGCCCATCATATTTTTTTGGAAATCTAGCATTTGTTCCCGCGTTTCTTGTTGAATTTTGGTCAATTGCTCCTGCATCTGCATTTGCATTTTCTCTATTCTTTCCAACCTTCGGTCCATGGCTTTCTAGGTTAACTGAAATAATTTTACCTAATTAGGACCTTTCTACAAATGCATATGACAAAATGTAATGCGAATGCGTGAAATGTAATGTAAATGCATGAATGCAAAGAGACATCGATTCTGATCAACTTCATTTTAGAAAACTTTACTAGAAAACAACATCCCTTACATAAAACGGACTACAAATATGCTTTCGCCCTAAGTCCTAAGGTTTTGATTTTCCCAAGCAATGAAGCTAGCTCTTGACTACGATCGGACTGTAGCTTATACTTCATGCTCAACGTATCGACCTGTGATGCCAAAGTCTGTAGATGATCAGCTACCTCTCGAATCTGAACTATTGCTTCACCCGTGAGGTAACCCTGACTTCTAACTTGGTCATGGGGATGATGAAACTCTTCCTTCCTACGCCCTTCTCTTGTTTCAAGGAGCTCGATCTGAAGTTCGCAACTGTACAGTGCTACTTCTAACTTTTCAGTTTTACCTTTCAAGCTTGACTTTAACTCGATCGCAGAATTATAGCTTCAATAGTGATGAAGAGACCGTCCAAGCTTAGCATTGATCTTCAGAAGAAGATTTGTGCAGTATTGATCATACACCCTAGCTGGTGCCATACACTAAGTCATAAGGCCATACTCAGAAAGATTCTTCCTCTTCCATGGCCCATAAAGATCAGAATTTTTCCTATCAGGGAGTAGACAAAGAAGAAACTGCGGAACTCTAGGAAGTTTAGATTGTATCTGTTCAACCATTTTTCAACTCTAATCACAGGTGAAAGGCGTCTATTCTAGTTCATCTCATTGAATATATCAAATGGGGGATCAATACGAATTTCTGCACAACGAATCAAGGCTTGCATTTCCATTGTTTCTGGTAGGTGCAACATCCTCAAGTACAACAGTAAACTCAAGCTTGTTGTTTGGTAGTAGACCTATAATAAATAAACCTTTTTTCTACCATCAAAGGCAAAATTCTTTCCATCCAAATCATTTTTTTAGGTCTCATGCACTTTGTCAATCACTTTCCTTCCAACGCCCTTACCATCCATAGGGCGACCATCTTCATATGAAAGGGAAACGTTGTTCCCACGCTCACTTTGAAGTGACTGGTGAATATAGTTACCTTCTTCCTTTTAGTTCTAACACCACGCCTTGCCATAGGGTGTTGTATAATCTTCTTCACATCCGATTCTGCTTTGATCAGAACAACATCAGGAGGCACAGGTGGCAGGGATTTTAGCGCTGCCTTATTTCCCTTTTGCTCAAATGAATCCATACCCTTCTTTCTCCAATTGCCTTTGCTACATACGAACGACTGCATTGTCTTCCACTTTATCAAGGAATTCATTCTCCATAACCAGCTTTCTAATTTAGAAACTGACCGTGAATCGATACCGCTAAAAATATGAAATGATATGCACAACACAACCAGTTAGTACTATAGAATATAAAGCAAGTAAAATAAACAAACACCTATCTGGGTGACCACTAAGGTTTGACATAGTTCTACCTAAGGTGGGCTCTTAGGGTTCACTATATGCGGTTTAGTTCTAAGGTTGAGGTACCCGAACCAGCAGATTCCTCGATCCTCACCCATTATAGGCTCATACGGACCGAGTTCGGTTCAGAGGAATACATTTCCCTATGGCCATGCGGAAGTGAAAACTTCACGAAGACATAGGTACAGATGTATCCCGGAAGCAATCCACTAGCCCATGCGGAGGTGAAAACCTCACGAAGGCATAGCTTCTCGCTCCCACTTAAGGGTGCGACCACAACGGTCATGCAATGCAATGTGCGCAAGAAAATAACAAACAAATGCAACAAAAAGATCGTAATTTTCAAATCAAATTTCCAAATTTTCAAGTTGAATTTTCAAAATTGACATAGGACAGAAAATAATCAATTTACGGCCTGACTCTCTTTATGTGTCCCCAGTGGAGTCACCAAGCTGTCGTAACCATTTTTTTTTGTAAAACGGGAATCGACTTTGGTTTTGAAAATAAAGCGGGAGTCGCCACCGATCTTTATTTGCTGTGATTGGATCACCTCTTAAAACGGTTGTTTTTTAATAAACAGTTTGATTTATCAAAACAACGATTTCGGTCTACGAAACTAAAAAAATGGATTCGGGAGTCGGTAACGTCCAAAATTGGTACCAAATTGATTAATTAGTGTCTTAATGTCGAAAGTTGAAAATTTGAACAAGATTTAAAAAAATACGATCTCTTTTTAAAATATTTGAATTTACTCGAATTGAATATTAAGATTCTCTCTCTCCGAAGGAATGAAATGTCACATCCAGCACGATAGGACACGGCAATTTAAATCCTCGAATCCAAGATCATCTCATGATTCCCGAGACTCATGCATTGAAAATATCAAAAGGATATTCGATTATTTGTCAAGTGAGAAACCGGAACCCAGTAAGTTAGGGCTCGATTCCTCAGAATTCCAAACACGAAACATTGCCTTGTTTTTAAAAAAACTTATCTCGGAGTATCTAGATGTCGTGTCCAGTAAGTGAGGGCACAACATTTCGAATTTCCGGGAACAAGTATTTTATTTAAAACTTGTATTGCGATTTTAAAAGGGATATTTCGTTATTCAGATTAAATGAGAAGAACTGGAACATAGTAAGTTAGGGCTTGATTCCCTCGAATCTTTAATACAAAATATCGGTTATTTGAAAATTGATGCATCGAGAAAAATTAGTGTGACAAATGATAATATGAAAACACGATGTTATAGGTGAAAAGAATAATAATAATAAAATAACGATGTGAAATAATACACTAGTACAAGTGATACTAAGATATTAATAATAATGATAAAGTAAAAGTAATAGCATAGGTAGTGATAAAATAAAAGTATTACGATAATAATCGTATATTAACAGTAGTAGAAAATAATGATAAAATAATAATGATGATAAAAATAATGGTAGTAGAAATATATAAAAAATGTAATAATAATATTAGTGGAAATAGAAGTATATACATAAAATAATATAAGTATAAAGAGATAAATAAAAATTAAATAGATAATAATAGTATTAAACTAAGGAAATAAATATAGATAGGCATATAGTAATAATAGTGATAGTAATAAAAAATGATAAAATAAGAAATAGTAATAATGATAAAACTAATAAAACTAATAATAATAATAATAAACAAAAAGTGAAAATAGTAATAAATATAAATGAAATAATGAAATAATAATGAAATGATAATAATAGTCATAAATGTAAAAGAAATAAAAATAAAAGAATAAAATAGTAATAGAATAAAGTAATAGTAATAATGAGGTAATGATAATAAATAATATTACATTAATAAATGAATAATACTAATAAATAAATAAATAAGTAAGAATAATATTGATAATGGCGTTAGTAAAAAAAAATAGTGATACTAATAATAACAGTATAGTAAAGTGGTAATACCAATGATAATATTAATTGCAAAATAACTAAAAAGGGAGTAAATTGAAGTTAAAACGAAAGTTTGGGGTCAATTCGAAATAAAAATAAAAGAAAAGGACCTATTTGTAGGCGTGTAGGAAGCGGAGGGACCAAATATGTAATAAATCCCTCCGGCCAAAACGCGCAACAGCGAGGGAGACCAAATTGAAAACCAAAATAAAAGATTGGGCGAGATTTTAAAATAATAAAAATTTAATTATAAAACAATAAAAGGCGGAAGTGCTAAAAGTGCAATTAGCCCTTCCTTTAAAAAATACGCGGATCCTAGGCTCTGGGTCGGGTCAAAATCGGGTTGGCTCAAAACGACGTCGTTTTGAGCATTTAAGGCCAGTTCCAAAACGACGTCGTTTTGGGGGGCCTATATAAGTAAAAAAATCCCAAAAAACTTCATTTTTTCAGCTGCTTAAAAAAAAGCCCCTAACCCCTTTTTTTTGTTTTCTCTGCAGGCCTAAGGAGCTTGGCTGGAATCCGGCCGCCGGGCCATCGCGCCTCTATCGCTGGAGCCATTGCCGGCCACCGTACACAGTGGCCAGAACTTCAAAAAAGGGTAAAATTTGTAGTTTTTTTTAATTTTTTTTCAATATGTATGTATATGCCGAAGGAAAGAAAAAAAGTATTTCGAAAGTGATAAAAAAGGAAAAAACAAAAAAAAATCACCTCTTTTCCTCTGTTTTTGATTCTAGTTTTTAGGGTTTAATCGATGCTTGCTATTTCTGATTTGTTTTTTTTTTTGTTTGAATATGTTGAATCTGTTTTTGTATTCAAAAAAAAAAGATCTCCTTATAATGAAATTAGATTGGCTTTTATAGATATTGTTTTACCACTTGACTAATATCCTGTCTTTTCTATTTATTGTTGCAGGCGACGGTGCAAGTGGAGACTTGACTTGGGCTGTGGCTATAGGCTTTGGCAGAGAGCAGTTGGTGGCAGTGGGCAGGTGCGCTGAATTCAGGTGGGCAGAGGCGGCGTCAGAGGCAGAGCAAGTGGCTAGGGTTTTTTCTTTTTGATTTTTTGTTTAATTTCTATTTTGGGTTTGGCAATTGGGCTAGGTTGGGCCTTGTATTTGGTATGTAAAGTGGGTTAGTGTTAATGGGCTTTTGTTGGGTTGTTGATTTTATTTCTGAATTGGGCTTCGGCAATTGGGTTGGTTAACCCGGGCAAAATTGGGCTATGACAGAGTTAATACTGTTAGAAAAAAATTTATGATAGAGGTTGCATCAACTCCAATCTCAAGATTTTTAATGTTCAAGTTTAATAGCTAGTTACAATTCATCACATAAGTCCCAAAGTTTTGCCATCACACTAGTAGCTAGTGGAATGTGTCAAAATATGCCAATAACCCATTAGCCATGGTGATCTCAAATGAAAGCTCCTGTTCCTAGTTTTCATGGATTCCCTTTTGGAGAACCATCAATATCCTCTTACAAGGGCCTGTCAATTTACCGAGATGAAGTCAAGGAGTGGTCTTTTTTAAATTGAGGGTGAGATGACAAAGAATTGCCTAGCACCCATTAAACCTTTATAAGTAACTGAATCTTAGAGACCTCATTTACCAAAAATAATGACATTACACATGAGGCATATTTCCCATATCATGAACCTAAAAACCATACACTAAGGTATCTTAGGGTTTGGAGCCAGGTTTTACACTTCATATTGGCAAAAATCCCTACTTCATAGTTTTCATTCAAGCTAAGAACGTATGTATTTATGGTAAAAAGCAACACCTACTAATGTTTTACCACATGATAGACTTGAAGAATGTCTACAACTAACTCTTGATGGTTATGAAGACCTTGAAGTTGAATGACCTCGAGTTGAGAAAGTTCCTAGTAAGGAGGATTTTCATAACACATTTAGTAGGGCATGTTAGTTGCTAACCAGGTTGCCGAGATGACGGGCCACTGGTAGGTCATGATAGTTGCTAAAAAAGTTGGAGCATATGCTGGGTTATTGGTAGGGCATGTAGTTGCTAATCGGCCTGGCGTTATGGGTGATGCCATCGATAGGGCATGTGAGTTGTTAACCATGGCAAGGAGCTTTGATCTCGTGGGAAAACATGCACATGTACGAAATAGCATGGACTAAGACATCTGTTATGATATGTAAATATGGGATCCAAGGTTAGCACAAGGAAGGGTGTGGAAAAGGGAAAGAAAAATATGAATTTGATTTGTTTCATGTAATGCATGTTATGTATATTCGAAGTGAGATATTAGACCATATATATTCCTAAGGTTCAAACCGGGCTTGATAGTCGTCGTAACGTTGTTGGATTTTCTGTCAAAGCATAATATGATAAATAACATAATAGCATTTAAATCAAATACATTAAAACGCTATTTAAACTTACAAACTTACCTCAATCACAAAAACGACGAAATATGATCAACTAGTCCGATACTTTATCTTTCCCTCGATCTAGACCCTTACGAGGCTTAACTTGATCTAAATAATCAAATTCAATCCATTCAATATTCGTTCTATTCAATTCAGTCCAAAATACATACTTTTGCAAATTTACACTTTTACCCCTAATATTTTAATTTATTTACAATTTAGTCCTTAAGCACGTAAATTGAAATTCATGCAATTTCATCCACATACAAAGCTAGAAGAATTCAATATACACTCATAGAAACCCATGCAATTCATTATTTCACAATTTCACCTTGTATTTTACACATTTTACAAATAAATCCCTAATTGAAAATTTCAACAAAAACCATTTTACAAAAGTTGTTTATAAATCAACAAGGATTCATTTTCTTCCATCAAACATCAAAAACCACATGTACACATTCATGGGGAAACCCTAACCTTTTAACAGTTTTGCAAATTAGTCCCTAGGCTAGCTAGATTAAGCTACAACGGTTTCGAAAACATAAAAATTAATTAAAAATGGGACGAAATCACACTTACATGCAAGGATTTTGTGCAGACAAATGGAAGAACCCTAGATAAGCTTTCTATTTTCAATTTTCGGTGAAGAACAACTTTGAAGAAGATGAGAAATTTTTGTTTTAATTAAATTAACCTTAATTTACCTATTTACACTTTTAACCTTTAAAAATATGCTTAATTACAACAAAACCAACTCATGGATGTCCACTAACTATAATAACGGTTTATTTACCATCTAAGGCCTCTTACTTTAAGGTTCTATAGTTATTTCATGCCTTAAGCTACTATAACCCTACTTTAGCACCTTTTATGATTTAGTCATTTTTATGAAATTAAGCATGCAAACGATAAAATTTCTTAACATAATTTTTATACGACCCTACTAATATGTCATAGACACTAAAATAATAATAAAATAAATATTCTCATATCAAATTTGTGATCCCGAAACCACTTTTTTAATTTCACTAAAAACGGGCTGTTACATGCTGTAACCTTCCATTGATTTGCACTTTTGACACTAGAGGCTTCCTCAGATATACACTCACCGCTAGCCACACAAACCGTCCCTGGTGAGCTTTAATAGTGTGGACATCCAATTTGACCATTGTTCCAATCAATTGCCTAATCCAAACGACTTGGTAATCAACTTCATTCTTGGTCGTCGAGAAATCCAACGATAATGGACGGACAACTAGGTAATGTCCATAAATTACCCACGACCCCCTAACTAAGACCTTATTAAAATCTTCCTCATCTTGGAAATTGATAAACAAAGAAGTCATTTTCCAGATCCATCATTTGAATTAGATATTTAGGATTTCACAGTAGAGAAATCATATTCAGCAAGGCACTAAACGCTATTCTTCTACCTAGTAGCTTCACAACGATTGTCCTTGCCATCTTACGACCAATATACTCCTGAACCTTGTTTGAAAACATTATCAACAGAACATCATCAACTACCTCCGTAACCACATCCCCTTCTAATAGTTCAAATTCCTTCTCCATGGAAACATTCTGTGTCGGAGTCGGTGAGGCCCATGTTAGCGTTGATTTAAATGATACCTTAGTAGTATCTGAATTCTGAACCTTCTGTCCATTCCTATTCACTGTTAGATCATCCATATCTGGCAAAAAATTCAGTTTTGTAAGAACTTTTTTAGTCGCCTGACCTACACCGCTGCTTGAACCCGAGGGGTTTGAACCCACTGCAAAATCCACCGTCGACAAAGTATCAATCATGGTTTTATCAATTTCAACTTGATAATTCTTTTTTAAAGAATTTAACTAGTTTATTTTTATCTAAAATAAATATTTCCATTATTAGCTTTAAATGTATAATTAAAGTCTAATGATATAATTTTATTAGTTTTTTTACTCTTTATACATATAATATATATATATATACTATAAAAGGGTTAAAAAATTGAAAGAGAATTCAAAATATCATAACACTTTAAATCTATGGATTTGTTCCATCTTTTACGCAAATGGATAAATACTCATTTATATATATATATATATATATATATATATATATATATATTGGTTTACATTTAAATATTGATTTAAAATGATTAATGCATTTTCATACATGAGTTTGACACTTTTATTTTTTAAATGACACCTATATTATTTTTTAGATCAATGTGGTATTTATATTTGACAAATGTTATATATTTTTATACCTAAAGTTAATAGGGTTAATTTCTTAGTGTTTACTTTGGATTTTAAAGTTGGTTTGATGAAAATTCATAATTAAATAATAATATTAGCAATTAAATTTCATCAAATCAACCCTAAAACTCGAATTGAATCATATCAATTACACTGTATTTCACAAATTAAACGTAAAATTTAAAAAAAAATCACATTTAACACTAAATTTATACTATCAACACAACCATGAAAAATTTAAACCTAATAATTTTAACAATTAACTTTCATCAAATCAACCTTAAAACCTTGATTAATACAAAAAAGTTAACACGGTTACTTCTGGGTATCAAAATATATAAATTTTATGAAATATAGGTACCAAATTGAACAAAAAATAACGCAAACACCTCATTAGAAAAAAGAAAATGACAAGGATATGAACTAATATATTAAACCATTTAAAATTAATATATAGATGGTTAAATACAAAATATGGGTTAAAAAGGCAACTTTTCATTTCATTTAGGCTCCGTTTGTTTGGCAGTAAAATGTTTTCCGGAAAATGATTTTGGAAAAATGATTTACTTTTCTGGAAAATGATTTACAGAAAATATTTTCTGGTGTTTGGATGAATCTGTGTAAAATATTTTCTGTTGTTTGGCAGTTTTCCTGAAAATATTTTCCGGAAAAGCTGTTTTGACATATATTAATAAATTTTATATACATATTAATAAATTTTTATATTTTAAATTGTTTTTACATATATTGCAATGATTTATTTAAAAATAAAAAAATTAAATTAAATATAATAATACTCAATTATTAAGCTACATTATTAACCGTCATAAAATGAAAACAACCAAAGTCAGATTTTATAATTGTGTTAAAAAAAATAAAAAAACAAGGATTGAATAATTTACAAGGTTTGATCTTCACTCGTATCTTATATCAAGGTTTGATCTTTTAAGTTTTATCAATATGGTAATGTAAGTGTATGAGTGTGAGTTTGAAATTATATTGTATAAAAAAAAAGGAAAAAAATGTTTCACTCTTTTTTGAGCTGCAACACGATTTTAAACAAGTTTCACTCTTTCAAATACATACCTTGTCTGCTTCTACACGATTTTATCCAGTGAAGCACCACCGAATATGGACAAACTAGTAACCAACAAAGAAATCAGAGCTGCTACGTTTTCATTGAATAGTGATAAGAGCCCTGGCCCTAATGGATATATATGACTACTTCTTCAAAATTGGTTCAATGTTGGCTGCTTAAATGCCTTAACCCAATCTCTATAAAAGAGTTTCGACCAATATCATACCAGTTTGTATTTTATGTGTATAACCATGAGTCATGCTAATAGAATTCAAGCTCATCTTCCTGAGGTTGTTAACAAGAACCAAAGTGGTTTTTCATCCCTAACATTAACATACACGTGAACAGCCATATGGAGGAAGGATCTTCCAAATATATAGGAAAAACCTAGAAAAAAATTTAGCATGCCTGTGCTGGAAATACAAGTGATGACAAAAATTAAGGGTAAGTTTTGATATTATCACTAAAGATCATGTCTGAGCATCATGGAATTCCCCATGCCCAACCTCTTCATCAATCCAAATAACTTGAACACACAAATAAACAAGTCACATATAAATGCTTTATTATATATGATTCAGTTCAAATCACCAACTAATTGCAGGTAAATGATTCCCATGGATGCTAAAAACAGAGACTTCAATCTTTTCGTAAATTCTACAAGGAAACCTCTCAAAGTCTAAACCACCCGGCATGGACTTGGATGTTAATATGTCTGCTTTATGCCCAAACTAAGAGGCAAATATAAACTATAATTTCGTATATTATAAGATACCAGTAAAAAAACTAGTCATTTATAAGTTACACAATACAAAGAACTGATGAGCATGCAAATTCTGAAATTCAATCTCAATCTGCTTTGGGCAAAACCCAAATGTTCTACATTTGAAGACCTTAGAACGTAGAGAGAACCAATCAAATAATCATGAAGAAAACACCAAATGCCAAGTATATAAATACTGAATAAATAGATTAATCCAGGACACAAAAACAAAGAAATCTGATCTTTTTTTATCAGTCAAGGGGTTAACAAGGAGTGAATTTGCAATTGTGATTCTAACTTAATTGGCTTAGCTTCCATTGATAAGGCAGCGACACTCGGGGTTAATGAGGACTGAATTCACAATGGTGATTCTATCTTATTTGGCTTAGCTTCCTTTGGTAAGACAGCAACACTCGAAACTTGCATGAGTAGAAGGACAATAGACTATATTAACCCAACCAGTGTAATCAGCTAAACTTCAAGTGTGTCATTTTCTGTAACATCCTGGAAAGGGCCTATGCATTCGATTTAATTGTATGAAGTGACATGTTTTATGTACTAGGAATAAATTTCGAACATTTTTGGAAACCCGGAAATGAATGGAAATGATTTGGAAATGAACATTTTTGGAAACCTAAAAATGTATAGAAATGTTAAGTTTAAAAATGGAAAGTGAACATTTTTGGAAACCTGGAAATGTAAGGAGATGGTTCAAAAATGGAAAGTGAACATTTTTGGAAACTTGGAAATGTAAGAAAATGGCAAGTATACAGAGCCGATCGAAAATTTTAGGAAACTTGGAAATGATCTAGAAATGTCAAATTTTAAAGTTTAGAATAGGAAATTAGGGCAAGGAGGCCTTAAAAGAAAAAGTTGGTGAAATTTGGCACACAAACAGGCTTGGAAAAGTGGCCTGAAGATGCCACTTAGGGCCTATGGAAATGGCGCCATGTGCAAGAGGAATGGGCCTGGGTTCGAGTCACTTGGGAAGCAAATAAATAAGGTTTTATTTTGGCTTCCAGAAGGCTGAGGTGGACGGCACATGCTTCTAGAAAAGGAGGTGTTTTATTTTCATAAATATGTGATTAATAAGGTGATAAATAGAAGCTTTTTATTTGGATTATTTCGAAGAGATAATAAAGGATTTTTATTTGGATTATTTCGAAGAGATAATAAAGGATTTAAATTGGATTAAACTCTTTTATTTATCATATTAAAAAGATAAAGTTATCAGATAGAGGAGTGGTGGCCAAGTAAGGGACTCTTTAGCTGATAATTTTGCCTATAAAAGGAAGGAAGGAGGGCTACTCATCAGTTTGTTTCTTTCTCTGCTCTGCCGAAAATTCCCTAGCTCTCTCCCTCTCTGCCGAATTTTCTTCTTCTCTTTTCTTCTTCTTTTCTCTTCTAGTGTCAAGCCGAAACCTTTTTGATTCCTGTTTAAGTCTCCATAGCCGAATCTCTGTGGCTTCAAGGGTGCCGTCAATTGTGGTGATAAGGTAAGGATAATGGATTTTTATTGTTTATTCTCTGTCAATCAAGATTTGGGAACTGATTCTTTTGGTTGTCTTTTGGCCGAATATTAAAGGAGGAATTCCGGGATTTCAGATCTAAAGATTTAAGGTAAGAAAAGCATGGTTTAGGCCAAAGGCCAATTGATTTAAGATTATTAAGTGATATGGAAATCAGATCTAACATATGTGTGTAGGGATTTCAACATCTCCATAGCCAAGGGTTACTTTTCGGGATTTGAAATCACAAGGTATGTGTTTAAGATATTCGGTCAAGGCTATTTTAAATATTTAGATTTATTTCAGAAGCCGAAAACTAACCTGTGAAGTAATATAGTGTTTAGCCGAATTCACAAGAGAGGAAATACAAAGATCCGACACTTGATTCTTAAAATCAATTCAGCTACAAGGTAGGTAATACAAATCCTAGTTGTATTTGGAAAAATGGCCGAATGGTCTTTTAAATAGTAAGTGATTAACTTATGTAGGATTTGAGACCTAAATCTGTAATCGGTTCTCTTCGGGATTTTCGAGGACTTCATTAAGCGAATCAGGTGTGTACTCCACACTATTTTTGTAATATGAATTATGGTTGCGTATATTAAAATATATGTTAATAGAGATATGAGCATGGCAAAAGTACCATGTTATGGTACTAAGTACTCAGGTACGTTTCCTACTTCTAATAGGAATATGAAATATGTTATTCGTAACATGAGAATATGTTAAGAATGTAAACTTTGGTATATTATGCATATTAATATATATGGGGCATATGGTTGTATATTGATAGGGGAAGTGAAAAGTGGTGACTTAAGACCACAGTAATTTGAAAAGTGGTGACTTACGACCACAGTAATCTGAAAAGTGGTTTCCTAAAACCACAGATGCGGAGCCTTAAGGCCGCAAATTGGTGTGTAGCGGAAGGAGGGTCGACTTAGTAGTCCCCACGGTGTGTTTGGCAGGTACGGAGGTGTGTAGTGGATGGACAATTAGGTTTGGGTTTGGGAATGCATCATAACTTGTATTCATGGATCTGAATGTGTGACATTTGTATGCCTGATTCTATTATGATTTAGTGTCGTGTACACATTGAGTCTGTTTGACTCACCCCGTTGTGGGAATATTTTTCAGGTGATGAGCAATAATGGACTGGGTCGGCAGGAGCTAAAGGTGGCCATGCATCGCAAGGAAAAATTTTATTATTTGGGACTTTTATTTTTATTAAGTATTTTAAATTTTTAGTTTGGGAATTATTTGATGTAATAAGGCCATAAGGCCCAAGTTGGTTTTCTTTATTTCTGTTTGCTTTGAATTATTATGTTACAATTTATTTTTGATTAAAGTTATAGAAAAATTTATTTCTTTTAAAATAAAACCTAAATTGTTTTGTCACCTTAATTAAATTGAATTCCCAAATAAAATAAATGGGTTTCCAATCTAAGCCCAACCCAAAACAATATTTTTCAAAAATTACACAAATTTTCTCTAAGTAACAAAGAACTTTGGAAATGGTTTACTTTAGGAACATACCAGATCCGGTTCAGGCTCGTGGGCCGGGTGTGGGGTGTTTCATTTTCCCTTATTATCAACAAGGGGGTGCCTCTGAATAATCTGTTGGCAATCATAAGCTTCCCTAAGAACAACAGTTTGAGTATCGGACATCTTGGAAATATAAAAGATGCCGGGATGGCGCTCAAACACCTTAGTAAACTTCTGAGGCAATGACAAGGTTTTCGTAAATTACTCACATTTTTACGTTCTGTCTTCTTCTGTACGGTAAGGTGAAAGAGTTCATGAAACCCGCCCACAATTCTCTTCTCCGACACATCAGTGCATGGATCCAAGTGAGAGGCATCGGCATAAGGTGAAGTATATGGTAATTTCTGCCATTCTTTTAACCATCACATGCACTTTCTCTTCAATCCAAAACCCCCTGTAAACCCTATAGGAAAGGCTAAACAGTTATTTTTCAAATATTATTCTGTTTGCTGGGCAACATTCTTCTCCAACTGGGAGACAGTAAGTGTATCATCCCATGATAAAAGATTCAAACCAATGCGATCATCAGGAAGGCGAAACAAAGAAAATAAATCAGCATAATTTGGAATCAAGTTATCGATGTAACAGTAAGGCAACCCTAAGTCCCATTTCAGCTGGTCAATAGTTTGTAAAGGAAGGATCCTATCCTTGGTAAGCATCAACAATTTGCAAAGCCTGTCAATCAAATCAATCATATTATCCCGGATAACACCAAGTTCTTCATGGTAAAGATTTAAGGCTTCAAGGGTCAACTCAAAGCAAGGAACAAGAGTGCCAGCACTATCCAACACATAAGATTCATGAAAGATAGTGGGATATCTCCTAATAAACGTGGATAGCTTAAGATCATGGGGTAGACCCAGTTGACCACGATGCCGTGAAAGATGGTAAATGGGGAGACAAAAGTCTGGAGCAGAGGAGAGGATGGAGACAAGATTGCAAGCAGCTCTTAAATCTCTTTCACCAGCAATAACAGCATCTAAGGCTTTATCTTTAACCCATTTGAGCTTAACATTAACTAAACTGAAACTCTGCTGGTAATTAAATCCCTTCCTCAACCCACATGAAAAGCCAAACACTTTACCTTTTCCACACAAAAACCAGTAACTCATTTCCTTAAAAAAACAAATTACGGGCTACCAAGTGCACCAATTAGCATCATCTACAGAGACAAAGAAAAACCCAAATTAAGTTTTTCGTTAATTCTACATGAACGAACTATAAATGACTGAATAAGGAGAGGGGATGGGGGGAGGGTAATTGTATTGAGGCAATTTATCGAACATATAAAGTGCAAAAATACTACAATCTAAAAATACATTACCTTAACGAAGCTGAGCTGAATTCGAACAAGAAAAGCTAAAGAGAGAAAAGGTTAGCGAGATAATGTTTTGATTATATGCTTCACGGGGCATTATTTAACTTGCAAAAAGCAAACTACCTCGATTAAGAAAGATTCAAATGGTTGAAAGCCAATCATGAAAACAATCGAAAATGAAAGCTGTTTGAGAAATCTGAGTTGGTTTCAGAAGAAATGATGGAGGACAACGAAGTGTAAAGGCACATAGCAAGAATCCCACCATGGATTGGGAACTGGGCCCTTTGAAAATATTTTACTTTGAAAGATGTTTTTGCAGTTTAACAGAACAGAGACGAAATACTTGAGGTCTATATGGAGTGAAGGATGTGATTCCAAAGATTTTTGCGTATGGGTTTGGGATTTGAGGGAGGTTTCTTGAGTGTCTGCAATTGCAGCAAATTGAGACAGTGATAAAAGACGAAACCCCTAAAAATTAAACCCCTAACACATCCAGCTTCAAAAACTTGCAGAAACCCAGCCAAACTTGAGCAGAATACAAACATGCAGAAACCTCTAGAGCTTGCAATCAAGAATGTGAGTAGAAATTTACCTGATAAAGATGAATCAACAAAGAAGAGGAGGGAGAGATGATGAACCAACAGAGAAGCTGAGGCAGAGATGATGAACTAGCAGAGGAGAAATTCTTCCTTAGGTGAAGAGAGTGATGAACCAGCTTTGGAAAATGTCTTACCGTTTAGAATTTGGTAAGACGTTTTCTGGAAATTATGAAATGAATTTACCCGTATTTTGGAAAATGTTTTCCTTAGGAATTCATTTTCCAAACAAACAAACACTGTAAAATGGGGAAAATGTTTTCCGAAAAACATTTTCCCCCTATCAAACAGACCCTTAATTTACCTTTTCTGACAATAAAAAAAAGTATTTTTTTTTAAACTTAAATCATCCGCTTATATCACTTCAATCTTACAAACAATAAAATTTTTGGACATGTATAGAAAGAAAATAATATGATGACTATTTTATTTATTTTTAAAAAATATTAAAATAAATAATAATAATCAAAGAATCATGTTTGACTATCATAAATGTCTAACATAATTACTGTAGCTTAAAACTATAAACAAATTTAGTTTCATTCTAGATTTATTTTTATACAATTGGGTTATTCAAAAAAAATTAGCAATCTAACAATATGAGGTTAAAAACAAATTGCAATAAATAATCATTTTCACATTATAATTTTTTTATACATAACATTGATTTAAGATTTTACTTAATTGATTTAACTTTCATTCTTATCATATTAAAATTAATGACTATTAAATTGTTAAGCTTAAAATATATTTTTAAAAAAAAGACACACATTATAACATTTATCAAATTAAATTTATAAAAAAATTCCATTTCATTCATTGACTCAAGTAGAGCAAAGATAAATATATAATTACAAAAAAAAACCCTGAATATTAACAATTTTGACATTAAAACAAATTAATTTAACAATATATAAAATAAATAATTTGCAATAAATTATAATAATATTATTTAAATTATAAATATATTAATATTAATATTCAAATCATGATGATATTTTTTATTATTGTAATATTAAATATTTTTTCAATTAGATAAAATTAATATAACAGATTCTAAATTACTTAAATATTTTTAAAAATATTTTGTAATTACATTACCTTTTCAATTTATTAATGATTTTTTTGAATAAATTTATTAAAAATTTTAAACAAAAAACTAATATTATAAAAACTTTTATAAATTTAATATACACAACTAACCGATACATCACATGTAAACACAAACTAGTATATACTATAACAATATGTGGTTACATAAAAGGAAATAAATAATCATATTCATGTTACAGTTTTTTGACACATGACACTTTTTATTTGAAGTATTTATTTACAATTTGGGTAAGTTACTCTTTTACTTCTTGCATTTTAATTTTTAAAAGTTATTCCATGCCTTTTGCTTAAAATTTTTCTTTATAACCTTTTACATGTTAAATATAAAATTAATTTTAAATAAATTATCTCTTTGTTTTAAGATTTTACTTAATTGAATTAACTTTTAAAATGAATAAATATTAAATTGTTAAGCTCAAAATATAATTTTAAAAAATACATAACAATAACATATATGAAATTAAATTTATATTTTCATATATAATAAAAAGAAATTACATTTATTGAATAAAGTAGAGAAAATAAATATAAAATTAAAAAAATCGAATATCGACAATTTTAACATCAAATAAATTAATTAATTTATATATATATATATATATATATAATAAATCAATTCTAAGAAATTATTAATAATATTATTTAAAGTATAATATATTAAATATAATATTAAAACTATGATAATTTTTTATATTATTTTAATATTCAATATTTTAAAATTAAATAACTTTAATATAATTGATTCTAAATTAGTTAATTTTTTAAAAAAATCTTGTAATTACGTTATTTTTTAAATTTATTAATAAATTTTTAAGAAATTCACTAAATTTTTTTTAAAAAAAAACCAAAATTATAAATTTAATATATACCATCAGCATCAATACAAATTAGTTATTTAAATAAATTTCAAAGTTGGGTGGCAGATTAAGCTATAATTGATTACTGCGCAACTAATAATTTGACATAAAATTTTATTATACAATTGCTTAACTCAGTCTACATCAGTAGTACTAACCCAAGTATCCATCACAACTACCAGGCAATTTGCTCCTCTTTATTCTCAAGACGTTTTAACAGAAATTAACTCTTTTTTTCTCCCTTTGCTTAATGATTTCATCTTTTCAACATTTCTTTTCCATACTTCATCACTAATGGTATCAAATAGTTTTTATTCAATCATTTTATTCTACCTCATATATGTTAATCAATTTAAGATCAAATATTCAAATATAAGTATAAAATTATGGATATTCAAATATAATATATATCGTGATAATAAATGTTGATAATAGTAATAGAATACTCACAAAGTAATAAGAATACACAAATTTTAAGTGAATTTTTTTTAAAAAAAAACCCCGAACAAAGGAGAAGAAATTTACTAATGTTGAAAAACGAATTATACAAGAGGAGTTTCGACTATATCTATTTAAGGGTTAAAAAATCTTATTCTAATCAAAGTCAAATAGTAGAAACATAGTTCTATACAGACTTAACTTGTGCGATATGGTCCGTACCGTGGGGGCTACGACCCTCGACCTCTTGCCCCATCAATCTCTTTATTTTATCATTGTATTTATTTCTCCAATAAATGATAGGATTTAGGTTACATAAAGCTCACCATGAAAATGAAAACCTTGACGTAGGAATGAGACTGATTAAAACAAGTGTTGGAAAATACTGAAAAATTAGAGGCTGAGATTTGATGACAAATACTTGTTTTGCTTCCAAAAGGGAAAAGAAAAACGAATGTTATCAGCTAGATTGATATTTCGTGCACTTTATTTATTTAGGCATTGCTTTTAAGACTTTTCCAACATGAAAATCAAAGTGGATTGATGAGTGTACTAGATTTGACATTTTGGTATGGCTGTAGTTTAAAAAGTGCAATTGTGATTATCCTCGTCTAACTTGCTAATATTAGTCCCATTTATGGTGGACTCTTCACATTTTTAATTGTGATTTCCGGAATACTAGAATTTAGACACAGTTAGCTTGGCAACAAATTTTTATTTAAGATATTCGGTCAAGGCTATTTTAAATATTTAGATTTATTTCAGAAGCCGAAAACTAACCTGTGAAGTAATATAGTGTTTAGCCGAATTCACAAGAGAGGAAATACAAAGATCCGACACTTGATTCTTAAAATCAATTCAGTTACAAGGTAGGTAATACAAATCCTAGTTGTATTTGGAAAAATGGCCGAATGGTCTTTTAAATAGTAAGTGATTAACTTATGTAGGATTTGAGACCTAAATCTGTAATCGGTTCTCTTCGGGATTTTCGAGGACTTCATTAAGCGAATCAGGTGTGTACTCCACACTATTTTTGTAATATGAATTATGGTTGCGTATATTAAAATATATGTTAATAGAGATATGAGCATGGCAAAAGTACCATGTTATGGTACTAAGTACTCAGGTACGTTTCCTACTTCTAATAGGAATATGAAATATGTTATTCGTAACATGAGAATATGTTAAGAATGTAAACTTTGGTATATTATGCATATTAATATATATGGGGCATATGGTTGTATATTGATAGGGGAAGTGAAAAGTGGTGACTTAAGACCACAGTAATTTGAAAAGTGGTGACTTACGACCACAGTAATCTGAAAAGTGGTTTCCTAAAACCACAGATGCGGAGCCTTAAGGCCGCAAATTGGTGTGTAGCGGAAGGAGGGTCGACTTAGTAGTCCCCACGGTGTGTTTGGCAGGTACGGAGGTGTGTAGTGGATGGACAATTAGGTTTGGGTTTGGGAATGCATCATAACTTGTATTCATGGATCTGAATGTGTGACATTTGTATGCCTGATTCTATTATGATTTAGTGTCGTGTACACATTGAGTCTGTTTGACTCACCCCGTTGTGGGAATATTTTTCAGGTGATGAGCAATAATGGACTGGGTCGGCAGGAGCTAAAGGTGGCCATGCATCGCAAGGAAAAATTTTATTATTTGGGACTTTTATTTTTATTAAGTATTTTAAATTTTTAGTTTGGGAATTATTTGATGTAATAAGGCCATAAGGCCCAAGTTGGTTTTCTTTATTTCTGTTTGCTTTGAATTATTATGTTACAATTTATTTTTGATTAAAGTTATAGAAAAATTTATTTCTTTTAAAATAAAACCTAAATTGTTTTGTCACCTTAATTAAATTGAATTCCCAAATAAAATAAATGGGTTTCCAATCTAAGCCCAACCCAAAACAATATTTTTCAAAAATTACACAAATTTTCTCTAAGTAACAAAGAACTTTGGAAATGGTTTACTTTAGGAACATACCAGATCCGGTTCAGGCTCGTGGGCCGGGTGTGGGGTGTTTCATTTTCCCTTATTATCAACAAGGGGGTGCCTCTGAATAATCTGTTGGCAATCATAAGCTTCCCTAAGAACAACAGTTTGAGTATCGGACATCTTGGAAATATAAAAGATGCCGGGATGGCGCTCAAACACCTTAGTAAACTTCTGAGGCAATGACAAAGGTTTTCGTAAATTACTCACATTTTTACGTTCTGTCTTCTTCTGTACGGTAAGGTGAAAGAGTTCATGAAACCCGCCCACAATTCTCTTCTCCGACACATCAGTGCATGGATCCAAGTGAGAGGCATCGGCATAAGGTGAAGTATATGGTAATTTCTGCCATTCTTTTAACCATCACATGCACTTTCTCTTCAATCCAAAACCCCCTGTAAACCCTATAGGAAAGGCTAAACAGTTATTTTTCAAATATTATTCTGTTTGCTGGGCAACATTCTTCTCCAACTGGGAGACAGTAAGTGTATCATCCCATAAAAGATTCAAACCAATGCGATCATCAGGAAGGCAAAACAAAGAAAATAAATCAGCATAATTTGGAATCAAGTTATCGATGTAACAGTAAGGCAACCCTAAGTCCCATTTCAGCTGGTCAATAGTTTGTAAAGGAAGGATCCTATCCTTGGTAAGCATCAACAATTTGCAAAGCCTGTCAATCAAATCAATCATATTATCCCGGATAACACCAAGTTCTTCATGGTAAAGATTTAAGGCTTCAAGGGTCAACTCAAAGCAAGGAACAAGAGTGCCAGCACTATCCAACACATAAGATTCATGAAAGATAGTGGGATATCTCCTAATAAACGTGGATAGCTTAAGATCATGGGGTAGACCCAGTTGACCACGATGCCGTGAAAGATGGTAAATGGGGAGACAAAGTCTGGAGCAGAGGAGAGGATGGAGACAAGATTGCAAGCAGCTCTTAAATCTCTTTCACCAGCAATAACAGCATCTAAGGCTTTATCTTTAACCCATTTGAGCTTAACATTAACTAAACTGAAACTCTGCTGGTAATTAAATCCCTTCCTCAACCCACATGAAAAGCCAAACACTTTACCTTTTCCACACAAAACCAGTAACTCATTTCCTTAAAAAAACAAATTACGGGCTACCAAGTGCACCAATTAGCATCATCTACAGAGACAAAGAAAAACCCAAATTAAGTTTTTCGTTAATTCTACATGAACGAACTATAAATGACTGAATAAGGAGAGGGGATGGGGGGAGGGTAATTGTATTGAGGCAATTTATCGAACATATAAAGTGCAAAAATACTACAATCTAAAAATACATTACCTTAACGAAGCTGAGCTGAATTCGAACAAGAAAAGCTAAAGAGAGAAAAGGTTAGCGAGATAATGTTTTGATTATATGCTTCACGGGGCATTATTTAACTTGCAAAAAGCAAACTACCTCGATTAAGAAAGATTCAAATGGTTGAAAGCCAATCATGAAAACAATCGAAAATGAAAGCTGTTTGAGAAATCTGAGTTGGTTTCAGAAGAAATGATGGAGGACAACGAAGTGTAAAGGCACATAGCAAGAATCCCACCATGGATTGGGAACTGGGCCCTTTGAAAATATTTTACTTTGAAAGATGTTTTTGCAGTTTAACAGAACAGAGACGAAATACTTGAGGTCTATATGGAGTGAAGGATGTGATTCCAAAGATTTTTGCGTATGGGTTTGGGATTTGAGGGAGGTTTCTTGAGTGTCTGCAATTGCAGCAAATTGAGACAGTGATAAAAGACGAAACCCCTAAAAATTAAACCCCTAACACATCCAGCTTCAAAACTTGCAGAAACCCAGCCAAACTTGAGCAGAATACAAACATGCAGAAACCTCTAGAGCTTGCAATCAAGAATGTGAGTAGAAATTTACCTGATAAAGATGAATCAACAAAGAAGAGGAGGAGAGATGATGAACCAACAGAGAAGCTGAGGCAGAGATGATGAACTAGCAGAGGAGAAATTCTTCCTTAGGTGAAGAGAGTGATGAACCAGCTTTGGAAAATGTCTTACCGTTTAGAATTTGGTAAGACGTTTTCTGGAAATTATGAAATGAATTTACCCGTATTTTGGAAAATGTTTTCCTTAGGAATTCATTTTCCAAACAAACAAACACTGTAAAATGGGGAAAATGTTTTCCGAAAAACATTTTCCCCCTATCAAACAGACCCTTAATTTACCTTTTCTGACAATAAAAAAAAGTATTTTTTTTTAAACTTAAATCATCCGCTTATATCACTTCAATCTTACAAACAATAAAATTTTTGGACATGTATAGAAAGAAAATAATGATGACTTTTATTTATTTTTAAAAATATTAAAATAATAATAATCAAAGAATCATGTTTGACTATCATAAATGTCTAACATAATTACTGTACTTAAAACTATAAACAAATTTAGTTTCATTCTAGATTTATTTTTATACAATTGGGTTATTCAAAAAAAATTAGCAATCTAACAATATGAGGTTAAAAACAAATTGCAATAAATAATCATTTTCACATTATAATTTTTTATACATAACATTGATTTAAGATTTTACTTAATTGATTTAACTTTCATTCTTATCATATTAAAATTAATGACTATTAAATTGTTAAGCTTAAAATATATTTTTAAAAAAAAGACACACATTATAACATTTATCAAATTAAATTTATAAAAAAATTCCATTTCATTCATTGACTCAAGTAGAGCAAAGATAAATATATAATTACAAAAAAAAACCCTGAATATTAACAATTTTGACATTAAAACAAATTAATTTAACAATATATAAAATAAATAATTTGCAAGAAATTATAATAATATTATTTAAATTATAAATATATTAATATTAATATTCAAATCATGATGATATTTTTTATTATTGTAATATTAAATATTTTTTCAATTAGATAAAATTAATATAACAGATTCTAAATTACTTAAATATTTTTAAAAATATTTTGTAATTACATTACCTTTTCAATTTATTAATGATTTTTTTGAATAAATTTATTAAAAATTTTAAACAAAAACTAATATTATAAAAACTTTTATAAATTTAATATACACAACTAACCGATACATCACATGTAAACACAAACTAGTATATATACTATAACAATATGTGGTTACATAAAAGGAAATAAATAATCATATTCATGTTACAGTTTTTTTGACACATGACACTTTTTATTTGAAGTATTTATTTACAATTTGGGTAAGTTACTCTTTTACTTCTTGCATTTTAATTTTTAAAAGTTATTCCATGCCTTTTGCTTAAAATTTTTCTTTATAACCTTTTACATGTTAAATATAAAATTAATTTTAAATAAATTATCTCTTTGTTTTAAGATTTTACTTAATTGAATTAACTTTTAAAATGAATAAATATTAAATTGTTAAGCTCAAAATATAATTTTAAAAAATACATAACAATAACATATATGAAATTAAATTTATATTTTCATATATAATAAAAAGAAATTACATTTATTGAATAAAGTAGAAAAAATAAATAAATTAAAAAATCGAATATCGACAATTTTAACATCAAATAAATTAATTAATTTATATATATATATATATATATAATAAATCAATTCTAAGAAATTATTAATAATATTATTTAAAGTATAATATATTAAATATAATATTAAAACTATGATAATTTTTTATATTATTTTAATATTCAATATTTTAAAATTAAATAACTTTAATATAATTGATTCTAAATTAGTTAATTTTTTTAAAAAAATCTTGTAATTACGTTATTTTTTAATTTATTAATAAATTTTAAGAAATTCACTAAATTTTTTTAAAAAAAAACCAAAATTATAAATTTAATATATACCATCAGCATCAATACAAATTAGTTATTTAAATAAATTTCAAAGTTGGGTGGCAGATTAAGCTATAATTGATTACTGCGCAACTAATAATTTGACATAAAATTTTATTATACAATTGCTTAACTCAGTCTACATCAGTAGTACTAACCCAAGTATCCATCACAACTACCAGGCAATTTGCTCCTCTTTATTCTCAAGACGTTTTAACAGAAATTAACTCTTTTTTTCTCCCTTTGCTTAATGATTTCATCTTTTCAACATTTCTTTTCCATACTTCATCACTAATGGTATCAAATAGTTTTTATTCAATCATTTTATTCTACCTCATATATGTTAATCAATTTAAGATCAAATATTCAAATATAAGTATAAAATTATGGATATTCAAATATAATATATATCGTGATAATAAATGTTGATAATAGTAATAGAATACTCACAAAGTAATAAGAATACACAAATTTTAAGTGAATTTTTTTTTAAAAAAAAACCCCGAACAAAGGAGAAGAAATTTACTAATGTTGAAAAACGAATTATACAAGAGAGTTTCGACTATATCTATTTAAGGGTTAAAAAACCTTATTCTAATCAAAGTCAAATAGTAGAAACATAGTTCTATACAGACTTAACTTGTGCGATATGGTCCGTACCGTGGGGCTACGACCCTCGACCTCTTGCCCCATCAATCTCTTTATTTTATCATTGTATTTATTTCTCCAATAAATGATAGGATTTAGGTTACATAAAGCTCACCATGAAAATGAAAACCTTGACGTAGGAATGAGACTGATTAAAACAAGTGTTGGAAAATACTGAAAAATTAGAGGCTGAGATTTGATGACAAATACTTGTTTTGCTTCCAAAAGGGAAAAGAAAAACGAATGTTATCAGCTAGATTGATATTTCGTGCACTTTATTTATTTAGGCATTGCTTTTAAGACTTTTCCAACATGAAAATCAAAGTGGATTGATGAGTGTACTAGATTTGACATTTTGGTATGGCTGTAGTTTAAAAAGTGCAATTGTGATTATCCTCGTCTAACTTGCTAATATTAGTCCCATTTATGGTGGACTCTTCACATTTTTAATTGTGATTTCCGGAATACTAGAATTTAGACACAGTTAGCTTGGCAACAAATTTTTATTTATTTCTTTCTTTACAACCAAATATTACTAGTTTTTTAATATAAAAATATTATAAATTTTAATTTATAATCAAATTATAATATGAATAGATTTATTACCTGCATCTAATCGTGATTCAAAAATGTTTCAAGCTCAAATTAGATTGGGCTTCAATTTGTTTAATAAACCATATTCACTATTCAGAAGCAATAAATGCTGTTTTATATTATTATTTTTATATTTTATAATTAATTTTTTTTAAAAAATTGTCATTGAATTATAGCCGAGTAAGAAAACTCGAAAAATTAACCTAAACCGAGATGTTTTTATATTTTTATTTAAAATATAATTAATTTTAATTTTTATAATAAAAAATTAAATATTTTATATTTAAAAAATGAAAATAATTTAAAATTTCTTCAAAGAATTATTGTTTCTTTTATAGAAATTTTTATAAGAAAACCTTACAGTTTTTCAAATAATATTAAAGAGCTATACAACAAACCTCATTTTGTTAAAATAAATTTAAAAATTTAAAACAAAAAATTAATATAAAAAATTGAAAACTGAATCGAACTAAAACAATTTATTATAGACTATTCAAAAAATCTAACAAAGCCAACCGAATAAAATCGGTATCACTTTTACTTCGAATAATAATTCAAGTAGGAAATGTGAGTTCAAATTATTAAAACGCCTATCCAACGCTTACTTGGACCGACCAGGCTTATCGTGTCAAACACATAAATTTAGTCATGAGATAAATATATATCAACTTAGTTAAATATATATTCATAAAATTATACCAATATTTTCTTAATGAAAGAGTGAAAATCACTTTTACTTATTTTTCAGTTTGAAATACTATTGCATGTGGTTACTAACTTCTCTTTTCAAAATTTTAAGCATTTTAATCTAATTTACTTTTAACAACAACATGGATGTAATGTTTGAAATTTATCACTATTTTTTTTAAAAAAAAAATCATTTAGTATATATATATATATATATATAAAGTTTTTAAAAATATTAAGTAATGAAATTAAATAAATTTCAAATATCAAATACTCATCAAAAATAAAGATTTGGATGAAGTGGTAAAGAAAAGATTTTAAAATTATTGGTGGAATGTGTTCAAAACTTGCCATTTGTAAATTCTAATGCTCCAAAAAAAGAAAAAGAAAAAGAAAGATATACATCAATTATATAAAATATTCTTTAACAAGCTTCACAAGTACATTCCATCATTAAATAAACTCAAAATAAACAAGTAAGAAAATTATTTCCTAAATTAAACAATAAGACCATTCCATACCATGCATATAACAATTTGTAATTCAACAAATCTAACATAAATAATTAAAAAATTAATTTAAATTTAAATTATACTTTATTTATTTTTTGGAACAAATAAATAATAAAAATTATAATTAAATATATTTTGAACTTAATTTTTTTGGTACCGGTCGATACACCATATTTTGATCAATACCAATGAAATCAACTGGTACGCACCAATACAACCTATACCGATCAAAATTTGCATAATAACGGAACCTAAAGTTTGTTGTTTCGGTTTATTATTAGAATGAAGCGTTTCAGTCTATATAGGTGGTACTTGTCACGTGTAACACCTGGTTTGGCGGGTTTTGAAATTGGCAAGTAAACCAAGTAGTACTTCGAGTGGCGTAGTGTTATCCACCCAACCGATGCTCTTGGCGTGTATATGTGGGCGCGTAACAAACATTGGATTATTGTGAAGAATTGTCTTAGAAAGGATGAATTGTTAAGGAAAGAAGTTTGGTAATGTATTATGGAATTTTAGGTAATCTGGTTATCACTGAAAAGTATGGTATGCTAAGTTTGGTTCCTTACAGTGCTGGTTACGTTCTAACAGGGTGGTTGGGAACAAATGATGGAATTGCTTTCTATATATAAATATATATAATGCTAGATTTTTGTACACGTTTCTTTACAATTGTAAACCACCTATACGGTAGATTGAACATGATTATGACGCGTGTCAAGTTTCCATAGGGACAAAGGTTGTATATCTAGATAACCAAGATTGGAAAAGGGGAATTTTTCTTCTTTCTTCTTCAAGAAGTATTTTTGTCTAGATCTAAGGGAACCTAGAGTATTTTCTTCTTTCACTTAAGCTAAGTTGTAGATTTGGATCTTTACTTGTGAATGCTCCATGTCAAAGTAATATTATTAACCCTTCATATTATGTTGCGAAAGAGTAAATCTGTTAACTTAGTAGATCTGTAAGATGGATGATATAAGGCCCTATTTGAGAATTTCTGGTGTTAGAAATGATGGTAAAAGATAAATCCTGATGAGTTTCCATGTTTTGTAGCAGTAATTGCTGCTGATCTTACAAGGGAAGTCTGAATCTGGAGTTTAGAACTACTATAGGTGAGAATCAGGTGAGTATCTAGACTGACTCATGTGTGTGTACTGTTTATTCTAGATGCTTCCTTGAAGAACAATATGAATTGTGAACTGAAACTAGAAAAAGATGGTATGATGAATATGCTGATGTGTGAATATTAGTTTACTGTTATATGTATGACTCATATGAACCTTACAGGTATAAAGTATGTGATAAACAATCTAAAGTTAAAGCTTGATTGTAAGGTCATGTTTTGAATGTATGAGGTGAATAGTGTGTTAAGTTTAAATGGTGTCTATGCATGAAAGGTCTACTAGTGAGCCTGTGTCTATTTTCGCAGAATCGTTTAAAGGGGTCCGTCGAGACTTTAATCACAACATCTGAAAGGAAAAGTCCATGACACCATATCGAGTAAGACTAAAACTGGTGGGTTATGACATCATATGAGACGATTTAAAGGAAGGTTTTTACCTAATAGGTTTTTCTATATGACAAAGGATGATGAGGGGCAAACCTCACGACATGTGAGTCTAGGCGAATCCCTATTGTGAAAACACCAGAAAATGAAAGCCTTTGTGGCGTATCTGAAATGGAAGCCTTATTGGCATTCTCTAAAAGAATGACCCTTTTGGCAACCATCTGAAGGGAACACCTCTGTTGCGAACCCTGAATGAAAAAAATAGAATGTATGACAAATTCTGAAAGAATGGAATTTTTGGCAGACTCTGAAGAAACAGTATGAAAGGCAATCTCTAAAATTAAAGTTTTAGTAGCAGTGTATGAAGGAAATGCCCTTGCAACGGATTGTGAAGAAACAACCTCTATGGCGAATTCTAAAGGGAAGGTTTTATGGCACACACAGGATGGGCTACTGTTATGGCGTAATCTGGAAGGGCTTCCAATAATAAACCATGGAGGACACTCTTGTGGTGGACTCTGTGTTACGTAATTAGTGTATCCTAAATTGTCCCTAAATGTAATTAATAAGACCAGTAATTACGAGACGTATCTATGGGTATAACGGTAAGGTATTTAATATAATTAAGATTTATATAGATATAGGAAGTTAAAGAGGTATAACGAAGAAATGAAAATATATTTTGGAAGTGAATGTAAGCATAGTACACTCTAGAGGAAATACCGATCATCTGTGTATGTGCCTCTTTTTGAAACTCGATTGAGTCATTGCTTAGTGATTGAAGAATGTAGGTAAGGTCTTAAAGTCACTGAAGAGATGGAAAAAGGCCTTAGTGTAACAACCCGTTTTCAGTGAAATTGGAACAGTGGTTTCGAGACCACAAATTTGAGTCAAAAAGAAAATTTATTTTAAAATTATTGCATGGTCTACATCATGATAGGAAAGATGTATGAAAATTTTGATAAGAAAAATTTACGGATTTCATGTTTAATTATAGAAAGGACCAAATTGCATAAAATGTAAAAGTTGAGTTCTAGTAGCTATCAGTATCAAAAAGCTATGGAATTCAAAACTTGATGTCCTTATATCAAAATTAGACCATTAATAAAAGTTAGTAGATATTTCTGATGATTCATCCATGGAAATTTAGAAAAAGAGAAGGACTAAAATGGAATTTGGAATAAATAAAGATGATAATAGCCTAATATCATCTTATTTCATCATCTTCCCCAAATTCTCTATGGAAACCTTAGGAAAGAGAAAGAAAATCAAGCAAGCTTAATTGGTAAGTAATCATGTCCCGTTTTTAGTAATTTTTATATTTTTGATATCAGAATAATCTAATCTATCTATTTGGCGATCAATTTGAAAAGATATTAAAGTATTGAAATTTTTCCATGGATGAATATGCTGAAAATTTGAAATTTATGGTAGAAAATGAAAATTTGTTGATAGATAAACAACTTTTGTAAAGTGAATTTTCATGAAATTGTGATTTAGGGACTAAATTGTAAAGATGTAAAATTCATGGACAATTTTTGATTTTTATGAAATATATGTGCTGTAAGTGTTATATTTAAAAATCGGTTAGGCTTGGAATAAGGATTAAATTGCATGAATTTTATTTTCCGAGCCTAGAGATGAAATCGTCATTTATAAAAAGTATAGGGGCAAAATGGTAATTTTTCCTAGAATGTGAATTGAATTAAATTGAATATGAAATGGATTAAATTGACATTAAATTCATTTATATAGATCTGGATAACTCAAATACGAAGTTAGATCGAGGAAAAGAAAAAGTGTCAGATTAGTAGATTTTTGTATACGAACAAGTGATATGCTTGAATTAAACGTTGTGTATGTGAATTGTATAAATTCCAAATATATGAAATTGGTTACATATTCGACAAAGCCCGATAAATATTAAATCTCGTTTGAATAATGGAATTCGATGGATACAAGATTTCTCGATTGGTTGCGGTCTTGCATATATTGCGGACACACCACAGCTCCTATGAGCATCCTGTTATAAGCCCTCTCGAGCTTCCCGTAACATGGTTCTTGCGAGCATCCTGATCGGTAGTGATCCTGCATGTGTTGTGAACTACCACAGCTTTTTATGAGTGTCCTGTTATATGATCGATTACAATCCTGCATATATTGTGGACCAAGCGCAGCTCTTTATGAATGTCCTGATATAGGCTCTTTGTGAGCTTCCTGACATGGCTCGCTTGAACATCCTGTTATATGGCTATCCGGAGCTCCCTGATAGTAGCTATTTGGAGTTACCTGTTAAGCTCAATGAGCTTCCTGTTCTAAACTCTTATGAGTTTCCTGATTTAGCCCGGATAGGCTTCCTGTTACATGGCTCACATGGGTATCCTATTATATGGCTTGGGAGAGTGCTTCCTGATTATGTGCCCTAATCGGGTACCCCTGAATATAAATTGATGGTTTATAGTTTTTTACACTTTGAGTGTACTACATATGTATCCATCGATATTTAAAATAAACTCAACAGGAATAGTTTTGACATGGTTGAATTGAACTTAAGATTATTGATTATAAAATTGCACATGTTATATAAAAATATGATAGGAAAAACACATGTTTATGAAAGTTATTACATGATGAGCTCATATTTGATTTTTGATGTTTACATGATATACATAACTAACAAGTTTCTTGAGATTATATGTGATTAGGAAAATGACCATAATGATTTGGATGCATGTTTGTATACTTATTTTGATTGTACATGATTAGTAAGTTAAATTCTTATTATATGAACTTACTAAGCATTTGAAATGCTTACTCGATTTTCTTTTCTATGTTTTATAGTGGTCGGAAGCTCGTAAAGGTTGGAATCAGTCGGAGCGTCTTCACACTATCCTTCAGCTCATTTTGTTATAAATAGCAAACTTGTTTTGGTATAATGGCATGTATAGGATAACTTGGCCAATGTTGGCATGTAAATGGTTGTTTGTAATCTAGCCATTGAAATGGCTAGTAATGATATATATAGTGAATATATACTTGAGGTTATAATATGGTTAATATATGTGTGCTTGGTATGAGTAGATTGAATTATGGTAAACTTATATGACTTTTAAAAAGGTAAGTTTGAATACATATGATGATATATCAAGTATAATGTTAATGTTGGCTTGGTTTTAACATCTTGAGTTGGTTGGTATATGTATGCAAGTATTAATGTAGGTACAAGGCAAAATTTGGGTGAGAAATAAGGCTTGGAAATGGCCTTATTTTTTCCACATGGATAGACACACGGATGTGTGTCTCAACCATGTGTGATACATGACCATGAGCACGGGCGTGTGGTTTGGTCGTATGTCCCTGGATCTTAAAAATTGAGAAACATGATGCTCAGAATTGGTCACATGGGTAGAGACACGGGTGTGTGTCTCAGCCGTGTGAAACACATGGCCCAACACAAGGGCGTGTGTCTTGGCCGTGTGAATCATGAACCTATTTTTGACAATTAAATTGTCCACACGGCCTAGCACACAGACGTATGATTGGTCGTGTGATCCAAGTCAGTAGTTACCCTAATTTGAACATGGGCTGGGACACGGCCGTGTGCCTCACATCGAATGCCCACACAGCCTAAGACACGGGCGTGTCACTTGGCCGTGTGAGCCACACGGCCTGACCACATGGGCGTGTGTCCCCTACACCTAAGAAAAAAATTTGAAATTTTGCGAAAAATTCTCTAAGTTCCCGATTTAGTCCCAACTTGATTCTAATGTATAAATAGGACCTCGAGGGTCCATTTAAGGGAAAACATGGTTGAATTATGATTTGTTTTGGATATGAATAGTAAAATACATGAATTAATTGTATTTGTTCTGTAAACTTCGGTAATTCTCTGTAACCCTGTTCCGGTGACAGATATGAGTTAGAGGTGTTACACTTAGGGTAAGGTATGGAAAGGAACGTGAGTATAAGAATGACAATTGAGGAAGTAATCATTAAAGGCAAAATAAAGAATAAGGGTGACGAGACAATAATTGAAACATTGAATATTACATGCAAGTATGATTCATGTAAATGAGTGTTTGACTTACTAAATTCTTTTGAACTTACTTGGTGTGTTATGTTTCAAGCGAGTTTTTAAGGTCTTAGCCTAGAGGGACGACGTCAAGACTACGCCGAATGAGTGGCGTATTGGGCTATGATGCATACAGAGCGAGCTTGATGGCAATATCGAGTCTGAGTTGATACATTTTTTATAGAAACCTTTTTGGCGGGATAACTATATTAGGCTAGGGCCTCAATTTGGTCGTAGTTGTAACCAAATTCTCGATGTTTTCTAGTAAGATTTATTCATTGTTTATACTTATGTATTTTATCAAGGAAATTTTAAAGTTGAACAATTGTATTCGATTGAAATTTGTACAAGTAGAACTAAATTTTAATTGTATAAAACTAATAAAGCCCAAGATTCGGATTCGATTTATTGGGTCGAGTTTGGGATCATGCCAAGTTCAAGTTTGGAGTCCGATTCATGTGTAAATGTCATTAGAATGAATGGATTTAGGAGAACTGGATCACAATTGGGAGTGAGGAACATCGATCGGTAACGCAGTGAAATATGTGTGTTTTTTTACAAGTGAATCAGGACAAACTGTGTGTATGTTTAGGGCTACATGATCTCCTACACGGGCGTGTGGACCACACAAGTGGACCACACAACCATGTACTACTGTTTTGTTAGGATACTTCGATTTTCACATGGCCAAGAACCTCCCACACGGCTTGTTGTACGATCGTGTCTCTCTTGTAGAGTAATTTTAATGTTTACCACACGGACACAGTCTGTTACAAAGCCTGGCCACATGTGACCCCTGTTTTAAAATTTTGCCCAAAAAGTTATAAATTATTCTGTGTGGTCCCTGTTAGTCCCTAAACTATTTTTCGAGTTTTAATTCTCTAAATTGGATCCCTGACAATATGAATATTTAGAATCTATGATCTGGATGACTGAATTATTTCCGTTATATACATGATATGTAAACATTACATGCTTATTGCTACCATTAAACCAAATACATGTTAAGCAAGTTTATTACTATTGTACTAATTTATTATAAGCATATTAATTGCTACTGTATTGATTTATTATAAACATGTTAATTGCTACTGTAATGATATGTTATAAGCATGAATATTTCTATTGTATCGACTTGTTATAAGAATGTTATTGCTATTATATTAATCTGTTATAAGCATGTCATGTTGCATTACATGAGGTGGGACGATATGAACGGAGGAAGAATCAATAGTTTATCAGGAACAACTAGCGATTCATCCACAACGTACTACCAGCTTGTCTATAAAGCTTTTTATATGAAAACCCTGGTAGTTCATCCACCGATATTTTTATTATTAGCAATTCATCTACAACGATTAGTGGTTCATTCACAACATGGTGTAAGGTAGCTCCTCTACATTAGTGTGTAGCGGAGATAGGTAGGATCTATTTTAATAAATTGAAACTGCACCGCCATTCATGAGCATATGCGTACATAAACTGTGTATTCTGAAATATTATGATATTGATGTGTTGATCTAAATAATTGATACTCTAAACCGCTTTTATGAGTGTGTGATTGTTTTGAGAATTGTTATTTTGTATGAGACATCTATTGTTTGCATTGATTTCCTTGTGATAGGACTCACACCGAGCTTCTTAAGCTCACCCACTTTAATTTCCATCTTCTTAGATAACCCACAAGGTTGGGGCGCAGACTCAGCATCCGACTCGACTCGGATTGTTTTTTTTTTTTTACAAAAGTATTTTGGATTTATTATTTGCAATTTCTATTATTAAGAGACTGTATTGATTTATAATTAAACTGTGGCATGGAACTTAGGTTTTGAATTTATTAGCATGCATGGCATTTAATTTGAATTTACACACACACACACACACACACACACACACACACACACACACACACACACACACATATATATATATATAAATCTAGAATTCAACTTTTCCAAAACAATCATTAAGATCAACTGGTTTTTGGAACTAAATTGTATTCTTTTGAAATACACCAAATTTCCTCAGAAATTAAAGCAAATGTTTTAAACAATTGTTTTTAAACTCTGATAATTCTTCTAGGCCATTTCGGTGGCCAATGTAATCTTCTAAATTCGGGCTTAATGTTTAGGCCGAGTTGGAGATGCTACAGTACTGACTACCTTGCTTTTTAAGTCAAAGCAAAAGGGTAGAATATCCAAGTCTTGACTTTTCAAAAGCTTGTTTTGACACTTATTTATGTTAATTATAAATTAAATATGGTATATATATTGAAATTAAATTTTGTGAGCAAAAATTTATATATCATAATATTAACAATTAACAATTATTTTTATAATTTTTTAAAATATAAGTTGAATATTTACTATTACCAAAATAACATTAAAGTGACATAATAATAATAATAATAATAATAATAATAATAATAATATTATTATTATTATTATTATTATTATTATTATTTGAAATTATTACATTTGAGGAAGGATTATTACATTTGAGGAAGGATTGTCCTCATTTGAGTTAATTATTACATTAATTATGAAATTTTTATTAATTTATAAGAGTTATGTATGTATCTAACGTTAATATATACACTTGAACAATCTCATTATAGATTCTTATTATATCTGTTCTTTTTGATATAATGTCTAGAACTACCCATAATCCCTCATTAACTCATAATAGGAGGATAATGTGCTTCAATACACTCGAACCCATGTCTTTTTGTATTGACAATAATACTCATGTCAATCGAGTTAAAACTCGTCATGTAATGTTAATACTTAAAATATCATTTATATATTCAAATTAATTTTTATAAATAATTTGTTTAAATTTGTTTAAAATATTTATATATTAATAAATATTAATAAATTTAAATTAACTTATATTTATTTTAGATGACAATATCATATAAAAACACTTTTATTGCATTTTTCCACGAAAACAAAGTTAAAATCGCTTTCAATGACTAAAAGAGGGTGTATACAAAACTGATAAAAAATTAAATATATATATATATATACACACAATAGTGTTTATATGTTAAGAGTAGTGGAATGGAACAGTTAGATTGTTTTTAGTTAAACACCATAGATGAAGGAAGTAAATGAGGTCTAATGATGTAGTGATGATGAAATAAAATAAAGTAGAAACCAAGTTTATGAGAGGCGATGAGAGATGTTTCATTAGGATGGGGCCGAAAGATTTTGGATAATTAGAAATAATCAAAGATTTAAGTGATAGGGATAACAAAAGCTTAGGCAGCCAAGTATTTGTTGCGTGCTTATTAACCCAACTTCGCTGCTTTATTATTATTATTATTATTATGAATAAAACAACATATCCAACCTTTAATTTCAATTCCTGATGACCAGACTATTCATCAGCCAAATGTGAACTTCTCAACAACAATTGCTACTTTTCCAACAAGTGCGAAAAAGCGTAAAAAAGTGCAAGCATTATTGGCCAATGAGGAATCAGAATTAAACAAAGAAGCATATTCATGAAGAAAGTATTAAAATTATTAGTCATCGAAAGTAACATATTTAAGTGAAGACATGGACATAATCTACATGGATTTTTCATGCAAAAGTGATCTCTCCTGGATAGCTAAGGGTGTCTTCTTCATTGCTTTTGGGATAAACTTTTCAACAAAAAAAAGTACTTTTATCTGAAAAGCAATGAAGAACAAATATTAGTGGAGCAAATTTAAGCACTTTTTTGAAGTGCTTTTTTACAGATGGAGAAGTAAAAGATTTTGCCATTTCTCAAGCCAAAAGTGTTTTTGGCTGGTTTTTTTTACTTTTTAACCTTACACTTTTTCTCTTTCACAATCTCATCCCAAAATATTAAAATATTAAAATATTAACAATAAGTTATAATAAATTATTTTTTTATATTTTTGTTAAAATATCATAATATTAACTAATTTGAACATTATTTAAATACATATTTGTTACTTTATAATATCATGTCTAAAATGGACAGAAATACCAAACACTTAAATTTTTCAAAAGCACTTTTCAGAAGCACTTTTGCACAGCACTTCTCAAATGCAATTCTTAAAAGCATTGCAAAAATTGTCCGAAAGATAAGAAAAGAATACGAGCTCAAATCTTGTTGAGGAAAGTTGGGTCTCCCACCATTAATGGAAGGTATAATTTTATTTGAGGTTTTATTTATCTTTAGAAAGTGTTTCAATTAATATAGAAACGACCTGAGAACTTATGAAAAAGTTAAAAATTTGGTCATAAATTTAATTATAGTAGAGATATATATAAATTTATTTGATGCATAAAATATTTAGACTTCACAAATAAGATTATAAGAGCCACATAATTTATACTTCAATTTTTTAATTTCTTGTTAGTTTTCCTTTATTTTAATTTTTTGAATTACTAATATTATATATAAGGTTTTTATAAATTTTGTATCTTATGAATAAAAAAAATGGTAAACTTTAAAAATAGTCACTTTTGTTTGCCTCGGATCACATTTTAGTCACTTACATTATCATTTTGTTACAAAGTGGTCACTCTGTCGTTAAGCCTCGTTACCTCCCTAGCAACAATCCTACATGGCAGTCCAAATTAGTTTTAAATGCCAACTTGGATATGAATAGTTTTTTCAAACAAAATGGAAAATAAAACTAAAAGGAAAAGGAGACGAACGATTTTTCTTTTCCAGTTCAAGTTGGTATTTAAAACCCATTTAGACTGCCACGTAAGATTCTCGTTAGGGAGGTAACAAAGTTTAACTATAGAGTAACCACTTCGTAACAAAACGATAACGTAAGTGACTAAAACGTAACATTTCAAACATAAGTGACTAAAATGTAATCTAAGGCAAACAAAAGTGACTTTTTTTAGTAGTTTACCCTAAATAAAAAATTAAGAATTTATTTAAATTTAAATTTTATATATTTAAAATTTTAATAATATATTTTTTGAAGTTTGATTTTTTAAGGATCAAAATGACATGGCATGTGTAAAAGAACTTTCACATGGTGTAATCTCATTGGTCAACTTTTAAATTAAAACCTATGACAAAAAGATAATTTAAGTACAAAAAAAGTTCAACTATGGAAACGAATATAATTAAGCGTTGTTACAATATTTTAAGGGCACCACTACACTCACAATCTGTCATTCTCATTAGGGAATGACAAACACTATCCTGTACGTTTATTTATATTTAATTTTACATATTAATGTTAAATTCTAAACCCTAAATATTAAACTTTAACTATTAAATCCTAAACCTTAAATACTAAAATTAAATTATAAATATAAGTCTTAAATACCAAAATTACATAATTTTCAAGTAACTAAAGATAAGTCCAAGTAGTTGAACGAATATTTATAATTTCATTTCTTCATAAATACAACAGTTTCAGCATTTATTCCATCCTCTATTATACAACCTTTTTTTATATTTTGTTTTTCTAAATTAGCGAAACAAGAACTTTGAAACTTGATTTTCTTTCCCCATATAATTGCAAATTGAATGTTGATCAGTAAAAATAATACGACTATTGATAGAAAAAGTAACTTGCAGCAGCTTCCAACCTGTCTGTACTCCGTACCACCTCGTAATGGACTTACCAATCTTTCTGTGCAAGTCCCAATCTTCATTGTCAATTGTCATGCTTTACTTATTTATGAATAAACAATGGGAAATAAACTTCGACCATACTGATTATTGAAGCTTCCAATTAAAACTTTTGTGGTCCTTTTTCTATTGTTATCTAATTGACAACTTAATCAATCTCAGCCAATATATTTTCTGCTCGAAAACAACTTCCATCTTTGAAACTATACATCTGAATGGCATTTGCAGTGGTCAATTATGTTATGCAACAACATAGCTAGAATTAACTTCAAATTTACTTCAATTGGGTTTGAGAGCGGTCACACCAAGCAATTACACTTGTAAATGCTCAAGTTTCATAATTCACTTTATTTGAAGTTGATAATCTTTTGAACCAAAATAGTTGAGTCATGACTTAGTTGATATTTATAGATGTCTTTTGACCTATATTTCAATATCGATCTTATGGAGGATTCATCTTTCCTACATCCCCTAATGTTAGATGGATCTAATCACGCATATTGGAAGACAAGAATGAAGGCTTTCATATAGTCAATGGATGATAAGGCTTGGCGTGTTGTTCTTATTTAATGAGAACCCCCTATAATTGAAGCTTTAAGAGTTAAAACTCCCAGATCTTAACTCCCATAGACCATTAAGGAGGAGAAACTAGCCAATGCAAATTCTAGTGTTTTGTATGCCATTTTCGATAGAGTTGATAACCAAGATTTAAAGAGGATATGCAAAAACGCCACAACACAAGAAGCTTGGTGTATTTTTGAGACAACTTATAAAAGAACAAACACGGTGAAACATTCAAAGTTGTATATGTTGACCACAAAATTTGAAACTCTTAGAATGCAAGATAATAAAGTCATTGGTGAGTTTTACGCCAAGTAGTGAGATCTCTTGAATCAAGCATTTGCACTTGGCAACGAATAATCTAATTCCAAACTGGTGAGGAAAGTCCTTAAATCTCACCAAAGAGAGTTTTTTTTTATCAAGGTTGCTGCCTTTGAAGAGGCCAAGGACATTGACAATATACGTATTGATAAGCTCATTGGTTAGTTGCAAACGTTTGAAATAAATCTTAGTGAGTAAAGGAAGATGATGGTCACTAAACTAACTATAAATACGATTAAGGCAAGCGCACCTATCGAACAATAGTATAGCTATGGTGAGTAGAGAATATCGTATCCACGAGGACTAAAAGTACTAGTAATTACCGTCTTCTTATTATTTAGCCGACAAATTGGAGTGGTTGTGTTATCTAAAATTACTAAATTAATTTAACAAAGAATGCAACATAGAGTGAAATAGGAAAATAATCGAAGATAACCAATAAGATAGATAATACCCAGGAAAGAATCCACCTAGACTTCACTTATTATTATGAATCTGAATTAAACGATTTATTCACTTGTGTCTTGATCCGTAAAAATTCCTAAATTATGTTAATATCTCTTTCGAGAGTAAGAACAATTGACTCTAGGTTGATTAATTGAAATCTCTCTAATTAAAACCTCTATTGTCGCATTAACTCGATTTATGGATTCCCCTATTAGATTTGACTCTAATCCGGTAGATTTATGTTGTCTTATTTCTAGGATTGCATGCAACTCCACTCAATTATGCTAGATCTACTCTTAAACAGAGACTTTTCCTCCATTGAAACAAGCACATTAAACATGAATTAATATCTTGGAAATATTAAAACAAGAAATAAGCATACATAATTGAGAACAAGAATCAAGTATTTATCGCGTAAAAATAGAAATTAAATAAAAGGATTCATCATAGGTTTCATCTTCCTTAGGTATCTAGGGAATTTAGTTCATAATCCTGAATAGAAACATCTCAAAGTCAAAATAACCACAAGAGATAAAGAAACTCAATAAAACTTCGAAAGAAATTAAAAGGAGATCTTCGATCTTGATGGAGATCCACTTTCGAGTTGATTCCAATGGTGTTCTTCGAGTGTTTTCTTCGATCTTCTCTGGTTGCTCCCTTATGTCTTCTTCTAATGGGTATATATAGACTTTAGAATGCTCAAAAAGCCTAAAAATTGGGGTTTTTCGTGTATTTGAGAAGTAGGATGCGAAATCGACACGGGCTTGCACATGGGCCTATGTCCAGCCCGTGTGGAAATGCCCAGGCCGTGTGGATCCTGAAAACAACTCTATTTGTTTGATTTTGGCTCATTTTTTACTGCTTTTGCTCCCAATTCTCTTTTAAGTAAACATGAATTTAAAGGATTAGTAGCATCAAATTCACTAATTTGCATAATTAATCATCCAAAAATGCATTAAGAATGGGATTAAAATATGTTACTATTATAGCTTATTAGAAGAGCATATCAAAAGGTGAGAAAAGTACAACCTTATAAGTGATAGAACAAGTTGCAACTAAGGGTACCACTACTTATCCATAATTTCATTAAATCCTTTGAGAAGTTGTCTAAGAAGAATAAAAAGTTTGATACGGGAAAAACTTCTCCAAAAATAAAGGTAAAGGAATTGTAATTACGATGAGCCTAATAAAGAGAAAAAGAAGGGTGTTCAATGTCATGAATGTCATGGGTTTGGCCACATATAGGCTGTGTGCGCCAATTCCTTCAAGAAGATGAAGAAATTTTCATGTGTTACCTAGAGTGATGAGGCTTATTCTAGTAGACATACAAGACTATGCTTGAGAAGAGAGAGAGAGCAAGTATATATTGTTAATGCCAAACATGTTGATGAGAATTCTTTTCTAAAAAAAGAAATCAAAATTTGGTTATGCAAATGGAAGTGAATGACTCACTCTTGATGTTAGAAACTATGCATGTCACTGCATGTAGTCATAAGAAAAAGTTTATATGGACGAGAAAAGACTAAAGGTGTATTTTTGTTTCTTATCAATCCTTAAAGGATACAGTCGATAAGACATAATAAATCACAATTATCTAATTTTGAGGAGAATCATGGAAGTTGAGTAACCTTTGAAGATAGAAAGGAGGTTAGATATTTGGAAAAGGAAGCCTCAATGTTAATGGGATTCCAATGCTTTATAATGTCTTCTTGATTTAAGGGTTAAAAGTTAATCTCATCGATATCAATTAGTTGCACGACTAATGAATGCTTGTTAATTTCTCCAAAAAAAGGTTATTGGTGATTAGAAAATAAAGTGAACTAAATATGGAAAGAGTTAGGACATTTGACAATTGCTACAATTTGATTTAACCTATACAATAAAACAAGGCTAATAGTTACGAACTTGAGTTGTGGCATGAAAAGTTAGGCCATGTGCACTATAAAGGCTTGTAATGCATTGTTCGTTATGATGTTGTGAGAGAGTTTCCAAAGGTATGAGGAGCCATTCCCAAGCTAAGTGGTGATTATATGAAAGGAAAGTAGCAAATGGAGTCATACTCGTAGTTAGAACTGGTCCACAATATGTAAATGGGACTCTTGATTTGGGCATTTGGTTCCAAAATATCGTCTGGTGAGTCTAGTTGGTTACAATGATGATGATTAGGTTGGAAATATAAATGACAGAAAGAACACGTTTGGAGGCTTTTCTACTTGGGATCAAATTTGATTTCTTGGTATAGCAAGAAGCAGACTTCATTTAAACACATTGTTGTTAGAATTTGTGCAGCACAACTTCTATGGATGAAACAAATGATGGAAGACTTTGGAGTGGCACTACCAGTTGCAATTGCTTATTGCGACAACTCTAGTGCTAATAACATATCAGAGAACATTATGATGCATTCCAAGACAAAATCACATTATTATTTGGCACCATTTCATTTGAAAGTTTGGTGAAATTGACACTATTTAATTGCAATATTTTCTACTGAACATCAATTGGTTGATCTCTTCACCAAAGCACTTGATAGATTCAAAACATTGATGAGCTTAATTGGTGTGTGTTGGATTTGAGATTTGGCAATTGACGTGAGAAAAGTGCTTCTATAAATAATATATAATTTTAAACTCAAAAGATGTTTCAATTTTCCATTGCTACTTGCAAGTATATGAGATCATTTCCAAGTAATAAATTACAATGAATAATTCTATTAAAGGAAATATTTTAAGGATCAAACCCACAATGAGATTTGCATATCTAAATTAATAAAATAAAAGTTTCAATTGAAGAATATAATTAAACTAATATAAATCTTAAAATTAACTAAGAAGAAGTAAACTAATTATTATGAAAATAAAATAAACAATTAACTAAATATGTAATGCCCCTCACCCATCTCGTTGGCCGGTACGAACTAGAGACGCTATCAGAATATTTTCAGTACAAAACCAATAATTTATTTCAGAAGATAAATAATAAAACATTTTTATAACATTATAGGAAATATATGAAATTAATTTTTAGAGTTTTTAAATTATTTTAAAATAATTTTAAATTGATTTTTGGGTGTCCTAAACTTTTATTATAAGACCATTTTTGCACAAAACAATGCAGTGGCCAAAATAGTATAGGGGTGCGATACCTAGGGCAAAGGCATTAATACTTAGCCCCTATACTATTCATGGGATGATTCTGATTAAAAGGGTGTGTAGTACCTCTGGACCTAGGTGCCGAACCCTGAGCACCTAGCGTTCCTTTTTGTTGACTCTAAAACATTTTGAACTTCAAAAATTATGTTTTCAAAGCCGAAAAAACCCCTCATAAACATCTCCAAACTAGACTTTTATAAACATGTTTTGAAATTTAGCCAAAAGCCAACATCTTTGTTCATGAAACATAGACAAAATAAAGTAAAACTTGTCAAAGCATTATAAAACATTTTTGAAACTATTCAAAAACCAATCTAATTATGGAAAACCCAAGTATGCATGAAACCATTAAAAATATAAAACATTTGGCTTAATGCCAACCAAAGTAAACTAAATAAAAGGAATGACTATTCACAACTTGAAACAAATATATATATATATATATATATATATATATATATCCCTAAATGACCTTTCTATTATATCCCACTAGGTACAAATTGAAAATAAAAATATTTCATACTCCTCAATAATGGCAATGGTGTAGCTGGTGATCCCTTGGCTGCTTCGAGCTTCAAGTCAAGAAAACATACGCACAGAGACGATAACGCATTAAGAATAAAGCTTAGTAAGATAATATGAAATTACTTTATATGCTTACCTTTAAAATTGTGGTTTGGACATTGTACAAAAGTATTATAAAACATTTAGAAGCAATGTTATTGGCAACTACTTAACAATTTAGAAAAGAAATAGAAATTAAGTTCCAAAAGAAAAATAGAAATAATAACATCGGAAAATTTAAGTATTCGCTTATTCAATGACATAATCAATTTAATTTAAAAATTAGAACTAGTTAATTTTAGCCCTTAGTAAGATTAGAGAAATCAAAATCGGATACAAGGAACTAACCAACCAACACACCAGAGTAACAATAATGTGTTGTAGTGCCAATGTTCGAAGATCAGAACTGTATAGTAACAATATGCACTCGACTACTATGCCTAAAGGCTAATCACAATTGAAACCACATCTCCCAATTGTAAAAAATAAGCATCCCTTTATTGGCATTTCACTCATATCCTAAACTATTTATCTAAACTGCTAAGTCTCATTTAAGTATTACCAGAATAACAATGTTTGAATTTCAAGTAAATTTACAATTAAACCATCATGTTCGTGGCATTAAAATCTATAATTTCAGTCATGGCATGATGCCTCTATATTAAATTTCAAATTTTCATTTACATCTCTATAAAAAGACTTCAATAAAAGAACCATTAATTAAATAGTTTCCTTACCATGAACCAATTTTAACATCGTTTAATATAGTAAAATTTTTAATAACATGTTTGAAACCATATATTTATAAAATATTTGAACAATAATAAACAATAACATATTAATTTTAATGATAATAAGTCAAGTATAATAATTATAAATTCAAGATAAGCATTTTAATAGATTTTTCCATATATCTTACCATACAAGATATTCAAAAGTTGTCAGAGAAGCTCTGTTCCACCTCAATACACTACTTTCTCCTTCCTCTTACTTACTTTCTTTGGCTCCTCTCAATTCCTTTCATTGAAGTAAAAAAAATCTAACATATACCATAGCATTAAATAACCATTAATATGGCTCAACAATTGTAACACCTCAAACCCGGCCCATGCGTTAAGGCCAGATTTGACATGTCACATGAAATAAATGTACATATAGTTTTTTTTTTTTAGATTTAAGTAAAACAGATTTTCAAAAATTTAACATGGAATTTATTGAAAACTAAGGTTGATTGATAAATCAAACAATTTGAGACGTAATAGTTTTTAAATCGAAACTTGAGGAAATTTATTTAATATTTCGAGAAGATTTAAAAGAATTTGATAGATGATAATAAAATTGATGAACATTTTAAAAAGAAAATTTTACCGAGTTAAAATATTTACGAAAGTTATTACGAAACCCCTTTTGCATATTCATTTGAGAAAATCATTTATTTAAGTTTTAGAAAAAAAAATCCCTCTTTGAAGCATTTAAAGCAAATTATAAATCCATCAGACATAAAACAATTAAAAATTTATCTAGAGGCCTTATTACAACAAAAAACCCAAAATAGCAAAAGTAATTAAAATACTAAAAGAAATCCAAAATCCATATCTTAACCGTTTACGAAGTATGGCCTCCACCAAGATATCCATAGCCCAAGTCTCCATTACTGTCCATTACCTAAAAAGGGTAAGGAAAATAGGGTGAGTTACTAGAACTCAGTGTGTAACCCACTTACTGTTGTCCACTGGGCCAAAATTCAATTAAGCATTTATTGGGTCAAAATCCATTTACAAATATAACATTTATAACATATATATAATATATAATATGCAATTCCCAAACCAAACCTAATTTCCATCCGCTACACACCACCCGTACCAACCAGCACACCTGTGGGGAGCTTTAGTCACCCACCCTGCCAACACACCAAATAGGCATTAAGCCGTTTATATCAATTTGTGGACAAGCCACTAGATTTACAGAGTTTACATGGCATTGCCATTTATTTCAGATTTGTGGCAGAGCCACCAGAATTTTGTAGCAGAGCTACCAGAACTTCTTTTCGTCAATATCCCATCCCATGCAATCCATGTATATAATGCATATTCATTTACAACAATTCATTCAAATATTTAATACGAACAATAAGGCCCATTATAAACATTATCACAATCTGGCCCATGTCACAATTCGGGCCATATGTTAAATATCACAATTGGCCCATATATCAAATATCACATTTGGCCCATATATCAAATATCACATTTGGCCCATATATCAATTATCACATTTGGCCCATATATATCAAATATCACATTTGGCCCATATATCAATTATCACATTTGGCCCATGTAGTCATTTTTTTCGATTTGGCCCATAGAGGGCAATTTCGTAATTTTCACAGTCTGAATGCTAATTTCATAGTCTTTACCAATATAGTGATAATTATGTCATTTTATCTGATTTCACTAACATGTGATTTAATCAAGCGATTAACTCAATATAATTATCTAACCCATGAGATACGGTGTGAGAGTACACACCTGATTACGATAAGCACTACACTTTCCTGATCGTCAACACCTAAAAATATTTTTAACGCTCGATTAGAACATTAACACTTATAGTAAATCTACTCTAAACTAAATGGTCTAGGTTTTTACCCTCGGAATCACGAATAACAACTATTTGCCAGTTCTCTCCGGTTGATGGTTCACAACCCGGTGGAAAATCTCGAATCGTTGATGCCTCACGATTGCGAACAACCTCGAATAGTTGATTTTCACCGGATGAGGATCCACAACCCGGTGGAAAATCCCGGATCGCCGAAATAGCCCTTCGCTTGAATCTAGAAGGGATCGCAAATCCGCTCCTTTTTCGATCACCAATCACCACCCCTTTTGATTCGATCTTGCTTGCCTCCATTGAAAATAAATATCAGTCCAAACTAATATTACGTTATTATAACCGATTGATCTTATGAGCGAAGTCGGCTTACCACAAAATCCTTACGTTCACAGGATGAAAATTGAGTGATAGAATCCCTAAGATACAATCGGTTAATCAACACTATCTTTAATGAATAAAAAGTAATATAGAACCCTTCGAAAAAATTCCTTACCTTGAACGATGAAATCCCTTTTTCACACGATCTTCCTATGGCTAGAGTCGATTAAACGATGTAGAAATAATCGGCACTCCACTATACCACTACAAGAAGAAAGGGTTTTGTTTAAAAGAGAAAAGATGATGTTTTCGGTCAAAAAGACCCTTCCAAGCCAACATATGAATTTCGGCAATAGAGGAAAAATAAAAGAATTGAAAAAGGGTGTTCTTACCGATTGTTCAAAGATGACCACTCGAATGAAAAAGAAAGTTCAATGGAAGGAAGGAAGATTCGGCTATAGTGAAAATATTGGAGAGGATGGTGATCAATGACATTCGGCCATGGTAAAAATATTAAAGAATGAGTGATGTTTGAGAGTTTTTGCAAGAAGAAAAAGAAGAAGAAAATAGGGTGCTTATGTTTCGGTTTTTCAAGAATGGAAGATGAACAAAGAAAAAGTCTTGAGACTAGTGTGCATTCGGCAAGAGAAGAAAAGAAAAGAAAAGAAAAATGCCTTTCAAGATGTATGGTTTCGGTACAAAGAGGAAAAGACTTTGGGGAGAAAGAAAGATAATACTGAAATGGTCAAAAATGAAATGGCCAAACGAAAACAAAAGTTTTACCTATTGTTCATGACATATTCGGCTAGGAAGAAGAATTTGGAAAGAAAATTTTGGAGAGGAAAACTATTGATACACCAAAATGCCAAAATGAAAAATAACCAAAACTAGCACCTACCTTACCAAATGCTACCCAAAAATTTGGCCATCCCCCCCAATCCCTAAAACCATCCAAGTGCATGGCCAAATGGTCAAAGTTTAGCCACCCAAACTTTCCAAAACATCTCCCTTGTTATAAGCCTTATGTTTCTCCTACATGCCTTTTCCATTTGATTCCTTTCCCTAAGTTCAATCTTGCCTTTTCTCTTAGCCATCTTGCCATAAAAAATAAAAGTCCAACTTGCCATAAGTTCAATGCTTGACCGACACTATGAGGAAGGAAAGCAAAAAATAAAATTCTCACATGCACACAAAGGGATTCGAACTCCTTCCCTCAAGGTAACACACATGGCGCCATATCCTCTTTACCAATTGCTCGCTTATGCTTACTTTTTACCACTTAATTACCTTAAGCTTTAAGGTCACTTATTCCATTTCCTTAAAGTACTAATTGCCAAAATAATTCTACCAATTCCAAATAAATCTCGAGCCTTCTCAGGACTATTTAAACACACACATTGGATAATTTAACTAGCTGCGCACCAAAATAATGTAACATATAAAAATTCAAATTTTAGGATGTTACAATTCTACCCCCTTAAAGAAAATTTCGTCCTCGAAATTTACCTGGTTAAAAGAGGTGAGGATATTGCTGTCGAATTGCATCTTCAGGCTCCCATGTAGCTTCCTCCGCTCCGTGATTACGCCATAGAACCTTAACTAATGGTACTGACTTCTTTCTTAGCACTTTAACATCTCGGTCTAAAATTTCCACTGGCTTTTCCTCAAATGACAAGTCAGGCCTTAACTCAACTTCCTCTACCGGTATTATATGAGACGGATCCGATCGATAACGCCTCAACATTGAGACATAGAAGACACTATGAATCTGACTCAACTCCGGAGGTAATTCAAGCTGATAAGCCACTGGTCCTACACGCTTCAGCACACGATACGGTACGATGAACCGAGGGCTCAACTTGCCCTTCCTTCCAAATCTGAAGATCTTCTTCCAAGGTGAGACCTTTAGAAAGACCTGATCTCCCACCGCAAACTCAATGTTCTTACGCTTCAGATCCGCATACGACTTTTGTCTATCCGAAGCTTCTTTTAACAGCGCCCGAATCACCGTTACCTTTTCTTTCGTCTCTGATATCAGCTCAGGACCCAATAAATGTCGCTCCCCCAATTCAGTCCAACAAGTAGGAGTACGACACCTACGACCATACAATGCCTCGTAGGGTGCCATCTGAATACTGGATTGATAACTATTGTTATACGCAAGCTCTGCCAACGGTAGAAAATCCTTCCAACTCCCCCGGAAGTCAATCACACAACCCCTTAACATGTCTCCCAAAATCTGGATTACTCTTTTCGACTGACCATCTGACTGAGGGTGAAAAGCCGTGCTGAAATTTAACTTTGTTCCCAAAGCTTCATGTAGAGCTTTCCAAAATCGTGATGTAAACCTAGGGTCCCTGTCCGATATAATAGACACTGGTACCCTATGCAACCTCACGATCTCTGCTACATACAACTTAGCCAGCTTCTGCAGTGAAAAATCCATACGAACATGTAGAAAATGGGCAGTCTTAGTCAACCGATCCACTATAACCCAAACAGAATCTTTCTTAGTAGGCGATAAAGGTAACCCACTAACAAAGTCCATCGTTATCCGTTCCTATTTCCATAAGAGAATCTTCACCGGTTGTAGCAATTCCGACGGTAATTGGTGTTCCGCCTTCACTTGCTGACATGTTAAGCACTTACTCACATATTCAGTAACTTCCCGTTTCAACCCTAGCCACCAATACTAATCACGGAGGTCTCTATACATTTTTTCCCCCAGGGCGCATAGCATATGGGCTACTATGCACCTCTCGTAGAATCATTAGTCTCAATTCCGAATCTTTGGCATACAAATTCTTCCGCGGAAACACAGTACTCCATCATTATTCAATCCAAATTCCCCTATCATACCACCTTCCACTTGCTGAAGTAATGAAACCAACTTTTCATCTGATAACTGCTTTTGCTTTATCTATCTTACCCATATAGGCTTCACCTGAAGTTCGGCTAACAGACTACCATTTTCATACAGACTGAGATGAGCGAACATCACTCTCAAATCCGATATCACCTTGCGACTCAATACATCTGCTACCACATTAGCCTTTCCAAGATGATACTCGATTGAAAAGTCGTAATCCTTCAACAGCTCTATCCATCACCGCTATCTTAAGTTCAACTCCTTTTGGGTAAGGAGGTACTTTAGACTCTTATGATCCGTATAAATGATTAACTTCTCACCGTACAGATAGTGCCTCCAAATTTTCAAAGCAAACACCACTATAGCCAACTCCAAATCACGAGTGGGATAATTCACCTCGTGTGGCCTTAACTGACGAGATGCATAAGCTACTACTTTTCCACCTTGCATTAACACACATCCCAGGCCCGTGTGTGACGCATCGCAGTAAACAATAAACTCTTTTCCAGCCTCAGGTTGAATCAGTATTGGTGCTTCTGTCAGAATCTTTATCAATTTCTCAAAACTCTTTTGCTGCTGATCTGCCCACATAAAAGGTACTCCCTTTCGCAACAGTTTAGTTAGGGGTGCAGCAATCAACGAAAACCCCTCAACGAAACGCCTGTAGTAACCATTCAAAGTTAGAAAAATTTGAATTTCAGCCACTGACTTCGGTGGTTTCCAATCCAACACGGCCTCTACTTTCCGGGGATCAACTCTAATTCCTTCGGCCGATACAACATGTCCCAAGAAGGTCACTTCCTTCAGCCAAAATTCACACTTACTGAATTTGGCAAAAAGTTGCTTTTCCCGCAATATTTGCAATACTATCCGCAGATGTGAGTCATGCTCTTCTTCATTCTTTGAGTACACCAAGATGTCATCTATGAACACCACCATAAACCGGTCTAAATAGGGTTGGAAGACTCGGTTCATCATGTCCATAAATGCAGCTGGTGCATTGGTCAATCCAAACGGCATTACCAATAACTCGTAGCATCCATAACGAGTTCGAAATGCTGTCTTATGAATATCCGCCTCCTTGACCTTAAACTGGTGATAACCCGATCTCAAATCTATTTTCTCGAAAACCGAAGCTCCTTGTAGTTGGTCGAACAGGTCACCGATTCTCGGCAATGGATACATATTCTTGATCGTCAACTTATTCAACTGCCTATAATCGATGCACATACGCATCGATCCATCCTTCTTCTTTACGAATAAGACCGGTGCTCCCTACGGTGACACACTCGGTCGAATGAATCCCTGATCCAACAACTCCTGAATTTGAGCCTTAAGCTCCGCTAACTCCTTCGGCGCTATCCTATAAGGAGCAATGGACACTGGAGCCGTTCCGGGCAAAAGCTCAATGCTAAACTCTACTTCCCGGTCTGGAGGTAAACCCGGAAGTTTATCGGGAAAAACATCTGGAAATTCTTTCACCGTTCTAACACCTTCCACCGATAATTCCTTGACATCCAAAGCACAAATGAAGGCTAGGAATGCTCCATACCCTTTTTCGCACCAACTTTTCTGCTTTTAAAGCAGATATCATATTTGCTAAATAGTTTCTCCATTCGCCCATCATCACCACTTCCTTATCTTCCAAAGACCTTATCGACATCCGCTTTGCAGCACAATCTAAGTGCGCACGGTGCTTCACCAACCAGTCCATGCCCAAAATAAGGTCGAACTCTCCGAAAGGCAATTCCATCAAATCCGCCAAAAATGTTTCTCTTTGAATTTATAAGGGCACATCTCTAAACAATTTATCCACTATCACAGACTATCCTAAAGGACTAATTAGCGTCATCTTTCTATCAGTAATCTCAGATCTAATGTTCAGATTTTCAAATATAGCACTAGTAACATACGAATGGGTAGATCCGATATCTATCAAAGTAGTAACTGGTACATCAGAGATGAAGAACGTACCAGTTATCACATCAGGTACATCACCGTCCTCTCGGCGCCTGATCGCATAAACCAGTCTTGGCTGCCTCGCCTTTTCATTACCTATGAAGTCATTTCCTCTACCCGGTGCACCCTGACCTCGTCCTCTGCCATTACCACCTCGACCTGGCCCACGGCCTCTCGGTGGCTACTGAACACCTCTAGCTGGCTGTGCATCATGGTTATGAGCTTCCTGATTCGGAGTGGTCCGTCGAGGACAATCTTTAAGCTGGTGGTCCTTAGAACCACATTTGAAACACCTACCGGTTCTCTTCCAGCATTTACCAGGGTGTCGTCTTCCACAGTCAGCACATGGTTGAATCTGATTGGTAGCAGCAGGTGCTCTAGCTTGAGCTGGCTCATCATTCCTGGGCCTCTTTTGAAACCTTTTAGCAGGACCCGAGTACTTAAAGTCCCTCTTGCCTCTGCCTCTGTCTCTTTCTCGGTTCTGACGTTCTGAGTTCTTAGCCTCTTCAGCTATTTTGGCTTTCTCCACAAGCGTGGCAAAAGTCCTTTCTTGTTGTGGGGCTATCAGTACCCGCAACTCATCATTCAGCTCGTCCTCAAAATGTACACAACGCTCATGGTCAGTTGGCACTATAGTCCGAGCATAACGACTCAAACGTAGAAATTCTATCTCGTAAGCGGCCACCGTCTTATTTCTTTGTACCAGATTCAAGAATTCCTTCCTCCGGGCATCTACATAACTTGCCTCGACATACTTTCCTTGGAATGCAGTTTTGAAGAAATCCCACGTAACACGTTCGGCCTGAGTGCCTTCCCGAACAGTGAGCCACCATTGATACGCCTCGTCCCTCAACAAGGACACAGCTCCTCTTAGTTTCTGCTCGGCAGTACACTCTAGGTCGTCCATGATCCGTTCCACTGCCTCAAACCAATATTCCACTATATTTGGGGCTACCCCCGAGACACCCCTAAAAACCTCGGCACCGCTTGACCTAAGTCATTTCGAAATTAATCCACGAGCTGCTGGCCCAGTTCTAGCCCCAACAACCCTTTCTAAGACTTGCAACATTGCTTGAGTCAAAGCAATGTCCTCCATCATATGGTCATGTGATCCAGTCTCAGTCCCGGGTGACGCAGGTGCATCCATTTTCGGCATGTGTCCCGACGCTTTAGACGCAACCCTAGCACCTCGGCCTCTACCACGGCCACGTCTACCACGTCCACGTCCTCTAGCGCTCATAGCGGCTAATTCGATTTAATCAGATTATAAGTCTTATGAATCAGTATACTATTTCGAAATTTAACATAAGAAGCAGAATCGTTTTCGCAATCGCATCCTAAAGTCTCAATCTCTATAGTTTTTAACACCTAAAACTAAAAGTTCCAGAATGTTCCAATAGTCATATCACAATAATAATCAAATAACATACACTTACTTGACTTGGTGCTGGATACCCGTGGTGCCGTACTTCTTTTTTGAAACATGCATTTTAACTTTACAATTCAAAACAACTTTGGAAAACATTTTTGAACCCAAACCACAGCCGAGTTTTGAAACTGTGCTCTGATACCATAAAATGTAACACCCCAAACCCGGCCCATGCGTTAAGGCTAGATTTGACATGTCACACGAAATAAATGTACATATAGTTTTTTTTTAGATTTAAGTAAAACAGATTTTCAAAAATTTAACATGGAATTTATTGAAAACTAAGGTTGATTGATAAATCAAACAATTTGAGACGTAATAGTTTTTAAATCGAAACTTTAGGAAATTTATTTAATATTTCAAGAAGATTTAAAAGAATTTGATAGATGATAATAAAATTGATGAACATTTTAAAAAGAAAATTTTACTGAGTTAAAATGTTTACGAAAGTTATTACGAAACCCCTTTTGCATATCTATTTGAGAAAATCATTTATTTAAGTTTTAGAAAAAAATCCCTCTTTGAAGCATTTAAAGCAAATTATAAATCCATCAGACGTAAAACAATTAAAAATTTATCTAGAGGCCTTATTACAACATAAAACCCAAAATAGCAAAAGTAATTAAAATACTAAAAGAAATCCAAAATCCATATCTTAACCATTTACGAAGTATGGCCTCCACCAAGATATCCATAGCCCAAGTCTCCATTACTGTCCATTACCTGAAAAGGGTAAGGAAAATAGGGTGAGTTACTAGAACTCAGTGTGTAACCCACTTACCGTTGTCCACTGGGCCAAAATTCAATTAAGCATTTATTGGGCCAAAATCCATTTACAAATATAACATTTATAACATATATATAATATGCATGTGATATGCAATTCCCAAACCAAACCTAATTTCCATCCGCTACACACCACTCGTACCAACCAGCACACCTGTGGGGAGCTTTAGTCACCCACCCCGCCAACACACCAAATAGGCTTTAAGCTGTTTATATCAATTTGTGGACAAGCCACCAGATTTACAGAGTTTACACGGCATTGCCATTTATTTCAGATTTGTGGCAGAGCCACCAGAATTTTGTAGCAGAGCTACCAGAACTTCTCTTCGTCAATATCCCATCCCATGCAATCCATGTATATAATGCATATTCATTTACAATAATTCGTTCAAATATTTAATACGAACAATAAGGCCCATTATAAACATTATCACAATCTGGCCCATATCACAATTCAACCCATATGTCAAATATCACAATTGGCCCATATATCAAATATCACATTTGGCCCATATATCAAATATCACATTTGGCCCATATATCAATTAATCACATTTGGCCCATATATATCAAATATCACATTTGGCCCATATATCAATTATCACAATTGGCCCATATAGTCACTTTTGTCGATTTGGCCCATAGAGGGCAATTTCATAATTTTCACAGTCTTAATGCTAATTTCATAGTCTTTACCAATATAGTGATAATTATGCCATTTTATCTAATTTTACTAGCATGTGATTTAATCAAGCGATTAACTCAATATAATTATCTAACCCATAAGATACGATGTGAGAGTACACACCTGATTACTGTAAGCACTACACTTTCCTGATCGTCAACACCTAAAAATATTTTTAACGCTCGATTAGAACATTAACACTTATAGTAAATCTACTCTAAACTAAACGGTCTAGGTTTTTACCCTCGGAATCACGAATAACAACTATTTACCGGTTCTCCCCGGTTGACGGTTCACAACCCGGTGGAAAATCTCAAATCGTTGATGCCTCACGATTGCGAACAACCTTGAATAGTTGATTTTCACCGGATGAGGGTCCACAACCTGGTGGAAAATCCCGAATCGCCGAAACAGCCCTTCGCTTGAATCTAGAAGGGATCGCAAATTCACTCCTTTTTCGATCACCAATCACCACCCCTTTTGATTCGTTCTTGCTTGCCTCCATTGAAAATAAATATCAGTCCAAACTAATATTACATTATTATAACCGATTGATCTTATGAGCGAAGTCGGCTTACCACAAAATCCTTACGTTCACAGGATGAAAATCGAGTGATAGAATCCCTAAGATAAAATCGGTTAATCAACACTATCTTTAACGAATAAAAAGTAATATAGAACCCTTCGAAAAAATTCCTTACCTTGAACGATGAAATCCCTTTTTCACACGATCTTCCTATGGCTAGAGTCGATTAAACGATGTAGAAATAATCGGCACTCCACTATACCACTACAAGAAGAAAGGGTTTTGTTTAAAAGAGAAAAGATGATGTTTTCGGTCAAAAAGACCCTTCCAAGCCAACCTATGAATTTCGGCAATAGAGGAAAAAATAAAAGAATTGAAAAAGGGTGTTCTTACCGATTGTTCAAAGATGACCACTCGAATGAAAAAGAAAGTTCAATGGAAGGAAGGAAGATTCGGCTATAGTGAAAATATTGGAGAGGATGGTGATCAATAACATTCGGCCATGGTAAAAATATTAAAGAGGGAGTGATGTTTGAGAGTTTTTGCAAGAAGAAAAAGAAGAAGAAAATAGGGTGTTTATGTTTCGGTTTTTCAAGAATGGAAGATGAACAAAGAAAAAGTCTTGAGACTAGTGTGCATTCGGCAAGAGAAGAAAAGAAAAGAAAAGAAAAATGCCCTTCAAGATGTATGGTTTCGGTACAAAGAGGAAAAGACTTTGGGGAGAAAGAAAGATAATACCAAAATGGTCAAAAATGAAATGGCCAAAAGAAAACAAAAGTTTTACCTATTGTTCATGACATATTCGGCTAGGGAGAAGAATTTGGAAAGAAAATTTTGGAGAGGAAAACTATCGATACACCAAAATGCCAAAATGAAAAATGACCAAAACTAGCACTTACCTTACCAAATGCTACCCAAAAATTCGGCCATCCCCCCTAGCCCCTAAAACCATCCAAGTGCATGGCCAAATGGTCAAATTTTAGCCACCCAAAATTTCCAAAACATCTCCCTTGTTATAAGCCTTATGTTCCTCCTACATGCCTTTTCCATTTGATTCCTTTCCCCAAGTTCAATCTTGCCTTTTCTCTTAGCCATCTTGCCATAAAAAATAAAAGTCCAACTTACCATAAGTTCAATGCTTGACCGACACTATGAGGAAGGAAAGCAAAAAATAAAATTCTCACATGCACACAAAGGGATTCGAATTCTTTCCCTCAAGGTAACACAAATGGCGCCATATCCTCTTTACCAATTGCTCACTTATGCTTACTTTTTACCACTTAATTTGTAACACCTCAAACCCGGCCTAAACGTTACGACTGAGTCTGGCATGTCACATAAAAGGGTTGTTTAAAAACTGTGCGTTTGTTAAAAAGTTCGTATTCTTTTTGAAACTCCGCGTTTTGTGGTTTGTTTATAAAAGCCAATTCATTCAATGCCCACTTTACAAAGTTGTTATTAATTTGAATAAAATTGTATTTGTTGTGAAAATCGAGTTTAAGTAATTTTGAATAAAAACGATTTATTATCATTTCAGGAAAATCCCATATTGAACATTAAATAATAAACAGTAACCAAATTGAAAGCTAAAACGAAATAAAATACCAAAGGCCTTATTACATAACAAAATCCCAAAATTAATAGTAAGTTTAAATAAAAGAAACGAGTTTACGGAAAACATTGCAGGGCCACCACAAGTCTGCCTCGGCTCCCCAAATTCGCGATCTAATGATTACCTGAAACATTTAAAAAGAGGGGGTGAGTTTACGAAAACTCAGCGTGTAATTCCCCTTACCACGATAACTGGGCCTAAGCCCACAGTACTATATTAGCCCAATGTCATGGCATATCAAGAATGAGTGCAATGCAATTAATCCACATGATTCCACAAATGGGCTTGGCCCCAAATCCACATAAATCCACATACCACACATGATTATACAAAATGAACCCCAACCCAACCTAGTGTCCATCCGCTACACACCCCCGTATCCTGCCGCACACACTAGGGGATTACTAAATCGACCCTCCATCCGCTACACACCATCGAAGGCAGTCGCTGCAGTCAACTGCACACTGCCTTTATAATCGTGGCATAGCCACCAGATAATGTGACAGAGTCACCCGATTCATAACATGTGACATAAGTCACCGGATACATAATATGTGACATAAGTCACCGGATAATGTGGTAAAACCACCGAAACACTTCTCCTTTATCATTATCACCCATATGCCCATGCATCATACAAAACATACAGATATCATGCAATATGACATAATAATTCGTATGCAGTATGACATGTATGCAAATCATATATCACAGATAACGTTTGAAACGAATTACCATCATAATCAGAATAACAAATACGACATAATCAAGCCAATCAACCTCTAAGGGTATTTTGGTAATTTACCACTAAGGGTATTTCAATAATTTTGTACCTGGAATGACCTTTCCGAAGGCCAAATGTCGCCCTGAGCGACTCAGCTACCATTTCCAGTCATTACCGAACTATTGGGCCTAAGAGCTGATTTCGGCCCATTCGGGCCCACACGCTCGTGTGGCCCACCTAGCACAAATCTAGCCACGTATATAAGTTTCACCTAGTCTAGTTCACTATATACTATATCATCATACAATTTACTCATATGGGCCCACTTCAGCCCATCGTGGCCCAAGCAGCCCCAACCCACAAGAATACTACTGTTGGCCTCAACTATCGCGTCGAAGCCCCACACGTGCGCTCGCACGCTCGTATGGCTACTATTGCCGTGACCAGCACTTCGACATATGCCGCTCTACAACTAGAGTAGAGAGAGTTGCACACACACCTGATAGGAGTCTGGTGCTAATCCGCGCTCCGATCACTCCTGTGCCCAAACGCCCTCCAAGGTGTGTTAACTCTCCTCCTGGAATGCTCTTTATATAGCTAGCTCTTCACCTTCCTTCTTTGTATCTTTCCGATGTGGGATCCCTTCGTCAGTAGAGTTTAAATTCAATTGAAACTCTTGCCGTCCAATCCGCAAAATAAATACTCCCTTGCTTCTCATGAGATTCGAACCCAGGCTCCCTGTAGCATAATCCACGCTGCTAACCACTTGGCCATAAGCTCCTCTTGTGTCTTAAACCATGCGCAACTAAATATAAACTATGGCCCAAATTCTAAGATCCAAGTAAAAAGAAACCAAAATGCAAAAGCCAAGACTTGAACCTTAGACCTCATTCCTTCCTTGTGGCGTCACTCCCTTGTCTCTTATGTGGCGTCACTTTGCCACTACACCACACACTCCAATTGTGTCATTTTCCTCCACTTTTTATTCTTAAGGCCTACCTGCCAACTTCCAGGGTTTTTTCCGCCTAAAACCAAAATTTCCCTAAAGCCTAAATTTGATCCCGGGACTTCCTAGAAGTCCTCTAACCTTCCAAAATCACTTACCTAATAAGTCTAACTTGCATTAATACCGTTCTTTAAAATTTTAAACGCTACTACGCCTAAGGCCCATTGGGCTCAATCCTACTAGGCCCAATTTCAGGATGTTACAAATCTACCCTCCTTAAAGAAATTTCGTCCTCGAAATTTCCAACTAACTAACAGTCGTACATCCTAACTTACAACACTATGCCCACGCTGCGCACTCTGATTCTAATAACACTAATACCCTTTCTAACTAAATCTTGGAACCCCTTCACATAACCAACTATCTAACACCGGAGCAAACAGATATTTTTCCCACATACATACAACTCCTATATTCAAGCATCACATCCACACATCGCAGAATAAATACAATCATTCAGCATATAATAGAATATAGTAAAAAGGAAACTTACGGATTTGGTGCCGGAGACTCGGGTGCCATACTTCCAGAAAACAGATATATATTTTTCTAAACCATTTTCCAAACCATCCTTTGAAAACATTTTTGAACCCAAACCCACAGCCGAGTTTTTGAACCTAGGCTCTAATACCATAATTGTAACACCCTAAACCCGGCCTAAACGTTACGACCGAATCTGGCATGTCACATAAAAGAGTTGTTTAAAAACTGTGCATTTGTTAAAAAGTTCGTATTCTTTTTGAAACTCCGCATTTTGTGGTTTGTTTATAAAAGCCAATTCATTCAATGCCCACTTTACAAAGTTGTTATTAATTTGAATAAAATTGTATTTGTTGTGAAAATCAAGTTTAAGTAATTTTGAATAAAAACGGTTTATTATCATTTCAAGAAAATCCCATATTGAACATCAAATAATAAACAGTAACCAAATTGAAAGCTAAAACCAAATAAAATACCAAAGGCCTTATTACATAACAAAATCCCAAAATTAATAGTAAGTTTAAATAAAAGAAACGAGTTTAAGGAAAACATTGCAGGGCCACCACAAGTCTGCCTCGGCTCCCCAAATCCGCGATCTAATGATTACCTGAAACATTTAAAAATAGGGGGTGAGTTTACGAAAACTCAGCGTGTAATTCCCCTTACCACGATAACTGGACCTAAGCCCACAGTACTATATTACCCCAATGTCATGGCATATCATGAATGAGTGCAATGCAATTAATCCACATGATTCCACAAATGGGCTTGGCCCTAAATCCACATAAATCCACATACCACACATGATTATGCAAAATGAACCCCAACCCAACCTAGTGTCCATCCGCTACACACCCCCGTATCCTGCCGCACACACCAGGGGATTACTAAATTGACCCTCCATCCACTACACACCATCGAAGGCAGTCGCTGCAGTCAACTGCACACCGCCCTTATAATCGTGGCATAGCCACCAGATAATGTGACAGAGTCACCGGATTCATAACATGTGACATAGGTCACCGGATACATAATATGTGACATAAGTCACCGGATAATGTGGTAAAACCATCGAAACACTTCTCCTTTATCATTATCACCCATATGCCCATGCATCATACAAAACATACAGATATCATGCAATATGACATAATAATTCGTATGCAGTATGACATGTATGCAAATCATATATCACAGATAACGTATGAAACGAATTACCATCATAATCAGAATAACAAATACGACATAATCAAGCCAATCAACCTCTAAGGGTATTTTGGTAATTTACCCACTAAGGGTATTTCAGTAATTTCGTACCTGGAATGGCCTTTCCGAAGGCCCAATGTCGCCCCAAGCGACTCAGCTACCATTTTCGGTCATTACTGAACTATTGGGCCTAAGACCCGATTTCGGCCCATTCGGGCCCACACGCTCGTGTGGCCCACCTAGCACAAATCTAGCCACGTATATAAGTTCCACCTAGTCTAGTTCACTATATACTATATCATCATACAATTTACTCATATGGGCCCACGGGCCCATCGTGGCCCAAGCAGCCCAACCCACAAGAATACTACTGTTGGCCTCAACTATCGCGTCGAAGCCCCACACGTGCGCTCGCACGCTCGTGTGGCTACTATTGCCGTGACCGGCACTTCGGCATATGCCGCTCTACAACTAGAGTAGAGAGAGTTGCACACACACCTGGTAGGAGTCTGGTGCTAATCCACGCTCCGACCACTCCTGTGCCCAAACGCCCTCCAAGGTATGTTAACTCTCCTCCTGGAATGCTCTTTATATAGCTAGCTCTTCACCTTCCTTCTTTGTATCTTTCCGATGTGGGATCCCTTCGTCAGTAGAGTTTAAATTCAACTGAAACTCTTGCCGTCCAATCCGCAAAATAAATACTCCCTTGCTTCTCATGAGATTCGAACCCAGGCTCCTTGTAGCATAATCCACGCTGCTAACCACTTGGCCATAAGCTCCTCTTGTGTCTTAAACCATGCGCAACTAAATATAAAATATGGCCCAAATTCTAAGATCCAAGTAAAAAGAAACCAAAATGCAAAAGCCAAGACTTGAACCTTGGACCTCCTTCCTTCCTTGTGGCGTCACTCCTTTGTCTCTTATGTGGCGTCACTTTGCCACTACACCACACACTCCAGTTGTATCATTTTCCTCCACTTTTTATTCTTAAGGCCTACCTGCCAACTTCCAGGGTTTTTTCTGCCTAAAACCAAAATTTCCCTAAAGCCTAAATTTGATACCGGGACTTCTTAGAAGTCCTCTAACCTTCCAAAATCACTTACCTAATAAGTCTAACTTGCATTAATACCGTTCTCTAAAATTTTAAACGCTACTACGCCTAAGGCTCATTGGGTTCAATCCTACTAGGCCCAATTTCAGGATGTTACATAATTACCTTAAGCTTTAAGGTCCCTTATTCCATTTCCTTAAAGTACTAATTGCCAAAATAATTCTACCAATTCCAAATAAATCCCGAGCCTTCTCAGGATTATTTAAACACACATTGGATAATTTAACTAGCTGAACACCAAATTAATGCAACATATAAAAATTGGATCTACTATTGTCAGGGTAAGGGATTTCTTTAAAGTTCATCTCGGTATCTCTCAATACTTGGTTATTCCGTTAAAACGGAATGATGGATTTGTCTAATCAGTTGTTTTAGGAACTAAATCGTCCGTTATTATTCACTCGTTAATCTTTAGAAGTAGTGGTAAGCTGAATCCTATCCCTAAACTATTATATCCACTCATCATAGTACTTTCTATCCGAGATCTTTTCAATGGAGGCAAGTGGTGATGATTTGAAAGGAAAAGCGATAGTAGGAGACAAAATGAGTGGATTTGCAATTCCTACTCTTAAGTTCAAACGAAGGGCGGTATCGGCGGTTCGGGATTTTCCACCGGGTTGTGGACCATCATCCTGTGAAAATAGACAAATCGTGGTCGTCCACGATACTAAGAGTGCCGACGATCAAGAAGGATTAATCCTTACCGTAATCAGGTGTGTAATCTCACACCGAAATCCTGTAGATTCGTGATTGGATATCACGTTGGAAAATAGATCGTTATTATACATATGGCTAAAAATCATAATATGGCATAAATCGAGAAATTTGCTTAAATTACATTATTTCTATAGATTGTCAAAATCAGTATTAAAATTGTTAAAATTACGAAAATGCCCCTATCGACCGATTTACGAAAATGCCCCTATGGGCTGAATTGCGAAAATGCCCCTATGAGCCGAATTACGAAAATGCCCCTATGGGCCGAATTGCTAGAATGCTTTAGTGGGCCGAATTACAAAGTTCTATAATTGGCCGATTTACCGTAATAAATTATTGGATTAATAATTGTTGTACATATATGTGGATATTATGCTTTATTATGTATGTTGCATGTTACATATCGCATGGGTTGGGAAAAATGTATGAAGAGTAGTGTAGCCTGGTGGCATTGCCACAAAGTATTCATTATAATATTACTTATGATTTTGGTGGCTTGGCCATAATAAAAATATATGATAAGCAGCTTGACTGCAAATTTGGGTGTGAGCAACAGGGTGGGTTGACTTGATCCCCACGGGTGTGATTGGCTGGTCGGGGGTGTGATGGATGGATGGGTTGGGTTGCATACATTTATTTCATTTTGTTATTGATTATGTAAATGGGCTTAAGCCCAAGTTATTTCTAAATGGATTCAGGCCCAGTGGTTGACGGTAAGGGGATTATACACTGAGTTCTAGTAACTCACCCCCTTTTCTTAACCCTTGCAGGTAATGCTCAGTGATGTGGACTTGAGCCATGGATGACTCGGTGAGGCCATACTTCAGAAATGGTGTTTTTTTTTAACTTTATATTTCTATTTATGTTTACTTAATTACTTTTACTATTTTGGGTTTTTAAGTTGTAATAAGGCCTCTGGAATATTTTATTTTTGCTTTATGTTTGACGTACTTATTATCTTGCTTGATTTATTTTAAATGGGAATTTTCTAAAAATCATAAATAACGGTTTCCAAAATTGATTAACAAAAGGTTTGTATAAATATGGACAAATATTTTAACTCGAATTCTCTTTCAAATTACCAACGACATTTTCAAAAGTCACGATTTTAACGTTCACTACCTCGATTTTTGATTTATCAATCAACCTCTCAAAAATAGTTGTATTTTATCAAATATTTACATCCAAACTTGTTTTCTTAACCATAACCAAATAACTCTTATTTTAGTACAAATCACAAGGACTTTATACATTTTCCTCATGTGACATGTCAGATCCGGTCATAACGTATGGGCCGGGTTTGGGGTGTTACACAAAGAGTTGAGAAATAAACACATAGATTTAATTAAGGTTTTTTGGCACCGTCACGAATTCGAGGAAGCTACCTGGGAACTGAAAGAAGCTATGAAAGTGCAATACCCGAACCTATGCTCTGGTAAGTTTTTCGGGGACGAAAATTCCTTTAGGGAGGAAAAGTTATAACAACTCTTTTTTAGTGGTGTCGAAAATAGTGGTTTTGGGACCACAATTCCGACAAGTGAGTCCATGTTTTATTATTTATTTAATGTTTACGAGTATTTACTAGAGTCATACTAAAATTTGGATAAGAAATGTTAACGTTTAGATAGTTAATTAAATGAAAAGAACTAAATCGTAAAAATTGAAAAAGTAAGTTTTGTACGACCCATTTTTGCCGGCCCATGTCCCAAACAACCCAAACGCAAACCAAAAACATTTGACCCAATTACAACCAGCCCACTACCCCAACACCAAATAAACAGAAACAAACAAAAAACCTAGCCCCTAGGTCTGCCCCACTTGCGCTACCGTTTCAGCCTTCTGACGCCGTCACTGGCAACCACCGCCAGCACCGCCCCTCCCACTTGCGCTCAGCGCCACTTGCACCTGCAAACACTAAACAAGAAATGACAGAAAGCAATTGTAAAAATGGCTATATGAGCCATCAAAAAACCTTTGTACAGGGGGGGATTCGATATAAAAAACCAGAGATTTTGAATGAAAAGACGAAGAAATCGAAAACAAGAATAGAAGGTTGATTTCGTTTATTTTCTTTCGACTTTACCCTTATTACTGTTGTTCTCTATTTTCTTTTTCTTTTTTTTTATTTACTTTCAAATTTAAAAAAAAAACGAAATAATAAAAAAGAAAGGAAAGAGGGTCTACCTGAATCGGTTCGCCGGCTCGTAGGCGGAGGTCTCCCCTCCCTCGTCGGAATCAGGCTTGAAATATGGGCTAGAGACCCTTTTCTTTCGGCCTCTCATGTTAGGGAAGCTTTACCTTTGAATAGGTTCCAGAACAGGGGTTAGAAAAGCCCTCTCGCCCAACGCCGGCCACCGGCCATGGCGATAGCGCGGCCAAACCCCGATCGAACTCACGACGGCACAAGAATGGGTTCAAAAACCCTAGCATAGGAAAAGAAGGAAAAGATGGGGGTCTCTATTTTTGTTTTAAAAAAAAAAAAGAACTTATAAGCCTTTTTTAAAAAAAAATGAAATGAGTAATAAAGGTTTTTTTAAATGGTGTAATTAAAGAGGGTGGGGCCAGCGCATTGACGATTTGTAAGCTGGATTTGTGCCTTTTCACCTTAAATGGGAAATTTGCGCGGCCAGTCCCTCCCATTTGCACTACCTTTAAGTTAATCCTATTCTATTTTCTTTTAATTTTGGCCCTGAATTTGCGCTCCATTCCGATTTAGTCCGAGCTTAAACTCTGTGCTCAGAGGCTTGGAATAATTTCGCGTTTGGTCCTCACGAGTTTATGCGCGTGGCATTGTGGTCCTTATTCGCCCTTTTTTATTTATTGCAACTCTAACCCCCTGAATTTTATTCTGTTTTCAATAAAGTCCATTAATTATTTTCATTTAATTATTCGTTTATTGAGTTTCCTAATTATTCTCCTTTTTAATTAATATTTAATATTATATCTTTTCCTTTTTAATTAATATTTAATATTATATCTTTTAAATTGTTTATTTCCCTTTAATGTTATTTATTTTCGTTAATAGTTTTTTTACATTTTTTTATTATTGCTATTATCATTATTTTTTGTTTATTATTAATTAAAATTATTGTTATTTATTGGTACTATGACTATTGTTTTTTATTATTTCCTTATCTTTATTACCATTTTTACTATTATTATTTTTTTTCCTTCATTATTATTAGTTACTAATATTATTACTATTACCATATTATTATTTCTATATAATGCATATATCTTGTTACTATCATATTGATTAGTTAGTAATGTTATTATTATATTTATTTTCAATATTGACGTATTCTTTTATATAAATGTTTTACTATTATTTTATTTTATTTTCTTTTCTCTAAAAATTATTACTATTATTATACTTCCTTTATTATTATTATTATTATTATTATTATTATTATTATTATTATTATTATTATTATTATTGTTGTTGTTGTTGTTATTTTTCATTATTGTTATTTCATCGCTATTTCTACTACTGTTACCATACGTAATACTTCCAATATATTATATATCATCCTTACTTATATGTATATATGTCCTTTTATTATTCTTTTCACGCATAACATCGTGTTTTCGCATTTTCACGCTAATTTGTCTCGATGCCTCAGTTTTATAACAATCGATATTTCGTGTTAGAGACTCGAGAAGATCGAGCCCTAACTCACTGGGTTTCGATTTTTCTCGTTTAAACTAAACAACGGAATATCCCTTTTGAAATCGCGATTTAAGTTTTAAACAAAACACTTGATCTCGGATATTCGAAATGTCGCGCCCTAACTTACTGGACTCGACATCTAGATACTTTGGATAAGTTTCTTTTTCTATTAAAATAGGGGCAATATTCCTAATTTGGACCTTCGAGAAAACGAGCCCTAACTTACTGGGTTCTGATTTCTCGTTTGACAAATGACGGGAGATCCTCTTCAAATATAAAACTAAGTTTTAAAAGGCGAGCTTAGTTTCGGGAGTTTAAAGTATTGCGCCCTAACTTACTGGACATGATGCTTTATCTCTTTGAAACTAAGAGAGGCTTAACACCCCTTCCAATTCCTTCAAGTTTTGGAAATAAAAGTATCTATTTTCCAATCATTTCTAAGTTTTCAACAATAGGACATTGATCAATCAATTTGGTACCAATTTCGGGCGTGTCGAGGGTGCTAATCCTTCCTCGCACGTAATTGACTTCCGAACCCATTTTTCTCAGATTCTCGTAGACCAAAAGCATTGTTTTAATAAACCGAGATGTTTTATTAAAACAAAGGTGATCCGATCACACCCAAATAAAGATCGGTGGTGACTCTCTTCCTTTTCATTTTCAAAAAATCGAGTCGACCGCGTCGTTTACTGTTCTATCAAAAAATGGTTACGACAGCTTGGCGACTCCACTGGGGACCTCGAGAGTCAGTCCATAGATTGATTGATTCTTGTCCTTTTGATTAAAATTGGAAAATGGTTTCAAGAAAACATTATGCTTCTTTTAATGCACTTTCAATATTGGGTCTCGTAAATACTTTGGCATTGCATTGCATGACCGTTGTGGTTACACCCTTTAAGTGGGAGCAAGAAGGTATGCCTTCGTGAGGTTTTCACCTCCACATGGGCTAGTGGACTGCTTTCGGGATACATCCGTACCTATGTCTTCGTGAAGTTTTCACTTCCGCATGGCCATATGGGAAATGTATTCCCCTGAACCGAACTCAGTCCATATGAGCCTATAATGGGTGAGGATCGAGGAATCTGCTGGTTCGGGTATCTCGAGCTTTAGAACTCAACCACACGTAAAGAGCCTAAGAACCCACCCCGAGCTGAACTCTGCCAAACCTTAGTAGTTACTCAGATAGGCGTTTGTGTATTTTACATGCTTTATATCTCATTTTGTGGTACTAATTGGTGATGTTTTATTTCCTCTGCATGTCATTTCCATTTTTAAGAGGCATCGATTCACGGTCAGTTTCTGAGTTAGAGAGCTGGTTATGGAAAGCGAATTCCTTGATAAAGTGGAAGACAATGCGGCCGCCCGCATATGGTCAGAGCAATGCCAATTAGAAAAAGGGGATAGCTTAGCTGAGGGGTATGTGTCAGAACTGCAGGATTACACCAATCTGATCACCTGCAGACCCTGGCGGCACAAGCTGAGATCCTAAGCATGAAATACGAGCTACAGGCAGATCGTAGTCAAGAGCTGACCTCTTTACTTAGGAAGATCAAAACTCTGGGCTTAAAGGTGAAAGCATATTTGTAATCTGTTTTATGTAAAGGGTTTTGCCTTCTAATAAAGTTTTCTAAAATGAAGTTGATCAGAATCGATGCCTCTTTGCATTCATGCATTTGCATTGCATCACATTACATGCATTTAAGTTTATAAAAAGGGGCCTAATTAGCTAAAATTATCAGAGAGAAAAAAAAAGTGAAAAGAGAAAAATCTGGAAGCGGAACATCGCTACGAAACACGCACTAAAACCAGGAGAATGGATCAAAGGTTCGAACAATTCCAGAAAGAAATACAGGAACAAATGCAAGAGCAAATGTTGAAGCTCCAGCAGGAAATGAGGGACCAAATGTTGGAGGCCCAAAGAAACATGATAGCCCAAGTGACCCAAGTGATGAACGGGGCAATGGATAAGCGGAAGGGTCCCATGCCTCCGGTTGATGAGGATAGCGAAGGCGCTCCCCCGAATTTTACCCCACCGCACGCAAGGGCACAGCCTGAGGAATATCTCCAAAGGCCACCAGTTACAATCAGGCCCCAGCAAGGGCAGGATGACACTAGACCTCCCATGAACTATCACGTAGGCTCTGGATCCCTGCCAGGGGATAACCCGGCCAACCCTTTTGTGCCCGATTTAGATGCAGTACAGAAAATGGGGTCGAGAATAGAATCGTCAAGGCAACTAGAGGACCGTTACAAATGGCTGGAGGAAAAATTTAAGGCGTTGGAAAATTTTGATCATCATCATGGGATCGACGCGAAAGATTTAAGTCTGGTTCCGGATTTGGTACTACCCCATAAGTTTAAAATGCCTGAATTTAAAAAATACAGTGGGACTAGCTGCCCGGAAGCCCACATCACCATGTTCTGCAGGCGGATGGCTGGCTACGTGAGCAATGATCAACTCTTAATCCACTGTTTCCAAGAAAGTTTAGTAGGTGCGGTAGCTAGATGGTATAACCAGTTTAGCCGGGCTAACATTAGCTCCTGGAGAGATTTGGCTCAGGCCTTCCTGAAACAGTACAATCATGTCACAGACATGGCGCCAGACAGAATTACTTTGCAAAACATGGAAAAGAAACTAAATGAAAGTTTCAGACAGTATGCACAAAGATGGAGGGAGGTTGCCATGCAAGTCCAACCACCTCTCCAAGAAAAGGAAACTACCATGCTTTTCATCAACACCCTGAAAGCTCCTTTCATAACCCATATGATAGGGAATACCACTAAGAGCTTTGCCGACATAGTAATGGCAGATGAAATGATCGAACATGCCATCAGATGCTGCAAGATTGAAGCAGGGGAAACCACTAGAAGGTCTACTAGAAAAAATGATGGCGAGGTGAATAATACAAACATGGGGCACTCAAAGTCAATTACCGTTAATCAGCCAAAAACGTTGACTACTGAGTATCAAGGTTCATCGAGAAAAGAATCTCGCACAAGGAAAAACGTTGAAAAACTCCAATTTACGCCGATCCCGATGACGTATAAGGAGTTGTATCAAAGTTTATTTGATGCGCACGTTGTGTCCCCCCAATATCCGAAACCGATGCAACCTCCATACCCAAAATGGTACGACCCAAACACTCAGTGTGAGTATCACGCAGGGATCACAGGCCATTCGATAGAAAATTGCCTTACTTTCAAGAAATTGGTGGAAAATCTCATCAACATGGGTATGGTGAAGTTCGACGACGGAGCAGTGGTAATTGAAATTGGGGGTAGGAGAGTTGCGTTTCCTTGAAGAAGTCATCAGAAACCTAGAAATTGGGGGATCAGAATGCCAATGGCATACCCGAAGAGAGAACCGAGGAATAAAAGTTTTCCGAGCATCTGCCTTCATGTACTTGAGAGTGTTTTGAACAACGAGACTATAGAAGAAACATGTATTTTTAAAGCTAATCTAGAGTAATGTGCAAAACATACTTGTTGCTTTAAGACTTATTTTGTTAAGTAGGCTTGTGTCCAGAATTTTTATTTCAATAAAATGCATATTTCTAAGTAAACATTTTCATTCTTTACATTTCATACTAAATATTTTTCACTCATGGCCATATCATACGAATAATCATCCTTAGAGTCATTTATTCTTTGGATTTTCTAACCACAATGGGCCTCCAGATATCAGTGACATGAGCGACGCTGTTACTGACTCCCTTTTTTAGTGAAATATGTGTCTAGAGGGATCTAAGGGCTTTGAAGATGACAAAGATTGCAACTTACTTCCCAATGGTAGATTCTACCTTATGAAGTGTCAGCAGACGCTATGAGCTAACGAAGGAGATGAAGATGGAAGCACAGCTCCTCGCAGGAATAAGGCGAGGCGTCGTTGAGTTATTTTCAGGAATTCAAGATGTTTTCGCACGATCATATCAAGGCATGCCAAACTACTAAAACATGGGTATGCTGTTAAGGTTGGGGTTTAAAGAACCCATGTTTTACAACAGCCTAGCTAATCAAGAGGTTCGGGCTATTGGTTCACCAAGAAAGGGAAATTGCATCTGTTATGCCGTAAATGCCAAGTTGAGGAAGACCGTGCCTCCTCCATTTTCCCTATATGAAGCATGGATGTTAACAAGCCGGTTTTATCAAAAGCTTCTGGCCAACATCGATTCATTCTCGTGGATGTTGGTTACTTCACAAAATCTCGTGGATGTCGATTACTTCACAAAATCTCGTGGATGTCGGTTACATCACAAGATGGCGAAGGCCGCTTCATATGCTAATCTCATAATGTTAACAGTCATCAAATCCCACTCTAAAAAAAAAGATTTGCTACCGACAAAGAATGCCAAAAAGGACAATGTAAAAAGTTTGTAGTCTGTTCAAAAGATCAGACACCCTATCATAGAGCAACAAAGGCAACCAGAAGAAAAGAACAAAAAATAAAATAAGGATTGCAGGAAGATGGCCGAGACTTATAAAGATTGGCATAAAGAAGTTACCTTCTATGATTATCAAACATTGGCCAGGGCTTTTGCCAGGGCAACACCTTATCCATTGGTTTGTGGAATTGAAGTTTTTTTGCCAATTTAACCTAATCGAAGAAGAGGTTAAAAGTTATCCATCACGGTCAGATGATGCAAGCTTACGATAAAGGGGAATTCCACGAAAGGGGAACCTGATCCTTCTTTTACAGAAGGATTTCAGAGTAAAGTAAATGCCAATCTGGGAAGGACCTTATGCAACAAAAAAGGCATGTTCATGGGAAACATAGGTTATTGACTAAAATGGATAGCAAAGACCTGCCCAACCCAGTGAGTTCAGATTCTTGAAAAAAAAAGGTTTTCAAAAAAACACAGAAAAGGAAATAAAAAAAAAAAGAGAAAAAGGAGAGGCCAAGGCGAAAACCCGCAAAGGGCGCTTTGAGACCAAAGGGGGTTTGAGTTGAAAACCCAAAAGGGCGGCTCAAATTTTGTTTGAAAGTGGGGCATATAGTGGTCTTACTACGCTTGAAGTAACAATGAAGAAGTATGTTACGTCTTGGGGCATCAACAAAGTACTCCGGATCCCCTAAACACATATTGAGCTTAAAATGGTCCTCAAGAAGTTTGAGCAGAGAAGCTAAGGCTGCGATATCTGGGGCACCTAGTTTTCATTTTACCCATTTTGAGTTTGCTATCTTTGATTACCTTATTCTTTTCAAAATACACTCTTAATAAACTTTCTTCTTCATTGCGTTTGCTAGCTTTGATTAACTTGTTTGTTTCGAGCTATGCTCCCAATAAATTTCTGTTTCGTCCATCATTATGATCTTTTTCAAGCATTTTGCATTGAAATAACAATTATTGGACTAATAATACTTTCATGAAAAGTTTCGCATATTACTCTGGAAGTTTCTGAAAAATACAATGACCTAAAACAGGACTATTGTTTAGAACTCACTCAAGCTTAAGGTCTGGAAATATTGGAGAAAGATTATTATCTCTTTGGGCCTTTTTGGTTGAACAAAAGACAAGACATTTTGTCGGTGATACAATCTCGATGAATAACGAGTAATGTCAACCCAGATGTATAAGGGGATTATTCTCGGGAAAAAGAAAATGATACTTTGTCATTACACCCAGCGAATGGTGTAACAGATCAAATTGATCCTATACCTCGGAGTTGTAGCAAGGTGGATGGAATAAACCAAATGTTATCCTGAAATTGCAAAGGGAAGTGCAAACTTTATGTCCCAGAAGGTACAGTGGAAGGGACTCTCAAATTACAACGGGGCAAGCTTGCGGAGCAGAATATGATCGTCTCTTTGGGTTTTCTGTCAAAGATACCTGTTGAACGAGAAAGCATGGCAACGCATCAGTGATAAAACCTCGATGAACTACGAGCAGTGACGACCCTAAGCATTTAAAAATGAATCATTTCATTTTTTCATTCATACATCATCATTCAAAGCACGTTTAGTTGGGAGCATTCGACTCATTCTGATCGTTGCATCCTAATCATCATAAAAAGACTATTCTCATGACATTCTGCATTCATGCAAATATCGTCCATAAGGCATTTAGTTAGGGGCATTAAGATCCCTTCCGATCATTGCATTTAACAAAGGATCATTCTCATGACATTCTGCCTCCATGCAAATGTCATCCATAGTCATTTAGTTAGGAGCGTTTGATTCATTCTGATCATTCTTCCTAATCATTTTAAAAAAAAAAGACCATTCACATGACATTCTGCATTCGCGCAAGTGTCGTCCATAACACATGTAGTTAGGAGGCTTTGAGTCATTCCGATCATAGTATCCTCATCATTTGCATAAGCATAAGCACATAAAATTAATTCTACAGGACAGGTTCCTCAAAGAACGGTGCAGCAATAACAAAATTTTGATTTTGTTCCCTAATGGAGCAGGCTGAAGATTGAAGTCTTCCTGAAGATAGTAAGGAAGCGAGGTGGAAAGTTCAGATTTTATTTCCTCGAAGTTCCTGTGGAGTGAGATTACAAATTCCGTCTACCTGAGTTAACAATGAGGATAAATTCTTATTTCTTTGAAGTTTCAGTAGAGAAGATGGAGACTACGAATCTCTTCTCCCTGAATTCTTATTTCCTCGATGTTCCAGCGGAGTAGATTGTAATCCCGTCTCCCTAAGTTAACAATGAGGATCAACCCTTATTTCAGTAGAGAAGATGGAAACTACGAATCTCTTCTCCCTGAATTCTTATTTCCTCGAAGTTCCCGTAGAGTAGGTTGAGATTACAAATCCCGACTCCCTGAGTTAACAATGAGGATAAATCCTTATTTCTTTGAAGTTTCAGCAGAGAAGATGGAGACTACGAATCTCTTCTCCCTGAATTCTTATTTCCTTGAAGTTCCTGTGGAGTAGGTTGAGATTACAAATCCCGACTCCCTGAGTTAACAATAAGGATAAATCCTTATTTCTTTGAAGTTTCAGCAGAGAAGATGGAGACTACGAATCTCTTCTCCCTGAATTCTTATTTCCTCGACGTTCCAGCGGAGTAGGTTGAGATTACAAATCCCGTCTCCTTAAGTTAACAATGAGGATAAATACTTATTTCTTTGAAGTTTCAGTAGAGAAGATAGAGACTACGAATCTCTTCTTCCTGAATTCTTATTTCCTCGGAGTTCCCGTGGAGTAGGATTACAAATCCCGTCTCCCTGAGTTAACAATGAGGATCAATCCTTATTTCTTTGAAGTTTCAGTAGAGAAGATGGAGACTACGAATCTCTTCTCCCTGAATTCTTATCCTGAAGTCACAATGGAGCAAGTTAAAGATGAACAAATCTCATTCCCTCGAAGTTGCAGCAGGAGCAAATTGAAGCTACAGGTCCTATCTCTCTGAAGGGGCAGTGGAATGGATCGAAGCAACAAGATGTGGTGGACAGGAACGAAACTACTTGAAGAAGAAGAGAAGAATCGAAAGAGGCCAAGACTCAGTGAGGCCGAGCAAAATTGGTCTTCAAAAGTCTTTGCTCCATTCTCGTTACACGACAATGAGCAAAAAGGGGCAGCTGTACGACCCATTTTTGCCGGCCCATGTCCCAAACAACCCAAACACAAACCAAAAACATTTGACCCAATTACAACCAGCCCACTAGCCCAACACCAAATAAACAGAAACAAACAAAAAACCTAGCCCCTAGGTCTGCCCCACTTGCGCTACCGTTTCAGCCTTCTGACGCCGTCACTGGCAACCACCGCCAGCACCGCCCCTCCCACTTGCGCTCAGCGCCACTTGCACCTGCAAACACTAAACAAGAAATGACAGAAAGCAATTGTAAAAATGGCTATATAAGCCATCAAAAAACCATTGTACAGGGGGGGATTCGATATAAAAACAGAGATTTTGAATGAAAAGACGAAGAAATCGAAAACAAGAATAGAAGGTTGATTTCGTTTATTTTCTTTCGACTTTACCCTTATTACTGTTGTTCTCTATTTTCTTTTTCTTTTTTTTTATTTACTTTCAAATTTAAAAAAAAACGAAATAATAAAAAAGAAAGGAAAGAGGGTCTACCTGAATCGGTTCACCGGCTCGTAGGCGAAGGCCTCCCCTCCCTCATCAGAATCAGGCTTGAAATATGGGCTAGAGACCCTTCTCTTTCGGCCTCTCATGTTAGGGAAGCTTTACCTTTGAATAGGTTCCAGAACGGGGGTTAGAAAAGCCCTCTCGCGCAACGCCAGCCACCGGCCATGGCGGTAGCGCGGCCAAACCCCGATTGAACTCACGACGGCGCAAGAATGGGTTCAAAAACCCTAGCAGAGGAAAAGAAGGAAAAGATGGGGGGTCTCTGTTTTTGTTTTAAAAAAAAAAAGAACTTATAAGCCTTTTTAAAAAAAATGAAATGAGTACTAAAGGTTTTTTTAAATGGTGTAATTAAAGAGGGTGGGGCCAGCGCATTGACGATTTGTAAGCTGGATTTGTGCCTTTTCACCTTAAATGGGAAATTTGCGCGGCCAGTCCCTCCCATTTGCACTACCTTTAAGTTAATCCTATTCTATTTTCTTTTAATTTTGGCCCTGAATTTGCGCTCCATTCCGATTTAGTCTGAGCTTAAACTATGCGCTCAGAGGCTTGGAATAATTTCGCATTTGGTCCTCACGAGTTTATGCGCGTGGCGTTGTGGTCCTTATTCGCCCTTTTTTTATTTATTGCAACTCTAGCCCCCTGAATTTTATTCTGTTTTCAATAAAGTCCATTAATTATTTTCATTTAATTATTCGTTTATTGAGTTTCCTAATTATTCTCCTTTTTAATTAATATTTAATATTATATCTTTTCCTTTTTAATTAATATTTAATATTATATCTTTTAAATTGTTTATTTCCCTTTAATGTTATTTATTTTCGTTAATAGTTTTTTACATTTTTTTATTATTGCTATTATCATTATTTTTTGTTTATTATTAATTAAAATTATTGTTATTTATTGGTACTATGAATATTGTTTTTTATTATTTCCTTATCTTTATTACTATTTTTACTATTATTATTTTTTTTCCTTCATTATTATTAGTTACTAATATTATTACTATTACCATATTATTATTTCTATATAATGCATATATCTTGTTACTATCATATTTATTAGTTAGTAATGTTATTATTATATTTATTTTCAATATTGACGTATTCTTTTATATAAATGTTTTACTATTATTTTAGTTTATTTTTCTTTTCTCTAAAAATTATTACTATTATTATACTTCCCTTATTATTATTATTATTATTATTATTATTATTATTATTATTATTATTATTGTTGTTGTTGTTGTTGTTGTTGTTGTTGTTGTTGTTGTTGTTGTTGTTGTTGTTGTTGTTGTTGTTGTTATTTTTCATTATTGTTATTTCATCGCTATTTCTACTACTGTTACTATACGTAATACTTCCAATATATTATATATCATCCTTACTTATACGTATATATGTCCTTTTATTATTCTTTTCAAGCATAACATCGTGTTTTCGCATTTTCATGCTAATTTGTCTCGATGCCTCAGTTTTATAACAATCGATATTTCGTGTTAGAGACTCGAGAAGATCGAGCCCTAACTCATTGGGTTCCGATTTTTCTCGTTTAAACTAAACAACGGAATATCCCTTTTGAAATCGCGATTTAAGTTTTAAACAAAACACTTGATCTCGGATATTCGAAATGTCGCGCCCTAACTTACTGGACTCGACATCTAGATACTTCGGATAAGTTTCTTTTTCTATTAAAATAGGGGCAATATTCCTAATTTGGACCTTCGAGAAAACGAGCCCTAACTTACTGGGTTCTGATTTCTCGTTTGACAAATGACGGGAGATCCTCTTCAAATATAAAACTAAGTTTTAAAAGGCGAGCTTAGTTTCGGGAGTCTAAAGTATTGCGCCCTAACTTACTGGACATGATGCTTTATCTCTTCGAAACTAAGAGAGGCTTAACGCCCCTTCCAATTCCTTCAAGTTTTGGAAATAAAAGTATCTATTTTCCAATCATTTCTAAGTTTTCAACAATAGGACATCGATCAATCAATTTGGTACCAATTTCGGGCGTGTCGAGGGTGCTAATCCTTCCTCGCACGTAATTGACTTCCGAATCCATTTTTCTCAGATTCTCGTAGACCAAAAGCATTGTTTTAATAAACTGAGACGTTTTATTAAAACAAAGGTGATCCGATCACACCCAAATAAAGATCGGTGGCGACTCTCTTCCTTTTCATTTTCAAAAAATCGAGTCGAGCACGTCGTTTACTGTTCTATCAAAAAATGGTTACGACAAGTTTTATTAGTTAAATGTGTCAAATAGTTATGGAAAGGGGAATCAATAGACTTAGTGAGTAAATATACCATATGTATAGTTAATGGATAATTATGGACAAGTTAGGTTGAAATTAAAGTTTGTTTAATAAAGGTAATATAGTAAAATGGAAAATAAAATAACCTAAACAAATTAAAACAACTTGTACCATCTTCTTCTTCGAGAAATTCCTAGTCAAAACCACCATGGGAGGGCATTTGAAGTTCGGCAAAGCTCCCTTCCTTGTATGCATGTGTTTTTGTGGTATGCTTTTAATAATTTTTACGTTTTTGGAATCGTCTTAGCTTAATCCAGCTAATTAGGAGGTTAATTTTCAAAACTGTTAAATGTTTTAAAGTATCCCATTGATGAATTAGTGGTGTTTGTGAAGTTTTATGGTAGAACATTAAGCTTGGCTAATAAATAGAATTATTTTGCATAGCAGTTTTTAGTACTTTTAGTGTTAAATGATTAAATTCTTAAAAGAGTAAAATTCATTGAAGTTAATGTGAAATTATGATAAATATGGATTGGATTGGGACTATGTAGGATTTGGCTAGATAATATTTTGATTAAATGTTGATAAATTGTAAATTTTGGGTTTTAGGACTAAATTGAATAAAGGTTAAAATGCCAAGGGTAATTTGGTAAATTTGCATTGATAAGGGTTATAGGCTTGAATTAATTATGTAAGCTATTTGAATTATTTAATTGAAGAAAAGTTTTTATTTAGATCAAGAAATGAACTGATCGGACGTTAATCGTGGAAAAACCAAAGTAGTAGAGTTGTTGGTCTCATGTAGGAGTCGATTCTACCTAGGTAAGTTCATAAGTTAATTTAGTAGTTAATAGATTGATATTTTATAATTTAATGCTTATTAATATATCATTGGTTCATCAAATTCATTCGATTGAGAAACGAGAAAAACCATGATTGAAAGATATCATGGCATTCTACCCGGAACGAGAAAGACCATAGTTGAAAAATACTATAGCAATTAATTGAAATGAATAAAACCACAGTTGAAAGATACTGTGGCACTAAACTGGGATTGTGTAAGACCATAGTTGAAAGATATTATGACATTAAATCTGATACAAATAAGATCATAGTTGAAAGATACTATGGCATCACATCGGTAACGATTAAGACCGCAATTGAAGGATACTACGACATTACCTCGGGTATGTATAAGACCATGGTTGGAAGATGCCATGGCATTCCTTTGGAACGAGGAATTATTCTGAAAGGTGCACCAGTGTAGAGAATACTTAATTGAACTATCGAGGTTTGTTTTACAAAAATGCATATTTATGTTAAATAATCTTGATTTAGCAAATTATGTTACATTCTACACAAGCTTACTAAGCATAACTTGCTTATGTTGCTTGTGTTTCTTGTAGATTTTGAAAAGCTTTGCTAGTTGGAAGATCAATTCGGAGCACTCACACTATCTGTTCATCATCTCGGTAGATCTTTTAGGTTATTTTGATTATAGTTATGAATAGCGTATTTTAGGACCTTTTGTTTGGTTTGTCCATGTTTATGTTTGGTATTTGATTTGGTAATATTTTGTAGTCATGTAAGTTTGACTCCTTGATCTAATGATTTGGTTGTAAATACTTTAGGTCTTTTGCTTAATCTTATGCTGATGTATAAATATATGTTTTTTAAAGGTTGGAATGAAATAGCATGATTGAGTAGTACTAAGTATATATTTTTGTGGAAATAGTTTGAGTTGAAATTGTGGATTGTTGAAAGTAGACATAAATGGTATGGATGAATGGTAAATTAGGTATGTGATTATTTTGCTCAAGATGAAACTAAATACAAGTTAGCTTGGTGTTTGTTAATTATTTGATTTTGTTTATTTTGGCAAATAAATTGTGGTGCCAATATGGCACATTGGTTAAACACCTAAGTTGATTGATTTTGGAATGTTTTAGTTGTGTTTGATTGAGTTTTGATGCATGAATGTGTTTGGAAGTGGTTTGGTTTGGTGCCTAAGTAATTGGTGTTGAATTGGCTTGCGTTAGGGGCTATTTTTGAAGCACACGGTCGTGTGTAATTTAAATTTTAAGTGCAGGATGAGCGACACGATCATAGAGAGTTACACGGCCTGACGACACGACTGTATGACCTAACTTTGAATGCACATACGGTTTGGTACACTGCGACAATTATGTCATTTACTTCAACCAAATTGACATTTAGTTTAATAGGATTGCCATTTCTTGCCTTTTGGTTTTTACACTAATAAAAATAATGGTATGGTTCGCCATAAACATAACAATTTTCCTTTATCCTTAAAGTTAATATTATTAGTTTTAGGCTTGTAACATTTTTTTTTCATATGTGTCATTTAATTGGAATTTAATTACCATGAACAATAGTCAAATGAAATAAAATTATTAAACTAACAACATAGTATATCATAATTGCATGCCAGTGTAACAGTTTTTAAAAAAAGAAACTATTCCTATGTGCATGGATCTAAGACAATTTTCGTTACATATGTATATGTGATAGGGTAATTATTAAGACAATTATATAGCAATAGTAGTTTAATATAATGAATATAATTATAGGTTAAATAAAATTAGTACCCAAACTTGTCCACTTCTCCCAGATTGGTACTTATGGTTTTTTTTGTCCGAGATTGGTACCCGAACTTTTTTTCCGTCAACTAAATCGGTACCTGAGTCTAACATCATTAAGTTTGGGGCACATGGCAGAATAAGATTGTGACACATGGCATAAATGACATCATGGTGACGTCATAATCTAAAAAAATTTAATAATTGTTTTTCCCCCGAAAAGTTTTCTGTCGTTCCCTCTTTTTTCCTTCTTTCTTCTTCTTCCCTCAACAATTTTTAAAATTTTGTTAGGGTTTCAATATAATAATCACATAAACAGAGGGAGATAAATTATGGGTTTCCCTTAGGGTTTTATGAGTCTAAACTATTGACATAATCTAATCTTCATCACCTCTAGATGCCTTTGAGGAAGTTCAAACTTTCTTAGGGAGGAGGAGATTGTGGAGGTTGGGTACCACACTACTGTTGGCAATCATGACATCTCCAAGTAGCTTGCTTAGCTCTTCATCATTCCTGTAACGCCCCAAAAATCTCTTATATTTATTTTAGTATGTTTGTGACACAAGTGTGTATCTGCTTCAGTGGTTAAGTGTTCTAGGAAGTGTCTGAGAGGTCCCAAGTTCAAGCATTAACTTAGGCAAATTTTTGTTTTTAAATGAATAAACTTCTATCTCTAATCAGTAGGATTATAAATAAATGTTGGTAAAAGATGTCAGAATGGGCCTACTGGTCTGGTGGTTAAGTGGCTGGAGGTCTGGGGTTCGAGGCTCTACGCGAACAAAGGAATTGTTTTTACTACTTGGGCCGTGTGAGTGTTGTAGGTTGACCAAAATGTTGTAGTGTTTCAGTGAGGTTTAAATTCGGTTGTTGAGGGATTTTTGGTGGACGGTTTGGGGAGTTTGGGGTGAATGGGAGTGTGATGGATGGTTTAAAGGAGGAAATTAAGAGATAATGGGAGTATTTCGTGGGATTGAGGAGCAAAATAAGGGAATTCTCATATTATCCAGATTGCTATTGATTTTATTTTGATTCTTGTGATTCTTTTTTTTAAAAAAAAATCGGTTCCCCATATTGTTTCCAAATTTTTTTACGTTAGTTCCCCTTTCCCTCTAGTCTGTCGTTCGTCATTTTGCTCCTCCCTTTGCCGAATATTGCTAGGTGAATTTCGGCTACATCTTTTGTTCCTTTTCGACTTTTCACACTTCCCTTCCCATCATTTTATTTTTCTTCTTCTTGCCGTCACTTCCTCTGTTTTGCTTCTTTCAGTCATTGATTCCCCTTTTCGATTCGTTCGCTCTTGCGTCGCTAAATTGCACTCTGCTCTGTCGTCAGTTTGGTAAGTGATCTAGGTGTTTCATTGTCTCATTTTATAAGTTATTGAATGAAGGGTTATATTTGTATTCTTGGGGTTTTTTAATTGATTGTGTTCTTTTCAATTGTTTTCTTTTCAATTTCCTCTCCTCCCAGCAAGGAAAATTTCAACTCCTCCCTTACACCCTTTTTCTCCAATTCTTTTCAGCTGGGGTTTTTCTCTAACAACAGCCTGTTGTGCTTAATTGGTAAGTATGGTTTAATTGAAGTTTAAAGTGAAATTCGACTAGGGGTTTAACGAGAAGGTTTTGTGACTCTTGTTTTAGGTGGAGATCAAGAGTTAGTGCATCTTCAAGGAATTGAGTGGGCGATTTCGATAAGGGGTTTTTGATTGTTGATCAATTTTTAACTTTGTTAGCCTTTGATTGAATATCAAATTAAGTAGTTGATTAAATGATGTTTTGGTTGAATCTAGGTTTTGGAGTACTCGGAGTGTGGTTTAACTACAAGCAAAATCAGGTGTGTAACCACAACATTGGAAACTGAAATCGACAAAAAGCCGAAAAGTGAGACTGTCGACACCACACGGGCGTGTGCCCGCCCATGTGGTAGGCCATATGACTGAACACGGGCGTGTGATCGACGAGGCTGGCCGCGTGCGATACACGGGGCAGACCGAATTGGGCCGTGTGGGCCCATACGGGTGAACCACACGGGTATGTGGGATTATTGGGCCAGGCCATGTGATCCACATGGCCAAAGCCATTTTGGGCCGTGTGGGCCACACAAGTGTGTGGGCCCACACGGGCAGACAACATGGGCTTGTGGGCCCATTTTCACTGTTTAACTGTTAAGGTTGCACGGGTCGCTCGAGTCGACTGTGGACCTATTGTAGGGTCGGTAAGCTTACTTAGACCCCTAATTGACTGAAATGACTGTATGACTGATACGATTATGCATTTTATTAAACATGATGATGTCCTACTGATTTGATACTATGTGCCCTGATTTTATGCATGATATTATGTTTTAGCATGTCATATATGTATACTACATTGCATTGGGGAGGGGGTTATATTGTTCGGAGGAAGTAACTGAAAGGCCTCGAGCCTAATTTACTTGCAGCACAGCTGCAAACCACTATCTAGTGCCGCATTCGGTACTTGTTGGAGTGTTAGGATGGGTGGGTTGATTATATCCCCACATGGAGTGTGAGGTTAGACGGAGTTGGAGTGTAGAGGCTGGCTGGGTAGGATTTGATACTGTATGTCTATTACTGTACTGAATATTGATATTGCAATGCGGCCAGGGCCCAAATGCATGACTGCTTCTGTATTGAAATGGGCTAAGGCCCTAACTGAAACTGAAATTGTTACTGAGATGGGCTTAGGCCCAGACTATGATTGCATTCTGTCTGCTTGTTTATATGGGGATTACACATTGAGTTTTCGTAAACTTACCCTTCTGTTTTATCTGTACAGGTAATCCCCAGACTTAGGCGGATCGGAGCGGCGTGGACTCAACGGTGGCCACACGACCCTTTTACACTGTTTCGTCTTTAATTAGGTTTTTAAAGTTTAATTTGGGGTATTTTGCTGTAATAAAGACCTCTATGGGTTTTTGCTTAAAATTTGGATTTTATATTTGTCTTATGTTTTATATCTGCTAGAGATAGGTAAAATATGAGTTTTTAAAAGAAATGCATGTGTTTTAGCAAAATACCCACAAGGGCACAAACTGTTTAAAAAGCTTCCGCAACGTATAATGTTTTGAGAACTAACGACTAAATAAGAATCACGATTTTAGAATTAATAAAAGATAATGAGGAATTCTAAACGGAAAATGTTTTAAGTAAAGTTACAGCTTTCCAACACAAGTTACAGTTTTCTAACACACTACCATGTGACATCGCGAGATTCGGATATAACATCCAGGCCGAGTTTGAGGTGTTACAGTTCCTTATAGCTAGCTGAATATGGCATGGCACAATTTGGTTTTCTTGTTGTCTGTCACTGCATTTTCGGCAAGCTCAAGAACTTGAAACAAAAATATAATATTCAATAAAAAATATATAATATAGATACAAAGATACCATAATTTTTTTTCTGATTTGAGATATTAATGTATGAATTTTCACCAAAAACATGAACATCAGAAAATAGTAACAAATTTGGGGGAAATTAAACCCTAGTTTCCTAGCCCAACGAAAATAGAAAGATACTAAAATTTTTAAAAAAATAGAAACTATTGAAAGTTTCTCATATTTTAAACCTGAATCAGAAAATTCCTTTTTTTTAACAATAAATAGAACAACGAAATTCGAAACCCTAGATTGGGTTACCAAATCAAATAAACACTTCATTTAACAAAATTTACCAACTAGAATTTAAAACAAACGAATTACAAAAGAAAATTATCGCAATACCTCAGCGGCAAGATATTCAAGAGTAGTGGCAAGGTAAATCGGAGCTCCTACGTTGATTCATTCAACATATTTCCCTGCCTTAAGAAATCGAGCTATGCGACTCATCGAAAATTGAAGCCCAGCCTTGCTACTCCTCGATGTCGCCTTCTTCGAGGCTCCAGATCCGACAGTTTTGCCTCGACCCGCCATTTTAGACCGACATTGAAATTATATGAAACAAGAAGAAGAAACATGGGTTGAGAGAAGAAAAGAAGAAGAAGAAAGAATGAATGAAAGAAAAAAATGAGAGACAAAAAAAGTTGGGGGAGAAAAGTCAAAAGGAAAAAATTTTTAAGGTTTTTTTAAATTATGACATCACCATGACATCATTTATGCCATGTATTACAATCTTATTTTGCCACGTGTCTCAAACTTAACAGCGTTAGACTCATACATCTATTTAGTTGACGGAAAAAAAATTTGAGTACCAATGTGAAACAAAAAACTATAAATACCAATATGAGAGAAGTGAATATATTTAGCCGTATAATTATAAAAGAAGATAAAGCGCATATATATATATATATATATATATATATATATTCATACATTCCATCTCATAATAGAAACAAATTCAGCACTTTAAATAACATGTAATGAAATGAGAGTTAAGACATTTTAAATAACATGCTTAAAATAAACATGCAATGAAACTAGAGTTACCAAAAGTAGAAAGTTATGAGCCTGTTGTGGTGTTGTTTTCCACCGGGGCAACGTCTTTCTCGTTGGTTCACAAAATGGGAGCAATCATTGGAAGTTAAGATTCCTTTTTGGATGAAGTAAAATGTCTACAGTAAGCTTGATTGAAAGTATTCATGGTCAAATATACCAAAAAGGGGTGATACAGGCTTATGACAAAAAGGTTCGCTCAAAGGACCTGCATTAAGAAGAATTCTTCTTATCCAAAAGGACTCCAGGGGAAAAGTAAATGCCTTATGCAGCAAAGAAGACCTGTGTTGGGAAAGCATAAATACTAATCAAGATGGATGGCAAAGCTGCCCAATCCTGTGAGTTCAGATTTAAAAAAAAAGCACAAAAAAAAGCACAAAAAAGGAAAGGAAAGAAAGAAAAAGGAGTGGCCAAAGGCGAAAACCCGCAAAGGGTGCTTTGAGACCAAAAGGGGTTTGAGTTGAAAACCCGAGAAGGGCGGCTCAAATTTTGATCAAAAGTGGGGCATACAGCAGTCTTGCTATGCCTGAATTAATAATGAAGAAGTATGTTGTGTCTTGGGGCATCGGCAAAGTACTCCAGGTCCCCTAAACGCATATTGAGCCTAAAATGGTCCTCAAGAAGTTTGAACAGAGAAACTCAGGCTGCAATATCTGGGGCACCTAGTTCCCATTTTACCCACTGTAAATTTGTTATTTGTGATTATCTTATTTTTTTCAAAATACACTACCAATAAATTTCCTTATTGATTGCATTTGCTAGCTTTGATTAACTTGTTTGTTTCGAGCTATGCTCCCAATCAATTTCCTTCTTGTCCATTGTTACAATCTTTTTCAGGCATTTTGCATTGAAATAACGATTAATGGACTAACGACACTTTCACAAAAGGAGTTTCGCATATTACTCTGGGAACTTCTAAATAGTACAAGAACCTGAAACATGACTATTGCTTAAAATTCCTCAAGTTTAAGGGATAGAAATATTGGTGGAGGAAAAATCTAAACTGAGACTATCTCTTCGAATTTTGTCAAAAATGGTGATTAAGCAAAATGATAGGATATTACGTCAGTAATACCATCTTGACGAAAAAGGGGCAATGTTAACCCAGGTGTAAATGGGGAATCATTCGCGAGAAAAAATGATATTCTGTATCCGTGAAAATATCATGCATACACACCTTGTCATGACACCCAGAGAATGGAAGGTGTAGTAGACCAAATCGATTAAATAAGTTACAAATTCTATACCCCTGAGGCGTAGTGGGATGGATTGAAGATGATACAAATTCTACACCCTTGAGTCGCAATGGGATGGATTGAAGATGACACAGACCCTATACCCCCCTGAATTGCAGAGAGAGGGTCTGAAGATGTTATAAGCCTTAAAGTCCTATAGGTACCGTGGAATAGACCTTGAAGTTACATTGGGGCAAGTCATTTGAGCAAAATATGGCAAAGGTACCAGCAGAGCAAGATAGCAGCGTAATACGTCAGCAATAAGACTCTAATGGGCGACGAGCAGTGACAACCCTAAGCATTAAAAAAGGGTCATTTCATTTTACATTCATACATCATCATTAGGAGCTTTTCGATCATCGCATCCTGATCCTTATACATTTTTAATAATCATTATCATGACATTTTGCATTCGTGCAAATGTCCTCCATAATATCATTTAGTAAGGAGCATTCGATTTATTACGATCATTGCATCTTAATCATTGTGAAAAATCATCATTCTCGTGACATTCTGCATTCATGTAAATGTCATCCATAGCACATGTAGTTAGGAGCATTTGAGTCATTCCGATCATAGCATCCGCATCATTTGCATAAGCATAAGCACATAAAACTAATTCTACAGGACAGGTTTCCTAGAGAACGGTGTAGCAATATCAAAGATTTCGGATATTATCCCCTAGTGGGGCAGATCGAAGATTAAAGTTTGCAAGTCTGGCGATCCTGATGTTGCAGGAGCAGATCGAAGTTAGCGAGTCTGGCAATCCCTGAGTTTGCAGGGAGCAGATTGAAAATAACAGATTTGGCGATTCCTGAAATTGCAGGAAGCAGATCAAAGATAACAGATTTGGCGATTCATGAAATTGCAGGAAGCAGATCAAAGATAGCAGATTTGACGATTCCTAAAATTGCAGGAAGCAGATCAAAAATAACAGATTTGGCGATTCCTGAAATTGCAGGAAGCAGATCGAAGACATCAGTCTGGTAATCCCTAAGTTTGCAGGGAGCAGATTGAAAATAACAGATTTGGTAATTCCTGAAATTGCAGGAAGCAGATCAAAGACATCAGTCTGGCAATCTCTGAGTTTGCAGGGAGCAGATTGAAAATAACAGATTTGGCGATTCTTGAAATTGCAGGAAGCAGATTGAAAATAACAGATTTGGCATTTCCTGAAATTGCAGGAGCAGATCGAAGATAGCAGGTTTGGCATCCTGATGTTGCAGGAGCAGATCGAAGACATCAGTCAGGCACCCTTGAGTTCAAAGTGGAGCAAGTTAAAAAAATAATAAAATCTCATCCCCTCGAAGTTGCAGTAGGAGCAAATTGAAGATACAGGTCTTATCTCTCTGAAGTGGTGATGGAGTGGATCAAAGAAACGAGATGCAGGGGACTGGAACGAAGCTACCTGACAAAGAAAGAGCACCAAAAAAAGTCGGGACTCGGCAAGACCGGGCAAAATTGGTCTCTCTTAAAAGTCTTTGCTCTATTCCCATTACACGATAATGAGCAAAGAGGGGCAGCTGTCATAGCCCAATTTTGCCCGAGTTAGCCAACCCAATTGCCGAAGCCCAATTCAGAAATAAAATCAACAACCCAACAGAAGCCCATTAACACTAACCCACTTTACATACCAAATACAAGGCCCAACCTAGCCCAATTGCCAAACCCAAAACAGAAATTAAACAAAAAATCAAAAAGAAAAAACCCAAGCCACTTGCTCTGCCTCTGACGCCGCCTCTGCCCACCTGCTTTCGGCACACCTGCCCACTGCCACCAACTGTTCTCTGCCAAAGCCTGTAGCCACCGCCCAAGTCAAGTCTCCACTTGCACCGTCGCCTGCAACAATAAATAGAAAAGACAGGATATTAGTCAAGTGGTAAAACAATGGCTATAAAAGCCAATCTAATTTCATTGTAAGGAGATCTTTTTTTTTTTTTGAATACAGAAACAGATTCAACATATTCAAACAAAAAAAAAACAAATCAGAAGTAGCAAGCATAGATTAAACCCTAAAAACTAGAATAAAAAACAGAGGAAGAAGAGGTGATTTTTTTTTTGTTTTTTCCTTTTTTATCATTTTCGAAATACTCTTTTTTTCTTTCCTTCGGCATATACATACATATTGAAAAAAATTAAAAAAAAAACTACAAATTTTACCCTTTTTTGAAGTTCCAGCCATCGTGTACGATGGCCGGTGGTGGCTCCAGCGACGGAGGCACGGTGGTCCGGCGGCCAGATTCCGGCCAAGCTCTTTAGGCCTGCAGAGAAAACAAAAAAAAAGGGGTTAGGGTTTTTTTTTAAGCAGCTGAAAAAATGAAGTTTTTTGGGATTTTTTTTTACTTATATAGGCCCCCCAAAACGACGTCGTTTTGGGACTGACCTTAAACGCTCAAAACGACGTCGTTTTGAGCCAACCCGATTTTGACCTGACCCAGAGCCTAGGATCTGCGTGTTTTTTATAGGAATGGCTAATTGCACTTTTAGCCCTTCCGCCTTTTTATTGTTTTATAATTAGATTTTTATTATTTTAAAATCTTGCCCAATCTTTTATTTTGGTTTTCAATTTGGTCTCCCTCGCTATTGCGTGTTTTGGCCGGAGGGATTTATTAGATATTTGGCCCCTCCGCTTCCTCCACGCGTACAAATAGGTCCTTTTCTTTTATTTTTATTTCGAATTGACCCCAAACTTTCATTTTAACTTCAATTTACTCCCTTTTTAGTTATTTTGCAATTAATATTATCATTGTTATTACTACTTTACTATACTGTTATTATTAGTATCACTATTTTTTTTACTAACGCCATTATCATTATTATTCTTCCTTATTTATTTATTTATTTATTAGTATTATTCATTTATTAATGTAATATTATTTATTATCATTACCTCATTTTTACTATTACTTTATTCTATTACTATTTTATTCTTTTATTTTTATTTCTTTTACATTTATGATTATTATTATCATTTCATTATTTCATTTATATTTATTACTATTTTCACTTTTTGTTTATTATTATTATTGTTATTAGTTTTATTAGTTTTATCATTATTACTATTTCTTATTTTATTTTATTACTATCACTATTATTACTATATTCCTATCTATATTTATTTCCTTAGTTTAATACTATTATTATCTATTTAATTTTTATTTATCTCTTTATACTTATATTATTTTATGTATATACTTCTATTTCCACTAATATTATTATTACATTTTTTATATTTTTACTACCATTATTTTTATCATCATTATTATTTTATCATTATTTTCTACTACTGTTAATCTTTTCTCCCTGAATTCTTATTCCTTTGAGGTTCCAATGTAGAGAAGATCGAAGCTACAAATCTCTTCTCCCTCAAATCCTCATATCCTTGAAATCGTAATACTTTTATTTTATCACTACCTATGCTATTACTTTTACTTTATCATTATTATTAATATCTTAGTATCACTTGTACTAGTGTATTATTTCACATCGTTATTTTATTATTATTATTCTTTTCACCTATAACATCGTGTTTTCATATTATCATTTGTCACACTAATTTTTCTCGATGCATCAATTTTCAAATAACCGATATTTTGTATTAAAGATTCGAGGGAATCAAGCCCTAACTTACTGGGTTTCAGTTCTTCTCATTTAATCTGAATAACGAAATATCCCTTTTAAAATCGCAATACAAGTTTTAAATAAAATACTTGTTCCCGGAAATTCGAAATGTTGTGCCCTCACTTACTGGACACGACATCTAGATACTCCGAGATAAGTTTTTTAAAAAACAAGGCAATGTTTCGTGTTTGGAATTCTGAGGAATCGAGCCCTAACTTACTGGGTTCCGGTTTCTCACTTGACAAATAATCGAATATCCTTTTGATATTTTCAATACATGAGTCTCGGGAATCATGAGATGATCTTGGATTCGAGGATTTAAATTGCCGTGTCCTATCGTGCTGGATGTGACATTTCATTCCTTCGGAGCGAGAGAATCTTAATATTCAATTTGAGTAAATTCAACTATTATAAAAAGAGATCGTATTTTTTTTTAAAAATCTTTTTCAAATTTTCAACTTTCGACATTAAGACACTAATTAATCAATTTGGTACCAATTTTGGACGTGACGAGGGTGCTAATCCTTCCTCGTGTGTAACCGACTCGCGAATCCATTTTTTTAGTTTCGTAGACCGAAATCGTTGTTTTGATAAATCAAACTATTTATTAAAAAACAACCGAAATCGATTCCCGTTTTACAAAAAAATGGTTACGACAAACTCTACCCAAGTTGATTACAGATTGCAGGATGCTACTAACTAATATCTAGACTTAAATTCGCGCTATAAACATCATTCAATTTTGAACTTTCTTAGATGGAAGTTGTTTTGAAGGAGAAAATATATTGAATAAAGTTATTAAGTTGTTAATTAGATAATATATATAAAGGACCACAAATGTTTAAATTGGGAGCTTTTAACAATTTGATCTTAGGGAAGCATGGCAGTTGACAATGAGGAATGAATTTCTAAACGTAATGATGTTTTTGTATTTTGATTATTCATGTTGGAGTTTTATTATGCTTATTTGAAAACGAGTGAGTTATCAATCCATCTTTCATTTTGAATTCAAGTCTAAGCATGTGCACTATATAATTATCAATTCATATTTTATTCTAGATATATTTTAATTATCAAGTCCTTCGCCTGTGCTTTCTGCTTTCTAATAATTTGATAATGGTTGTAGTTACAGGCGCATTGCTTGTACTTGTAATTTGGTTTGTGTATTCTACTAATTGATTCTATTTTAAACTATAAGAATGTATTATTTATAATTTTGAATTGTAATTTTATCTTAATAAAAATGAATTTGTAGAAAAAAGTAATACAAAATCCTTTCATGATAATATGTAATTTATAAAACGGAGTTCCAAATAAGTTTTTTTTATTCTTTAGTTTTTAATATGTAACTGGGTAGTGTTGTATTTAGTTAAATAAATAAAAATATATTATATCTATAATTTCAAAAAGTGTAATTTAAATATAAAGATTTAGAAGTCCAACAAATTTTAATTTGCAATTGTCTGAGATAAAAAGAAAAAATGAGTTCCAAGTTTTTGTTTCACTAAATTAAGAATGGCAATTATAAAGATTAGGTATCAAATATTTAGGATGAAATATGAATGGTTTTTTTAGAGCACAATTGTCTTTAATTATAAAATAGATTTTTTGTTTGTTGTTGTTAAATAAAACATTTATTGTAGTGATAACTTTTTTAATTCTAAAAACAATGATTAGCTCTCTTTCTTGAGCTTGGAAGCATTAAGTTTAACCATGAATTTAGTTAAAGCTATAAAGCGAACGAGGGAACTTAAATCAAATAGACAGAATGATGTAAACTAATTCAATGGTAATGGTGCAATTTAATTTTATAATTTTGAATTTTGATGGACAAAATACTTGTGATGGTCTAATTGTAGGTAGGGTCCTTCAAACAAGCTTTAAATTAGTGGATTATATTGTTTGCCATGTCAAATATAGACTTATCAACACTGATAATCCACAGCCATTATAGTTTGTCTTAAGAGAAAAAATAAAATAATAAAACCAATAATAATTATTGTTATAATAATTGTAATTATAACTTCCAAGTCAAAATACTTGCTTTTAGGAAAAACCCACATAATCATTTTTAATATCATATTTATTATTACATGATTATTGTTTACAATTTCAAAAGGCCACAATAATCAATTTTATAACAATTAGATTTAATTTTTTTAAATTCAAAAAATAAAGAGACTAACTTGAAAATAAAATTAGGGAGATTAATTTAATTTTTATTATAATTCAAGACAAACAAATAATTAATTAAAAAAATGTGAAAACCATTAGTAACACTTACCAACGAATTTTGATTGATTTATATATTACAGTATGTATGACCCTTGTAATTATTCTTTTAATAGTTTAACTAGAATTAAATCGAAATAGAGCCTTGAAGCCAGAGGATGGAATAGACTATCTAAAAAAATAAAAAGATTATCCTAATAATATATCCTACTCCACGGGGTCAATGGAATGAATATGTATCCCTATTGGTTGCCTAAAGCTTCCAATTATTGATTTGATGCAATATGTACGCTAATAATTTGTTATTGGGGAATAGGTGTTGGAGACATGCATAAAAAACTATATAGCAAGTTAAAGATAATTAAATTCTTGGTTCGTGTTAAAATTAAGGAAGAAAAGGTTGGTCCAACTACAAAATTGCTTTGAAAATTCTTTTATACCAAACCCAAGTGTCTAAAGTTATAAATAGCCAAAGACTTATGAGTCAATGTCTTCACCCTCTTATTATTAATATATTTGTTATTATCTCCATACTATTAACAAAATAAAATAATGAAAAAACCATACAAATGCCCAGAGCCACAAAGTAAGCCCCCGGGCCCAGTAAATGAGGAAATTGATCCCCCCTTCACAATTCATGCTTTCTCCCACTTTTAGCTCTATATAAACCCCTCTTCCCTCCCTCTCTTTTCATCAATTCAAACATTCAAAACTTTAGAGCTGAAACCGATCATCTTCATGGATAAGCTTCTTGCCCTACCATTTCTCATTTCTTATTTCTTCACTTGTGTTCCCTTAGGGAACACTGCAGCTACAATAACATCATGTACCCAAACACCCTACCCTAATGTCTGCAACCATTTCATGGGAAATGGTGTTAATGTTGCAACATCAAGCCTTGCCCTTGATCAAACTAGCTTCTCCTTCCGTGACCTTGCGATTCAGGTCACCTTGAACCAAGCAGCTCAAGCTCATCACCTCCTCTCTACCATGGACTTGACTTCTTTCAATGAGCGAGCCAAATTGGCTTGGAATGACTGTTTGGAGCTCTACCAAGACACCATTTCCCATCTTAACCGATCGAAGAGCACCAATAGTCCATTAGATGCTCAAACTTGGTTAAGTGCTGCCATTGCCAACCATCAAACCTGCCAAAATGGCTTCATTGACTTTAACTTGGCCTCTCATTTACAAACCTTACCACCCATGCTAACCAACTTTTCCAAGTTGATTAGCAATTCCCTGGCCATTAATAAGCCCACTGTTAGTGTTACCGCTAAACAAGTTGGCAATAGACGCCTGCTTGCCCATGGATTCCCCACTTGGCTATCCGGTGCCGATCGAAAGCTCTTGCAGAAAACCGGTGCACCATTAAATGCTGACATTGTGGTGGCTCAAGACGGTTCCGGCAACTTCAAAACCATATCGGAGGCGGTGGCAGCAGCTGGCGGTGGCAAAAGAACTGTTATACATATAAAAGCTGGAGTTTACAATGAGAATGTTGATATTCAAAGATCAGCTAGAAATATCATGTTAATTGGAGATGGAATTGGTGCCACAGTTGTTACTGGTAATAAGAATGCTCAAACTACGACAACTTTTCGCACAGCAACATTTGGTAAGCAACATGTATAAATTATTTCAAAGTCACATTCTAAACTTAGATAAAAACATAAAGTTATCCTAAATTAAGAAGAAAAAGTGAGGAAAAATAAACATGATTTGAATAACAAATTAAAACACACTCATGCAAATTATCTACACTCAATTTGTTTTTTTATTCTTTTTCGAATAGTAAAAACACGACTATCTTTTTTTCTAATTAGTTGGATATTTTTATGTCTCCCATTTCACCAACACCACAGTTCTTTACACAACTAAATGAGAAAATATAACAATAAAAACGTGAGAAAAAAATTAGTCCTTTTGCTTTTTCCTTGTTTTCAACCTATCATTTTATTACTCACATCGTTCATTCGTTCCTCTTTCAGCCGTCGTCGGTGATGGCTTCATAGCTCGTGACATCACTTTCGAGAACACCGCCGGACCCCAAAAACACCAGGCAGTGGCCCTCCGCTCCAGCTCTGATTTCTCAGTATTCTATCGTTGTAGCTTCAAAGGTTACCAAGATACCTTATACGTCTATTCCCAACGCCAATTCTACCGCGACTGTGACATTTATGGAACCGTAGACTTCATATTCGGTGATGCCGTCGCTATTTTCCAAAACTGTAACATTTACATCCGACGACCGATGAGCGGCCAAATGAACACCGTCACAGCACAAGCGAGAACCGACCCAAATGAGAATACGGGGATAATCATCCACAACTCACGCGTGACGGCGGCGTCTGACCTGAGGGCCGTTCAAGGTTCATATAAGAACTACTTGGGGCGGCCATGGCAGAAATACTCGAGAACTGTGTTTATGAAGACTGGTTTGGATGGACTAATTGAGGCAGAAGGTTGGTTACCATGGAGTGGGAGTTTTGGTTTGAGTAGTCTTTACTATGCTGAGCATATGAACACCGGCGCCGGTGCAAGCACAGAAGGGAGAGTGAAGTGGGGTGGATACCATGTTATAGATGCTGCTGAAGCTGGAAAATTCACAGTTGGTAATTTTCTCGCCGGAAATGCATGGATTCCAAGGAGTGGAGTGCCATTTGATAACGGACTATGAATTTGTTGATTTCAGCATTATGAAAAATGTAAATACCAAAGTAACCCTATGTTTAAAATTGTCATATAGCTTTTGGTGATAAAGACTATGTATATATAGTTGAATTTGTCAAAGAGGAGAAGGGGTTGTGTAATAAATCATGCTGAAATTGTTGTATTTATAAAAGAACAAATACGTTGGTTCAAATACTTAGACTTTTATTTATTTATTTATATGAAAATCATGGTATTTATATCGATTATAATATTACGTAGGAAGTGGGAATACATTGTTAACTTTTTTGGCCATGAAAAGGGTTGATTAATCGTGTTTGAAGGAATATTGGGCAAAAAAGAAAAAAGATGAAGGTGACAGCGACAGTGAATGAAACAACCGCCACCAGCTGTTTTCACGTCCAACTGCATTGACATTCTTTCTAAGTCTTCTTTAATAATATTACACAAAGTTTTTATGTTGTTAGTGATTCTGAGTATCCATTTATAAGTTCAAAGATACCATCCTTTTAAATATACATATTTCCACCTTAGGAATATGTAATTTTGCACAAGAAGCTGCTCACAATATCTTGACAAATTCAAAATATGAATGGATATCCAAAACAGAAGGATAAGGGACAACATCATAAGATATTCCACCAGTGAAAATGCTGCTAAAGACCATTAGCACTTATATGACATATGTTTTAGGGTTTGAAGCATATATTTGTACCTTTGGAGGTACTATCATTTGCCACAAACACTCAAACTTATTTTGCATCCAACAAAACGAGTTCAACACTTTCTTGCCCACTCCGAGGGGAAAAGAATGTCCCATTCACTTTGCCAAACTCAATCCAAACATCTCTGGTTGCTCCATCAATCTTTCTACACCCTCTCACCCCAATTTCTTTTCTTAACCATTTAATTCCACTAAGTCACTCACAAAATAAATCATTCAACATTTTTGTAAGAATGTAATGATAAATTTAGAAATTGTCATTTGGAGTGTGAAAATTTGTATACTAAACTTAGAGGAGAAAGAGTCACCTAGTTTACATCTTAGCTTTTAATAGGAAAGTCTTAGAGGAGAGTGATCCTGATTAGAATATATAAGTGAGGTTGCTATTTTGTAAATGAGTGAGACTTAAATCTCAGTAAGTATAGTGGATTAACTCTCTTAGCAAGGCCCCTACAAATGTAAAGATTTCAAATTGTATAAACCTTCTTGGTGTTCATCGTTGTTTTACTTGTAATAGTTACTTGGTCTAGCTATAACTTACCATATATCTATCAAGCAAAAACCAATCAGCTCTCACTTTGTTATGAAATAGGCTTTTAAAATTCAAGCTTTACTCATATGGTCATACTCCTGCAATGAAAAGATCACGGAATGATGATTATATAGTGTTCGTTGAAGATGATGGTGAACAAAATAACGGTTTAAGTGAGACAGAATTTGAGTCTTATTTTAGTTTTCGACATGACCTACCCGCAAAATATTTATTTAACATGTATTCAAATATAAGTATAATATTATTTATCTTCAAATAAAATAAAATATAGTATAATATAATTAGACTTGTTCATGGGTCGAGCCACCCAGCCCAGCCCGAAGGCCCGCTCGAAATGTGGGAGGGTTTGGACAAAAATATAGGCCCGAAAAATGGGCTTGGACAAAAAAATAAGGCCCGTTTAAAAAACGGGCTGACCCTCGAGTAAGGCATTTTTTTCCCGGGCCTAGCCCGAATTCATTAAAGGACAAAAAAAATCAGTTTTTAATAAATATTATTTTCTCCCTATTTTGCTACTATTTTACTATTATGTTGCTACTATTTTGTTGTTATTGTTTGGATTTTGTATAAAACTTATTTTATTGTTAATTTTATTATTATTTTAAAGACATTTGTTAATTTTGTTATTATTTTAAAAGTATTTGCTTGTTAAGTTGCATCTATCTTAGTGTTGTTTAAGTATACATATTTTTAAAATTTATTTTCAATTTGTTGGGAAATATTTATTTTGATGTTTTAGTATTTTTGATGTATTATATATATTTTAAAATTATATAAAAATTAATATGAGCGGGTCGTGTCGGGCTCGAGCCTAGTAAACGGGCTTAAATTTTTAGTTGAACCCGACCCAGCCCGACCCATGCACACCTCTAAATATAATACAGATTAACATAATATATTTTAAATTTATACCATAAAAAGAAAATAAAATGAAAATCTTGACGTAGGAATGAGACTGATTAAAACAAGTCTTGGAAAATATTGAAAACTTTGAGGCTGAGATTTTATGGCATTAACTCAAATATTTCTTTTTGCTTCCAACAAAGAAAATTAATTCAAATTAAAATTATTAAAAAATAATAAAAATTTATTTAAATCGATTTGTACCAGATCGTAATTTAACTGATTTAAAATATTTTTTTATCTTATACTATGATCAACTCTTGATTTAATTAATTTAACTAATTAATTAATTCAATTCAAATAATTATAAATATTTCTGCATTTTATTTATTTGTCCATTGCTTCTAAGACTTTTCCCACATGAAGATGAATTGATTGATGAGTGTATAAGATTTGACATCTATTTTGTGCATGGCTGTCTTAAAAGTGCAATTGTGTTGTTAAAAAAAAAAAAAAAAAGTGTAACTGTGATTAGTCTCATCAACTTGCTAAAATTATTCCATTTGCAATGGATTTTCACGTGTAATTGTCACATTTTTTTTTATTACTTTTAAAACTGTGACTTGCATGTGGTTGATTTTACGGAATATTTTAGCTTTTACTATAAATCTGTCATAATTTTTAATTTATAAGTAGATTGATAATATGAATAGGACTTTTCAACAATCCGTGATTTAGAAATGTTGAGGGGATGGACTCTTAATGAAATCATGTATAAAATCAATATAAGAGAAAGTTGATGAATAACAAAGGGAGTTACGTATTACTTTAAGGTTGGGATTAAATTATAAAATGTGACATTTATTGTGGTCTTAGTGTAAATATTCAAAATTTATAGGATCAAAATATAAATATAAAAAAATTAAAGGACCAATAGTGCAAATATCTAAAAGGAAGAAAAGACTAAAATATAAAATAAATTGGTGAATGAGGACCAAATTGAGTAAGTGGATAAATTATAATTTTTACTAAATTTAGTAATGGCTCATAAACGAATGTTGAGAAATTTCAAGGGCAAAATGATCATTTCTCAATTTGAATCAATATCAATTATTAAAGTATAATAATTATGGGTTATTTGGTGTTGAAAGTTAATTGGTTGGAATATTATATATTTATTTTATTATTAGATATTTTTATTAATTAATGAATGAATAAATAAATGGAAAATATGAAAGTAAGTTATCCATTATTTTTCCATGTTGCCTTCTAGAGAAAAAAATTTTGAGTTTTATTGAATTTAGTCCTTTTCATTAAAATTCATTATTTTCACTTAGAAATCAAAAGAATTACTTTAACCTCGAAGAGGGAAAGGTGACAAGAAGACTATGATGAGTATGAATATCATCTTGCATTCAAGAGAATTGAAGTTGGAGGAGAGAGAAATTCCATGTAAGGCTTGAAATCAATAGGACAATATAAGAACATTAAGATTTTGTCCTGTTTTAAAGCTTGATATTATAGAAAAAGCATGAAAATGATGTTAAAGAAGAGTTCTGTTATATAAAGTTTTGTATTCTTAATATGATAGTGAAGAGAAAGAAGAGAAAGTGATGGAAAACATTGTAGACAAAGGAAAGGAGATGACAAATATGAGAAAAGAAAGTGGGAAAAGAAAATTTAAGCTAAAAAGAGATAAGGACTCGAATGAATTTTAGTTATTTTTCAAAGGACTAAAGTGAATTTGGTGGTAAATTAAGTGTATTGGTATGTAACAGAAATCATGGCTTAAAAGTATAATATTTTCAGTTATCGTAATTTACTCCATTTAACTCAAGTTCATGTTTTTTATTAAGGAGAATATAGTAAATTAACAATCTTGCTCCCTTTCCAATTTTCATGTTTTTGTGCAAAACGGAAAAGTAAAGGAGGAAACGGTCCAAATTTCATAATATTGGGCCTATTATTGGACAAAATGTTGACTATTGGCATTAGACCAATTTCGTTCCGTAATGTCCATTTCTTTTAAGACTTCCTTAAATATCATTTCACCCTCTATTCTCCTTACTACAACAAACTCTAAACCCATACTGATTAGTTATTAATAATTTTTAAGTTCAATTATAGAGTAAATATTTAAATATTATTAAAATATACTTTCAATTTTTGTATAGTTTTTTTTTAATTAAAAATTCAGACCTAATTGTTAGCACTATTAATTTTATCTGTTAAATTTGTTGGTGTGACATTTTGAAAATTTTAAAAAATATATTCACTTAGTAACCATGTGAAAGGAATAATGGCATTGTAATGGACTTGAATTAACAAATAATTTTAATTGTATTAATAACTCTTGAAAGTTACATCAACATTTTAATCAAAACAAAGTATTTGAGCTAATTAATGACATTGCAAAAAGTTAATGCACCAAATTATGTAAAAAAATTAAAGTATAATAATTAAATGTTAAATTTAAGTGTAATATTAGGATCTAAATTAAAATTTAACTATTATTATATAATATAAAATTTGAGTGTAGCATAGAGACTAAAATTAAAATTTTACTATTTTCTTATATAATGCAAAAAAGAAATATAAAATCCGAAAATAAGTGAAAGAAAAGGAAATATAAAATTTCTTTAAAAGTGGGTTATTTTAAGGAAATAAAAAGAGATTTCTTTAACATTATTTTGATATTAAATATTTAAAAGATATGAATAGAAATGAAATACTGATACGTGATCATGCATAATGAATGTAACTTGTATAATCATAAATGAAAATGAAGCATTAATAATAGTCTTTAATTGTAAAAGTAAATTTCTAAGAAAATTAATTATAAATAAAGGTTGTAGGTTGTTATCACACAACCTCCTCGTTCTATGTATAAATGTCTTCTGCATTGATACGAATCATGAGAGGTCTTATAGGGTAACTCAATTCTATAAGATTAGATATCCCACTCTATTTGATTTGTTTTATTTATTTATTTATTAGTTTCATTATTTTACCATGCACTGAGTTATTATATTTAGTAATTTAACATATTAATTTAATTTAATATTTTTTTTAAAAAATTTAACAAATTTACAGATTATATAAGTATAAAATTAAAATAAAGTAATTGACAAATAAATATTAAAAAATTTATGTGATATTAAAATAAAAAATACTTTATATTAAAATATGTATATTGAAAAAAAAATATTTTGGTAAATGTGGTTGCCATTATATAAATTATGATTCGCCTATTAATACATTCTTTAGAAAATGATCATACAAACTATTTGCATAAGTACCTAATAATATATTTTTTATTTTATCAAAAACTTAAAATGAAATCAATAATAGGCTCACATTTTTTATTAATAATTCTTTAACATGTCAAATAATGAGACTATCCATTTGTTCGCCACATAGGATTGCTAGCTAATTTAGTTGCGTACTTAGTTTATATATATATATATATATATATATATATATATATATATATATATGACATATGATTTGAATGGGAAGTATTAGATAATGTGTGAATTTAGATATTAAGTTTACTACTTATTTTATTCACTTTGAGACGATGATGGGCTAGTATGATATGAGATTGAATGTGAGTAAGTGCTTGCAAAATAGTGGGTAAACTATAAGGGTGCTAGAGTTTGTGATCCAAGACACTCTCCGATTAAGTTATACAAGGAGTAGAAGGAATTTTTTTTGCCAAAATATGGATAATGGTGGAATCATACCTCAAAAATGAATATAGCTTGGCCTTTTATGTTGGCCATCTCATAAGTCTCAAAGCTTCAAGAGAGTACGTGAAGGTCTAAGGTATAATTGTTTCTTACTCTTGATTGGTTGAGGCTGATGACCTTACCTCGTAGAACTGATACTATCATTCACCTCTTGCTCTTGCCTCATACCTTGTGGCAAGTACTATGGTTGGCTCTAAAAAAGACTTCTTGGATACCTTTTGCGTGACACTTGTCCATTTATACATATATTCTATTCTCTTGGATTAATCAGTGTTTTAGGCTTTTAAAATCTTTTTTAGGTTTATGGTTGAGGTTATAACAATATGTCCTCTCTTAAATTCAAGACAACTTATAAAGTGACTTGATAATGACTTAAGGAAGTAAATATTTGAGGCTTTATTTGGATCTGTAACACCCCAAAATTTTAATTTTTGATTTTGTGTATGTGTGACACACAATGTTTATCTGCTTCAGTGGTTATGTGTTCTGGGTGTGTGTGTGAGGTCCCAAGTTCAAGCCTTACTTTGGTAAATTTTAATATTTTTATAAATAAAGCCTTAACCTTGTGCAAAGGGCTTAAGTTTAATTGTTGGTAAGTTTTAGAATTGGCCTGCTGGTCTGGTGGTTAAGTGGAGTGTTGGAGTGTTGGATGTCCTGTGTTCAATTCTTTCTAATGGCGTGGAGACAGTATTTTTGCTCCAATTTCAGCTAAGAGTTGTGTTGGGGCAAAATTCTGAGTAGTTGTGTTTTAGTGGGTTAATAGGGAGTGATTTTAGGAGATAATTGGGGAGAGATTATCAGAAAATAATCTGATTATCTTTTTGCTGCAAAAAAAAAGTAGAGTTTCAGTTTTCTCTCCAATTCCCCAAACTTTTTCTGACGTTTTCTTCTTCTTCTTTTTTTCCCTCCTCTGCTGATTATTTCCCCTAGTTGCTGCCGAAATTTCCATTATTTTTTCCCGTTTCTTTCTTTTTTTCCCAATTGATTCGGTTGTTCATCGTTGGTTACGCTTGTTCGGTAAGTAACGTTTTGTCTATTGTTAATCGTTATTGGTTAATCTCTAAAAGGGGGATTCCTTTTTGGTGTTTAGGAGTTAATCAAGGGGCTGGTGGTTTTGAATCGACGTTGTGATTGTGTGAAGTCGTGGTTACTCAAGCGAGGTAAGGGTTTTGCTAGATTTTTAGTCGAGTTCCTTTCGAAATTGGTTGATTAAAAACGAATTAAGTGATTAATCTGGAGATATGTTGGTCGATTTTTAGGTTCTGGAGGCTTAGGAGTGCTTACGCATTAGAAACGGTACCAACTGTGTACCCAAAACGCAGAAAACGGGGTTCAGCAAGAATCTAAAATTGGTTGCTGTTGAGAAATAAGAGAAAATGATGCGAAAAATTATAGAGAAAGGAAATAAGGGTGTTATAAACTTGGAAATCAACATTTTACACTAGAATAGTTTTGGACAGTAGCAGTAGTCTAAATTTGAAAAATCATAAAAAATAGTGGAAATTGAGTTAGTGGTTGAATAAAATATGAAATTAAATTTTATTGAGTCTAGTTTTTCATGGAAGAAACAGTGGAAGCATGGAATTGTAAATCATGAGATATAATAAATTTTGTGAGACAAGGTCAGAATGATTTCGGGTTCCGCTATTCTAAATTAGGAAAATCATCAAAAATTGTAAAAAAGTAATTAGGGGCTTAAATTTATATGTTTAAATACTTAATGAGTCTATTTTCAAGAGAAAAAAACAAAACATCATCTAAATTTTATACTAAGAGATAAATAATTTTTATTAAGGAAAGGATGAAACTGTCAAACAGTAGAATATGGATAACTTTAAAGATTTTACTGTACTTATTTGATAAACTATAAATTCTTAAAATTTTATGGTAGAAAGGAATTTGAGTCTAGTTTCAAAAAAATCAAGCGGATCTTAATTTGGAATTTTGTAGCGCAAGATATAAATAATTTAGTAATAATAACTCAAGTAGACAGTTTTGAATGAACATATAAGTAAATAGTGAAAATATATATGAGTATTGAGCTAGCATGGGTTACTTTAAAAATGGATCACACGACCAAGGCCAATTTGGGCCTAGTGGGCCACACGGGCAGATCACATGGGCATGTAGGCTCATTTTTATCGAAATGTTTTTAGGGTCGCCCAAGTCGACTGTGAACCTACTATAGGGTCGGTAAGCGCTACTAAGACCCCTAAATGTGTCAAATTGACTGAATGATATATGTACTGGGCATGTTAATATCTGAACTAAATATATGTACTGAAATTGCATAATAGCATGCCATCCATTGTGTGTTGCATAGCATTGGGTTGGTGGTTGTTATTCGGAGGAAGTTAACTGAAAGGCTTTAAGCCAAATTTACTGGCAGCTCAGCTGCAAACTACTGTATTGTGCCGCATTCGGTACTACTTGGAGTGTGGGGATAGGTGGGTTGATTATATCCCCACATGGAGTGTAGGGTTGGACGGAGATGGTGTGTAGAGGCTGGTTGGGTAGGATTTTGCTACTGTATAACTGTTACTACTACTGATACTGTGATGGGCTAAGGCTCAACTGCATTTTTAACACTGTACTGAGATGGGCTAAGGCCCAAACTGTCATTGATACTGAAAAGGGCTTAGGCCCAAGACTGTTCAACTGTGCACTACGAATACTGATTGTTTGTTTGTTTCTGCGGGATTACACACTGAGTTTAAGTAAACTCGTCCTTTTTGTTTAATGTGCACAGGTAATCCCCAGAATTAGACGGACCGATGCGACGAAGGGCTCAGCGGTGACCACAATAATTTTTGGACTTCATGGTTTTCAATTTACGATTTATGATTTGATTATTATTGATTATTTGGGTTGTAATTTAAGGATCCTCTAGGACTTTGGTTTTAAATTTGGGTTTTTATTTATTTATTTTAATTTATGGATTTATACCTGCTGGTCGTAGGAAATTCGATTTTCAAAAAGTTAAAGTAATTTCTAAATGCATGATCACCTAGACTGTTTTATTAAAGCTTCCGCAACGAGAGATGTTTCAAAACAAATGTTTTAAATGAATAAAGATGACTTTCTAAGTTCTAACAAAGGTTTACTAAAGATAATAACATGGAATGTTTTCATCTTAACAATGAGGTTTCAAAAACACTATCGTGTGACATTGCCAGATACGGCCATAACGTCTAGGCCGGGTTTGGGGTGTTACATTTAATGGTATCAGTGCCAGGTTACAAAACTTGGTTGTGGATTATGAGTTTTATAAAAAAATGGGCTTTTGAAAAATTGATTGATTTTCAAATGATTTGAAATGTTTTTACTGAGTAAGTGGTACACCGAGTCTCCGGCGCCGATCCTGTAAGTATTCTGAACTGTGATTTGTTTTAAACTGGAACTGTTATGGATAGTATATTCTGAAACTACTATTGGTAGTAAACTGTACTGAAAACACTCTAGTTAGTGTATACTGAAAATTGTAGAGAAATTGAAAACTGTAGTGAAACTGCGATTTACGAAAATGAACTCTAAATAATCGATACTGTTTTACATAAAACATTTGTTAATAAACATTTGAACTGTTAATACAGATAAATGTGATTAGATAATGAGTGCACGAGGTATCCGCAGACGGGGTACTAGAGGCTGAGGTAGAGGTCGAGGTAGAGGTCGCAGAGGAGCTCGAGTTGAGTCCTCTTCATTGGGTAGCATACCGAATCTGGATACGAGTGAGATGCCAGTGTTGCCTGCTACTGAGACTGGGTCTCAAGATCGCATGGCTAGGGACGATGCATTGTCCCAGGCTATGCTAAGGATTTTGGAGAGGATCACTGGGCCCAATACTAGATTTAGGGGCCGAGGGTCGGTTATGGAACAACTCCGGTCCAATGGAGCTGAGCTTTTCAGGAGTGTCACTGGAGTTGCCCCTAATGTGGCCGAGTACTGGATTGAGGCCACAGAGAGGATTATGGATGATTTGGATTGCACCCCTGAGCAGAAATTAAAGGGTGCAGTCTCATTGCTGCGGGATGAGGCTTATCAGTGGTGGCTTACTATTAAGGAGGGCACTCAACCCGAACGTTTGACTTGGGAGTTCTTTAAGACCATCTTCCAGGGAAAATATGTGGGAGCCAATTATGTGGACGCCCGTAGGAGGGAGTTTCTGAATCTGGCACAAGGAGATTGATCAGTGGCCGAGTATGAGGCCAAGTTTCTGAGACTGAGTCGCTATGCGCGAGGTATGGTGGCATCAGAGTATGAGCAGTGTGTTCACTTTGAGGATGGCCTCAGGGATAACTAGAGGGTTCTAATAGCTCCGCAGAGGGAGCGAGATTTTTCTGCCTTGGTCGAGAAGGTGAAGATCGTCGAGGAGGTTAAGCGCACTAAGCGTCAAAATCGCGATAGAGAGAGAGGTAGGAACAAGAGGGATTCAGAGCCCTCGAGTTCTGTACAGAGGCCAAAGAAAAAGGTCAGAGCTAATGGGCCAGTTAGAGCTGGGCCCCCTGTTACTGCTACTGAACAACAGCCGTGTGTTGATTGTGGTAGACGCCACCAGGGTGAGTGTTGGAGGAAGACTGGGGCGTGTCTGGGGTGTGAATCATTGGATCACCATATCAGGGAGTGTCCATTGAGGACTAATTAGATGCAAGCTCAGGGTACTGGTAATGCACAGCTACATCAGGTAGTACAACAGCCACCGAAAGGCCGTAGTCATGCTAAGGGTGGTAATGGCATGGGCCGTGGGCAGAGAGCACCAGACAGAGGTGCTGGATAGACTGAGGCGAGACAGCCGGCTCTAGTATATGTTGCACGTCGCCGAGAGGATGGAGATGCTCTAGACATCATCACGGGTACGTTCCTTATTCATAATGTACCTTATATTGCATTGATAGATATATGATCCACTCACTCCTATATAGCCTGTACTGTCTCTGAAAACGTGGGGATTTCAGTTGAGAGCACTACGCGTGAGGTTACAGTACTGAGCTCGTTAGGGCAATCTAAAAGAGTTAGCAAACTGTATAGGGACGTTCCTTTAGAGGTACAAGGGGCAATCTTCCTGGCTGATTTGATGGACCTTTCATTTGGGGAGTTCGACCTAATTCTGGGGATGGACTGGTTGGTCAAGCATCGTGTTAGCTTAGACTACACGACTAAGAGGGTCGTATTGAGGACTTAAGAGGTTAAGGAGGTAGTCATGATTGGAGAACGCCAGAATTACTTATCTAATGTGATCTCTGCACTAGTGGCAAAGAAGATGGTTCGTAAGGGATGTAAGGCATTCTTGGCCTATGTAAGTGTTTCGGATTCTGGGGATTCTATAGTTAAGGATATCAGAACGGTAAAGGATTTTCCGGATGTCTTTCTTGAGGAATTACCGGAGTTACCTTCGAATCACGAGTTGGAATTTAGGATTGAACTACTTCTAGGTACATCTCCGATGTCTATCGCTCCCTATCGAATGGCACCAAAGGAGCTTGTGGAGCTTAAGGCTCAAATTCAGGAGTTGTGCTATTGATTTTCGAGGCAGTTGGGAGGATTATCTATCGCTAGCGGAGTTTGCCTATAATAATAGTTTCCAGTCTAGCATCCAGATGGCATCTTACGATGCACTATATGGTCGTAAGTGTCGCACTCTTTTATGTTGGACTGAGTTGGGCGAGCGATGTGTTCTGGGTCCTAAGTTGGTTTTTGAGACAGAGGATAAGGTTAGACTGATTTGGGATCGACCGAAAGCTGCTTCTGACAGACAGAAATCCTATGCGGACCTGAAGAGACGTAAGATTGAGTATTCGGTGGAGGACTTTGTGTTCCTTAAGGTCTCGCCATGGAAGAAGGTACTGAGGTTTGGTCATAAGGGCAAGTTGAGCCCTAGGTTTATTGGACCTTACCGTATTTCGAATCGAGTGAGACCAGTTGCTTATCAGTTGGAGCTACCTCCATAGTTGGATCTATAACAGCCCGGTTTAGACCTTAGTCGGAACAGTGGTTTCAGGAGCATAAATCCGAGTTAAAAAATATTTTAATATTATTTTCTGTGTTTTCAGCATTATATGTGATATGTGTGAAACTTTCATGTGAAAATTTTATCGATTGGGTACTTAATTTGATAAAAAAAGACTAAATCGCATAAAATGTAAAAGTGGCTTTCTAATTGTTAAAGGTGTTTAATGGCTATTAAATGGAAGTGTGGAGCACTTGCATGTCAAATATACCAATTATAATAGTGGTGGACAATATTGTACAAGGTTAGGTGAATTTTAATGTTATTTCATTAAGGTTGAAATGGTAAATGGTTTATTAATATGTAATTAAATAAACAAAACATGAAAATGGCCATGCATGTTCATCTTTTTGGCCGAAACTTGAGAAAGAAAAAGAGCTTTTGAACTTTTGTGTATTTGGCACCTTGGAAGCTTGAATTAGGTATATGTTTTGCTCGGTTTTTGATAATTTTTACGTTTTTGATATCGTTGCTTCGAATACTAGCTAACCCATGCTTAAATTTTTGAATTGGTTGTGGATTTTGTGATTTACCATTGTTGATAGCTTGAGATTTTTGTTGTTTGATGATGAAAAATAAATCTGTCGAAACCATTTTTTGTTGTTAAAAACGGGGTCGACTTTAAAAACGAAAATGGAGTCGCCACCAATCCTTTTTTGAAGTGTGATCGGGTCACCTTGAGATTGATCGTTAAAACATTTTAATTTATTAAAACGATGATTTTGGACTACAAAATTTTGAGAAAACAGGTTCGAGAGTCAGTTACGCACGAGGAAGAATTACCAGCCTCGTAACGCCTAAAATTGGTACCAAATTGATTGATTAATGTCTTAATGTCGAAAATTCGAAAAGATTTTAAAAATACGTTCCTTTTTGTTAAAAGAACTTAAATAAATAAAATCAGATACTGAGACCCGCTTATTTCGATGAAGTAAAATGTCATGCCCAGTGAGTTAGGATATGACATTTCGAATCCTTGAAACTAAACTTGCCTTTTGACTTTTAAAAACTCGTGCATTTAAATTTAAGAAGGATATTCAGTTATTTAGGTCAAATGAAAAATCAGAACCCCGTAAGTTAAGGCGCAATTTCTCAAAATTCCAAATACATAATATTGCCTTTGTTTTTGGAAATCCTTATCTCGAGATAACAAAATGTCACATCCAGTGAGTTAGGACACAACATTTTTGAATTCCCGAGAATAAGTTTTTTTTTAGCTTATGCTTTAATTTAAAAATAATTGGTTCTTTAGATTCGATGAGAAAAATTGAAACCCAGTAAGTTAGGATACGATTTCTTTCGAATCTTCGAAAGCGATGCATCGGATAAAATATAATATGATCGTAGTGAAATGGAAAATGAATTACAGTGCCGATATGCACAATGGAAAAAAAAGTGAGGGCGATAATATAAATAACAATAATAATGGAAAAAATAAAATAAAAGCTAAAACAAACAATTTACATAAGACAATAGGTAAGAAGTAAAAATAATAATAAACAAATAAACAAATAAATAAAAGAAAAGAAAATAATAACAAAAATAAAAGCTAATAGCAAATCAATAAATAAATAAATACTATGTACAATAGTTTAAAGATAATAAAATAATAATAATAGTAGCAAAAAATACAATAATAATAAATTATAATGAAAATATGTTAATAAACGAATAATAATAGTAAAATAAACAAATAAAAGTAATAATAATCATAGTGAAAATGATAAGATAATTATTCTAATATTTGAAAGCATATAAAATATAAAATAATAATTAATAAATAAATAATCGTAATGAAAATGATAATAATAAAATAAGAAATAAGTAGAGTTTATTTAAAAATAGTAAATAAAAATAAAAATAAAAATTAAATATATTAATTTAATAATATAATAATAATAGTAATTATAATAACAACTATGATAATAATAATAAATAAAATCAACACACTCAAAGAAAGTAAATGTAATTAGTAATAATTAAATTAACTAATGAAATAGTAACAATAAAAAAAAGGGCCAAATTATAATAGCTAAATGCTTAAAGGGCTAAATTGGGATTAAAATAAAATTGAATGGCCAAAATTTAAAAAGAAAAATAAAAAATCGAGGGCTAGATGTAATGCGCTCAAAAGTGGGGGACAAATTGGGAATTTATTCCTTGTTCCCGGAACACGGCATTTTGAGCCGAAATCGAAGGATTAAAGTGAAACAGAAATGAAATTATAGGGGCAAATTCAAAAATAAAATAAAAACTGAATTAAAAAATAAAAATACGGAAGGGCCTGATGCGCAAATAGACCATTTTATAAAAACACGCGGATCCTCCCTGGGTCAGGTCAACGCGCAGGTTGAAGGGCGTTGAACGACGCCGTTTCAGCGCCTAAGTGTACGGCCTAAAACGACGTTGTTTTCGTTCTTTATATAATGCCAATTTTTTTTTTAAAATCATTTGTTAATTATTGTTTAAAAAAAAGAAGGGAAGGACCCCTTTTCTTCTCTACAGAGGTCCCTCCTTCAGTCGTAGAGACCACCGGAGGCCCGTCGCTGCTCTGTCGCAGCTCCGCCGTAGACGGTGGTCGAACACCCCAGGTATGTACTTTTGCCCCTTTTTTATACCGTATTTTAATATGTATATACATAGTCTAAAAAAATAAAAAAAAAAATCTTTGTGTATATGTACGAATGGTTTTGAAAAATAAAAAAGACGATAAAAAAAATCAACCTCTGATTAATATTTGCTTTGTATTGATTCTTGTATTCGTAAAATGTAGAGAGAGTACAATGGATTTTTTCTTTCGTTCTTGTAGCGACGTAAAATTGGCTCAGGCGCTAATTGAGAAAATTATTGAAAATTTGAAAATAGAGTTTCGATTTTATTAAAAAAAAGGGAGTCACCACCGATCCTTTTTCCTAGGTGTGATCGGACACTTAATAAATCCTCTTTTAAAAGAAAAATTATTTTTTGAATTTTCTTAAAAAAAAGGCCGAGTTTAGGTTTACGTCAAAATTCCAAAGAAAAATAGAATTCGGGAGTCGGTTACGCGCGAGGAAGGTATTAGCACCCTCACGACGCCCAAAATTGGTATCTTGTTAAACGCACGTTGTCTTAATTTTCAAAAATCATGATCTGATTGAAACACGAGAATTTTAATAAATTATATATTATTATATATTCATTTAAATATAATTTGATAATTAAAAAAATAAACATTTTATTTTAAAACACGAGAGTTTTTTGAAACACGAGAATTTTTGAAAATACGAAAATTTTTGAAACTCGAGAAATTTTTTTTGAAACCCGAGAGTTTTTTAAAAAGCGAAAACTTTTGAAAACACAAAAATTTCGAAACACGGGAATTTTTGAAAACACGAAAAGTTTTGAAACTTGAAAATTTTTTTTTGAAACCCGAAAATTTTTGAAGACACGAAAATTTTAAAAAATTACATATTGACGTATTATGATTTAAAATGAAATTTTAATAATTTTTGAATGAATCTCTTATTATTATTATTTTTACTATTTAAAAAAAACAAAATAATTGAATTTCTTAATTTCTCGAAAGGCATTCTACATTTAACACAAAATCAAAGATATCCACCCAACATAGCAGTGAGATCGATGATTTAATGCCAAATCGATTTGTTGCTTAAAAATGAATTTATTAAAAATTAAAATTAGTAAATAAAATCACACCATAATGCTAAAAAAATTAAAATAACATTAATGAAGCAATATAAAGAATAAGCCCAATAACCAAATAAAAGGTTAAAAATTTACCAAGGCCCGAAATTTTGGGCTGCTGAAGTGGGCTGTTCGACTGGGTTGGGTCCGGGTCAATTGCGTGTTAGATCCGACTGCTGGTGGGCAGTGGGTTGCTGCTTGGGAAGTGAGCTGCTGCTTGGGAAGTGGACTGATGCTTGGGCTTGGGGTGTAGGCCAGTTTGTGATTTTTCTTTTGGGTTGGTAAGTGTTTCTGACGGACCCTTTTTATTTCTTTTTTTTTTTAGTCCCAATAATATGTAAAAGAAAGGGAAGGAAAGAGAAGCAGACGTTGGTTGTGGTGGTGTTGGCGCTAGCGATGGTTCGCACGGTGGTGATGGAGGGGTTTGTAGGGAAATTTTGATTCGAATGGGTGGTGGAAGAAAGGTTTATTTTTGATATTTTGGAACCATGACCAAGGAAGAAAAAAACCCGATGGTTTATGGAAAACGGGGTTGGATACCAAAGAGGATGGCCGATCGGAGCCCACAAAGCCGTCGAGAGAGATCGTAATCGAAGGGATATGTCCCCTTTTCTTTTTTTTCGATTGCTGAAATATTTGGGCTGATTTTTTCTTTGGGAATTTTCCTCCAAAATTTTTCTTTTATCGCCCAATGTTCTTCTTTTCGTTTTGGTGTGATTTTTCCTTTTTATGCCTTCATTTTTTGCCTTTTTTCTCTGTATTTGCAGGTAGTGGTTGAAGGAAGAGTAGCCACCCATGCTGGTGGCCGAAAAATCCGAGGAGTCGGTGCCCCAAATCACATAATGTTGTTAGGACCAAATCACAAAAGCAGTGAAACTAGCGAGGTCGAAGTGTAATATTAGAAAGGTTGAGCGGTTAAAATGTAATTTTGGGAAAGTTGAGGGGTCAAAATATAATTTGAAAAAGTTGAGGGGTCAAAATGTAATTTTGATTTTTTATTATTAATAATTTTGAAAATTAAACACGAAATCGAGTCAGACAAAATTTAGTGCTTACAATTCTTTATAGCCGAAATCCAAAAATAAAATAAAATAATAAAAATGAAATATAATATGGTTTTTTCCTCTTTTTGCTATGCTCTCTTTCTGTTTTGTAGGTGAAACTGTCAGAGGCGCGCGTGTGGGGTGACGTGGAGCGGTTGCGGCGCGTGTGGGGGAGCTGCGGCGCTAGAAAGCTTTGGAAACCTCTGGGGTTTTTAACTTTTCTGTTTTTTTTAGGCTTAGTGGGCTACGGTTTATTGGGTTGTGTTTTATTGGTTTGGGTTTGTTTTAATGGACTGATGTTGTAATGGACTTTGTTTATTATTGGATTTATTTTGGGTTTTTGTTTTGTTTTGTTTTTTTTTTTGTTTAAATCGGGCCCGGGCAATTTGGGCCTGCGCAAAATGGGGCAATTACAACTGCTCCTCTTTGCTTGTTGTCGTGTAACGAAAATGGAGCAAAGACGTAAAAAGGGCCAATTTTGCTCGATCTCGCCGAATCTTGACTTCTTTCGGTGCTTTTCTTCTTCGAGTGGCTTCATTCCATCCCACTGCATCTTCAGGGGCATGAGAACTAGCGCTTTGATCCAATTCAAGGAAATTAGACTTGTAGCTTTAATCTGCTCCGCCGCAACTTCAGGGAGATAAGATTTGCTATCTTCAGTCTGCTCTGCTGCAACTTCAGGGAGATAAGGTTTGGTAAATTTGATCCGACCTACTGCAACTTCATAGGTATAGGATTTGTAACTTTAATATTTTCCACTGCAACTTCAAGGAAATAAGACTTGTGGCTTCAATATGCTCCACTACAACGCCAGAGAAATAAGATTTGCTGTCTTTAGTCTGCTCCGCTGCAACTTCAAGGAGATATGGCTAGTGGCTTCAATCTGCTTCACTGCAACTTCAGGAAGATAAGATCCACCGTAATCTGTAGCTTTAATCTGTTCCACTGCAACGCCAGAGAAATAAGATTTGCTGTCTTCAGTCTGCTCCGCTACAACTTCAGGGAGATAAGGTTGGTGGCTTCAATCTGCTTCACTACAACTTCAGGAAGATAAGATCCGCCGTAATCTGTAGCTTCAATCTGCTTCACTGCAACTTCACTAAGATAAGATCCGCCGTAAACTGTAGCTTTAATCTGTTCCACTGCAACGCCAGGGAAATATGATTTGTTATCTTCAGTCTGCTCCGCTGCAACTTCAGGGAGATAAGGCTGGTGGCTTCAATCTGCTTCACTGCAACTTCAGGAAGATAAGATCTGCCATAATCTGTAGCTTTAATCTGTTCCATTGCAACGCCGGGGAAATAAGATTCGCTGTCTTCAATTTGCTCTACTGCAACTTCAGGGAGATAAGGGTAATGACTTCATTCTGCTCCACTGCAACTTCAGGGAGATGAGATTCGCCATGGTAGATTTGATCTGACCTAATGCAACTTCAGGGGAATAAGATTTGCTATATTGACTTCAATCCATCCCACTGCAACTTCAGGGGAATAAGATTTGCTACCTTGACTTCAATCCATCCCACTGCAACTTCAGGGGTATGGGGTTTGTGGATTCACCGATCTTGTTACATCGTCCTCTAGAGAACATGACTTGTAGAATCGATTTATGGACTTATACTTATATATAATGATTAGGATGCAATGATCAGAATGAATAGAATGTTCCTAACTAAATGTATTATGGATGATATTTGCATGAATGCAGAATGTCATGAGAATGATCCCTTTTTTAAATGCATAATGATTAGGATGCAATGATCAGAATGAATCGAATGCTCCTAACTAAATATGTTTTGCATGAATGCAGAATATCATGAGAAATATCCCATTTTTTAATGTTTGGGTTGTCATTGCTCGTTCTTCTAGGTTGTAACACTGACGTAATATCCTGTCTTCTTGTTCAACCGATATTTTTGACAGAAAATCTGAAGAAATGGTCACTATTTAGAGTTTCCTTCTCAAATTTTTCCAACCCCTAGGCTTGGTGAGTTCTAAATAATAGTCCTATTCCAGGTTCTCGTACTATTTAGAAGTTTCTAGAGTAATATACAAAACTCCTTTTGTGAAAGTGTTATTAGTCCATTAATAATTATTTCAATACAAAATGCTTGAAAATGATCATAATGATGGACAAAAATGAAATTTATCAGGAACAAAATCTGAAAAGAATAGGTTAATCAAAGAAAGAAAACATTGCTAGAATTCAAAATGATGAGGGGAAAAGATAGGTGCCCCAGATATCGCAGCCTGAGCTTCTCTGTACAGACTTTTTGAAGACCATTTTAAGCTCAATATGTGTTTAGGAGATCAAGAGAACGCTGTTGATGCCCCAAGATGTAACATCTCTCATTCTTCTTAATTCAGGTATAGCAAGATCACCGCATGCCCCATCTTTGATCACAATTTGAGCCACCCTTTGCGGGTTTTCACCTTGGCCTCTCTGTTTTTTTAAGAAAATCTCAAAGCGCTACGGGTTTTCACTTTGGCCTCTCTTCTTAACTGAATCCGAATTTACAGGATTGGGCAAGTTTTTTCCATCCATTTCTGTCAAAATCAGTGCTCCTCTAGAGAAAGCCTTTTTACGACATAAGGTCCTTCCCAATTTGGCATCCATTTTCCTCTGAAATCCTTTTGCTTGAGAAGGATCTTTTTCAAAACCAGGTCCCCCTCGTGAAATTCTCTTGGGCGAACTTTTTTGTCATAAGCTCGTATTATTCGTTTTTGGTACGTCTGACCATGACGAATAGCCCTTAGCCTCTTTTCCTCAATCAAGTTCAAATGATCTTATCGAGACTAGATCCATTCTGCTTCATCTAACTTTAGCTCTGACAAAATTCGAAGGGAAGGTATCTCTATTTCAATGGGTAAAACTGCCTCCATTCCATAAACCAATGAGAAAGGCGTTGCCTTGGTGGAAGTTCTGATGGACATTCGATAAGCATAGAGAGCAAATGGTAGCTTCTCGTGCCAATCTTTATAAGTTTCACCTATTTTCCCAACAATTTTCTTAATGTTTTTATTGGCTACCTCCACTACACCATTCATTTTAGGACGATACGGGATGAATTGTGGTGTCTGATCTTGAACTGGCTGTAGACCTCCGCGATCGTGCTGTTGTTCAAGTTTAATGTATTGTCAGATATGATCCTCTCAGGCATTCCATATTGACATATGATTTATTTTTTTAGGAATCTGCTGACTGTCGACTTAGTAACACTGGCATATGAAGCAGCCTCTAACCACTTGGTGAAATAGTCGATGACTACAAAGATGAATCGATGCCCATTTGAAGCTTTTGGTGAGATCGGCCCGATAACATCAATGCCCCATATAGATAAAGGCCATGGGGAAGTCATAACATGCAAAGGTGAAGGAGGTACATTAATTTTGTCTTCATAAATTTGGCATTTGTGACATCTCTTAGCCTAATTGATGCAGTCTCCCTCCATTGTAGACCAATAGTACCCAAATCTCATAATTTGTCTAGCCATTGTGAAACCATTAGCGTGTGTTCCACAAACACCCTCGTGGACTTCTTCCAGAATTTTCTTAACTTCAACAGCGTCCACATATCTAAATAATACCTGATCCTTTCTTCTTTTGTACAGGATCTCCCCGTCTAAGACAGAGTCACAGGCTAGTCTTCTCAACGTCCTTTTATCGTTCTCGGTTGCCTAGTCAGGGTATTCACGGTGTCTTACATACCGTAATATAGCGTGGTACCAAGGGTGATCATCTCTTTCCTCTTCCTCCACGTTGTAACAATGAGCTGGGGCCTCGTAAATACTCATTTGAATGGGTTTTACATCCTCTTTATTGCCAACTTTGATCATGGAAGCAAAGGTAGCCAAAGCTTCTGCCATTTGGTTTTCGTCTCGCGGGAGATAATTGAAAGTAATATCATCAAACTCTTCAATTAACCCCAGAACTATCCTTCGGTAATTGATCAATTTGGGGTCTCTTGTCTCTCATTCACCTTTCAGTTGGTAAATCACCTGTGCAGAATCTTCATATAATTCCAGCACTCTAATTTTGTGTTCTATGGCAGCACGGAGTCCCACGATACATGCTTCATATTCTGCCATATTATTTGTACAATCAAAATCCAATTTGCATGTGAATGGATAATGATCTCCATTTGGGGATACCAAGACTGCCCCAATTCCATTACCTACAGCGTTTGATGCTCCGTCGAAGTTCAATTTCCAAAGGTGATCTTTTGTTGGGGAAGTCGAAGTTCAGAGGCTAATACTCTTCTAGAGTTTTGCTGGCTAGAAAATCTACTACTGCACTTCCTTTCACGGCTTTTTGGTTCACATAAACTATGTCAAATTCGGAGAGCAGGATATGCCATCTAGCCATCCTTTCATTCAAAGCAGTTGACTCCATCATATATTTTAGAGGGTCCAACTTCGAGATTAGCCATGTCATATGGTATAGCATGTATTGCCTCAACCTCTGAGTTGTCCAAATCAAGGCACAACATAATTTCTCAATTGGTGAATATCTCATTTCACACTCAGTGAATTTCTTACTGAGGTAGTATATCGCATTTTCTCTTCTTCCCGAATCATCATGTTGACCCAGCACACATCCTATAGAGTTATTAAACACTATCAAATACAGTATTAATGGCCTATCTGGGCATGGAGGTGACACTATTGGAGGACTTGACAAGTACTGTTTAACCTTATCAAAAGCTTTCTGGCATTCATCATCCCACACACCTGGATTGTGTTTCTTAAGAAGATGAAATATGGGATCACATTTCTCAGTTAATTGCGAAATGAACCAAACAATGTAATTTAACCTTTCAAGGAAACCTCGAACTTCTTTTTGAGCGCGCGGCAGAGGCAATTCTTGTATAGCCCAAACCTTATCTGAGTCAATCTTGATTCCCCTCTCGCTGACTACGAAGCCCAACAATTTTCCCGATCTAGCTCCAAAAGTACATTTTGTTGGATTGAGCTTTAATTGGAATTTCTTCAGTCTCAAGAATAACTTCATCAAAACTTGGATATGTTCCAGTTCCGTACGGGATTTTGCGATCATATCATCGACATAAACTTCGATTTCTTTGTGCATCATATCATGGAACAAAGTCATTATGGCCCTTTGATATGTCGCTCCTGCGTTTTTCAGCCCAAATGGCATCACTTTATAACAAAATGTACCCCACAAGCTTATGAAGGTGGTCTTTTCCATGTCTTCGGGATGCATTTTGATCTGATTGTATCCTGAGAAACCATCCATGAAGGAAAACAACGAATAGCTTGACGTATTGTCTACTAAAGTATCAATGTGAGGCAAGGGGAAATTGTCTTTCGGGCTGGCCTTATCCAAGTCTCTATAATCTACACACATTCGTACCTTCCCATCTTTCTTAGGGACAGGCACAATGTTGGCTACCCATTCTCAGTATTTGACTTCATGCAGGAATCTGGCATCAAACTGGTTTTTAACTTCCTCTTTTATTTTCAGCACAATGTCTGGCTTCATTCTTCGGAGCTTCTGCTGAATCGGCTTGCAATCCTCTTTTATGGGGAGGCGGTGTACAACAATGTCAATGTTTAACCCAGGCATATCTTGGTATGACCACGCGAAGATATCTTTGAATTCTTGAAGTAACTCTACAAGGTCTCGCTTCATTTCTTCAGTTATGCACGTTTCGATTTTCACTACCTTTCCTTCTTCCAAGGTCACCATCTTTACTATCTCTTCATAAGGTAGAATTTGTTTTTCCTCTTATTTTACCATTCTTAACAAGTCCAGAGATAAGCCACAGTCTTTGTCATCTTCAAAGTCTTGGGATCCCTCTAAACATATGTCTTGCTCAAAAGGGATTCTAATTCTGTAGCAGTGTTGCTCATGTCATTGATATCCGGGGACCTATTGTAGGTACAAAGAAATATACAAAGAACGAATGAATTTAAGAATAATTATGATTATGAATGTGATGAAAGAATGATTTCGGAAAAATCTAAGGAATGAAAGAATCTAACATAATTATTTAGATAGAAAGAATGAAAGAATCTAAAAGAATGAGAGGATATTTATTCAAAATGATCTCAAATATGTATTTCATAATGATGTTTGGACATAAGCTTATTTCACAAAGTAATTCTTATTACTTCTAGGCTAAAAGCAATAAGTGTGTTTTGAACATTACTCTGTGTAAGCTCTAAAAACTATAGGAATTTCTTCTGCAGTCTAGTTATTCAGAACACTCCCAGGTCTGTAAGGGCGGATATCTGACAAGGTCCCCCCTTCAGTGGTTTCTTCATGTATGGTATTGATGTAAATATTTTCCAACACTTCTTCAACACTTTCTTTAATTCCTTCACAGAACTCGATCTCTTTATTGTCCATCAGACCTTGCACCAAGGCTCTGAATTCTGTGCATTCTTGGATCTCGTGCCCCTCTTCATGATGGAACTCACAGTAGTTCATCAAGTTTTCACAACTTCCTTCAGAATTTGAAATGCTCACCCCTCTTTTTACCATCTCCATCCAGACTCATCTTAAAGGAGTTTTTACTTCTGCAATATTAGTCTTGATTTTTCTCCCTACCTTTCCATCTATCGCATTTACCCCATTATCAGTGTGATTGGGTAACGGATTTTCAGCACTAGGTGTATCATCAAATTTCACAATGCCCATTTTAAGTTGTCTGCAAAACATGGTTATGTGAGCTTCGGGGCAACTGGTCCCATTGTATTTTTCAAATTCTATCATCTTGAACTTGTAGGGAATCACTAGATCTGAGACCAAACTTAGATCCTTAGAATCAATTCTATGCTGACTATCAGCATCTTCCATGGATCTGGAGTTTTCCTCTAGCCATTTACATCGGTCCTCTAACTGCTTTGGCAGTTCTGTACTTGCTCTTTCCTTTTTTGTCACTTCATCAAAGTCAGGGATAGCAGGATTAGCTGAGTTATCCCCTGGGTTAGAACTTGATCCAACTTGAAAGTTTATTGGCTTAATTGTAACGGATGTTCTTTGAGGATACACCTCAAGATGTGTTGGGGGTAAAACTAGAAGGTTAGAGAGGTTCCTCATTATCTTCTCCAGTGTTAACCATGGGGGTCTTTCCTTTGTCTATTCCTCCAGACAGTAGTTGAGTCAACTGAGTTATCATATTTCTTTATGATTCCATCATGTCTTACTGGATTTTAGCCAATTGCTCTTGCATTTGCAATTATAGTTTACGTTGCATCTCCTTTTGGAGTTGTTCAAGTCTTTCATGTCTTTGATCCATATCTTTCGTCTTTGCACGGGTACCTTAAGGATGCTTGGTTGGTAAGTTTTTGTTGGTTTCCAGGTTAATTCTAAAATGATTTCAACCAATCAGGGTCTTCTCATGAAATATATTGCACATGATGTAATGTAATGCGAATGCATGAAATGAATGCAAAAAGGCGTCGATTCTGATTCAATTCCCTTTAGAAAACTTTACTAGAGGACAAAATTCTTTACATGAAACAGATTACAAATATACGGACAGCCGCATTGTCTTCCATTTTATCAAGAAATTCATTCTCCATGACAAGCTCTCTAATTTAGTAATTGAACATGAATCGACACTCTTTCAAATATGAAATGACATGTAATGCAATCATAGACAAAACAAAATGAAACACATTGGTACAAAGTAAAAGCAAGCAAGAAAGAAACAAATAGAGAACTTATTCGGGTGACCACTATGGTTTGTCACAGTACTATCTAGGGTAAGCTCATAGGGTCTTTTACATGCGGTTTGGGTTCTAACGTTGAGGTACTTGAACCAGTGGATTCCTCGATCCTCACCCATTATAGGCTCATACGGACTGAGTTCAGTTCAGGGGAATACATTTCCCTTGTAACACCCCACACCTGGCCTAGACATTATGACCGGATCTAGCGTGCCACATTAGGTGTTGTTTGAAAACTTTATGTTCGTTGGAAAACGCATCTAAGAATAAAAACTTTCTACCGTTTAAAAATTTCGATTTTCGTTGCTTATTAACAAAACAAGTTTTACTCAAAATCATTCCTTTTCAAAAATATTATTATGCATCTATTAATTTGCTTTTAAAACCTTGTCTGTTACGGAAGTTTGGTTTAGACAATTGCGGAAACATGATATCTTAAAAATAGTAGTTATTATTTTAAAACCCGTGTTTAATAAGTTAGCAGTTTGTAAAGAAATATCAAATAAAAGTTAAAAACAATTTCAATGGCCTTATTACAAAAATTATTAACCCAAAATTAAAGTAAAGTAAAGTAAAGTAAAATAAAGTAACTAAATTAACCCCAAGAAAATACAGGACGTGTGGCCACCTCTGAGTCCCTCGCAGCTCCAAATCCTCTAATGTTGGGGATTACCTGCACAGTTAAAGAGAAAGGGTGAGTTACGAGAACTCAGTGTGTAATCCCCTTATTACACCCACAGTTTGGACCCAAGCCCGCACAGTAACAATCTGGGCCCAAGCCCTATTCAGTAACAATCTAGGCCTAAGCCCTATTCAGTAACAGTCTGGGCCGAAACCCTATGATATGCAAAACAAATATGTACCCAACCCAGTCTAACCAACACACCACCCGTACCAACCAACACACCTATGGGGACCAAGTCAACCCACCCAACCAGCACATCAATAACGCAGACTACCTGCTAACAACAGTATACGTGGCTGAGCAACTAAATCAGTATGACGTGGCAAAAGCCACTAAATCAGTATAACATGGCAGAGCCACTAGTACAGTGCTTCCTCCAAATCCATAACCCAACCCATGCAGTATACCATGCCATAATTAAATCATGTAAGCAGTGCATTATCATCAACATCAATCATACAGTTACTACTCATACATCAACAATCCTACCACTAAGGGTAAAACGGTCATTTGGGGGTAAAACGGTAATTTCGCCCCTCAGAGGTATTTCGGTAATTTTACCTACCAAGGGTAATTCGGTAATTTTACCCATCAAGGGTAATTCAATAATTTACCCATCAAGGGTAATTCGGTAATTTACCCATCAAAGGTAATTCGGTAATTTTACCCCTATAACGGTTTTTTCGAAGGCCTACTGTCGCCTCGAGCGACACAGGTTCCATTTCTGGTCATAACAGTGCAATTGGGCCTGAAATCCAATTTCGGCCCAAGCGGCCTCACGATCGTGTGGCCTAAATAACCCATTTCAGTCTCGGATCTGTGGACTTCGCAACCGCAACAATCGTCCAGCACTTACCACGGATTTTGCCCCTGTGGGCCCATTAGCCCATTGGGCCCACTTCGGCTCAACAAGGCCCATTACAACCTCAGTCTCACGAGAGAGTCTGAGATACTCCCAACAGTCTATCGCCAACACTATTGACTCAGTTTATCTATACGAGTGCTCACACGCTCGGGAGATCTCAGTTGTCGATACTTCGGCTTTTCAGTATTTCAGCTTTTAGCCGATTCACAGAACGTCGCATATCAGAATAAACGGTGGTGTGAGATTACACACTTGCTTTGGTTTGCTGCTTGAGACTACTCCCTATGGTACCTATGATTACAACGATCATTAGTAAGTCTCAACGCCCTTGAAGATTCATAATATTGAAGTACCCTACTCATCCAACATCACTTACCACGAGACGCGATTCCCTACAGAGTAACAGTAATCGGCCTTGTTACTTGGCTAATGCAAACGGGTCCCTAAAAATATTTGATGCACAAAAGAGGGTTAGCATCCATCCAATATTTGCCCCCCACAGAGAAAAGAGGGAGACCGAGGTCTACTCCTGATGTCGCAAGAATACAGATTAGCAACGAATTAATAAAGCATTTGGATTACACTACCTTTACCAACACCAAAAAACGACGACAATCGTCAGTTGTTCGACAATAGGATCCGACCCCAACCACCAAGAACAAAAAGATTCAGGATGAACAAGTATGTAGATTCAGACTTATAAGATTCGACCAATAGGAAAAGAACCAAGGTTTTAAGAAGAAAATGATATACAGCTAAAGGAGAAATCAAAAGGAGGTAGTGTAGCTATCAGGCATAGAGGCAAAGAAAGGAACCCGAATGAAATGTGAAGAGATATGGGAGAAGAGTAGGTTTCGGCCAACAAGAGAAAGCTAACACGAGTGACAAAAGTTTATAACAGGATATTAGCGAGATGAGAAGAAAGAAAGAAGAAAAAGAACGCGAAATGTAAAGAAAAATGAACAAAAAGCTTCAGAGAAGAAAATACGAGGAAAACAAAAAGAGAGCACCCAAAGGCCGAAAGGGGTTTCGGTTTCTACTAACACTCAAGGCTGCCAAAAATTCTACTCATGACCCCTCTTCAACCGAAATTTCCACTTAGACACACTCCCACTTTCGGCCAACACTTCCACACACATCACTTCCCTGATTTTCTCCATTTTTTTCTCCTACTGTTATTCCCCTCCATCCGTTTGAATTATTTGACCAAGTCTCCAACTCCCCTTGAAGAGTTTGATCTGAACTCTGCTTCCTCCACTCTCCAGTCACAAAATAAAAGCCTCTATTTGCAATCTGTGGGATTCGAACCCCTTCCCTCATTGTACTCCCATTGACGCCACACCACTGAGCCACCTGTTTATCTTGTGACTCCTATGTAACATCTTGGAAAGGGCCTATGCATTTTCGATTTAATTGTACGAAATGACAAGTTTTAAGTATTATGAATAAATTTTTGATATTTTTGGAAACTCAGAAATGTATGAAAATAAATTGGAAATGAACATTTTTGGAAACCTGGAAATGTATTGGACATGAACATTTTTGGAAACCTGGAAATGTAAGGAAATGGTTCAAAAATGGAAAGTGAACATTTCTGGAAACTTGGAAATGTAAGAAAATGGCAAGTATACAGAGCCGATCGAAAATTTTAGGAAACTTAGAAATGACCTAGAAATGTCGAATTTTAAAGTTTAAAATAGGAAATTAGGGCAAGGAGGCCTTAAAAGAAAAAGTTGGTAAGATTTGACACACAAACAGGCTTGGAAAAGTGGCCTGAAGGTGTCACTTAGGGCCTATGGAAATAGCGCCATGTGCAAGAGGAATGGGCCTGGGTTCGAGTCACTTGGGAAGCAAATAAATAAGGTTTTATTTTGGCTTCCAGAAGGCTGAGGTGGACGGCACATGCTTCTAGAAAAGGAGGTGTTTTATTTTCATAAATATGTGATTAATAAGGTGATAATAAATGATTTTTATTGGATTATTTTTTGAAGAGATAATAGATGGATAAATATGAATTTATCCCTTTTATTTTGATAGATAAGGAAGAGATAAAAGAGGATTATTATTAGTATTATTTTTATTAAGAAATAAGAGATAATAAAGGATATTTCTTTAATTATTTTAAATTAAAGAGATAAAGCTATCAAATAAAGAAGAGTGGTGGCCAAGTACGGGACTCTAGCCTAGTAAATTTGGCTATAAAAGGAAAAGAGAGGCCATTCATTCATTCACTTTTCCTTTGCCGAATTTCTTAAGCAAATTCTCTTCTCTCTGTCGAATTCTCTCTGTCATTGTTCTTCTTTCTCTTTTCAATTCTTCACAAAGCCGAAAGCAGAATCCCCCTAGCCTTGCCGAATTTTCCTAAGTTTTATATCTTCCTCTTCTTTCTTTGAAAAACCAAAAATCCTCTACTGTTCATCAAGAAGCCGAAATTTTAATCCACATCAAGGCCATAGCCGAATATTGTTAAAGGCTCAAGCAAGGATTGTCGATTCCTAAAGTAAGAAGATCTTTCGGGATTTACTAAGTGTCGACTACAAGGAAGGAGAAGTTCTTTTCCCGAAGGTACACCATAAGCCGCGTGTTCCCTAGTTATTCGGTGAATTTCGGGATTTAAGAATCTAAGGTAAGTCATATTTAACATACGGCTAAGGGTTATTTGTTGTGAATAAATGTTAGAAATTGATCTAACATGAAGTTATAGGGATTTCGACAGAGGGATACAAGGATTTCGGGATTTGAGAATTTCAAGGTAAGTTTTAAGAATACTAATCCTACTAGGATTTGGATTTATGGCCGAATGGCTTTTTATTAAAGTAGTAAGTGATTAATCAAATGTAGGAATTTGAGATCTAAGGCAGTAGATCAGATTTCGGGATTTCAAGGAATTCGTTAAGCAAATCAGGTGTGTACCCTACCCTAAGTTTTGATAGGTTCATGGCTATGTTTAAATTAAATGTATTATTAAGAATGTGTGTACTCCACACTACTTTGTAATATGAATTATGGTTGCATGTATTAAAATATATGTTAATGAAAATATGAGCATGGCTAAGGTACCATGTTAAGGTACTAAGTACTCAGGTACATTTCCTACTTCTACTAGGAATATGAAATATGTTATTCATAACATGAGAATATGATAAGAATGTGAACTATGGTATATTATGCATATTAATGTTTATGGGGCATATAGTTGTATATTGAAAGGGGAAGTGAAAAGTGGTGATTTAAGACCACAGTAATCTGAAAAGTGGTGACTTACGACCACAGTAATCTGAAAAGTGGTGATCTAAGACCACAGTAATCTGAAAAGTGGTTTCCTAAAACCACAGATGCGGAGCCTTAAGCCCGCAAATTGGTGTGTAGCGGAAGGAGGGTCGACTTAGTAGTCCCCACGGTGTGTTTGGCAGGTACGGGGGTGTGTAGCGGATGGACAATTAGGTTTGGGTTTGGGAATGCATCATTAATTGTATCTTATGATTTGAATGTGTATCATTTGTATGCCTGATTCTATTATGACTTAGTATTGTGTACACATTGAGTCTGTTGACTCACCCCGTTGGGGAATATTTTTCAGGTGATGAGCAGTAATGGACCGGGTCGGCAGGAGCTTAAAGGTGGCCATGCATAGCAAGAAATTTATGATTTGGACTTTCAATTTATTTTAAGTATTTTAAGTTTTACTTTGGGATCATTGATATAATAAGGCCATTGTGGTTTACTTTATTTTTTTTTCTTTTATTTATTATGTTTATGGATTTTTATCAATTAAAGTTTAAGTAAATTCCTTTTAAAATTAACTCTAAATGTTTTGTCACCTTAAATAACTGGGTTTTAACATAAGATAAATTTGTTTTCAACTCAAGCCCAACCCAAGCAATATTTTTTTTAAAAATCACACAAGTTTTTCCTAAGTAACAAAGAACTTTGAAACCGATTTTCTTAAGGAACATACCAGGTCCGGTTCAGGCTCGTGGGCCGGGTGTGGGGTGTTTCATCCTAAATGTACATAATTATACTTAAGACCTTCTAGCAGCAGCCTTCTCCATTAAAGGGCCCAAAAACTAAAATTTTTCCCAGGCTTAAACTCGAACCCAAGCCTCCTTAGGACCCCCAAACACACTCAAATAGCTAGTCGAACAAACACAACATGAAATTAAGAAAAAATACAACACCTAATTTTTGGGACGTTACAACTCTACCCCCTTAAAGAAATTTTGGCCTCGAAATTTACCTGACTAGAAGAGATGAAGGTATTGCTGTCGCATCGCCTCCTCCGGCTCCCACGTGGCTTCCTCTAAACCGTGATTATGCCACAACACCTTGACTAGTGGAACAGATTTCCTCTTCAGTACATTAACATCACGATCCAGTATCTGCACCGGTTCTTCCTCAAAAGTCAGATTAGATCTCACCTCGATCTCCTCTACCGGCATTATATGTGAGGAATCAGAACAATATCGCCTCAACATAGAAACATGGAACACATCATGTATCCGATTTAACTCAGGGGGCAGCTCAAGCTGATAGGCGACTGGTCCTACACGCTTTAAAATCCAATAAGGCCCGATGAATCTGGGGCTCAGCTTGCCCTTCCGTCCAAATCTCAAGATCTTCTTCCAAGGTGAGACCTTCAAGAAGACATATTCCCCCACAGAGTACTCTATCTCTTTACGCTTTAGGTCAGTATACGGCTTCTGTCTATCATATTCTTCTTTTAACCGATTATGGATCAATTTCACTTTCTCTTCAGTTTCTAAGACTAGTTCTGGACCTAACAGTCGCCGCTCACTCAATTCCGTCCAACAAGCAGGGGTACGACACCTATGACCATATAGCGCCTCGTATGGTGCCATCTAATTACTAGATTGGCAGCTGTTGTTATAAACAAATTCCGCTTATGGCAGATAGTTTTCCCAATTGCCCTTGAAATCGATCACACAACTTCTCAACATGTCCTCCAAAATCTGTATTACCCTCTCTAACTGACCATCAGTCTGCGGATGAAATGTTGTGCTGAAATCCAACCTTGTACCCAAAGCTTCGTGTAACACTCTCCAGAATTGTGATGTGAATCTAGGGTCCCTGTCCGAAATGATAGACATTGGTACCCCATCTAACCTTACAATTTTCGCCGCATATAACTTGGCCAACTTTTGCAATGAGTAATCAGTACGAACCGGTATGAAGTGGGCCGACTTAGTCAGCTGATCAACAATAACCAATACCGAATCTTTCTTAGTAGGCGTCAGGGGTAGCCCACTAATAAAATGCATGGTTACCCTCTCCCATTTCCAGAGTGGAATTTTAACAGGTTGCAGCAGTCCCAAAGGCAGTTGATGCTCAGCCTTCACTTGCTGGCAAGTCAAACACTTACTTACAAAATCAGTAACCTCACGCTTAAGTCCTGGCTACTAGTACAGTTCACGTAGATCTCGGTATAACTTATTTCCACTAGGATGCATAGTGTATGGGCTACTATGCGCCTCCCGCAGAATAGAATGTCTTAACTCAGCATCCCTAGGTACACAGACTCTTCCACGGAAGCATAACACTCCTTCACTATTCGGTCCAAAATCCGCAGTCTCTCCCTTCTTCACCAATTGAAAACGAGGAATCAACGATTCATCCAGCAACTGCCTCTCTTTAATCTGACCAATCCAAGTCGGTTTCACCTGAAGTTCTGCTAACAGACTACCATCCTCAAATAGGCTGAGACGAGCAAACATTGCTCTTAAATCAGACACAACCTTACGGCTCAGTGCATCTGCTACCACGTTATCTTTTTCCGGATGGTACTCAATCGAGCAATCATAATCCTTAAGCAACTCTATCCATCTTCGTTGCCTAAGGTTCAACTCCTTCTGAGTAAGGAGGTACTTGAGAATTTTATGGTCGGTATAAATGATTGACTTCTCCCCTTACAAGTAGTGTCTCCAAATCTTTAGTGTGAATACCATCGCAGTTAATTCCAGGTCATGAGTAGGATAATTCACCTCGTGTGGCCTAAGCTGACGGGATGCATAAGCCACCACCTTCCCCTCTTGCATCAGCACACAACCCAAGCCCGTGTGCGACGCATCACAGTAGACAATGAATTCCTTTCCAGCCTCTGGTTGAATTAATACCGGGGCTTCAGTCAGAATCTTCTTCAGTTTCTCAAAACTCTCATGCTATTTATTAGCCCAAACAAATGGTACTCCTTTACGTAGTAACTTAGTTAGGGGTGAAGCAATTAGAGAAAACCCTTCAACGAATCGTCTGTAATACCTGGCCAGACCCAGAAAACTTCGAATCTCAAATACCGACTTCAGTGGCTTCCAATCTAATACGGCTTCAGTGGCAGACACAACATGTCCCAAAAATGTCACCTCTCGCAACCAAAACTCGCACTTGCTGAATTTGGCATAAAGCTGCCTTTCTCTCAATATTTGCAGGACAACCCGGAGATGTGCATCATGCTCCCCCTCGGTTCGCGAATACATCAGAATATCATCTATAAACACCACCACGAATTGGTCTAAGTAGGGTTGGAAGACCCGGTTCATCATATCTACGGAAGCAGCTGGTGCATTCGTTAGCCTAAACGGCATGACCAAAAGCTCGTAGTGTCCATAACGAGTTCGGAATGCAGTCTTGTACACATCTGCCTCCTTAACCCTTAACTGATGATATCTTGAACTAAGATCTATCTTGGAGAAAATCGCAGCTCCTCGCAGCTGATCAAACAGATCGTCTATTCTTGGTAAAAGGTACTTGTTCTTAATCGTCAGTTTATTCAATTGACGATAATCGATACACATGCGCATTGAACCATCCTTCTTCTTTATGAATAGTACCGTGCTCCCCACAGAGACACACTTAGTCAGATGAATCCTTGATCCAGTAGCTCTTGGATTTGAGCATTTAATTCCACCAGCTCCTTCGGTGCCATCCTATAAGGGGCGATGGACACTGGAGTCGTTCTCGGTAGGAGTTCAATGCCGAAGTCGACCTCAAGGTTTGGTGGCAACCCCGGAAGCTCTTCAGGAAAAACATCCAAAAATTCCTTTACGGTCCTGACATCTCCAACAGACGAACCCTTAACATCAGATATGCTGACATAAGCTAGGAACGCCTCGCACCCCTTGCGAACCAGTTTCTCGGCCCTTAATGTGGAGATCACATTAAATAAATAATCCCTTCGCTCCCCTATCACAACGACCTTCTCAATCGCTGAAGACTTCAGTACCATACACTTAGCAGTGCAATCCAAATTCGCACGGTGTTTCACTAACCAGTCCATGCCCAAAATGAGATCGAACTCGCCAAACGACAGTTCCATCAAATCCGCGAGAAAGACAACCTCTTGGACCTCTAGGGGCACATCTCTAAATAGTTTATTCACTCTAACCGACTGTCCCAGTGGGCTAACCACTGATAGTTCCCTATCAGCAAGTTCAAACTGTATACCCAATGTTCTCGACACAGTACATGCAACATACAAGTGCGTAGACACAATGTCAATTAAAGCTATAAATGACACATCATGAATGAGGAACGTACCGGTTATGACATCAGGTGCGTCGCTATCCTCTCGATGCCGAGCAGCATATACCAACCCTGGCTATCTCACCTCTGCCCGGTGCTCTACGACCTTGTCCAAACTCATTTCCCCCTCTTGCTGGACCACGGCCTCTCGGTGGTTGCTGACCACCTCTCCCTGGCTGCACATAACTCTGACCTACAGCTTACATCTGAACGGGCCTCTGAGTACAGTCTCTAACCTGATGATCCCTGGAGCCACATCTGAAACACGCCCCAATTCTTTTCCAGCACTCTCCCAAATGAGATCTCCCACACTCAGCTCAAGGCTGCAGTCTAACTGCAACATTAGGAACCCCAGCTCGGGCTGGCCCATCAAACCTAGGCCTCTTCCTAGGCCCACCAGAAGAACTTGAAGGCCCAAAATTCCTCTTACTTCTGCCTCTATCCTGCTCACGGTTTTGACATTCTGAGAGTTTCACATCCTCGGCAATCTTAGCCTTCTCGACCAGGGGAGCGAAGTCTCTTTCCCTCTGTGGGGCTATCAGTACCCATAACTCATTCCGGAGACCATCTTCAAACCACACGTAGAGCTCATATTCAGTCGCAACTATGCCTCGAGCGTACCGGCTTAATCGTAGGAACTCTGCCTCATACTCTGCTATAGACTTATACCCCTAAACCAGATTCAGAAATTCCTTTCTCCGGGCATCCACATAACTTGCCCCGACATATTTTCCTTGGAAGGCCACCTTAAAGAAGTCCCAAGTCACACGGTCGGCCTGCGTGCCTTCCCTCATGGTAAGCCACCATTGGTATACCTCATCTCGTAGTAAGGACACTGCTCCCTTCAATTTTTGCTCTACTGTGCAGTCAAGATAATCCATTATTCGCTCTACTGCCTCCAACCAGTATTCTGCTACATTCGGGGCTACACCAGAGATGCCCTTGAAGATTTCTGCCCTGTTTGACCGGAGTCGCTCAGAAATTGACCCAAAGGCCACTGACCCAGTATTCGCTCCAGCAACCCTTTCCAGAACTCATAACATCCTTGGGACAGGGCATCATCCCCAACTGCTCGATCATGAGACCCCATCTCAGTCACTGGTGATGCCGGCGCTTCCCTTTCAGGCATATGTCCTGATGCTGAAAACCCAGCCCTAGCACCTCTACCTCTACCACGGCCACGTGTACCCGTTCCGCGACCTCTTGTGCTCATATCGATATAGCGTATTTTCTGATTAAAAAGTTATGAATCAACTTATAGTTCATGTCATTATTAACAAATATCTTATGAAAAGAAACATTTAGGGTTGTTCTCGCAGATCGTATTTACTACAGTTTCAGTCTCCTATAGTCTCGATTTCTACAGCTCAGGAGTTTCAGCATACTACTACTGCCCTCAGTGGTTTCTTAGTACAGCCATTTCAGCATATACTAAAGTATAGAGTAAAGAAACTTACGAATTTGGAGTCGGAGACTCGGTGTGCCAACCGTTCAGTAATATCACTACTTTTCTAAACCAGAATTTAAACAGATTTGGAAAATTTTCAAAACCCATTCCACGGCCGAGTTTTGCAACCTGGCTCTGATACCACTAATGTAACACCCCACACCCGGCCTAGACGTTATGACCGGATCTAGCGTGCCACATCAGGTGTTGTTTGAAATTTTATGTTCATTGGAAAACGCATCTACGAATCAAAACTTTTGACCGTTTAAAAATTTCAATTTTCGTTGCTTATTAACAAAACAAGTTTTACTCGAAATCATTCCTTTTCAAAAATATTATTATGCATCTATTAATTTGCTTTTAAAACCTTGTCTGTTACGAAAGTTTGGTTTAAACAATTACGGAAACATGATATCTTAAAAACACTAGTTATTGTTTTAAAACCCGTGTTTAATAAGTTAGCAGTTTGTAAAGAAATACCAAATAAAAGTTAAAAACAATTCCAGTGGCCTTATTACAAAAAATATTAACCCAAAATTAAAGTAAAGTAAACTAAAATAAAGTAACTAAATTAACCCCAAGAACATATAGGACGTGTGGCCACCTCCGAGTCCCTCGCAGCTCCAAATCCTTTAAGGCTGGAGATTACCTGCACAATTAAAGAGAAAGGGTGAGTTACGAGAACTCAGTGTGCAATCCCCTTATTACACCCACAGTTTGGGCCCAAGCCCACACAGTAACAATCTGGGCCCAAGCCCTATTCAGTAACAGTCTGGGCCGAAGCCCTATGATATGCAAAACAAATATCTACCCAACCCAGTCCAACCAACACACCACCCGTACCAACAAACACACCTGTGGGGACCAAGTCAACCCACCCAACCAGCACACCAATAACGCAGACTAGATGCTAATAACAGTATACGTGACTGAGCCACTAAATCAGTATGACGTGGAAAAAGCCACTAAATCAGTATAACATGGCAGAGCCACCAGTGCAGTGCTTCCTCCAAATCCATAACCCAACCCATGCAGTATACTATGCCATAATTAAATCATGTAAGCAGTGCATCATCATCAACATCAATCATACAGTTACTACTCATACATCAACGATCCTACCACTAAAGGTAAAACGGTAATTTCGCCCCTCGGGGGTATTTCAGTAATTTTACCCACAAAAGGTAATTCGGTAATTTACCCATCAAGGGTAATTCAGTAATTTACCTATCAAGGGTAATTCGGTAATTTTACCCCTATAACGGCCTTTTCGAAAGCCTACTGTTGCCTCGAGCGACACATGTTCCATTTCTGGTCATAAAGGTGCAATTGGGCCTGAAATCCAATTTCGGCCCAAGCGGGCCCACACGAACGTGTGGCCCAAACAACCCATTTTTAGTCTCAGATCTGTCGACTTCGCAACCGCAACAATCGTCCTGCACTTACCACGGATTTCGCCCCTGTGGGCCCATTAGCCCATTGGGCCCACTTAGCCCACTTCGGCTCAACAAGGCCCATTACAGCCTCAGTCTCACGAGAGAGTCCGAGATGCTCCCAACAATCTATCGCCAACACTAGTGACTCAATTTATCTCTAGGAGCGCTTGCACGCTCGGGAGATCTCAGTTGTCGATACTCCGGCTTTTCGGTATTTCAGCTTTCAGTCGATTCACAGAACGTCGCATATCAGAATAAACGGTGGTGTGAGATTACACACCTACTTTGGTTTGCTGCTTGAGACTACTCCCCAAGGTACCTATGATTACAATGATCATTAGTTAGTCTCAACGCCCTTGAAGATTCACAATATTAAAGTACCCTACTCATCCAACATCACTTACCATGAGACGTGATTCCCTACAGAGTAACAATAATCGGCCTTGTTCCTTGGCTAATGCAAACGGGTCCCTAGAAATATTTGATGCACAAAAGAGGGTTAGCATCCATCCAATATTTGCCCCCCACAGAGAAAAGAGGGAGACCGAGGTCTACTCCTGATGTCGCAAGAATACAGATTAGCAACGAATTAAGAAAGCATTTGGATTACACTACCCTTACCAACACCAAAGAACGACGACAATCATCAGTTGTTCGACAAAAGGATCCGACCCCAACCACCAAGAACAAAAAGATTCAGGATGAACAAGTATGTAGATTCAGACTTATAAGATTCGGCCAACAGAAAAAGAACCAAGGTTTTAAGAAGAAAATGATACACGGCTATAGGAGAAATCAAAAGGAGGTAGTGTAGCTATCAGGCATAGAGGCAAAAAAAGGAACCCGAATGGATTGTGAAGAGATATGGGGAGAAGAGTAGGTTTCGGCCAACAAGAGAAAGCTAACACGAGTGAAAAAAGTTTATAGCAAGCTATTAGCGAGATGAGAAGAAAGAAAGAAAGAAGAAAAGGAGCACGAAAGGTAAAGAAAAATGCACAAAAAGCTTCAGAGAAGAAAACCCGAAGAAAACAAAAAGAGAGCACCCAAAGGCCAAAAGGGGTTTCGATTTCTACTAACACTCAAGGCTGCCGAAAATGCTACTCATGACCCCTCTTCAGCCGAAATTCCCACTTAGACACACTCCTATTTTGGGCCAACACTTCCACACACATCACTTCCATGCTGTCGAAACCATTTTTTTGTTGTTAAAAACGGGGTTGACTTTAAAAACGAAAATGGAGTCACCACCAATCCTTTTTTGAGGTGTGATCGGGTCACCTTGAGATTGATCATTAAAACATTTTAATTTATTAAAATGATGATTTTGGCCTACGAAATTTTGAGAAAACAGGTTCGGGAGTCGGTTACGCACGAGGAAGGATTAGCACCCTCATAACGCCCAAAATTGCTACCGAATTGATTGATTAACGTCTTAATGTCAAAAATTCGAAAAGATTTTAAAAATACGGTCCTTTTTGTTAAAATAACTTAAACAAATTAAATAAGATACTGAGACCCGCTTATTTCGATGAAGTAAAATGTCATGCCCAGTGAGTTAGGATATGACATTTCGAATCCTTGAAACTAAACTTGCCTTTTGACTTTTAAAAACCCGTGCTTTTAAATTTAAGAAGAATATTAGGTTATTTAGGTCAAATTAAAAATCGGAATCCAGTAAGTTAGGGCGCAATTTCTCAAAATTCCAAATATAGAATATTGCCTTTGTTTTTGGAAATCCTTATCTCGAGATAACAAAATGTCACATCCAGTGAGTTAGGACACAACATTTTTGAATTTCCGAGAATAAGTTTTTATTTAGCTTATGCTTTAATTTAAAAATAATTGGTTCTTTAGATTCGATGAGAAAAATTGAAACCCTGTAAGTTAGGGTACGATTTCTTTCGAATCTTAGAACGCGGAGTATTTGCTTATTTCAAAACAAAAATTTTTAATGCATCGGATAAAATATAATATGATCGTAGTAAAACGAAAAATGAATTACAGTGCCGATATGCACAATGGAAAAAAAAGTGAGGGCGATAATATAAATAACAATAATAATGGCAAAAATAAAATAAAAGTTAAAACAAACAATTTACATAAGACAATAGGTAAGAAGTAAAAATAATAATAAACAAATAAACAAATAAATAAAAGAAAAGAAAATAATAACAAAAATAAAAGCTAATAGCAAATCAATAAATAAATAAATACTATGTACAATAGTTTAAAGATAATAAAATAATAATAATAGTAGCAAAAAAATACAATAATAATAAATTATAATGAAAATATGTTAATAAACGAAAAATAATAGTAAAATAAACAAATAAGAGTAATAATAATAATAATCATAATCATAATGAAAATAATAATAGTAGAGAAAATGATAAGATAACTATTCTAATATTTGAAAGCATATAAAAGGATACAAAATAATAATTAATAAATAAATAATCGTAATAAAAATGATAATAATAAAATAAGAAATAAGTAGAGTTTATTTAAAAATAGTAAATAAAAATAAAATAAAAATAAATATTAAATATATTAATTTAATAATATATTAATAGTAATAGTAGTAGTAATAAAAATAATAAAACTAATAAATATAATAATAATAGTAATTATGATAACAATTATGATAATAATAAATAAAATCAACACACTCAAAGAAAGTAAATGTAATTAGTAATAATTAAATTAACTAATGAAATAGTAATAATAAAAAAAAGGGCCAAATTATAATAGCTAAATGATTAAAAGGCTAGTTTGGGATTAAAATAAAATTGAATGGCCAAAATTTAAAAAGAAAAATAAAGAATCGGTGGCTAGATGTAACGCGCGCAAAAGTGGGGGACAAATTGGGAAGTTATTCCTTGTTCCCGGAATGCGGCGTTTTGAGTCGAAATCGAAGGATTAAAGTGAAACAGAAATGAAATTTTAGGGGCAAATTCAAAAATAAAATAAAAACTGAATTAAAAATTAAAAATGCGGAAGGGCCTGATGCGCAAATAGACCATTTTATAGAAACACGCGGATCCTCCCCGGGTCGGGTCAACGCGCGGGTTGAAGGGGGTTGAACGGCGCCGTTTCAGCGCCTAAGTGTACGGCCTAAAACGACGTTGTTTTCGTTCTTTATATAATGCCAATTTTTTTTTTTAAATCATTTGTTAATTATTGTTTAAAAAAAAGAAGGGAAGGACCCCTTTTCTTCTCTACAGAGGTCCCTCCTTCAGCCGTAGAGACCACCGGAGGCCCGTCGCTGCTCTGTCGCAGCTCCGCCGTAGACGGCGGTCGGACACCCCAGGTATGTACTTTTGCCCCTTTTTTATATCGTATTTTAATATGTATATACATAGTCTAAAAAAATAAAAAAAAATCTTTGTGTATATGTTCGAATGGTTTTGAAAAATAAAAAAGACGATAAAAAGAAAAATCAATCTCTGATTAATTTTTGCTTTGTATTGATTCTTGTATTCGTAAAATGTAGAGAGAGTACAATGGATTTTTCCTTTCGGTCTTTATAGCCAAAATCCAAAAATAAAATAAAATAATAAAAAGGAAATACAATTTGTTTTTTTCTCCTCTTTTTGCTGTGCTCTCTTTCTGTTTTGCAGGTGAAACCGTTGGAGGCGCGCGTGTGGGGTGACATGGAGCTATTGCGACGCGTGTGGGGGAGCTGCGGCACTAGAAAGCTCTGAAAACCTCTAGGGTTTCTAACTTTTCTGTTTTGTTTTGGGCTTAGTGGGCTAGGGTTTATTGGGCTATGTTTTATTGGTTTGGGTTTGTTTTAATGGGCTGATGTTGTAATGGACTCTGTTTATTATTGGATTTATTATTGGTTTTTTTTATTGTTTTTTTTTGTTTAAATCGGGCCCGGGTAAATTGGGCCAATTACAAAATCCTTGGTGATAGATTATTATGTTTAATTGAGAGATTTTTGGTAAAAATGTGTATTAAGGATTTAATTGTGAAATTTGAAAATTTAGGTGTCAAAATATGAAATGAATGAAAGATATGGGCTTATATGAAATATATGAATATTTAGCCAAGGATGGGAAGTATGAAATTGTGTATTTTGTGATTTTATGAAATAGGGACTAAAATGTCAAAAATGTGAATTTTAGGGGCTAAAGTGCAAAATGCCTTAATTATGTGTTTTTGGTTTGAATTGAATGAAATGTGTTATTAAATAGCCAAATTTGAATTTATATAGATTAAGAACAAAAGAAAATGGAATTAGATCGGAGGAAGTCGAAAGTGGTCGAGTAGTCGATTCCATCTGTTCGTTTTTGTACGAGGTAAGTTCATAAGTAAATAAATGTTGTTAAATTTATATGAAAATGTATTTAATTATGCCGAATTGAATTTTAGTAACTATATATGTGTATGCTGAATTGATATAAGTATGGGAGAAGTAACTATTAGCTTGAAACGATCAAATTACGACGTCCGAAAGCCCTGTACGAACCATAGGAATACTTAGGATACATATGTCATGACAAAGGATTCCGATATGTGATTTCATGAAAAACCACGTCTGGGATGTTTGCATCGATTTGAGATTTACGTGTTAGACCATGTCTCAGACATTGGCATCGTATATGATTTCGTGTAAGACCCTGTCTAGGACAGTGGCATCGATATTTGATTACATGTAAGATCTCGTCTGGGACGTTGGCATTGTACGAGCTTTTCGAGCTATTCGAGTATCGTCATTGATTCCGAATGGTTCAACGGGCAATGTTGAGTTATGATCAAATGTGAAATCAAGCTAAATAGTTCATGTACGTGCGAAGTTAAATGTTCATGAAAATAAGGTAAGTATAGTACTTAAGATGGTGATATGAACTATGTATGTTAAAGGTGTGATCATCATGTACATGAGATTGTTCATATTCGACCAAGTTGAAATAATAATGCTAATGTTTATTTGATAATTCATTTGCTTATGACTTACTAAGCTTTTAAGCTTACTGTGTGTGTGTTTGTTCGTTGTTTTATAGATTTTGGAAAGCTAGTTACGAGCTCGGGGATCATCAAGGAAGTCCGTCACACTATCTATCGTTATTTTGGTGTTTTAAAAGCTTGAATTATGAACTTATGGCATGTATAGGCTAGCATATGTTTTGGTTGGTTTTGAAATTGTAAATATAAAGCCATGCAAAAATGGCTAGAAATGATGCTTATGTTTATGTAGTTTTGATCATGATATAATTTCATGTTGGGATTTATGTTTCATGGTACTTATGTGTGGTGTGCTTGATATATAAACCATTTTGAGTAATGTCAATGCAATTGATGAATGTGTTTTTGGTTGTGGCTTAATTGAATAAGCTAAGTTATAAATATATCATTGCTTGTGTAATTGGATTTGTTGGTGTGGTTAATGGAGACAAAGAATGTTCATGAATTATGGTTGATTTGTTGGTTATTGAGTCAAGTATAATGTGTTTAGTTAATATGACTATTTGGTTATGAAATTGATACTTAAATTTTTTTTATAGTTAATTTGCTAGCCGAATAGATGAAAAACAAATTGGTTATGTAAATGACATTTTGGCATGATACATAGCATATGAAATTGACATGTTTTGATTTGGCAATGGTACTTAGAAAATGACTAATGTTAGTCAAGTGCGTGGTGCATGAATTAGTTATAAATACGATTGACATTCAATCTTATGGTAATGCATGATTATGATTATGCTTATATTATTTTGTCTATTAAGCAGTGTGGGATAGCTTGATTTAGATTAATGCACAAATGTGCATAACATGTGAATTGGTATAGTCATTAATTAGTAAATGGAATAGGATAGTATTAATTCGGTAATTATGCATAGAAATGGCTTTTGTTTTTAAGGTAATGTGCGCATAATAGGATAGCATCAAAAGTATATTCAGCTATGCTGTAATGTTACTATGTCGCATATGTGAATGCATACTAGTAGTGTAATATGATTTGATCAGTTTTAATATACGCATGTGCAGAAGTTGTAATGATATATGCTTGAATGTATTAATGTATGCGCATGGAATTGTAGTATAATAAGCTTTCTTATAATTTGATAAGTCGAATGCCATGAGTGAGATGTATGTATGGTTTGAATAGTGGAGTTATAAAGTATGTGTATCATGACTTGTGGCAGGCTAGTTGATTCGAATATGTGATTAAAAAGTTGATATTAAAATGATTGAATTTTTGGAGCATAATTTGTATATGTGAAAGAGTTAAATAAGCATGTCTTGATTTTGTTGGTTTTGTGTTTAATATGGCTGACTGTGATTTATATGATTAATTTGATGGTTACTATTTGAATTTAAAATTTATTGTAAATGAGTTATTATAACTTTGTGCATGATTTGAATTGAATGATCGTATTAAGTTGTGTTTTGATCGGTAATGCCTCATAACTCTAATCCAGCTACGAATACAGGTTAGGGGTGTTACAGGATTGTATCCATGACGTGTTCCACGTCTTGATGTTGAGGCACTACTGCTCTGATCCTACTCACATCGTTTCCGTTCAGGAGATTGAGGTTCAGCCAGACTTGACCTTTGAGGAGGAGCCGGTTCAGTTTGGATTAAGATGTAAAAGTACTGAGGAGGAAATCTATTCCACTGGATAAGGTTCTTTGGCACAATCATAGCACCGAGAAGGCTACGTGGGAGCCTGAGGATACGATGCGTTAGCAATATCCTCATCTGTTCTGACTGGGTAAATTTCGAGGACAAAATTTTCTGTTAGGGGGTTAGAATTGTAACGCCCTAAAATTTTAATTTTTGATTTCGTGTATGTGTGAAACACAGTGTCTATCTGCTTCAGTTGTTATGTGTTCTGGGTGTGTGTGAGAGGTCCAAGTTCAAGCCTTACTTGGGAAAATTTTAGTATTTTTATAAATAAAGCCTTAACCTTGGTCTGGTGGTTAAGTGGAGTGTTGGAGTGTTGGAGGTCCTGTGTTCAATTCTCTGTGATGGCGTGGAGAAAGTATTTTTGCTCCAATTTCGGCTAAGAGTTGTGTTGGGGCAAAATTCTGAGTAATTGTGTTTTAGTGGGTTAATAGAGAGTGATTTTAGGGGATAATTGGGGAGAGGTTATCAAAAAATAATTTGATTATCTTTTTGTTGCAAAAAAAAACAAAGTAGAGTTTCGGTTTTCTCTCCAATTCCCCAAAATTTTTCGATTTTTAGGTTCTGGAGGCTTAGGAGTGTTTACGCATCAGAAATGATACCAGGTGTGTACCCGAAATGCAAAAAACAAGATTCGGCAAGAAGCCGAAATTGCTTGCTGTCGAGAAATAAGAGAAAATGATGCGAAAAATTGTAGAGAAAGCAAATAAGAGTGTTATAAACTTGGAAATCAACATTTTGCACTAGTTTTGGACAGTAGCAGTAGTCTAACTTTGAAAAATCAGAGGTTGAATAAGAAAAGAAATTAAATTTTATTGATTCTAGTTTTTCATGGAAGAAACAGTAGAAGCAATGGAATTATAAATCATGAGATATAATAAATTTTGTGAGACAATTTCAGAATGATTTTGGGTTCCCCTGTTCTGACTTAGCAAAATCATCAAAAATTGTAAAAAAGTAATTAGGGGCTTAAATTTATATTTTTAAATATTTAATGAGTCTACTTTCAAGAGAAATAAAGAAAAACATCATCTAAATTTCGTACTAAGAGATAAATAATTTTTAGTAAGGAAAGGATGAAGTTGTCAAACAGCAGAATAGGGATAACTTTAAAGATTTTACTATACTTATTTGATAAATTAAAAATTATGAAAATTTTATGGTAGAGAGGTATTTGAGTCTAGATTCAAAAACATCAAGCGGATCTTAAGTTGGAATTCTATAGCTCTAGATATAAATAATTTAGTGATAATGACTCAAGTAGACAACTTTGAATGAACATATAAGTAAATAGTGAAAACATATATTAGTATTGCGCTAGCATGGGTTACTTTAAAAAAGGATCACACGGCTAGATCACATGGGCATGTGGGCCCATTTTTACCAAAATGTTTTTAAGGTTGCACGGGTCGCCCAAGTCGACTGGTGAACCTACTGTAGGGTCGTAAGCGCCACTTAGACCCCTAAATGTGTGAAATTGACTGAATGATATTTGTACTGGGCATGTTAATATCTGAACTGAATATTTTTACTAAAATTGCATAATAGCATGTCATTCATTGTGCGTTGCATTGCATTGGGTTGGGGGTTGTTATTCAGAGGAAGTTAACTGAAAGGCTTTAAGCCTAATTTATTGGCAGCTCAGCTGCAAACTACTGTATTGTGCCGCATTGGATACTACTTGGAGCGTAGGGATGGGTGGGTTGATTATATCCCAACATGGAATGTACGGTTGGACGGAGATGGTGTGTAGAGGCTGGTTGGGTAGGATTTTGCTACTGCATAATTGTTACTGCTAATGATACTGTGATAGGCTAAGGCCCTACTGCATTTTTGACACTGTACTGAGATGGGCTAAGGCCCAAACTTTCATGATACTGAAATGGGCTTAGGCCCAAGACTGTTCAACTGTACACTGTGAATACTGATTGTTTGTTTGTTTCTGCGGGATTACACACTGAGTTTACGTAAACTCACCCTTTTTGTTTAATGTGCACAGGTAATCCCCAAACTTAGACGGATCGGTGCGATGGAGGACTCAGCGGTGACCACAGTAATTTTTGGACTTCATGCTTTTTAATTTACGATTTATGATGATTATTATTGATTATTTGGGTTGTAATTTAAGGACCTTATAGGACTTTGGTTTTATATTTGGGTTTTTATTTATTTATTTTACTTTATGGATTTATACCTGCTGGTTGTAGGAAATTCGGTTTTCAAAAAGTTAAAGTAATTTCTAAACGCATGATCACCTAGACTGTTTTATTAAAGCTTCCGCAACGACGGATGTTTCAAAACAAATGTTTTAAATGAATAAAGATGACTTCCTAAGTTCTAACAAAGGTTTACTAAAGATAATAACATGGAATGTTTTCATCTTAACAACGAGGTTTCAAAAACACTATTGTGTGGCATTGCTAGATACGACCATAACGTCTAGACCGGGTTTGGGGTGTTACAGGATCAATAATTACATAGGGGTTGCATATGAATAAATGACTATTATCTTGTACAGTTGTGGGTGAGAGACTTATTAGCATCCTTTAATGTGTGTAACTCTTTCATGTTGAATTAAGCCAAGAAAACTAAAAGGGTGTTGTTTGGCAGTATCTTCTCTGTGTAAGTAACTTGTCAAAAGGTGATTTTGTTTATAAGAACTTATTCTTTTGGCTGATGAAGAGATTAGGTAAAGACTTTCCTTTAGCGTGAAGATTTGTTTCTACTATGGAGGAAAGGTAATTTTTGGCCCTTTTAGTGGAGATATACATTGTCGTGATTGTTCATCTTTGGAGCAGTTCCTGAACTGTCTCGACTTTTAAGAGTAGTAATGGGTGATACTACCTTTGTTGCGGAATCAAGAATTGACCTCTTGGAGAGCCTTATACAAAGGGCTATTTTTATATTGTGAAATTTAAAATAAATGTAACAGCCCTATACCTGGTCCAGCCGCCCGACCCAAGCTATAGGGTGTTATGACAATAAACGTTGAACAATTTTCATAAAAGCATTTAATAGCAACCAAATAATTCATTATCAATCATTTCCATGCTCATCAATCAATTTGGGCCCAAATCGAGCTTACGAAACATTTAAAACAAATTAGGATCAAATCTAGGTTAAATTGAAACTTTTACAAAAATTTGAGTAAAATGTGTAAATATAGGTCACACGGCCGTGTGACAAGGCTCAGCCCGTATTTCTCAAGAACATGGTCGTGTGGCCAAATCGTGTAATATTTTTTTCTCATGTAACTCAAGGTCACATGGCTGTGTTGCCAGGCCATGTAACTCTCTAGGATTGTGTGGACAATCCTACACCAAAAATTAAACAACCACATGATCATGTCATATGACTGTGTAGGGCACACAGTCGTGTATGCCCAAACCTACCTTCAAAAAAAGGTTATTTCACATTTAAATGTTTGGGCTCCAAGCTATGCAGTAACCAACATTCAAACCTATTCAAAATGTGACTAAACATGCTAAAATATACCATTTCACAACCAGCCTATGTGTGTAACAAATGTGCCCTCATCGTCACCACAATTCAAATAGATACAACAACCTTCCAATCAAAACATGTACCCTACAAGTAAAATTCATTCAATCATCCTTCAAATTCAAGATAAAAAATAGCAACATTCAATCATAAATCAAACCATCAAATGCTTATTTATCTCATCTTAAAATCATATCTTACCATAACAAATTTAACCATTCATCAAGCACAAAGCATATCAAAGTTGCCTATTCACCTAACCTACCAAAAACAACCATTTAAATGCATCCAGATATTAACTTATGCATTCACCATCACAAACCACAACCAACCAAGTTACCAAATAGAATTTACATAAACGTATACACCATAATCTTCAAAATGCACAACATTTGACTATAATGCTTATAATTTACATATCTAAAACCCTATTTACATGTCACTTATGTTAGATCCAAAATAAATAAATAGCTACCGAATAGGTTGCCAGATATTGTGATCTCCAACGGCGTTCCAATCACAGTGAAATTTCGATGATCTACAAAGAAAAAAACCAAATAAAGTAAAATCAAACATATCATACCTGTCAATTTAAAATATAAATTATACATAACAATGAAATTACTAATTCCTTTATCGTATCTTATCATTCCAATTATCTGAAATAATTAAACCTGGAAGATTCATATCATCAAAACACATGTCAAATATCATGCACCAAGATATAATTCATTGCATCATCTTATACTAAGATATAATAGTTAACTATTTTGCCTAGAGAACAATAGTAAATAAACTTTGGATACACCGTAAGGGTAATACCCATACGAGCTAATATAAGAACATTAACCGATATTCGCTGTTGCTTACACAAGCTTCAGAGAATCCGCAACATATGTAGGACCTTAAGCCATCGGTACGGTATCCATCACCGATACATAATACATGTTAAATAAAACACCAACAATTAATGCCTACTAAATAAACATCAGCACAAAGCCTGCTAAATATACACTGGCACAAAGCCTACTACACCCTAATGACATGTCATTTGTATCCTAGCTATTCACTAAGTTCACACGGGCTTATCCTGCTTTTCCGGTACATTTCATACTTAACTTTATTCTTACATTTCATTAATCATCTAATAAATCACGACAACATACAATTTCATTTTATTAAACACATAATAAGTACAACCATTATAAACATAATAAATGTAATACAAACTCACCAAAATACGATAGTTAACGACACACGACAACGATTACTCGATGACTTTTCCTTTCCCCCGTTTATCAATAGACTGGTCCATTTCTTGATCTAAATTCAATTAACCAATTTAAACATCTTAAAACACTTAAGTTCATGCAATTAGCCATTTAATGACATTTTACTCATTTACCCAAAACTTTCACCTTTTATTTAATTTAATCCCTAAAACCAAATTTCTTACAAATATCACAAATCAATCCAAAACCCTTGTACCAAATTCTATAGAGTCCCTAATGAGCCCACTTTTACCACTTTATCATAAAAATTACATGTTATTTTACAATTTTAACAACTTAGTCCTTAAACTTTAAAATTAAAAAAAATTACTTTACAAAAGAGTCCTATTTAACTATCAAACTTAATATTCTATCAATAAACTTTAAGAACAATACAAATTCATCTATGAAAAATTTTTAAACATTTAACAGTTTTACAAATTGGTCCTCGGGTTAGCTAGATTAAGATACAACGATATCAAAAATATAAAAATCACTAAAAACGAACTAAAAATTAACTCACAATAAAAATAACTAAAAATTAACTCACATGCAATGGCCAAATGAATTAAATATTTGAATCTTTTCTCCCTTAAAAATGGTGGACAAAAATTAGTGGAAGAAGAAAACCAAAGATGATACCATTTTTTCATATGTTTTAACATTTAATTAGATTTTTATTTAATTACTTATTTATCCCTTTATAAACATACATAATAATATCCCCACCATGTACATAATTTTCCATTATATTCTAAATATGTCTAATTATAATTTAAAGCCCTTAATTCATGGTTCCATAGCCATTTAGTACAATTTAACTAATAGTTATTGACTTTTGCAACTTTTAGGACTTAATTCTTTTTACTTCACTAACTATCTAAATGTTAAAATTTTCTAAACAAATTTTAATATAACACTTCAATAACCTTATAAATAATAAATAAATAATAAAATACTAACTTATTGGTCAGAATCGTGGTCTCAAAACCACTATTTCTGACACCATTGAAAAATGGGTGGTTATAATAACAACCTGTGACGGATGTGAAATATTATCCCATGAAGGATGAATGATTAGTTTAGTTGTTCATGCTAAGTACATTCCTAAATTCATCGATGAAGTCAAGGTTAAGCCTCATAGCCTTCTGGTTGGCATCTTCATCAAAATGTGTAGTTCTAAGCGACCGTATGTCAATCTCGAATGGAATTACTACCTCTGTACCATAAGTAAGTGCAGTTTCTCCTATTGCAGTGTCGGACAAAGTTCACAGGGCCCATACAATTCTTGGCAACTCCTCCAACCAAGCACAATTAGCATCGCCAACTTTCTGTTCTAAGGTTGTTAAAATCTTTTTATTCATTGTCTCTACCTGACCATTTGTTTGTGGTGTTTTAACAGAACTCTGAGCCAAGACGATCTGTAGATACGCACAAAAATTCTTGAACTTTCCCTAAAACTGTGTGCCATTATTTGTGATGATCAAGTGTAGTACACCAAACCTACACACAATTAACTTCTAGAGAAAAGATTCCATTTATTTCTCCGTAATGGTCGCCAGAGCTTTAGCTTCAATCCACTTTGTGAAATATTCTACAACAACTACTATGAACTTTTTATGGGCTATAGCTATTGGGAATGGACCAAGGATATCAATTCCCCAAGTCACAAATAGCCAAGGACTCGACATGACTTGGAGAGACTTTGCTAGTTGTCGTTGCAGTTGAGCATATCTCTAGTAAGAGTTGCAAGTACGAACTAAATGATGTGTATCCTTATGAACCGTAGGCTAATAATACCCTTGTCTAAAAATCTATTAGGCAAGCAACCTTCGACCCAAGTTGTCACCACAAATACCTTTATGGATTTCTTGCATTACATATTCAACCTCAGATGGTGTTAGACATCACAACAACGGATGTGAAAGTCCCTTTCTATACAATACACCCTCTAAAAGGGTATACCTAACAATTGTAGGACACAATAAATTATTGAATTCATCAACTCAGGATTTTTTTTCAAACATGTTTAATATGTAATAATGACATACCTCGCAGTTTTGCTTTGTATGTAACAGCCCGATTTTGGGGTTAGTCAGAATAGTGGTTTTGAGACCGCTAATCCAAGGTTAAGGAAAATTATTTTGATATTACTTTATGTTTTATAGCATTAATATATGGCTATATGAAAAATTTTGGTGCTTTAATTTTAGCAATTGTATGTGAAATTGTGAAAAAGGACTAAATCGTATAAAGTGCGAAAGTTCCATTATAAGTGGGAGGGGTGTCTAATAGCCAAAGAATATCAAATTGGAGGTCCTTAAAGTGAAATTAGGCCATTGAATGTGTGATGGCCGGCCATATAGAGGCTAGGGAGACAAGATATTAAATTTTGGTCAAATTTGGTGGAAATTAGGTGATGAAAATGAGTAAAATAAGATGAATAAAAGATGTTGTCATCTTTTACTATTCCTTCTTCTTCTACCACCAAAAATTGAGAGGAATAAGGGTTCTTGGAGTTCAAAATTTTCAGCAATACAAATCTCTTGCAAGTAAGTGATTTTGGTGGTTTTATTTGATAATTTTTGTACTTTTGGATTCCCCAAAGCTTAAGCTAGCTAATGAGGAGACTAATTTGTGAAATGGTTAAAAGTTTAGGGACTTGCCATGAAAGGGTTTATGTTGTTAGCTGAGTTTTTATGGAAGAAAATGAATGTTAGGGAGATGAGAAACAACTTTTGTGAAAGGTGTTAACATGAAAACACCTAAATAGGACTTGAATGCAAAGATTAAAAATGTGTAATAAATGCATGAAATAGTTAGATTTGTGAGTAGTTGTAAGAAGAATAAATGTTCAGCTAGGCTTGTTTAATGAGAAAATATGTTGAAAAATAATTTACGAGCCTAGGGGCAAAATCATAATTTTGCCAAAATGTAAGGGCAAAATGGTAATTTTTTCCTAAGTATAGATTTTGATGCATTATAATCATAAAACGTTTTAAATGAATGAATTTTATTGTTATAGACTAAGAAGAGTGTGGAATCAACCTTGACCAAGGAAAAGGCAAGGTTACGGAATAAACTATTTTGCACCGAGGTAAGTTTATGTGTAAACGATGCATCTAATATACACATGTTGTTACTTATTGGTGCGCTGTATGATTAAGAACATGTATAATTCAAGTAGATTGAATTTGGTAGATATTGAATAATTTTCGTATGAATGACGAAATAGATATGTAGATGTAAAATAACATCTGTGGTAATAAATGGTGGGCTAAGTGCGATACCACCTTATTACTTATTCACAATGGGCTGTGTGCGATACCATCGTTTATATTATTATTTGGTGGGTTAAGTGTGTTACCACCGTAAATATTCTTGTGGGTGGGCTATGTGCGATACCACCCTGTTAAAGATTGATGGTGGGCTAAGTGCGAAACCACCGAGTGATTGGTATGATTATGAATGGTTTATTGGGAAAAATTATGATGTGTTGTTTCATGTGATCATGTGGTGATAAGTGCAGGGATGTATGTTAAATAATGTGGGTCTTTGGCTTGTGATATGGTTAGAATGTCGTAAGAGATGAAATGACTAAGCATGATCATGGAATGTGGGTTATTCTTGCTTAGTATGTACTACTATTTATGGTTTAGCACATACCATGATGTTATCTGTTTACATGTAAACTTACTAAGCTTAAAGCTTACTCCCCTTTTCTTTTCCCTTGTTTTATAGAGTCAAAGAGCCAGGTCGGGATACGAAGATAATTGGAAGATCACCCACACTATCAGCTCCTCTCGGTATATCTAGACTTAGTGTTTTGAGTATGGCATGTATAGGGGCTAAACTAGGTAAATTGTTTTGTTATTTTGGACAAGAATGTGTTGGCCCCTTTAAAAGTGAACTCTTTTGTATATAGCCATTGTTGATGGCTCATTATTATATATGAAAAGATGAAGTTATTCATGGAAGCGTATATTGCAAATCTGAGTTGTTTAGTGATTGTTGAATGGATTTATGTTATGTGAGTTAGGGTGGCGAAAAGAGCTTAGCGAATAGCCTTGTTCTTGTCCACATGGGTAGGCACACTGGCGTGTGTCTAGGCCGCGTGTGACACACGGTCAGTCCCATGGGTGTGTGACCAGGCCGTGTGCCCCCTGCGAGTTAGTTTTACAATTCAGTAAGCTTTGTAGTAATTACACGGGCAGAGACATGGCCGTGTGTCTCAGCCGTGTGGTAGGCACGACCACGAACATGGGTGTGTGCCTAGGCCGTGTGAAGTCTGCACCTTGAAATTGGAATTTATTTCGACACACGGTCTAAGGACACGGGCGTGTTCCTTGGCCGTGTGACCGTAGTGAGATGATGACATCATAAACAGAATACCAAGGTTTTAGCACACAGATTGAGACACGGGAGTGTCGAGGCCGTGTGAGGGACACGGGCCAAGGACACGAGCGTGCGTCCAGCCGTGTGAAAACCCCTGTAGGTTTGAAATGAAAATAAATCCCACACGGGCTAGGGAAATGGGCGTGTGTGACCACACGACTTGTCCACACGGGCGTGTCCCATTTCACACGGGCGTGTGGCCCCTGTTTAGGTGAAAAATGTTTAAGTGCACTAAAGTTTCTGATTGGATTCTAAAACCCTCCTCTATGCATGTTTAAGGCCTCGTAGGTCCTTAATAAGAATGTTTTGATGGTGAAAGAGATATTTTAAGTTGTATGACCAAATGAGTTAAGTACGGTAACACCTCGTACCCGGCTCCGGCGTAGAATACGGGTAAGGGGTGTTACATTGTAGCTTTATGAGCTCTTTCTTGTCCAAATGATCATCTGCTTCCTGCAATGTGCAAACTATAGGAGTCCTTCATGTCTCCTCTTGATCTATACTAAAAACTTATGGCACGTCGTAGCTTGGGGTATCCATGTACTCTAGCAAATTTTTTCCTCTTTATTCAATGACGATAGAGGATGCTAAGTTAGGCAGGGTGTCTAACGTGTATGGTCACTCCTTGAAAACTATTTTATGTGTACTTTGTCGAATCCTACAACTAGTTGGGCTACAATTGAATGATATGTCTTCAACACTAGTTCCTTCACCTTGTACTCACCATTCATCTTTTTCGCCACTAACTAGGTATCTGTATGGATGACCAGATCTTTCACTCCTAGCTGGCGTGCTAGTTGCGACCTTGATATTAAAGCATCATACTTCGATGTGTTGTTGGATGTTTGAAATTCGAAAGATAACCTATACTTCCATTCATTCTCGCTAGGATCAACCGGAAGTACCGTTGCTCCTGACCCCGTCTTGGCTGCAGAGCGATCAACATAAACCAACCACCCTTTTGAGTTATCAAGCATATATACATCATCCTAAGGTGAACTAACTACTAGGTTGTGTGTAATAGATAGAAAAAGAGATCTTATAATAAAGTGTAAGTTCATCGCAAATTATCATAGAAATAATAAGCTAAATTACTGTTATTCATCAATATTCATAAGAGATTGCGAATACCATACATGTTTAAGTTCATAAAACATTTATGGCATAATATTTCAAGTTGAAAGCTATATTACATGTTAGATCAACAGGTTTCTCAAAAGAGCATTCAACTATAAAGTGTGCTAATATCTGCCCATTTTATTGCCGTTCTCGGGGAAAACTCCACACTGAACTTGGCCAACTCAATACTCCACTTTGTCACCCTCCCTGAGGTATCAGCTTTGGATAATATTTCCTTTACAGGTTGATTTGTCATGATGGCAACTGGATGAGCCTTGAAACAGGGATGCAGTTTGTGAGCTGCAAAAATTAGAGAAAAGATGAATTTTTCAGTTTTTGAGTACCTTAGTTCACCGTTCTGGAGTACCTTACTAACATAGTATATGGGGAATTGATGAATGTCTTCTACTCTAATTAGGACCATTTGTAACTGTTTCTTCCGAGGTAGCCAGGTACAAGTAGAGGGTTCTTCCCACTCATGGTGACTTTAGAAGTGGTGGGGAGGTGACATATGACTTAAGTTTTTCAAAGGCTAGTTGGGATTCTTCAGCCCATGAAAAGGCAGTTTTCAAAGCTTTGACAAAAGGGAGGCACTTGTCTGCCATCCTAGAGATGAACTTGTTAAGCGCCACTATCCTTCCCGTGAGGCATTGAATATCCTTAATTGTTCGTAGAGGAGAATTTTCTAAGACATCACGGATCTTTTCTAAGTTCACTTTTATCCCCCTTTCTGAGATAAAAAAACCCAAGAACTTGCCTGCTCGCATGCCAAAAACACGCTGCTCTAGGTTCAACTTCATGTTGTGGGACCTCAAAATAGCGAACGCCTCTAATAAGTTTTGTACATGCTCCTCCATAGTGGCACCTTTCACCTCCATGTCATCGACAAAGACTTCGACACCACGTCCTATATGTTCCCTGAAAATTCTATTTACCAGCCTCTTGTAGGTTGCTCCCGTATTCTTCAGGCCAGAAGGTATGACCCGATAATAGAACAACCCCTCTTTATTGGTGAAAGTTGTTTTCTCTTAGTCACCTTGGTCCATTAAGATCTGATTGTAACCCAAAAAAGTATCCATGAAACTCATTAACCTGTAACCTAAGGAAGCATCAACCAAATGATTAATCAAGGGCAAAGGGAAGCTGTCTTTGAGGTACACCTTGTTTAGGTTGCTAAAATCAATACACATCCTTCATTTGTCCTTCGCCTTCTTTATTATGACCACATTTGAAACCTAATCTAGATATTCAATGTAACATCCCAGTTTAGGGCTTAGTTGGAATAGTGGTGCGAGACCACAAATCCAAGGTCTATGTATGAGTTTTTGAGGTTTATGCTATGTTTGCATGTTAGTGTGAAAGTTTCATGAAGCAATTTTGTGAAATTTCAGTTGAATTGTCCAAAAGGACTAAATTGCAAAAGTTGCAAAAATGTGAGATTCTAGAAGCTATTTGTGTGAAATAGCTTTAGAATATTAATTAAAGGTCTTTAAATAGCAATTTACCCAAATTCTAATTTTTGGACAAAATTGGGCATGGATGAGTTAAAATAGAAAGTTTATCAAAAAGGGCATTTTGGTCATTTAACAATTAAATGATTAAAAAGGAGGAAAGATGACAAAATTCATTTATCTTCTTCTCCAAGGCTGCCGAAATTTTCAAGAGCCATTGTTAGGGTTCTTCAAATTTTTCAAGCTTGCTAGTAAGTGCATCCAAGCCCCGTTTTTGATATTTTTCGTATTTTTGAAGTCCTAGTAGCATGAATAAGCTATTTTTAGCTATTTGATGAACTATATTGAATGTTCAAAAATGTGGCCATGTATGACATGTACGTATGTTGATGTTTTATGGAAGATTATGAAAGCTTGATGTAGTAGAAACATCTTTTGCTAAGTGTTTTCCATGAAAATGCATGTAGGGACTAGTTTGTGAAAGTTTTAAGCTTGGTCATACATGTGTGATTTAGTGAGAATTGGTGAATGCTTTAGTTGAGTAAGTGATTCGGCTAAGCATGAAAGGCTAGAAAGTTGAATTAAAATCACTTTACGAGCCTTGGGGCAAAAGTGTAATTATGAGAAAAATTAGGGGCAAAAGAGTAATTTTTGCCAAAGTATGAGATAAGTGTCAATTTAGTCAATGTGTGTATTAAATAAACTGATTTATTCATTATAGATCAAGAAAGACGAAGCCCAGATCTAAACCGAGGCAAGAGCAAGGTGGTGGACTAAATTGCATATTTCTATACTTTTGAGAATCGAGGTAAGTCTATGCTTAAACAATGCATTCATACTTACAATTTCTTAATGCTAGCTAGTGTGTAGCATGATTGAGAACCTATGTGGGATGAATGTGGTAGAAATTGTGAATGGATGTATGGTTAAGTAAGTAGATATGTGAATGTGTGGTGAGAATGCTAAATGGTGGGCTAAGTGCGATACCATCTTAATGCATATTGACGATAAGCTGGTTATGTGCTATGCTATCGTTAGGTATATCGTCTAGTGGGCTACGTGCGAAACCACTATGAATACCTTTATGGTAGGCTAAGTGTGATACTACCTTATTAATTGATTGTGGTGGGCTAAGTGTGAAACCACCGAGAAATTAGCAATGTGGATTAGCTGTGTGGTTGTATTATTGAGTTAATTAGCTGTATGGATGAATTATTGAGATATGATGTTGTGTTGTATATTGTGTAAATGTAATATTGAATGCAGGGGTGCATTTCAATGGTTATGAGTATGTGACTCATGATGTGTTGGGAATGTGGTAAGGGATAGAAAGAGTAAGCATAGTTGTGCATTATATGTTAGTATGATGCTAATTATTGTTTAGCTTATACTATGATGCTTAATCGTTTATGTGTAAACTTGCTAAGCTCAAAGCTTACTCCTTTTCTTTTCCCTTGTTTTATAGAGTAAAAGTGTTGAATCGAGATACGAGGATCAATTGGAAGATCGCCCACACTATCAGCACACTCTGGTACATGAGACTCAATGTTTTGTATATGGCATGTATAGGGGCTAGACAAGTTAGTGAATTTTGTTGTAAATGGCTAAGATGTGTTGGCCTTTAGATGGATAGTCTATTTTGTGTTATGCCATCGTTGTTGGCTACCATATGATATGAAAAGATGTAGTTATCTATGTGAGATTGCACTTTAATTTGAGTTGCTTATGGATGTGTTGAATGAGTGCATGTTATGTATGCTAGAGAGGTGAGAAGAGCTTAGTATATAGCTTTGTTCTTGTCCATGTGGATAGACACACAGGCGTGTGTCTAGGCCATGTGTGACACACGGTCAGCCCATGGACGTGTGACTTGGCCGTGTGTCCCCTGCATGTTGATCTTTTAAGTCAAAATTGGCCACGAGCTAGCCACACGGGCGTGTGTCTAGACTCTAGGCCGTGTAAGTGAAGTCAGTGTTCACCACGGTTGGAGAGCACGGGCTTGTACCTTAGCCGTGGGGCATTGGCAGATTGCTTGAGTTTTTATGCACGGTTTGTGGACATGGGCGTGTGTGACTATACACGGGCGTGTCTTATCTTACACGGGCGTGTGAGCCCTGTATAAAAGAGGAAAATTTTAAGAATCTAAAAGGTTTCGGAATAGTCTCGAGAGCCCTCGTGTGTATGAGTGAGGCCTCGTAAGTCGAGAAAGAGGTTACTGAGGTGACTTAAGAGAGTAGTCACGGTGAGCCTAAGTGGCGATCATGAGGTTTTAATACGGTAACTCCTCGGGCTCGGTTTCAGCGTAGAACCCGGGTAAGGGGTGTTACATTCAACTTCCTCAATAAACCCTACTAACAACAATTTAGCTACCTTTTACCTCACCGCTTCCACTACTTGCGGAGTGAACCTCCTTTTTTTCTATTTAAATGGCTTTGCTTAAGGAACACATTTAACCTATAGACAATTACCTGTGGGTCTATCCCTAGCATATCTGCTACTGACTAGGAAAAAACATCGGAATTCACCTTTAAACACTGAACTAAAGTGCTCTTTTCTTAAGGTGGCAACGTTGATGAAATCCTTATTATCCTTTCCTCGTCATCAAAGAATAGTTGTAAAGTCTCGGCATGCTCTACCATTTTAGGCTTCTTACTTCTTTCTTTATCCCTCGTATCTAGGTTGTCCAAGTCTAAGGCTTGACTACTTAACCCTGACTACTGCGAACTCTGTCCATTGAACGTGGGCTCCCACGTTTGTCTTACAGAAAACATATGACATTATTGTGATGTTCGACCCCTGTCCTTATCGGAAACTTGATTTTCATACAAAATGTTTCTATCACCATCTTCACCACCCTTATTATCAGATGTCCAAAAATGTCGTTATATGTCATAGGATGATCCACAACAAAAAATTGAACATACTCTGTAGTCGTATGCTTACCGTTTCGCAAGATGACAGGCAAAGTGATAGAACACTTCACTTGGACTGGGTGGTTCGCCAAACCATACAATGGGCCAGTCTTGGAAAAAAACATATTCCTTCAATCCCATATTTTGATAAGCCTCCCAAGTCAAAACCTCTACCACGCTCCTACTGTAAACAAGTATTCTTTTAACTTTACAACCCGCGATGGTTGCAGAGACAACCATTGGGTCATTTTCTTCCTCATTGCACACTAGTTCTTCATCATCATTACCAAACTAAACATTCATCTTTCCTTGCTGACACTGCCTCTTGGGTACATTAACTAACATTACACTTCTCACGTGAGTTTTCCTCTTCGCATTAGAACTTACTCAATCCTCATTTGTGCCCACAATATCATGTATAATACCTCTGACCTTATTATTACCCTTGGGATCGCTACGAGAACTCTGACTCTACTGAGTAGTACCTTGATCCATACACTCGGTGAGCTCACCATTCCTCACTGCTCTTCAATAGTATCTTTCAAAGTAAAACAGTCCTCAGTTTTGTGACCCACATTATTATGGAAAGCACTCCTATCTCTTGAATTTGACCTCCTTATACTGTGACTCATAAAAGATGGCTTAGGTAAGATGCCTAAACTCTTCACCTTGTTCAAAATATAAGAACGGGTAGCATTCAAGGGAGTATAGACTTCAAATCTACCTTGAGAGATATAGTTCCTTGTATGTTCGGGCTAAAATTTCTAAGGGGCCCTGGGTAAATCATTATATACATGCGTTCTCTACCGCCTATTGCTTCATGCACGCAAAGCCTGATTGGGCGGTCCCTGTCTGCTGTGAGCTCTTTCTTTATTTTTGAATTGTTTGTCATCTCTTTGAAATGAGCTACACATCGCCCTTTTTATCTCTTCTGCCTCTGCGAATTTGTGCGCCAAACTTTAAGGCTTATTATTAGTCAAGGAATATTGTATGTGCTCATTCTATACTCCCACAATAAATGCATCAATGACCCACTGGTCTTCAAGGTTCTTCGTGTTCAGTGTTGCCATATGAAATCATTTCACGTAGTCTTAGAGAGACTCTCCTTCTCTTTGTTTCACAGACATTAATCCCATAGGAGTGCTCATGATTTTCCCGTGGGCTTTAAACCTTCCCAAAAATATCTGACCTAACTGAGAAAAACTTCGTATAGAGCCCTGAAGAAGGGACAAGTACTAATCCTTCGCACCACCCTTAATCGTTGTGGAGAAAGATTTACGCTTCGCAAGGTCTAAAGCTTCTAATACATTTATGTAATCATTATATTGCATCATGTGGGCTCGCAAGTCCCTCCTTCCTTTGAGCGTGTCTTTTGGGACCTTAAAATCAAGTGGTAAACTCACTACTTCTCTCTCCGGGGCCAAAGGATTGTTGGAACAGGAAAGCTAGTCCATGTCCCGAGACTCGGGATGTAATGCCCTCACATCTCACCATAATGCATTTGTCTCATTTTGCCATTCTCTTGCTTGCAAGCCTAGACTTTTTTCCTGTATGGTTACATTATAATGGAAATCAAAGTTATCAGATTATACCTTTCTTTTGAGCTCCTCATTTTGCTTCAATAGCTCTTGTTGAAAAGTCTTCTATTGTAACACACACTAACCCGTATCCATCGCCAGAATAGGGTTACGAAGCATTACCGAAATTTTTAGATCAAACGAACATAAATTTCAGAAATTTTGAATCTTATCAATAATCATATTAAAACCAATCCAAATTATACATATTGTCTGTAACACCCCTCACCCGTATTCTACGCCAAAATAGGGTTACGAAGCATTACCGGACTTACAACACATTTATACATACCTTTAGCATACATTTTCTCAATTCAAACATTCATCATTCAATCTCAATCAATATGTACCTAGTACGAGCCTATGAGGCCCTAAACATGCTTTATGAGTGGTTTAAGACTAAACCGATAACTTAAGAAACTTTCACGAACTTTGAAAATTTTTCTCAAAATAGGGGACACACGCCCGTGTGGCCAGGTCGTGTGGACATTCGAAATGGAAGCACATGGCCGTGTCCCAGCCTGTGTCCGAACAAGTGAGCTTACTAACTTGGGTCACACGGCCAACCACAAGCCCGTGTGTTTAGCCCGTGTGCCCTTCGAAGTGGGCACACATACCCGTGTGCCCTTCGAAGTGGCCACACACGCCCGTGTGCCAAGTCGTGTGCTAGGCCATGTCAAACCTGTAGGGTATACTGACTTATGCAACACAGCCAAGTCACATGCCCGTGTACTAAGTCGTGTCTAAACTATAGGGTATACTAACTTATGCCACACGACTGATCACACGCCGTGTGTGAGACCGTGTGGAACATACTGACTTGATTTCTAAAACCACACCAGGGGACACACGGCTGTGTAACATAACCGTGTGTCACACACGGTTGAGACACACGCCCATGTCTCTGCCCATGTGGACAAAAATAGGCTATTTACCAAGCCAATTTTCCACCCAAACTTAGGCATACCTATACAACCCATATAGCACAAAACATAGCATCAATAGACATATAATTCAATTCCAAATCAAGCATAATTTATACCATTTTCAATACTAACAACCAACATGCTTATAAACTCATGTTTTACTCATTCAAAACATACCAAACACCAATTACTTCAAACATCAAAATGACCAACTCAATTATGCATTATTTGGCCTAATTTTCACAAGCATATCAATGTCCACAATTTAACCATTTGAACACTTATAATACTTATAACCATCAAGCATCACCCAACCATCATACAATTCATATCATAAAGCATAAACACATATATCAATACAAGATTCCATACCAAAATAACTCCAAATAAGCCATTACTCAAGGTTATATATACAAACCAAAACATGTACATTTACAAGCCAATTCCATTGGCCAAAATCATTACCAAAATATAACAAAAATGACCAAAGTTCCTATACATGCCATATACTCAAAATACCATATACATGCCATATACTCAAAATACCAAAGTTCATAGATACCAAGATATAGGTGGATAGTGTGATGCGATCTCCGACGATCCCCGAGTCCGAGCTAGCCTTGAAAACTATAAAACACTGAGAAATACACAAAGTAAGCTTTATAGCTTAGTAAGCTCGTATGAAATAAACTTAATGCAATCACATAAACATAATTCAATGATTTGAATACACCATTTTGTAGTTTACATTAACTAACAAACCTTTCAATACTCAATTGAGAGATTATACACTACCTTCACAAATCCCTTCGATTTGAAACTTATATAATTCATGTATGGGCATGTATCATTTAATATCAATCTCAAACTCATCCACCTCTTTCGTTTACCCGTTGAACCATTCGAAATAGAAGTCGGACACTCAAAGGTCTTAACGATAAGTACCTATACCATGGCCCGAAGCCAAATCAACCGATATTCATGGCCCGAAGCCAAATCGGTATATCTTGCCCCCGAAGTGCTAATAACATGGCCCGAAGCCAACTCAATGTATCCCCTAATGACATGTCACTAGTATCCTAAACTATTCCTAAGGTTCAACCGGGATATCGAATGCCAAATTACCATCAATTCAATGTCGAACTTATCCGAAATCTCGTTTTCACAACTTATACAATATCAAAGCAATCATAATACATTTATAATGAAATTTATCATATACGAACTTACCTCGATCCAAAAACGATGAAATTGGTCGATTAATCGAGTACTTTATCTTTTCCCCGACTAGATCCGAATTTCGCTTTTCTTGATCAATTTAAGCTTGAAGTTGCTGAATGCTTTAAACCCTAAAATAGTTTCTCCTATCTTCAATTTTCGGCAATTGAGAGAAAATGGACAAAATTTTCATTTTGTTTTGTTTTAATTAACCTTTATTAACTAATTTTCTTATTTAACCTTTAAAATATTTATTAATTACACCAAATGCCATGCCACTATCATCTATTAACTCTCAAATGGGTTAATTACCACTTAAGGACCTTGACTTTAAGGTTCTATAGCTATTAAACACCTTTAGCTAATAGAACACTACTTTTACACTTTACGCGATTTAGTCCTTATTATCAAATTGACTATTCAAACGATAAAATTTCTTAACGAAATTTTCACACAATCACTCAATCATGCTATAAACATTAAAATAATAATAAAATAAATATTTTGACTTTAAATTTTTTGTCCCAAAACCACTGTTCTAATTTGACTAAAAACGGGCTGTTACATCGTCCCTCATACGAGCCCTCGATGCCCTAAATACACATTACAAATATGTCAAGACTAAATCAATGAAACTGAGAGAATTATTCAGAAAATAGTGAAAATTTTCAACACTGTAGGGGTCACACGGCCGTGTGACTCATACGGCCAAGAGACATACCCGTGTGAGCATTCGAAGTAGGGACACATGGCCGTGTCCCAGCCCGTGTCCGTGCCCGTGTAACTCACTGACTTGGGTCACACAGCCAAGCCACACGCCCGTGTGCCTGGCCGTGTGCTAGGCCATGTAATAGCTTGACTTGTAACCCTTTAAAAGCTATAGGGGACACACAGTCGTGTCGCTTGGCCATGTGTCACACACAGCTGAGACACACGCTCGTGTCTCTGCTGTGTCTCAGCCCGTATGGATGAAAATTAGGCCATTTTCAAGCCATTTTTCTCACCCAAACTTGCGTATACCGATAGGCACTTTTGCACATATTTACAAGCCATAACAAAGCACCAAAATCATGTATATTCTAGCTATATACATATGGTATAATAACATACAACCAATATGCCCAAAGACACCTCAAATGACAACATCTAAACATGTATAACCATATACTCAATTTGACCAAAATAATCAACTAACTTCTAGGTATATTTGCATCAATACATACTATTGAATTTACTTATCAAAACATACCAAATGGTACTAAATATGTCATTCAACTACTAGTATCAACATTCATATATGTCATTCATAACAAAATACCAATCACCACATTTCCAAACAAGACACGTGACATATACATAATATGCATATTCATTACTATCATTTCATCTTCCATCATTCAAACATATTAAACCATGATATCAACCAATTTAAGGCCATTTAAATACATACCAAAATATGCCATTACACCAACAAAATGCCAAAAACACAAGTCAAGTCAAATAATCATATCAAGAACCAAAACACATAGGCCAACATTATCCAATATACCTATATATGCTATTATAACCAAAATTAAACATCTGAAAGTACTGATAGAGCCGATGGATAGTGTGATATAGCTCTGACAAACTTTCAACCCAAATGAGCTTCCAATGCACTAAAAGACACAGAAAATAACACAGAGTAAACATATAACCTTAGTAAATTCGTATAATGCGAAAAACAACTTACCAATTCAATTCATAATAGGTAAGATAAATATGGCATAATCCAACACAAATTGGCCAAAGCCTAAACATGTGCACCAAACATGTTAGCCATATAAGTATACATCATAAATAATTAATAATGGATGAACACAACATTGATACATGTAACATATTCATATATCATCCATTTCAATTCTCAATATATCATGTAAACTCATTTCAATGTAGTTCACATGTATTCCTGTCTTAGTTCATATTGAACTCTTACTAATTTGTATCAGTATGATGCCCGTTGAATCATTTAGAATACCATGGGACACCCGAGATAGCTCACACATAGTGTGCTAACTCATATAACTGTAATACGTCAAATCTTGTACTTGTATGCTCACATAAGCTGTGAATTAGAATGCTCACACGAGCCGTGAATCAGAATGCTCATATGAGCTGTGAAAATGGGCCTGTTCACACGAGCTGTGGGTCAGAACGTAGCTACACGATGCTGCTCACACGAGTTATGGAGTATCCGCAACATATGTCGGACCTCAGCCATCAGTAGAACGTTCAAAACTAGCATTTGAATAATGTAAACCATAATGACATGTCATTTGTATCCTACGAATTCCTAAGGTTCAAATGGGGCTCGGTAATTGTCATACGTCGTTAGATATGTAATCATGTATACAAGTGGCAATTTAAAATTCATACATAATTCAATGTAAAACATATAAACTCGATTTAATCACACGAACTTACCTCGACAAGTATACGTAGGTATGGAGGCAATTAATTCGAGACTTTCTCTTTGCCCCGATCTAAAGCCGTACGAGGTCCGTCTTGACCTATACAGATAAATTTAGCTCAATTTAATATGTATTTTATTCAATTTAACCCAAAATCATATTTTGGAAAAATTACCATTTTTCCCATATACTTTTAATTTCGCAACAACCCACTATAGCCGAATATCAATTAAGCCTCTAGCAAGCCCTATATTTCATTTAATTCACAATTCCACCATGTAAAATTTTCTATTTTTCAATTTAATCCCTATTTGACAATTTCATCAAAAAAGCTCTTAACAAAAGTTGTTTATCTAACAACAACCATCCATTTTCTTCCATCAAACATAAAAAAAAACATATATTCAATCATGGAAAAACCCTAATAGTTTAACAGTTTTACGAATTAGTCCTGGGCTAGCTAGATTAAGCTACAACGATCTCGAAAACATAGAAATTGTTAAAAACGGGACAAAAATAACTTACCAAGCAAGGTAAATGGTCTAGCCAAAACTTCAAGCTTCCATGGCTATTCTTTTCTTTTCATATTCGGTTGATGATGATGAATAAAGATGATAGTTTTATCTTTTGTTTTATTAATTTTAACTTTATTTACTAATTACCAAAATAACCTTTAAAACATTCAAACTTTACACAAATGCCAAGCCATCACATTCCACTATCTTCACTAGTGGTCTAATTACCATATAAGGACTCTTACTTTAGGGTTCTATAGCTATTTAATACTCTTAGCTACTAGAACTTAACTTTTGCACTTAACGCGATTTAGTCCTTTTTATCAAATTGAGCATGTAAACGGTAAATTTTCTAATGAAATTTTTATAAGGTACTACTATCATGCTGTAGGCAATATAATAATAAAATAAAATTTTCAAATTCGGATTTGTGGTCCCAAAACCACTATTTCGATTACATTGAAGACGGGCTGTTACAGTTGTTGTTCAAACTGTGCATTCTGTAAGGTCAATTGTTCCCTCATCTACTCTTGAAGAGCAAGAAACTGTTGTGGCAACGCATCTTGACTAGAAGTAAGTGGTAGCCCATAGCCGGAGGGAAGGTTCAAGTCAAATGGGCTCGAAACTCCCGGGTGAGCTACATTACCCAAGTTTTTTTGTAGTCAACAAACCAATTGGAAAACAAGTTTATCTCAATGGGTTGGTTGCCAGAACCCAAGGCTCCAGCCTGTTCAGATGAAAAATTAATCGGGAAATTTTCATTTGGGTGAGCCATCATGATTTTCCAAATTGAAAGAGATCTGTTGATCAGAAGTCTATCCATGCTCACCGCACCAATTGTTGAGTGTTTTTGTTGTGTCTTATTCAAGAGGATAATTGGGTATTTATATACATGATTACTGTCCATAGAATTGGCATTCCAGGTAGGCTCCATGCATGCTGACACGTGTACTTCTTTCAACTTAACACGTGTTCACCAGTCTGCCTATTATACTTCTTGGTCTCCACACATGAACTCCCTGTTATATGCGAACTAGGCTAGTGAACCACCTTCGTAAGCTCTTTTGGCAAACCCTCACTGTGAGACATACACACATCCAATTGGTAGGGCCAATGTACGAGTCACGGGTAGTTAATCTGGATTATGCCCGGGTCTCAGGTTGGTAATCAGAATACATAACACCCAACATCTTCTTGGGCTGAAAACCTATACTCGTATAAGTTTCACAAAAAACAATTTCAAGAAAATGGATTGGTTTTCTGGAAAAGCTGATATTTTTAGAGTTTGGATGATTCTGCGTAAAATATTTTCTATTTTTTTGCATTTTTTTTGAAACCATTTTCCAAAAGTTATTTTTAGTGAAACAAACGCAATTTAAATATATTTGTTACAAGAATTATAGTAGCATTTCCTTTTGACAGTTGAAATTTATTTTAATAAGATAATATTTTATAATAATTAATATCATATATAAACTTTTTTTTGACAATATTCAAATTGGGCTTTATTCATCAGGATTGTGTAAAAAATAAACAAATCATAAGGGCCCAATAGTTTTAGGCCGAAAGGAAAATAAAGAACCAAATAAAAGAAGACTCTAGAATGCCTATTTTAAAATTCAAAAACTGGCATCTGCAACGCCCAATAAGCTGTCATTTAGCCTGGCCAGACACGTCCATTTCAGTCTTTGTTGCATTAACGGTGAATGTACCTTACCGAGGGGATAAGCTTATCTCTTGAATCTGCTTATTTCATTATGCAAGAAAAACCCCCATTTCCTTTCCCACTTCTTCCTCTCAATCCGGCTCCCGAATGCTATCATTCCTTATCTGAATCTCTGCAAATCTTGGAACACTATTCAGCAGGTAAAATCCCTCTTTCCTTTTTAATGTCTCCGATGCCAGTATATGTGCAAGGTTGTTTGATAATCTTGGAGTATATGCAAACTTTAGACTGCTGCATCTGTTCTTCAACCTCTGAATATCATGAATGAAAGGCCCTATCTGTGATTTGTCAAGATCTGTCTAATTACATTTCTTTATAGTTGTCAATGAATCGCCTTCTATAATGATATTTTCTCTTCCCATGTTGAGTGCTATTTGAGTCGCTCGTCGGCAGGCTATTGCTTCAGCAGCGAACGCAGATTCTACCCCTTTATGAACTTCTGTTGCAGAAACGAGAACTTGACCAGAACTATCCCTTACCCTAGACGCCGAGCATCTATTCTTCACATCAAAAGCCGCATCAAAATTAATTTTGAATTCCTGATCAGATGGGTGTCTCCATTTGATGTCCATAGCAGTGGTATGTTGGGTTGATTTTTTAATTCCATCAATCTCTTTGATATAACTGATAACAAATCGTGTTGTCTCTTGACCTGATCTTCTTATTTTATAATGTATGTGAGTGTTGCGATCACCCCAAATGGCCCAGAGTGCTACACAAAAAGTACAACACTGTTCCGATGATAGAGAAAGCAACACCATGGTAAGCTAGTCAGCAAATTCTTCCTGAGTGAATATTGACAAGTCCAGATCTAATAAAGGTCTCCAAACCTCCTTTGAAACAGGACACACTCTAAAGAGATGGTTCATGGTTTCCTCTGCAACACCACAGCGGGGACATAAACTATTAGCTGCTAGTCTACGAATCAACATATTCACTTTTGTGGCCAAGTAGTTCCAAGAATATTTCCATATGAAGATTTTAATTTTTTTTGGTAGATCTATCCGCCATAATTTCCTGTAAAAGTCTCTATAGTTGCTTTGTAAAGCGTAAGCTGTAGGATCCACATTTTGTAATAGTTTATAGGAGCTCCTTACAGAAAATTCTCCTGACGGTTCACCGCTCCAAGCTAAGAAATCTTCATGGGGTTCTGTCGCCAAAGGGATACGGAGAATCAGATCTGCTACTACTGCTAGAAAGGTATTCAAAATCAACTTTCTGTTCCATTCTCTGTTGTTACTGCTAATTAACTCTGCAACTCTATCACTCTGCAAATTATCAAATCTGGACATTAATCTAACATTAATGTAATTTGGAATCCACGCATCTTCGTTAATCGAAATACCCTGACCCGTTCCCACTCTCCACATCAGACCCTTCTTCAAAGTATCCTTAGTTGCCCAAATACTTCGCCACACATAGGAACACGAATTCCCCAAACGGGAATTAAGAAAATTACTATCGGGAAAGTACTTCGCTTTAAAAACTTGCGCAACCAATGATTCTGGATAGAGTAACAATCTCCAGCCTTGTTTTGCTAATAGAGAGAGATTGAATTGAGCCATATTTCTGAAACCCAATCCTCCTTCATCTTTAGGCCTGCATAAAAACTTCTACTGGCACCAATGTATACCTCGTTTACCAACTCCTTTTTGCCACCAGAAATGTGTTATTCTGCTTTCAATCCTCTCACACAATATCATATATAAACTTAAAAATAAATAATGCCTAATTAAAACTTAATTTAAATTACATATACTAGGTATATGAGAGTGGACAATGACAAATTAGAGTTGGAACAGATAAATGAAGCTAAGTAGGATTTATAACAAATACTTATATAATTAAAATATTCATATTTTACTATAAAATGTATATTATTTTCCATTAATATTAATATTTTTAAAATTAAAATTTAAAAAATTATTATAAATATAACAATATTAAATTTGATTTAGGTTAATTTTTATATAAAAATAAAATTACTCATAAAAGAGCTATTTTGCCAAAAAATTAACTTATTTTTCATTAATCTCTATATTATTTTCGAGCTGTTTTCCATAAATCAATAAAAAAAAGGTTTGTGTGTCTCGTGAAGCCAAGGACAAGGTGCTGGTCCAACAAAGCGATAGGTAAGAGATGAAGGAAAACGAAAATAAAAGAAGAATAACCAAGTATTGTATTTTAGCCTCACTTTCCTTTGTTTCTTAATATTTCTAGACGATTCGTAAGTCACGGGAGTCCTTATTTCTCTCTGTAAGAATCCAAAAGCTTAGAGTTAGTAGACACTAAATCCAGCCTAAACCAACCCGACATTTAACTTGCTGTCCATCTATCATTTCCTCTTTTTGCGACTGTTGTATAATTTATGTCCTTCAATTAATTAAACTCATCATTGTGATACCATATGCAACTACTCACATCTAACTTCTTTTTAACTATGCATGAAAATTGGTTCATTAATTGTACCAATATTTTTTTAATTTTAATTATAAATTTTATTTAACAAGTATTTTATTTACTTTCGTTTATTCTCATATTTTATGAAAATTGTGAAATTAATCCAACTGAATCACAATATTAAATATTATCATTAAATCAGTACTAGACTTGAAAATTAATAATTTATATGTAAGGAATTAGTAAAAATCAATCATTTAATCATTTATATATTTAACAAATTAAAAAAAATAGCCATTCAAATTTTAATTTTAGTAAAATAGGAAGACAAAATTTTGATAAATTAAAATGAAAAGATTAAGTTGATAATTTTGGATAAAATTCTCAATTACACCTTTATAATAAGATTATTTTGATGCATGTGATGCGCATGATTATCCTAAGTAAAATCACGAGAATAGTCAACATTGTCAAAATTAAATAATTAAATAAATAAAGGTTTATAACTGCATGTGAATTTGAATTATGGAATATAATAAGAAATGTAACAAAATGATTTGTTTATTAGAAAAGAAACACTTTTAAGAGAAAGTAATTTACGAAAGAATAAAGTACTGATGTGGGTCCTTGAAATCTAGCATAATTATTAAATGCACCATTTTAATTTATAGCAATTAAGGTGCTTTAAGAAAAGATATTTTGATTGTACTCATTGATTTTAGCTTTTGAGTAAATAGTGATTCATTTTAGCTGTGTATGTATTATTTGTAATGTATTCATTCAAATTAATGCAGCTTTCTGTAAAAATTCACTAAACTCAGTGTTTAACTCGGCAAACTCAGTTCCATTAACAAACAAAAAGATGCAGCTTTCTGTTCTCAGTCACTATGGAAAGAACATAGTAAAATCCAAATTTACCAAACCAGAAAAATAAAGACAGACTCTCTTCAAAATCACTGTACAAAAAAAAAAAAAAAAAGAGTTGAAATGAAGCAAAGCAATCAAGAAGGACTATCAGGTTATTAGAAATTATACATTTTTCTCATTCAACAACTTATGTGTACCCTTTTCTGCATAGCTATTAACCAATGCCAACGCATTGCTCGTAAACTTCTTCACATTCGCCGCTCTCTCGCACACCGCCGTCTTCATGGGTCCGTCACCCACATCCTCGAACCCATCCGTACACGTCTCCTCGTCCGTTAAAGCAGCGCTCATCCATGTCTGGACATTCCCCATCTGGAACCGGAAAGACTCAGAACCCGGATTCACAAGCCGCCGCATTTCATTCAAGGAGCCCCGGATTTCATCCACGGCATCACCCATGTTGGAGAAACAGTCGTGTAAGGCGGAGCTGGCTCGTGGGTCGGCACCGTAGTCTGCTTCACGGGAGAGGTTAGAGACAAAAGCTGCCATGTGACGGGCCCTAGAGAGGCTGACACCAATGGCAGTACGAGCTAGACGAGCTGGGTCTTGTTGAATGGCGTTGGCGTAGCCATAAAGGGAAGCAAAACAAAGGTCGGGGTATAAGGTGGCGGAGCAGCTTATACGGATGAAATCAGTGGCGTTTGATGGGGTGGTGGTGTTGGCGTCGTAGTCGGCGGAACAGAGGGTTGGGATAGGGTGGAGATAGAAGAAGAGGAAGGTTAGGAAGAGGGGAGAGAGGGGGTGCTTGATGTTCATGCCTATGGGTACTTAAAACGTATTTTTTTCAGAGGAAGAGAAGTTATTTTGGGAATCGTGTTGATGTCCGGAAGGTGGTTGCTCTGTTAGCTTACTTACGGTATGAGTGAGAGGACATAGGCAATGGTTTTTGTAGCGTCTTGAGTGGATCTTCTTTTACTTTCTTACCCATTATAGTTTTATCAATTTTCAACTATGCCATTGTTGTCTTTTCCTTTCCTGCTTTGACTACATATTATATTGGTGACTACATGTGAGTTATATAGAAAATTTCCTAAAATTATTTACTACCAAAGTAGTGGAGTTTTATATTTTTCTAACAGTGTAACGCTCCAAAATTCTTATTTCTGTTTTTGTGAAAATGTGACACAAGTCTGTATTTGCTTTAGTGGTTAAGTGTTCTGGGTGTGTGTGTGAGGTCTTGGGTTCAAGTCTTACTTTTGGTAAATTTTGGTATTTTTCTGACTTAAGCCTTATACTTTCTCAGTGGGCTTATATTAAATTATTTGTAAAACTATATTAGAATGAGCCTGCTGATTTTGAGTGGTAAGGGAGTTTTGGTAATGTGTGTAGGTTCTGTGTTTGAATCCCTGCGTGAGCGTGTGAGTTTATTTTTGGCTCATTTGACCAAGAGAGTTTCGATCAAACAGGTATTCTGAGAAGGTTGAGTAGTGGTTTAGTGGGGAGATTCCTAAAGGATTTGGGGGTTGCCATTATCTCTTGGTTGTTTATGTTTTTTTTTTCCTTTTTACGAAAATTTTCCCTTCTGACATTCTATTTCCCCACCTTTCTGTCGAAATTTCCCTTCAACTTCCCCTCTCCTTTTTCTTTTGTTTTTCCTAATCCCTCTCTTCTTTTGCTGCGTGAATTGCACTCATGCGAGTTCGGTGAGTTCTCTTCTCTTTCTTCGTAATCAAGTAACAAGTGAACAAATATTTGATTTTCCTTTTTCTGCAATTGTTGGTGTAGGAGAAGGCCTTGAGCGGCGAAATTCACTCATTTGGTTTTAGCGGTGTTAAAGAAGGTTTTTCATCAGTGGTAAGTCGAGTTTCTGTAAGTTTATTATTGTCAGAATTCGTTAATCGACTGCTAAATCGATGTTAGGTACTCTGTTTATATGTTTTGGGGGTTTAGAAATTGTGTGGGCTACAAAAACGAACCAGGTCTGTACCAGAAACGCAAAAAAATGGGATGCGGCGAAAGCCGAAAAACCCCACTGTCGACGCCACACGGTCGTGTGATCGACGAAGGCCAGGCCGTGCGTAAGATACGGCTGTGTAATAGCAGAAGTGTGGCCGTGTGGGCTACACGGGCTAAACTAGATTGGGCGTGTGGGTCCACACGGGCATGTGAACTTTGGGCCAGGCCGTGTGATCCACACCGGCAAGGCCAATTTGGGCGTGTGGGCCCACACGGGCGGGCCAAATGGGCATGTGGGCCCATTATACTAAGATTTTTCGTAGGGTCGGACTGGTTGTCCTAATCGACTGTGGGCCTACCGTAGGGTCAGTAAATGCTATCTAACCCTAAAACCAAGTGATATGTTAGACTGAAATATGGTTATGAGCATGCCTATGTTTGGACATTTGTTATCTGTTTATAAATACATGTCAAGTATGATATATCTGTTAATTTTGTATGCGTGTAATGTTATCTGATAATGGGGATGGGTTGATGTATATTGGAGAAAGTGATCTGAAAGACATTTTCGTGCCTATTATTTGGCAGCATGGCTGCATTATATATGTTATGTACCGCATCGGTACACCATGGTGTGTAGGGCTGGGTGGGTGCTTTAAACCCCACATGGTGTGTAGGGATGGTCGGAGATGGTGTGTAGAGGATGGGGGTAGGATATCTGATTTCTGATTTCTGATTCTGATCTGTATATCTGTATCTGTATCTGAGATGGGCTTAGGCCCGAATTTGCATCTGTATCTGTAATGGGCTTAGGCTCGAATCTGTATTTGACTGATTCTGTGTTCTGTGTGTGCTTAATTCTGTGGGGCTACACACTGAGTTTATGTAAACTCGCTCCTTTCTGTTTAATCTATACAGGTAATCCACAGAGTTAGGCAGATCGGTGCAGCGGAGGACTCAACGGTGACCATTCACCATAAAATGTTTATTTCACTTTATGGTTTAAATTATGTTTTGGCTTTTAATTTGAGAGTTTGTATTTTCTGGGACTGTATGGACTTTTAACCGTTGGTTTGGTTTTGCTACTTGACTTATGCATGCTTTATTAAACGTTTTCTTTTAAAACGACGGATTACTAAAACAAAGTTTTCTAAATCAAGAACCGTTTTGCTAAAACATCACAATTTTACGAAATCTTCCGCTCTAAATGATTTTTAAGCAAATGGAATAATGCTTTGATATTAAACACAGAAACTTAAGGGTTGTATAAACGTTTTTTAGTTGTTAAAAAAATAGATGATTGCTAATAAACTGAAATGGTTTTATGGTGATGACTTAGTTTACAAAACTCTTTCCATGTGACATCGCCAGATTCAGCCATAACGTCTAGGCCGGATTTGGGGTGTTACAAACAGGGTTTTAAATGGGTATTGGTAAAAAAGAAAAACTAACAAAAATCAAATAATTAAAAAATTACATCTACTTTTTTTTTGACAATGTACTAAAAATAATTAACCTTATTTTTTTTTTTCAAAAACAAATTATAATTGTATAAAGATATCTATACATGTCTTGTATGTCAAATATAAGTTCTTTGTGTATTTATAGTTCTTTGTGTATTTATAATACGATCATGATTCAATAATTGTTTTTTATGAGATTTTGAATGCTTGAATTTGAGTTTTACTATATGCATATGCTATGTGTGAATTTTTTCCTATATTATGTTTTATTTAAATCTCATCCTTATTTGGTTAAAATGTGAAAAGTAAAATTAAGTAATATTTACAACCCTTCTTCGGTTAAAATATAGAAAGTAAAAGAAATATTAATTATAATGATTTTTTAATTATAAAAAATTAATAGGATAAAAATGGTATTTTACATCTTGAAAGAAATGTTACTTTCCTTTCTTTAACTTGTAAATGACTATCCTTACATAAAATAAAAGAAATTATCCAAACAAGAGAAAATGTATAAGGACTAATTGCATCAAACAGACTCAAATTATCAACTTAATTTTAAATTGATTTCTAAGATTTAAATTATTCTAGCTAAGTTCTTAAATAATTCATACTATATCAATTAGGCCCTTTTGTCAGTCTATCTGTCAATTTAAGTATTAGGTACTAGTTTGATTATGATGTAGACTACATGTAATACACATGTGGTACCTGTCGTATGGATTATTCTTTTTTAACATGTCAGACCCAAATTATTTATATAATAAGAAGATACGCATTAACAATTTGATTCAAGTGTTTTAAATATATTTAACGTTAAATTTGAGCTAGCATTTAATACCTAAGCTAATAGTTAAACTAACAAAAGGACCCTATTGATATAATACTAATGCATTAAGGCCTTAATTAGAATATGTTAAAATGTTTAAAATTTTAAACCATAATATGAAGACATGATGCACTTAACCCAAAATATTATATTATATGTAAGGTTCGAGTTCTCAAATTAATATATGTAAACAGTAAGCATTTATTTTATTTTTAAACTGACATTTTAAAAGGAATCTTGTTTAATTTGGTAGATATACGTTGTCATAAATTATTTAATGCTAATGCACAAATAAGCAAAAACATTTAACAAGTCAGGACGAAGAGTAGTGGAGCATGCAAGTGTGAAACTGCGGCATATGAAAGAAAAATAAAAAGATGGGTTTCAAATTGCGGCTGGTTGGAGGCGGTGCATCCACCAAGCAATCAACCAGTAGTCGACACTCCACATTGGTCTACTAAGCGTTGATGAATGATCCACACTTCCTCACCCACCTTTTATATAAATAAAACATGCAAGTGGTTGGGTACGGATGGACCATAACAATTTGTGCCTTGCTGCCTAATCTTTCTTGCTATTTGTACATTATTCAAGTAATTAGATTGCTTTCAAGTTATTATACATGTAACTCTGAATCTTTATTTATCTTCATCATATAAGCTCAGTTATTAACCAAAACATTACAAATTAATGGGTTTTAGTTTGAGTTAAATGATATAAAAAGATTTGTAGTTTTACTACAGGTTGATTATTTATATTATTGTAATTGATGTATGAGATAATTAAGTATCAATTTATTTAAGAAATCACTTAAAACAATTTTATAAGAAGGGAATATATTTAATGTACTATCAGTGCATAAGTTTTTATGTACACTGAATAATAACAAAACATTTCATCATAAAATAAAATAAAAAATAATAGACTTATAAATAAATACTAATAACTTTATTTGAGCATAATTAAATAATAGTTCATTAAAACCCAAAACTTTAAACCCAAGATCATAAATCCATAGTTATGTTTAAATAAAATTATTAGTATTTAGTTTTAGGATCTTCATATTTTTTTATGTAATTTAATGACGTGGTGTCATGCTATTATTCACTGATGGTATATAGAATTTATATTCCCACAGTGCATCAAATATAACTTCTTTTAAAAAATGATAAATATTATTATAATGATATTTTTGTGTTGTCGTATTTTTATATACAATGTTTAAATAAAATAACTATAAATAAATACTTAAAATAAAAAAAATATTTAGAGATTGAACTCGCTATTAATAAAGATTTATATATAAATCTTTTTTTCATATCATCTATGACTTAATTGATAAATAAATAAATATATTTTCACATGGTGATATAAATTAATTGTGTTGATTTGACATATGTTTTAAATTTAAATAGTCAGTGATAAATCCAAAGGCGGTGAGTAAATCCAAAGTGGCACACAGTAAATAGAAATAATAATTTAATTTAATTATCTCAACACAATTTTTTTTATTTTAATTTCTGAAAATTAATAATATATCTCAACATTTAAGGTAAAAATTCTGACTTGGATTAGAACTATAAGATTGAAAAGTAGGAAATACGTGATATTAACAGCCGTAATTATTTTCCAAGTGTGGGGCGGGTGAAGTAACCGACCACACTTGATTGATAGCTTTTTATGTGGAGGGGTTAGTTAATTAAATTAGCTATGAGGTTAAAACATTGCCCATTCCAGATCATTATTCCTCCCCCCACTTACAGTGAAGCGTGCTATATTTGCCGTTACTTTAACCGACTGTAGGGCCCCAACCCAACCATTCCCTCCTCTCTATTGGTTTCCAGCATCTTTTTGGACAGTGGAGAGGTCACTCTGCTAAATTTAGCACTGAGATTCTGCTCATGTGATTAGGGTTTCATTTAAAATTAGTACCTATTTGTGGGTTGCTAAAAAGGTTTTTTGTTTTACCCTATAAGGCCTAGACAATACGACCATGGTGTTTAAGCATTTTCCTATAGCTAGCTTCCTAATACCATCCGAGAGGGATCAAAAGGTTGCTAAAAAGGTTTTTTGTTTTACCCTATAAGGCCTAGACAATACGACCATGGTGTTTAAGCATTTTCCTATAGCTAGCTTCCTAATACCATCCGAGAGGGATCAAAAGATTGCTATTCTCTCTCTTTTAAGCATGAGACAAAAATCATAGAATGTAAGCACGCTTAAATGCATTCTTTTGATTGAGAGTAGGTATAATACGGAGATATCTAAAACTTCAACTTTATTGGATGTTAATCTTAATCATAATTACTTAAGCAACAACAGTTTTAAATTTTGAATTCAATCTAATATTATTTTTTATTTACAAAAAGAAAATAGTTGTTAGGGTGAAGGGGAAACTTTTCAAAATCATTTGCACAAAAAGAACCTGACATAGTTTCACTCAAATTCATCGGCGTAATTGACTCTATTGAGCTAATTTTTATAATCATTCTCTATTCAAACCAAGACTAGTTGAACATACTAATCGTGATTTAAAGTTTGTAAAGAATCTAAATAGGTTGGAACATGTTGGTGGACAAAAGAAATAGGAGGAGAAGGTGGCGGTTCATACAGTGGTAGAGTGCTAAGAGCCACTGAAGGAGGGAGGTGTATTTGGTATTTCAAGTTGGTAATCATACGGGTTGGTATGCATCAATATTAGTCGAAACAGGCTAGAACCCACCGAAATGATCAAAACCCATCAAAATTTAGATTAGAAAAGAATATAGACTATGTAACATCCCGCTTAACGAAGCCACAATATTCGAGTATTGTTATTAGAAGTAAGAGTTATAGAATAGGTTCTGAGTAAATATGGTACTAGATATGACTAAGTGCTCGAAAACTATAAAATGCGCCTTTGGGCGAAGTCTTATTAAGGCGAGCTTGGTGGTCTGGTGGATTCCCTTACGAGGAATACACCACCCCAGCTGATAGACGTTAATGTTTATTCCTTAAGTGTTAAGCCCTTAGTTTAAAAGAACGGTTGGCTTTATTATTATTTTATTTGGAACCATTTAGTTGGTCTAAAGAGTACTAGTTAGAATGGCACAATGTTTCTGAAATTGGAAGGACATACATTTAAGATGAGAGAGAATATTATTAGTCACAAGTACCGAAGAAAAGGTAGTGGGAGGATAAACTTGCCCACTAAGTTTTCCTTTCGTGTGCACTTGTACAAAGTCAGCATTGGCTTCCTGACCAAGTTTTGTGCTTTAGTTGGCAAACTTAATTTTTTTTCTCCAAAAAGTTTCTCTGCAATTTTCTGGAAAACTCGAGAACTAAGACTTGCCTAAAGGATCGAGTTTACTATTTTCAACAAACTCCATCGACATTGGTACTTAGTAAATACCAATGAAACTCAAGTTATGTTCATGGTTATTTATAGGGCCCTAAGGTTTTATGCCTTAGGGTTAGTTTAAGTGAAACAAGGAGGAAACTTTCAAATTCTGGGTTTCTTGTTAACATTTTGGTTAGACATGTTTAGTTTCTGGTAAAATGATTTGATAAGATAACTCTTCATGTTATAGCTCAAAAAACTCTTAAAAGCTCTCGAGATAAGGGCAAGGGTCTTGCTGTCTGAGCTTTTCTGCAACTTGTCTGGTGAGTTCCTTCATACTCCATGAGTGCGTTATGTTTTTGTTCATGTCTAGTATAAGGTAAGTTTACCTATTCTGTAAAGGTAAAGTGTTTGCACCAAAGTAACGAATGCTTATTGTGAAAGGTTTGGTTTGCATATATGCATAAACATTATGAGGGCCTTGCTTTGTGTTGCGTTAATACCCGCATACTTTGAAAGGAACCATATGGTCTAAACAAAAAGAAAATGAAATCATAGTGTTTCCTTCAATGATATGAGCATTGAACTAGTAGATCACAATGCATAAGAATGGTTATGTAGCCTCTAGTAGGACAAGCGTAATCGTAAACCATATTGGCAGAACATGACAAAGGAAAAGAAATGTACGAATGATATGATCTCTAAACACGGACTAGGGTTTTTGGCCAACACGAAGAAGGTTTTCTGCATGAATGCATGGGCATAATGTATGTGCCGATATTTCGCCAATGGGCGAATTGCATAAAGTCTGCTTGTGTATAGTATTCGCCAATGGGCAAACTATGTGTTCACTGAGTTGGGAAGTTCATTTGTTTATCGTATGTATAGTCATCTTAGTGTCTGCTCGGGAACTCACTAAGTTCTACGAACTTACTCCGTTACCTTTCCTTCCCAGGATCATTGAAGAAGTAAAAGAATCACCAAGGGCCATGCCAGAGGATATTTTCTATTGTGAGACTTCTAATGATTGTGTTATGCATGAAAATGGGGGTGGCGTTAACGCTTAGGATTTTAAAGAATGATATTTTGTAAATAAAATTGAATTCGTCAACTTATAATATTTCCCTAACTTTGTAACTAAGCTTATGGTCTCGATTTCTAATGGTTTACTTCATGATTTAGTATTTCAAAATTTTGTTAGCTTAAGTTAGCTTGGATGAAGTCTAACTTCTTTTCATATATTTGTTGGAAAGGGGGAAAGGATATAAGGTTGTAACGCGTCATTCCTGGATCTTCCTCCAGGTTTGGGTATGCTGTGCTACAAACTATTTGGTATCGGATTAGGATCGTACCAATACGATATCAACTACCATGTGACCATCTCTCAAATTTAGGGTTTAACACATGTATAACATGAGTCTCATCGTGGTCAACCATTTAGGGAGCATAGTAGCCTCCTAGATAAACAATGATGGAATAGACATAGACTAGGTGAGGTCCTACATGAGATTCTTGTAGAGAGGATCCAATACCTATTCTTGGCATGGTAGAATAAAGGAGCTCCAAATGTTGCACATGTGTATGTCCACAATGCATATAGTTGGCGTGTTGCTCTTGGTGGGATCATAGTCGATGAGGTCATGATACACCGAGACTCTATTGGATGAGGTACCAATAATAATTTTCCCTTAGTCAAGGAAGATGTTATAAAGTGACCTACCTCAAGATGATCTACCTTTTTTTTTTTTAGAATAAATGCTCATGAAATGCATGTCTAGAGAGGTAGTGTGTGTTGTGCACACAAGGGCTTTGGTAACATCTTTAATTTGAATTTGAAAAAAGCATCCTTTGGGTTTTGACCAGCTAAGAAGGAGGACAAGTGCTATTGGTTACTGAACCTACGGGTCCTAATTCGTGGGACATGTGTCAATATTTTCTTGGTTGTAGGAAATTCTATTGTTTTGATTCTTCCCTCGTAAGTCTTTCATTCTATAAATGGGTACTTTGAGGCTTTTTTTGAGATTTTTTGTCACTACATCTCAAAGAAAATAAAAATTTAAAGACGGTTTTGGAGGAAAGTGTTTGTTACCTAAGACTTTATCAGAGATTTTGTCCTCATTCATCATTGGTAAGTTATAGAACTCTTTTTTTTGTTTCTTTGTGTTAGGATTTAAGTAGGAAATTTTTTTTTGATGGATAATGACATTAGATTCTAGATTTTTGGAAATTGTGGCTTATAATAGTAGTCGAATAGAAAAAGGAAGGTATGGTGGTAAAAAAGGGAAAAAGAAAGATATGGCCAATTTAAGTAGTACAACGGTGGCCACGAATCTTAATAATTATAGGAAGCTTTCAATAGTTGATACTGGTAATGAATGGCTATGTAAAATAAAGGAAGAGGAGATAAGGAGAATGCTAGAAGTGAGGGGAATTAGGTTACCCAACTATGCCTTTGATTTTTCAATTCCTGTAGGGGTGAACTATATAAATGATGTAATTGGAGGCTTCTTTTTACTTTTGTTCAACTTTGAAGTTGGGTTCTACTTGCTTTCACATCCTTTGTTTTGCAAGGCACTAAAGAAGTATGGTATAACCCCTAGTCAAGTAGCAGGCTCCTTTTGATGGATCATTGTTTGGTTTTTTATTGATTTTCGTGTAAGAGACAAGCCATTAATGCTAAAATTCATTCTACAAAATTTACAAGCTCACCATATCCAACACCACGCACTTGCAAGGTATGCTATATTTCACAACTGTTGAGAGAACCAATAAATAATGAACTATAACACCCCAGATTTGGCGGGTCAAAAGTTTTGGCGTATAGCTATAAATAGTTTGTTTGGCGTATACGTGTCGGTGTATAGTATCTGTCACATAAAAAAGTAAGAACTTGACTTCATGATATTCTACTATATTGATAAGAAGTTCGTGTTAAGAGATAAAAAGGTAAGTATGAAATAAGTATTCGCCTAAGGCATAGTACACTTGATATGTTTGGAATACTATGCTGGTTAGATTTTAAGTAACTTGGTTAGAAATTAACGAGATAGCCAAGCTGGGTAATGGTGATTTCAAGGTATTTATTTATACTTCTCTCGGAAACTATAGACCATTAAGAAGGCAAGTTCTGAAACATATGACACTTCTTGAACTCCACTAAGTTAAGTTATATATATGTGTGAGAAATGAGTTCTGAAAGGGTTTTTATTTCTTCCTCTTCCTCTTTCTTAAGTGGTATTTACTGAAACCTCTTTAAATCTGAATGTATCCTACTCCGATGATCTAGAGGCTATGGTTATACTATGATCAATGGTTATTCCATTCAAGGGTAAGTATTACTATTATGCATGTTAAATTTTAAAAGAGTAAGTTTGTAAAAGGTGCATGAATAGTAAGATGTAAGTATAAGGCTTTGTATAGGAGTTTTTAGTGTTCGAATTGATGGTAAATTGTACATGAATGAGTTTTAATGATGTTCCTATGTTCTAAAAGTAGTGGTTGCTACTGGTTCAAGATGGATATCCAGAACTGGAGTTTTGAACTGCAGTAAGTGAGAATCATGTAAGTTCTATGCTTACTCTTTCATGTATACTGTTTATATCGAGAAATACCTGTAAGAAATTGGTTGAACTATGAATATGAAACTATGAAGAGTATAGTAAGTATTGTTAGAATGCCGGTACCCCATGGCGCAGCAAAATAAAATTAGATCCGGCGATCCAAATCATGGATCCATGTGTGAGGAACGAATCGGGGTGAAATAAAGGTTTCGAAATTACCAAAACTTCAATCTGAGTAGACAGCGACGCCTTGGTAACAAGAGTTTTGATCTACTGTCGAATCAAGCCTCAACCTTTTCCGATGTCGGCCTCTACGTAATCCACCTGGTTTGACTATGAACGGAAGAAATCTCCAAAATTGTTTTGGAGGTTTATTTGCTTGACGGCTGCTAGACCTAACAAGCAATCACTTAGGGTTTTCATTTCAAGCTTTGTCTCCTTTTAATACCTTTTATAATGGGTGTCTTTTTCATTGGGCCTTTTATAATTGGTATCCTTTTAATTGGGCCTTTTATAATTGGTATCTCTTGAATGTATTATAAGATTAAATAAATATAATAAAGTTTTTAACCGAAAATTATAATTACATTAATTATATCCGAAATTTATAATTACATTAATTATAATAAGGATTTCGATAAACTATATTTATTTAAATTTATATATGAATCAAATTCATATATTGATAAAATTATGTTATCATTATGTGTACAACATCCTTGTACATATAATATGTTTAATATTTGATTGCCCAATTAAATTAATTCTTTAATTAATTTAATTCATGTGACAACCAAGCACAATACCAACTATATTTTATTCCGTTCATTTCAACCATAGGGTGTGACCCTGTAGGTTCTTGCAACGTTAGCAGTAATACTAGAACGATTCTATTGTCACAGACAATGAGTGGCATCTAGCAATGCATCATTGCTACCTAAGTTACAAGAAATCATGATTCGACATAATCTTTTGTGATTAACCTTTCATGCATTAATCCTTAAGTCCTTTATCTCTGGAATGGATACAAGTCATGGGATAGTCACACTTGTATAGTCCATCCCATGTTTCTTGATATCTTGAGTAGACTATGATATACAAATTAGTATGACATCTCATATCAACTTATTTGAGCATGGCCATGCATTTCTAGTCTCACTCAATCAAGTGGCCTAAGATATTACTCCTATTATGTAGGAGGGACTTATCCTTTATTGATCAACCATATCCCTCTACATAGATTGTGGTATATCCAACATCAGCCTTTATAGAACAACCTGTTACGGTGTACGTTTGACTGTATCAAAATATACAACTCACGATGCTGGGATAATAATGATCTCAAGTCTGAGGATCATATACATATTAATCATTATGAGTAATGTTGTGACAATTACATAATAATCCAAGAAACATACTCATAGCGGGTCAATCCAATATGTTGTTCTCTAACACACATATTCATGCATTGATTTTGACACTCCATATCAATGACAACTCTTTATCATCAATCAACTACATGTTAGTCTTAATGCATTATTATTGTCCTAGTCAACAATAATACTCGACTAAGGATCTTTTAAGAATAATCATATTATTCTCAGGACATTATTATAAAACAGTTTATCTATACACACAGAAAGAAAAACTGAAATAATAATGACAACGCTTTATATTAATAAACATGGTAAATTAAGTATGTTATTACAACCATCTCATGATTGATCTTTGGGCATACTCTTACAAGTATATTGTTATTGAATCTGATAAATTCAAGTATGTCATGATTGGTGTATGAGTACTAAAACGTTGAAGCATGGTTGTATATGTATGTCTGAAATGTATGCTATGAGATGTTTGTTCTGTTGAGTGTATGTTAGTGAATTAAAATGTTGGGATTAGATTGTGTCAGTGCATGAAGATTTTGTAAAGTAAGTCTATGTCTAGTCACTGCGGTGGTATCTGATAAGGTTTACCAGGACAGAAAACACAAACTCTGATATGAAACTCTGAAGGAAAAGTCCATGGCCTTAGCATCCTTTGAAAATGAACTAATGAATGGTGATTTCCCAATAGGGTTCTCTGCGTGTCCCAGGACGATGATGGGCAAACCTCAAGTAATGTGAGTTTAGGCAAATTCATATCATAAACATGATAGCGAAGGAATGCCTTTGTGGCACACTCTGAAAGGAATGCCTATTTGGTGTACTCTGTATGGATCTCCTTTGTGGCCTATTCTGTAATAAGGACTTATGGCGTGTATGGTATATTGTTTGTCTGCCTTCGATGTGTTTTGTGAAGTTCGCTGGGATAGTAAACATGAGACTCTGTATGACTGCTTGTATGGCATGTTCTGTTAGATCTTTGTGGCATGAATTGTCAGGAATGTTTGGTAAGCGTTGAATCTATAATTATAGTAAGATATGAGTAAATTCTTTATTTCTATAATAAGTAAAGTTGTGGTGAAGTGTTGATATGTTCTGGGTTATGAGGGACTAAGTCTTAAGGGCTTTCTATGAAAAAGAGATGTGTATCTGTATGTCAAAAAGGGTATCTACTATGATGATCTATAAATATGAAAAGTGAAGGCTATTGTATCTTCTTCTAAAATTATTTTAAACCACAATTAATGTTATCTTGAATTATGGGATTCTGATATATCACGACATGGAATTCGTCAAAGTGGTCTATGCAATGATTTATCAGTATGGATATGTGTGGTACTGAATCAAGATATGACTGAATATGAATTGATAGTATTATATTCTACGTAAGTATTCGCCAAACATATATGTATCCACCCGTGATAAATATTAGTGAACAACTATTTGAGATAAGAGTATGCGTTAAGGAAAGGATTATTAAAAGTGGTTTCTGAGGGTATGTATTGTTAAGAATTTATTACGAGACAAGAGATTTATGAAATGATTGGAAGGATTCCTCAATTAGATAGATAAGGATGATAAATGGCATATAAAAGAATGATAAAACTATGGTGGTATCCACCGAAATAAATGATGCAGAATGATGGTTGACATAGTAAATCGAGCAAGATTACAAAGTATCCATCAAAGTCTAGTAAATGACCTCACTAAGTACTCCTATACTTACAAGATCTGTGTAACACCCCAAACCTAGCCTAGATGTTATGGCCAGATTTGGAGAGTTACCATGATCTATATGGAAAAAGTCCAGTATTTGTGAATCAAATTTAAAACCGTCTGGAAGTATTTAACCGAACATAAACAAGTATAGGGATCCAAACTTAAAAGAAATAACAATCTAAATTTAAGGTAAACAATCCCAATAAACCAAAATAGTATAATTTCAAATAAAATGGTAAATTTACAAAAATCCGATTGACCGAGCTCTTGTCGCACCGTCCCGCCTAAGTTTGAGGGTTACCTAGAATCCAAACATATAGACATAATGAGCTTATGGGCTCAGTGTGTAACATACGTAATCAATTAAACGGAACAATATCAGACATTGTAACATATGTAATCAATTAAACGGAACAATATCAGACATACTTTCAGGTTTTCTATAATCAGACAGTTTTTAGAATTAAAAACGAAAACAGAAATGAAGTATATTAGGTACCGATGTAGAGCATATCAGATACAGATTCAGAGTCCTACCCCTATTCACTACACACCATCTCTATCCATCCCTACATACCGTATAAGGTATCCAGTACCCATCCATCCCTACACACCACGTAGTGACTGTATGTCATGTTTCAGAATAATTGCAGACTAGCTACCAGATCAGGTTGTGATAAAGTCGCTTGAATCAGATATGTATGTGGCTTAGCCCCCAGAATCAACAGATAATTAAACTGCCCACACTTCCTCATTTATTACAAACCCCATCCCAATGTAGATGCAAAACTAACAAATATGCATATGCAGTGATACAGATAAAATCCAAATGATACAAATCATACTTATTAAGCAGATATCATATCAGACATAAGTACAGAAAACATATTATACACCAACAGATAATCAGATATCAAGTTTCCTAGTTAAATCCAGGTCACACGGATCCTACGGAAGGATTACATTCGATCCAAACGATGTTTATGGCCCTAGGGAAAGTTTTAGAATTTTGGCCCACACGCCAGTGTCGATTCACACGACCTGGAACACGGCCGTGTGCCTTAAGTCAGAGAGTTACATGGTCAGGCACACGGCCTGACACACGCCCGTGTGACTCAAGTCAGATAGTTACACAGTCTGGAACACGGCCTAATATACAGCCATATGACCTAAGTCAAAGAGTTACAAGGTCTGGCACAAAGCCTAGCACACGCTCGTGTGACTCAAGTTAGTGCCACATAAAGCCTGTCATACGACCGTGTGCCACATGCGACCATGTGGCGTCGACAACCCCAATTTCGGCTTTCACCGTTGGATGATTTCTCGAGTTTCTGTTACACACATGATACGATTTCGATGTAGAAGCAACAACAGTGATTCTAGAATCTAAGAATGACATTAAATTGACCAATCAAAAAATTTATTCGTAATCAAATCACTAGAATTTGCATCTAAACTGAAGTTATGTCGAAGAACTTTGAAAAAAAATCCCCAAAATGAATACTAACGCTTACCTCTAAGCGAGTAACAATTACATAAAGCTTAATTCGATGGAGGAACGTTAGCCGCCATTCGCTCCTCTCTTGATTCAAACAAACCAGTTAAACCAACACCCGTCAAAGAATCAACCTTTACAAAGCATTTCAAGAACCAAATTGAAAAATAATCACCAACTAGCAATATATGCAAAATCATACTCTTACCCGATTAAATTAGAACACCTAACAAGATATCGAGCAAAAATTCACCACATCCATGTCAAAAATTTAGCCAAGAAAACAAAAGAAGAAAAAAAGAAAAAAGAAAAAAGAAAAAAAAAATAGAGAACGTAAAGAAACAGAGAACTGAAGAAGAAAAACAATTTTGGGGAAAAGAAAAGAAAACATGGGAAAGGAATTAATTAAATGATTTAAAATAAAACTCATTTATTTCTAAAAAGTTGCAAAATATTTCCTTATTGCTTTCGCAGATATTTGAACACAAGACCAAAAGGTGCACTGAAACTTAACCAGTAAAGCATTAGGCTCAATGTTGACATAAACTTACATAGAATTAAACTTAAGTTGAGAGTTCAAAGACAAAGGTAGAGTAAAAAAAAAGATAACAAAAATTTCCAAGAGTGGGACTTGAACCCCTAATCTCAAACACACAATCAAGGCTCTAAACCACTAAAGCAGATACTTAATTATGACAGAATTTAACAAACAAACGCTTAAATTTTGGGGCGTTACAATCTATTTTTGTTTTTTAGGTATCTAATATGAGACTTCCCCTGGAAGGAAAACGCCAGGAGTACACCAAGGTGGTGGCGGAGTGGGTTATTAAGCATACAGTGGATATATGGTATTGTAACACCCCTAACTCGTCTCCGTCGCCAGATTAGGGTTATGGAGCATTATTGTACAATTATAAACATTTAAACATCATAACATTCAAATAGACTAATCATATCAAAATCCATCTAATCACATGCGCTTTGTCTCTAAATCGAGTCTTCGATGCCCTAAAAATAGCTTAGAAGCAATTCGAGACTATTTTGAAACAATTAGAAAGTTTAGGAAAAAGATGCAAAATTTGTGAAACAGGGGTCACACAGCCATGTTGCCAGGCCATGTGGAATCACCCTAGGCCGTGTAAATTTTGAACAAGGGACACACGGTCGTGTCCCAGCCCATGTCGTCACTCATGTAACTCACTGAGTAGGGTCACACGCCCTTGTGCCAGGCCGTTTGTTAGGCCATGTAACTCACTGACTTGCACCATAAGAAATCCTCATATGACACACGGCCGTGTGTCTCACACGGCTGAGTCACACGCGCGTGTCCTAAGCTGTGTGAACCCAAAGTTTACCGAAAATAGAACCATTTGAAAATCATTTCATGCATAAACATTCAATCCAATTTTGCACAGTTTCAAAGAACCATAACATCATCCAAGCACACATATAATTACCATATCCAAGACCCTAATTCAACTAATCAGTATGCCATTCAAAGGCACCACAATTAGTATCCAAACATCACTTACCTAAACTTATTCACATACCTCATTTCATGCATACAAACCTAGTCCATTTAGGTACTAAAACATACCGCATTTAACCATTTCCAAACCATTCAAACTATACTATAAGAGCCTTATTTACAAGCCTTAACAAGTCATCAAAAATGACATCATTTGGTAAACATTAAAATGCACCAACCAAACATAATTTTCAAGACCTAAACAGATCAAAGTATCATTACACAACATCCTATACATGCCATTATAAACCTTGGCCAATTTGATCAAAAACTACCAAATTGCTTGCTGGATAGTGTGATAGGCCTCCGACGAGCTTTCAACCAAATCGAGCTTCTGATGATCTATAAAACAAGAAAAGAAACTACGTAAGCAAGTAGTGCTTAATAAGCTCGTATAAACTAAAACATAACTTACCATTGCATTTTCATAACACATATAGGCTCGCTCTTGAGCTATCCGCGGGCTTGCTCACACAAGCTGTCAGTCGAGACATAGCTACGCGGCGCTGCTCACACAAGCTGTCAGATATCCACACTATATGTCGGTATACCCAGCCACTGGTAGGATGTACAGGACCAGCACCTGAGACACATAATTCACATAATCACATGGGTTCCTAGTGACATGTCACTTGTATCCTAATCTATTCCTAAGGTTCAACCGAGGCTTTCTCGTTTGTCGAAACTTTGTCGAATACGTCCAAAGAGTCAATCACACATTTCATGCAATATCAAAATATTAAAATAAAAATATAATATTTCATTATTTACATACGAACTTACCTCGATACAAAAATAACGGAAATGGACCTAATCGTCAAACACTTTGGTTTTCCCCCGATCTAGACCCGAATCTTGTTTTTCTTGATCTATAATATCACATTTAACTAATTTAATCATTATACTATTCAAATCTTCCCAAAATCACATTATGGAAAAAATTACATTTTTTCCCCTAAAGTTTAACATTTTTACAATTTAGTCCCTAGGCTCGTAAAATGAATATCATTCAATTCCTTCATAACCCAAGCCTATCCGAACCATTTTCATACTCATAACAACCCACATTTCTCATTTATTCACATTTTTCTACTCATTTAATAACTTTTACAAAAAGTCCTTTTTGACATTTTTACCGAAAATCACTTAGTAAAAGTCGTTTATCATACACCAAACATACATTTTCTACCATTAGACATCAAAATACACAAATATGAATCATGAGTAAAATTTTAGACCTTGATTATTTCTTAAATTAGTGGTAGAAATAGATAAATCATGTTACAAGGATTTAAAAAACATAAAAAACATTAAAAACGGGGCTAGAACGGACTTACAATCGAGCTTGGAAGCTTGAAAAACCCTATCCATGGTTTCCCCTTATAAAATTTGGCCATGGGAGGAAAATGGACAAGAATTGGCTTTTAATTTAGCTTTTTAATTCATTTAATTACCAAATTACTAAAATGCCCTTAATGAAAAACTTTAGAAACATACCAAACCATGCTCATTTTTGTCCACCAACTTAACCAATGGTCTAATTACCATTTAAAGACGTCCAATTTAAAATCTCATAGCAATTGGACACCTTTAACATATAGATTTCAAGTTTTGCACTTTTTGCAATTTAGTCCTTTTGACTAAATTGAGTGCCCAAACGTCAAAATTTTTGAAAGAAGTTTTCACGAAATCATTCCATAAAACTGTAGACAGAAAAATATAATAAAAATGAATTTTTCTTCGTCAGATTTGTGGTCCCGAAACCACTGTTCCGACTAGACTCAAAATCGGGCTGTTACAGAAGAAACATAGGAAAGATGAAACCAATTTGTTTTATTTAATTTAAGCTTAATTGATCATTTACCATTTTATCCTTTAAAAACCATCATAATTTCATTTAAACCATGTCCATGCACATCCACTATCACCTTAATTGGTCTATTTACCATTCAAGTCCTTAAGTTTAAGATTTCATAATCATTTGACCATTTTAACTAATATAACTCAACTTTTTCACCTTTTATGATTTAGTCCTTTTCACCTAATTAACTATTTAAACATCAAAATTTCTTAACGAAACTTTAATATGACCTTAATATAATTTCGTAGACATTGAAATAATATTAAAATAATAATTTACTCGTCACACTATGATCCCGAAACCACTGTTTTCGATATCACTAAAAATGTGTTGTTACAAGTATAGTCTTGGAATACGCCTTTTGAGTTTGTCTGGAATAAACTTTTAACTTGTAAAGATTTGTATCAAGATTGATGTAACAAAATATATTTTAAATACTTCCCTTGTTTTCTTGTAATGAATTTTTAATTTAGAACTCCAAATAAAATGTTTAAGGAAATAGAAAATTGTAAAATTGTTTTCCATTATTGACTAAGTTTTGTGTAGTAACTCCTGAAATCCAGTCCTGATGAATCGGGTTGATTTTGGGGTTATCACATGAACAATATGACGAGCAATTTTCATCTTGACAAGCAAAAGTATATTTTCATCAAACAGAGGAAAAAAAGTTTTTTTCTATTTTCTCATCCAATGGTTCACCTCAAGCAATGAATGTTGCAACATTATTCCAAACTTGGAAAATGTATCCGAACAATCTTAGTATGCTTGCTACATATAGGGTCACCCACTAAAGTAGAAAAGGTGGTGAACACAAAAAAAGTTTGGAAATATTGTTTACAGAAGAAATGTCCCAATGATTTTGTAACAACCCGACTTTCAACGGTGTCATAAAATTTGGTTTCAGACCGAATTAATTGAGTCGAATTAGTAAATAATGAAAATATAACATTTACGTGTTGAATATGAAAATGAGGGGTTGAATTAACAAGTGTGATTGAATTGAATCGGTTACAAAAAAAAAGTAGTATAGTGACTAAATTGCAAAATTGTGATCATTATTAACTTGTTAATAATAATAATAAAAGATAGAAAAGAAAAGAAAAAAAAAGGAAAAGGACCTAGTTAGAAATTAAATTAAGGACTGAATGATACTTAGACCAAGTTACTAGTTAGTGAGAAGACATGATTAAATTCATCCATTATCATTATAATGAATTATGTTAAGAAATAGTTTATGTTAATTAGCTAAATGAAATTAATTAAACTTAATTATATTTTTAATTTAAGTATATATATATATATATGTGAAACTGGGAGAGAGAATAAAGAGCCATCATCTTCTTTCTCCTTAGATGTCGTCTATACCTAAGGAAGAAACAAAATAATTTTGGTTTTTTTCATTCATTTCAATCCTTAATTTGCAAGCTAAAGATGACGCATGATTATCTCGGGACAAAGGGAAATCCAAAGCTATCGATGAATAGATACTCTAGTTTGTGCTCTCATAATTTGAGTTCTTTAAACAATTAAATGTATATGCTTGAATTGTCAAATGATCGAAAATAGTAAACTACCGATATGTTATATTTGAAAGGTACATATATATTTGATTATGATAATTGGCATGTGTTTTGTATAGCCATATGCTTGCTTAATATTATATGATGATTAATAATGGAAATTTTCCCTATTAACATTGTCGGATAGAGTCACGAATATAGTTGGCATGTCATAGGGTTTCTTTTGATAGGTGGGAGATTCACCTTGGGGGTCGAAAATGTATCACTAACTCAAATATCATGAGGGTACAAGCGTATTTGTGCCTGATTAACACTTTGGTGCTGTAACAGCCTGTTTTCAGTGGTGTCGAAAATAGTGGTTTCAGGACCACAAATATGTCAATAAGTCCGTAATATTTATTATTATTTTATTCATATGAGTCAATTATATTTATTATGAATTTTGATTTGATTAAATCTTAGTTTAATGAACAAATGGTAAAGGTAAGTGGGCTATCTTGAAAGTCAAGTGGTTTCAAAAAATGAGGTATCAGGAACTCATTTCTAAAAATCGAGATCATAAATATTTTTATTAAATATTTACGAAGTTACTACTTAGGCATGTGAAGGTTTTGTTCAGAAATTTTATTGTTTAATTAGTTAATTAAAGAAAAAAAAAGACTAATTTGTAAAAGACGTAAAATTTAATTACTTTTAATTTTAATGTTTAAATGACTTAATTAACATAAGTGGAAGGATTTAAATGGAAAATATACCATTTTTATATAGTGGGACAGCTACTAGGTAAATTTTATACATTTTATGCATTAAATTTAAATGTTAATAATAATAATAATAAATCTAACAAAATCATCATCATCTTTATTTTTATTCTCTAGAAACTGAATGCTCCATTGAAGAACACTCAAAGTTTCGCTCATCTACTTTGTCTTTAAATGGTATATAAATTTGATCCATTTTTAGTAATTTTTATGTTTCTAAGATCGTTGTAGTTTAATCTAGCTAACCCAGGGATTAACTTATAAAACTATTAAATATTTTGAATCATGCCATTTATGAATTGGTGGTGTTTTTGAAGTTTTATGATGATTTTATAAGCTTGATAGTTAAATAGAATAATTTTGTAAAGTGATTTTGGTTAATTTTTAAGTTAAAGGACTAAGTTACTAAAATAGTAAAGTTATATGAAATTCTTGTAAAAATATGATGAATATGGGCTATATGGGAATTCTAGAAAATTCAGTTGGCCTTGTTTGGATTAATTTATGATTGAATTAAAAGTTTCGGGTTTAGAGACTAAATTGAATAAAAAGTAAAAGTTTAGGGTAAAAGTGTAAAATGATGAGTAAGTGTCAAATATATGAATATTAGTATTTTACGATATTTTAATTAGTTAATTAAATAAAATTATTTTATTTAGATCAAGAAACAAATCATTTGGTTGGTAATCGCGGGAAAGAAAAAGTCATCGAGTAGTCACTGTCGAGGTGTTGGTAGCTTATAGTATTTGGGTAAGTTTGTAATTGGTTTAATTGATTATTTGTTATTTTGTGATTTAATAATTATCTATATATGTTGTGGTTGAGTTCATTTTTTTTATAATTGATAAGTGATGAATTGGATTAACTGAAATATAGTAATTAATGAAATGATTTGAATTACCATGTTAGCTAAGTTAATGATTATTATCATAAATGGAAACTATATGGATACGTTCTTGTAATGGTACGTTATGAAGAAAGTTAAACAAATTGGAATGGATATTGGCCCGGAATGGATATTGGCCCGTATGAACCTTGTGAAATCTTAGGATACAAATGACATGTCATTAGGGTTATACAGTTTTCGGTGCTGGTATTGGATGTCCTACCGATGGCTGAGGTCATGCATTTGTTGCGGATTCTCCATTGCTCATGTGAGTAGCATCATGTAGCTTTACATCCCGACCCATAGCTCGTGTGAGCAGGCCCATTTCACAACTCGTGTGAGCATTATATATACGGTTACAGTTACAGATACAGGCACACTTTGTGTAAGATGGTTCCCGTGTATCTGGAGTTTTTCATTTGGTTCAATAGGTAAACAAAGCTTAATCAAATAATTGTAATTACAGGATATTTTATGTAACATTAATGAATAAAATGGAAAGTGTTGTATAAATACTTGAAATATATGATCTGTTACATATTTGAGGTGTTATGAATGTAATGTATGTGGAAATGTTCCAAATATATGTTTCATGAAATGAATAGATTTTATGTTTCATTATTGAACTCACTAACCTTGTGATACTTGTGATGTCTATAGGTCAATAATGAACTCATGATCTTGTTATGATATTTAGTTGAGAAATGTTTAAGTTGCAATCGTTACAATAAGTTAAAGTTTCTATTTACTACGAACTTACTAAGGTTTACATAAGCTTACCTCATGTTGGATTTATTCGATAACTAATTATCCACTTTGGTTTGGTTATAAGTGGCATGTAAATAGGGTTTTGGCTATGTATGTTATAAGCATTATGATTATGTTTTGTGCCTTTTGAGATGAAATCACGTTTTTGGTGTTTTGGTGACTTGAATTTGGTAACTTATCACTTGATGCCTATCTTGATAATTTATTATGGAATGACCATTTTGGTTTAGGTTATAATCAGCATGCACTAAAAGTTTACAAGTACAAATGTGTAAATAACCATGTTATTTATGTTTAACCTTATACAAATGGTCAAGGTACTACCAAATAGGTACTTTTAGATTTGGTATAGTCAAGAATACATAAGTGGTATGTTTCATGCTCTTGAAATGCTTGGATACATATTTTGTGACTTAGTAAATGATGTATGTGAATTGGATTTTAAATGTTTTAATTGTGGTACCAATGAGGGTACATTAGTTAGACACATAGGTTGAATGATTTTGGTATGTATTAGGTATGTTTGAATGTGTTTTAAACATGTGAAAGTGATTGGAAATGGTTTGGCTTGGTGCCTAAGATATGGTTGATGAATTTGCTTGTTTTTGGGGTAATTTGGGATGCACATGACCTGGGACACAGGCTGCCACACAACAGTGTGTCTTATTGATTTTTGGATACAGGTTTTTCCACACGGCATCAAGTTGTTACATGGTCTAGTGACGCTACCATGTGACCCTTTTTCGAATGCTTACACGGTCTGACAAACGATCTGCGACACAGACGTGTGACCTTATTTTGAATTGTACATGGTCGGCCACACGATCATATTTCTAAGCCACATGGTCTGGGCTCTGTCACACAGCCGTGTGACGCTTGTTTCCAAAATTTTTAGGCTTTTTCATATTTTTCTTATTTGATTCAAATTAGTCCCTAATTTAAGGTCCATAAATAAAATTATGCTATGAATGAAATTTAGATTCAAATGTTGTTATTTACATTAATAAATGAAAGTTTTAATGATGTTAATTGTTTTGAATCGTAATACTCCGTAACTCTAAACTGACAATGGGGACAGGTAAGGGGTGTTACAGGTGCGTACTTGGTGTGATGGTGGATTGATCCGAGTATCCGTCCTTAAGTTTAATTTTGTTAATAGGGATTAAAATGTAAAAACTTATTATTGATGTGATTTGTAAATCATGTGATATATGACTTTGAACCAGTGAAAATAGATGTGAATACCTTAAGGGTGCATCGAGAACCTTATAGTAAATGGGCATCAAAATGAAATGAATATGTTCGAACAATAAAGGATCATTTGGTTCAATGGAATAAACATGCTAATGATATTGATATTGATTTAGTTATTGAGTAATATTTTACATTTGGTAGTTAGTTGACTATATGATTTTGTTATGTTATATTTGAATTCGAATTATGTTAGCACCACTACTTGGGGTTAAGCATCCAATTTCTCTAACTCAGCTCGGAAATCTTGTTATTATTTTGTATGCATAAAAGTGTTTGAGTTATATGTTATGTAGATAGGTTGGTTGGGTTGTTGCTTAAATGATGATTTGGTGCTTTTGTTATTTTGGACTATATGGTTGTTATGGTTGAATTTAATCCCTTGATAATTAGTTAATTATGCTTAATTATATCAGTTTGAATGTGCAAATTAGTAGATTAAGTATTGATGTGTTGAATGTTATGACTTGGTGATGCTTAAATGTGTTTAAGGGTGCTAAATTGAGGATCTTATGTTGGTAGAAGGTTTAGATATATTTTAAGGTACAAGTTGGAATAGTTTGGTTACTTAGAAATGTAAATTTTTTACCATTTGACCATTAAATCTCGAGACAACAAGAGCATACCTCAAGACCGTTAGAAAAAAATTTACATTATTATGCATTTCAAATGTTTAATGTCTCGAGACATGTCAAGTTGGCCTTAAGACAATCTCATATAGCTCTTAAGATAAGTGGCCTTTTTCTAGAGACACAGGAACATCGAACCTAAGTAAGTTAAAACCTGCTCCAGATCTCGAGACATACAAACATTGAAGCTTAAATATGAAAACATGGGAGGCCTATCTCGAGACATGGTTTCAAGGCATAAGGGACCTTGCCTCGAGACACGTACTTTAATGTATTAAGACTTGATAACAACAAAACAAAAATACCAAATTGAAAATGAAGCCTATCTCGAGACATGGAATTTCCTGTCTTGAGACAACAAGTTAAAATTTGACTTTTGAGTTAGGATTTGAGTCCTAACTCCAAAATTGATTTATCATAAACTTGTAATTAGATGTAACTAATTCTTGAGTACTATGAATGTACGTGTATAATAATAAATAATGGATACATTTTTATGAATGATAATTATGAATTTAATTTTTTTTTATTTATTTCAAGTTAGCCTAGGTTGCTTCAGCAACGTAATGTGATGCCACACATTTGGATCCGAAGATCTAGTCGGGTGTAGGGTGTCACGGATTTTAAAGAAAACCACCTTAAGCGAGGCATAAATGTTGATGGATTAGTATTAGGCGAGGAAGCCTGGCTATGTGGTGTTAAGGATGAGTTGGTGTTGAATATGTTTGGGAAAATTAAAGAACCTTAAAATTTTCATTATAATTATTATGTCCCATAAATATGAATGACATTATAGGACTAATTCCAACGAAGATGTATCGATGAGCCCTAATAACCCAAATAAATATGTTGACGCTAATGTTGTTGTTGGTTGAAGCATTGTTGAAACTCACAACAAAGTGGTCGAAGTTGTTGAATGTGAATCTCTAACACTATGGAAAGCCACTTAACAAAAATGTGTTTGATTTAACTACATTGGAAGGTGATGATGAGGTTTTGGAAATAGGTCATTTGAGTAAATATTTTGGCTAAATTAAGAGATGTTATGTTCTTTACATTTATAGCTCTAGTGTGTGGCAAAATTCAATAGTTCACAGGCTTCTTTTCTCTTAAATTAATGTCGTATATGTTTTTTTCATTTGTAGGAAGCTTAAGTTATAGGATATCCACTAAAAGACACTAAAAATAGCTTACCTATGGCTAAGGATATCTTAAGGGAGAAAATGTCCAAAAGCATTGGGCCTATTAGAGAATGAAATCATCCTTTAAATAAACAAAAGATAGCTAATGAGCAAATTCTATTAACGAGGATGTCACTTCTGAAAAGAAAGGATCCTTGTAAGAAACTAGAGTCTCTTTAACCAAGACAAAGATTCTCAACTAAATAAAGATTAGACTCGCTAAGTAAGGGAGGAATCTCACCAAAAGAAAGGAAAAGTCCTGACTTGTAACACCCATAACCCGATCCGGTCGTCGAACCCAAGTTATGGAATGCTACAGACATAACCAGAATAGAACACATTCAAATCACATTGATTATCTCAAAAAAACATAGAATACTTCATAAATGCATAATTATTGCTCAAATTTAACAAAAATCATCCAAACATAGTCAATTCAATTTATGATTAACAAATATGTCATTTCTCAAATCATATACGGGTTTATGTATGCTCAAATACCATCTAGAATTTAACTAGGATTAGTTTGCAACATTTTCAATATTTCAGTGTAAATTATAAATCAAAACAATTCATAGCTCAATTTAATCATCATAAATCAATAGTCAATCATTATTCGAAGCATATATGTGAAAAAAAACCTTAAATTGCATCCAAGGGACCTTAAAAGTAGTTTGGAAACAAACAGGGACTAATATGAAACAAAACAGAAAAATATGGAAAATTTTGAAAACAGGGGTCATATGGCCGTGTGGCTTGAGAACATGGTCGTGTGGCCAAACCATGTACAGTTCAAAGTTAGGGGTACACAGTCATGTCTCCAAGTCATGTAACAACCTGATGACATGTGGAAAAACCTTCACCTAAAAATCAATAAGACACATAGCCGTGTGAGGAGGCCAAGTGCATGTGGCAGACCGTGTCTCAGACCATGTGCAACCAATATGACTTTAAAAACAAGTAATTTCAAACACCATTTCTTAGGTATCAAACCCAACCATTTCCACCTATTCAAAACACATTCAAACATGTCAAAAACATGCTAAAACATTCAACCTAAGTGCCTAATCAATGTACCCTCATTGGTACCATAATTCAAACATTTAGAATCTAAATCACATACATCATTTCCCAATACACAAAACATGTATCTATAAAGCATTTCATAACCTTAAACCACTATCAAAACCAAATTTGGAAAGGTATGAATCTTACCACTTATATACATATGATTAAAACATACCAAAAAGGCCAAATAAACACAACCGCAACATCACATAACAAAGCATGGAACAACATGTCTAATAACAAGTGAATTTGAACTCCTAGTACATGCCACTTATAAAATCAAAGTAATCAAAATTTATACCGAGTCGATGAACGCATAGTGTGAGCTCTGACTTGAACTTCCAACCGACATAAACTTCCGACGATCTACAAGAAAAACAACACAACAGATGTAAGCAAATCATTTCTTAGTAAGTTCGTATTAAACTTAAACTTTAACTTATCCTAAAAGTTGTAATTTAAACATTTTGCTATTAAAATTCATAAGAAATGTCTTGTATTCATTATTAACTTATACATATCACAAGTATCACAAGGTTAGTGTGTTCACATATACGAAACTTATAACTTTATCATGTCATAAAACATATACAAGTAAACACATTTAATATACCATTCATTCAACATTTATTCATTTAACAATTCATATTTCCATTTTAAGTGTTCATTTCAAATATCTCTTCTTACATATCTATCCATATAAACATTTCATATAACACTTCATATAATTATTTCCATATAACTGGTTTATTTTGTTTATCTATTTCCTTATAACTGATTCATATAACCATTCCGTATATCTATTTCTATATAACCAATTTGTAACACCCCAAACCCGGCCTAGACGCTATGGCCGGATCTCGCGATGACACATGATAGGTTGTTTGAAAACCGTGCCGTCGCTATAAAACCATTTCCTTTGAATTACTTATATTAATATCTTATTAGTGTCAAAATCGTGTTACTCATTTAGTCAATAGTTTCAAAATGTTATTCGATGCAGAAGCTTTTTAAACAGTTAAAACAATTGTGCATCTTCGAAAATCATTTGTTTCTTTTGAAAACTGAGGTTTCCTACTACTAGTAGTTGTAATCTATAATGTAAAGATATTTAAAACCTAAAACCAAACCAAGTTTGAAAGTCCAATTACAACCCAAAAATTTAACCAGTAAAAATAGAATAAAAATAAAACCAATAATCATAAATTAAAACCATGACAGTCCAGAACCATGGTCACCATCGAGTCCTCTGCCGCACCGATCCATCTAGGTCTGGGGATTACCTGTGCACATTAAACAAAGAGGGGTGAGTTTTCGTAAATTCGGTGTGTAATCCCGCAAAGCAAAACAAGCAACAATCGTAGTGCACAGTAAATAGCAGTCTTGAACCTAAGCCCATTTCAGGATCAGAATCAGTTGGGCCTTAGCCCAATACAGCATCAGAATCAATATGCACAAGGGCCTAAGCCCATTAGTAATAGTAGCAGATATACAATAGCAAAGTCCTACCCAACCAACCTCTACACACCGTCTCCATCCAACCCTACACTCCATGTGGGGATTTAATCAACCCACCCATCCCTACACTCTATGTAGTACCGAATGCGACACAAAATAGTAATTTGCAGCTGAGATGCTAGTATATTAGACTTAAAAGCCTTTAAGTACACTTCCTTCAAATAATATCAACCCCAACCTAATGCAATGCAACATACAATAATATGTCATGCTATAATGAGTCTATCAGATACACATACAGTTCAGTATACATGCCGGTATATAACATGCTCAGTACGTAATTCACATAATCAATAACATACATTTAAGGGTCTAGGAAGTGCTTACCAACCCTATGGAAGGTTCAAAGTCGACTTGGGCAACCTGTGCAACCTTAGCAAACATTTCAGTAAAAATGGGTTTACACGCCCATGTGGCCTGCCCGTGTGGGCTCACACGCCTATGTGGTCTGCCCATGTGGGCCCACACGCCCGTGTGGCCCACACGGCCCAATTCAGTCCAGCCCGTGTGTCACACATGGCCTGCCTGGACATCACACGACCGTGTCCTTCGTGCAAGGCCTAGCCTCGTCGATCACATGGCTGTGTAAGGGGAACATGGCCTACCACATGGCCTACCACATGCTCGTATGGCATCGACAGTGGGGTTTTCAGCTTTTGCCGAAACCCTATCTTTATTGTTTTCGGGTACACACCTATATCGTTTTTGATGCCTACATGCTTCCGAGCACTCCAATACCTATAATTAACCAATATTTCACTCAATTAATCGCTTAACCAACTGAACTAAAATAATCCCGAAATGAGATAAACATCTTTCGAACAACGAAACCATTACCTTCTATTGAATAACAGGAATTTCACGCCCTTAGGACATTGATGAACAATAATCAACCCTTTGATAAGCCCCTAATCACCAAACGAATCCTTATTAACACTTGTCCAAATCATAATTAAAGTTTAATAAAAAACTAGACTTACCGAAAGAGTGACGAGGACGTTGCGTAGGAAGGAAGTAAAAGAGAGGTCAAAACAAAAAAAATAGCAGCAAGGGAAAAAAGAAAAGGCGGCTCAGCAAATGGGAAGGCAAAAATCTGCAGCAAGCGGGAAAATGTGAAGAAAACGACAAAGAGTTTTTGAGAAAAAAGAAGAACCGAATTTTTGGAAAAAGAAAAACTACTAGATATTCCCTAATCCCGTAAATCACTCCACTACTTCCCACTACATCCAGCTACTCAGCTTTTTAATCCAACACAAACTACTCTAGACGAGCAAGCAAAAATAATGCTCTTGCCCAAACTCGAACATAAGACCTTCTTCACACCAATACTCCACTCAACCACCAGACCAGTAGGCCCATTCTATTAATTATTTACCAACTTTTACTTAAAAGCCTTATAACCCAAGATGAGGGTTAATTTTAAAAAAACCAAAATTTGCCCAAGTCATGGCTCGAACTTGGGACCTCCCACATACACCCAGAGCACTTAACCATTGAAGTAGACAAGTATTTATGTCAACACACACAAAAACAAAAGTAGATATTTTGGGGTGTTACAATTCTACCCCCTAAAAGAAAATTTCGTCCTCAAAATTTACCTGGTCAGAACAGATGAGGATACTGCTAACGTATCGCATCCTCAGGCTCCCACGTAGCCTCATCAATGCTATGGTTACGCCGTAAAACCTTAACCAGTGCAATAGATTTCCTTCTCAGAACCTTTACGTCACGATCCAGATTTTGAATCAGCTCCTCCTCAAAGGTCAAGTCTGGCCTAACCTCAATCTCCTTAACAGGAGCCTCAACATAGAAACATGGAACACATCATGAATCTGATCCAACATCAAAGATAAGTCCAACTGATAAGCAACCGATCCCACTCGCTTCAAAATATGGTAAGGTCCAATAAACCTAAGGCTCAACTTGCCCTTACGACCAAACCTTAAGATTTTCTTCCATGGCGAGACCTTAAGAAAACTAAAATCCCCCTCAAATTACTCAATCTCGCGTCTTTTCAAACCTGCATAAGATTTCTGCATGTCTGATGCCGCTTTTAGTCGATTCCGAATCAGTCTGACCATATCCTTAGCCTCAGAAACCAATTCAGGACCTAGAACACGTCGCTCGCCTAGCTCAGTCCAACACAAAGGAGTACGACACTTACGACTATACAATGCCTCGTAAGGTGCCATCTGAATGCTAGACTGGAAGCTGTATTATAAGCAAACTCCGCTAGCGGCATATAATCCTCCCAGCTACCTTAGAAATCAATAGCACAACTCCTCAACATATCCTCCAGTATCTGAATCACCCTCTCTGACTGACCATCGGTCTGAGGATGGAACGCAGTATTAAAGTCCAATCTCGATCTCAGAGCCTCATGTAACTTTTTCCAAAATCGAGATGTAATGCGAGGATCCCTATCAGTGATGATCAAAACCGGTACCCCATTCAGTCTCTCTATCTCAAAAATATAAAGCTTTGCCAACTTCTGCAGAGAATAATCGGTACAAATCAATATGAAGTACGTTGACTTGGTCAATCGGTCAATGATGACCCAAACAAAATCCTTCTTAGTGGCTGTAAAGGGTAACCCACTAACGAAGTCCATCGTCACACGTTACCACTTCCAAAGGGGAATCTTAATCGGCTGTAGTAAACCCGAAGGCAACAGATGCTCAGCCTTAACCTGCCGGCATGTCAGACATCTAGCCACAAAATCAATAACCTCTCGCTTCAATCCTGGTCACCAAAATAACTCTCGAAGATCTCTATACATCTTATTTCTACTAGGATGCATAGCATAAGGGCTACTATGCGCATCTCTCAGTATAGACTGCCTCAAACCAGTATCGTTCGGTACACATATCTGGCCTCGGAAACACAATACACCCTCAGAGTTCAATTGAAAGTCCGTAGTGATACCACCCTCAATATGTCAGAACTGAAGACCCAAAGACTCCTCCTCCAGCTATTTACCCTTAATCTGTTCGATCAAATTTGGTTTGAGTTGCAGCTCAGCCAACAAACTCCCATCGTTGAACAGGCTAAGTCGAGCGAACATCGCTCTTAGATCAGTCCTAGCCCTACGGCTCAAAGCATCGACCACCACATTGGCCTTGCTAGGGTGGTACTCGATGGTGTAGTCATAGTCCTTGAGTAGCTCAATCCATCTATGCTGCCTAAGATTCAGCTCCTTCTAAGTAAAGAGATACTTGAGGCTCTTGTGATTAGTGTAGATGATACACTTCTCACCATACAAATAATGCCTCCAGATTTTTAGTGCGAAAACTACCACGGCCAACTCCAAGTCATTCGTCGGAAAATTCGCCTCATGAGTTTTAAGCTGACGAGACGCATATGCAACCACCTTACCATCCTGCATCAACACACATCCCAAACTGATATGTGGTGCATCACTATAAACAGTGAACTCCTTTCCTGACTCCGGTTGTATCAGAATAGGGGACTCAGTCAGTACAATATTGAGCTTCTCAAAGCTCTCTTGCTGTGCATCAATCCTATTAAACGACACACCCTTACGTAGCAGCTTAGTCAATGGTGCTGCAATCAATGAGAAACCTTCTACAAACTGCCGATAATAACCTGCCAGTCCAAGAAAACTGTGGATCTCAGACACGTTTCTAGGTTGCTCCCACTCCAACACAGCCTCAATCTTTCAAGGATCAACTCGAATCCCCTCAATAGAAACCACATGACCCAGAAATGTCACCTCACATAGCCAGAACTCGCACTTGCTAAACTTAGCATAGAGCTGCTTCTCCCTCAAAGTCTGTAGAACAAACCTAAGGTGCTCGTCAAGCTCATCCTCAGTCCTCGAGTAAACCAGTATATCATAAATGAACACCACATCAAACCGATCCAGATAAGGCTGAAATACTCGGTTCATCAAATCCATAAATGTTGCCTGTGAATTAGTCAGTCCAAATGGCATTACTAGGAACTCGTAGTAACCATAACAAGTCCTAAATGTTGTCTTATGTACGGCAACCTCATTGATCCTTGACTGATGATACCCAGATCGGAGGTCAATCTTAGAGAACACCGAAGCTCCTCGAAACTGGTCAAACAGATCATCTATCCTCGGTAAGGGGTACTTATTCTTAATGGTCAACTTGTTTAGTTACCGGTAGTCGATACACATCCACATGGATCTATCCTTCTTCTTCACAAACAGTACCAGTGCTCCCCATGGAGACACACTAGGACGGATGAACCCACGATCCAATAACTCCTAAATCTGAGCCTTTAGCTCCACAAGCTCATTCGGTGCATTCGATAGGGAGCGATGGAGACCGGAGCTGTCCAAGTAGGAGCTTAATACTAAACTTCACGATCCGGAGGTAAACTAGGCAGCTCCTCAGGAAAGATGTCTGAAAAATCCTTTACCGTTCTGATGTCTTTAATAGAGGAATCCCCAGAATCTAAAACACTAACGTAAGCCAAGAACGCCTCACATCCCTTACGTACCAATTTTTCCACCACCAGTGCAGAAATCACATTAGTTAAATAATTTTGATGCTCTCCAATCATGACTACTTCATCATCCTCTTCAGTCCTCAATACGTCCCTCTTAGTCGCGCAATCCAAGCTAACACGATGCTTGACCAACCAATCCATCAGATCAGCCAGAAGGATTTCTCCTTGAACCTCTAAAGGAACATCTCTAAACAACTTGTTAACCCTTATAGATTGCCCTTGTAACATCTCGGTTTAGACCCTAGTCGGAACAGTGGTTCGAGACCACAAACCCAATGTCGTAAAAATATTTTAATATTAATTTCTGTGTGAATATTATATGATATAGTCTGTGTGATAATTCTGTGTGATAATTTAATCGTTTATGTGTCGAATTAAGAGAAATGACTAAATCACATAAAGAGTAAAAGCTGTGTGCTGATTTATAAATACTTAATTATTGTTGGCTTTTAAAGGTGGAGGCCTTAGGAGGCAATTTAACCTTTTTAATGATAGTGGGTGATAAATGGACAAATATGCCATTAATGTATAATTGTTTTATAATGTTTAGTAAAAGGGATAGTTTGGTAAAATGAACATTATTTTGATTATAATAAAACAAATGAAAGAAAAGATGAATGTCATCATCTTTGTGAGTGCCAAAAATTTGAAGGAAAAAGAAAGGAATAGGGCTTTGGGGTATTCGGCCTTTGTTAAGCAATATTAAGGTATGATTTTGAGTCGGTTTTCGATAATTTTTACGTTTTTGTAATCGTTGCTTTGTGCTCTAGCTAACCCATGTTGTAATTTCATGAATTGATGATGTTGTGTGAGATGCCATTGAGGCTATGTTGAGCTTTGTGACGTTTCATGGTGTTAAATGAAAGATATGAGTTAGATGAACATGTGTTGTTCTTGAAATTTTGATGAATTTAGCTAATTAGGGCTAAATTGTGAAAATAGTAAATTGAAGGGTTAAAATGTGAAATGTGTGGGTTTGTATGGACAATAGTAAAATTCAGCTAAGCTTGTACTAGATGGAATTTGGTGAATTTGATGATTTTGTGAATTAAGGACTAAAGTGTCAAAATGTGAAAATGTGAGGACTATTATGCAAAATGACTTAAATGTGTGTATGTGGACTAAATTAAATGAAATGATGATTGAATGGATTTAATTTAAATGTGTATAGACCAAGAGAGAGGAGGTTCAGATCAAGATCAAGGCAAAGATAAAGTCCTCGATTAATAGACCGTATCGATAGTTCGACGTCCGAGGTAAGTTCGGACATAATACGAATATTTAAATCTGTTTAATGTTATGAAATGAATAGTGAGATATTATTGAATTGTGAATTCTATGTGATAGATTGAGTTAAATGGCACTAGGTGTGCGTATTAGAAAATGTGATCGGAAATTATAGCACTGTGTGTGCAGAGTAATATAAGCTTCGGCTTGGTGGTTGGCACTGTGTGCGATGCCGATTTAAAATCGGTGTGGGATGGATGTACTAAGTGTATGATGCTAACTAAGCTTCGGCTAATTAATTATGCACTAAGTGTGCGAATGAATCGAGGAAGAAACGAGTGTGGATCGAAATGAATCGTGATTATTGATTAGCAAAAGTATTTGACAACTAAGTGTTGGCTAAGGTACGCTCGGAATCTATGTGATTGGTGGAAACTATTAATGTAGGTGTGGATGAGTTTATTGAACATATTGGTTGTGAATGGTATTATATTTGTGGTAGAAAACATTAATCTATGTGATGCCATTTGGTATTATGTATTACGTTATGAACTTACTAAGCTTTATAAAGCTTACTGTGTGATTTGTTTCTCTGCTTTGCAGTGTCAGTAAAGCTAGATCGGATCAGGGGATCGTCAATTTCTCAATCACACTATCGACAATCTAATTTGGGGTATTTTGGAAAGATGTACATAGTTATAATATGGCATGTATAGGCTGGTCTTTTGGTTCATGTTTAATGTTTGTAAGTAGCCATGAGATGTGGCTAGATATGTGCTAGTTTTAACATGAATGAACTTGGTATATGTGATGCATCTTTTGGTACGGTTTGTGGGTTGAGAAATTGATTATTGAATGGTAACTTTGTGTTGATCAAATGCTAGCATGAATTAGTGAAATTGAGAAGGAATGATGTTTGGCATTGAATGTATTATGCTTGTGATGAGATAAGTCTTGCCATGGTTGGAATTGGTATAAAATGCTTTGATTGAATGGTCATTTTGGAAAGTTTTGGCTGCCTTATGTGCATGATATGTTTTGGTATGTGTTGTTTGTAGGTTTGACCCTAAGTGGGTGGCATTTTGGCCTTGCAAAATGGCCTATAATGTCACACGGTCTAGGCGCACGGGCATGCCTAAAGGCCGTGGGTAATTTGGCAGAATGCAGCTTAAAAATACACGGCCAAGTACACGGGCGTGCTTGGGGGCCGTGGTGGGGAAGTCAGTATATGGTCTAGTAGTACATGGCCAAGGCACACGGGCGTGCCTAGTGACCGTGTTGATATAGTCAGTATATAGACAAGGATGGACACACGGGAGTGTCTAGAAGCCGTGGAGGGCACACGGTCTCCTCCCACGGTCGTGGCTCCCCTGAATTTTAGAAAAGTTTTAAATTTTCATAAAATGTTGCATGTATTTCAGTTAGTCCCGACCCCTCTTCAACTTGTGAGTTAGGCCTCATAGACCTTATCAAGGGACGACATGTTTGTAAATGAATGCGAATGAAAATGATCGACTTTGTGTCGTAAAATCTTAGATGTTGGATGTTCTATTTGATCGGTAATGCCTCTTAACCCTGTTCCAGCGACGATCTCAAGTTAGGGGTGTTACAGCCCTAGTGGACTCAGTACGGTAACGTCACTCGTAATGCTCTCAACCAAGATCCCCAAATTTCCAGACACAGTATAGTCTATATAGGAGTAAGTGGATCCTATATCTATCAATGCAGTTTATGGTACATCAAAAATAAGAAACGTACTCGTGATGACGTCTGGAGCATCTCCATCCTCTCGGCGACGAGCAACATAAACTAGAGCCATCTACCTCGCCTCAGTCTGTCTGGCACCTCTGCCCAGTGCTCTCTGACTATAGCCCATACCATTACCGCCTCTGGCCTGGCCACGACCCCTAGGTGGATGCTGAATTACCTTTGGTGGTTGTACAGTAACAGTACCTGGAGCTTGCCTCTAATCAGCCCTCAGCAGACACTCTCTAATGCAATGTTCCAATGACCCACATCTTAATCATGCCCCAGTCATCTTCCAACACTCGCTATGATGGCGTCTACCACAATCAGTACATGGTTGCAGTCCAGTAGCAGCAACAGGGAGCCTAACACTAACCGGCGCATCGACTCTGGCCTTTTTGCTAGGCCTCTGCACCACACCCGAGGGTTTCAAATCCCTCTTATTCCTACCTCTCTCTCTATCCCAGTTTTTGCGCTCAATGCGCTTAACCTCCTCGGCGATCTTCGCCTTTTCAACCAGGGCAGAAAAATCTCGCTCCCTATGCAGAGCTATCAAAACCCGCAAGTTATCTTTGAGGCCATCTCAAAGCGAACACATCGCTCGTACTCAGACGCCACCATACCTTGCGCATAGCGGCTCAGTCTTAGAAACTCGACCTCATACTCAGCCACTGATCGATCTCCCTGAGTTAAATTCAGAAACTCCCTCCTACGGGCATCCACGTAACTGGCTTCCACATGTTTTCCCTGGAAGGCAGTCTTAAAAAACTCCCAGGTTAATCGTTCGGGCTGAGTGCCCTTCTTAAAAGTAAGCCACCACTGATATGCCTCATCACGCAGCAGCGAGATTGCATCCTTTCATTTTTGCTCTGGGGTGCAATCTAGATCATCCATGATCCTCTCCGTGGCTTCAATCCAGTACTCAGTCACATTAGGGGTAACTCCAGTGACACCCTTGAATAACTCAGCCCCATTGGACTGGAGTCATTCCGTAACCGACCCTTGGCACCTAGATCTAGTATTGGGCCCAGTGAACCTCTCTAAAATCCTGAGCATAGCCTGGGACAGTGCGTCGTCCCCCAGCCATGTGGTCTTGAGACCCAGTCTTAGTCGCAGGTGAAACCAGGGTCTCACTAATATCCAAGTTATACAGGTTGCCAGAAGATGAGGACCCAGCACGAGCCCCTCTACGGCCTCTACCATGACCTCTAGTACCCCATCTGTGCATACCTCGTGTGCTCATATCTAATCGAATTAAATGTATTTAGAAATTTTACGAATCAGTTACAGTTCAATATTTATTAATAGATGTTTTATGTAGAACAATATCGACAATTCAGAGTTTGTTTTCGTATATTGCAGGTTTCACTACAGTTTTAGTATACACTAACTAAAGTGTTTTCAGTACAGTATACTACCTATAGTAGTTTTAGAATATACTATCAATAATAGTTTTTGTTTAAAACAGTTCACACTTCAGAATACTTACAGGATCGGCGCCGGAGATTCGGTGTAGCACTTACTCAGTAAAACATTTCAAATCATTTTGTAGTAAATTTTGTCAAAACCAAATTTTAAAACCCATAATCCACAGCCGAGTTTTGAAACCTGACTCTAATACCAGTAAATGTAACGCCTTAAACTCGGCCTAGACGCTATGGTCGAATCTCGCGATGTCACATGATAGGGTGTTTGAAAACCGTGCCATCGCGATAAAACCATTTCCTTTGAATTACTTATCTTAATATCTTATTAATTCCAAAGTTGTGTTACTCATTTAGTCGATAGTTTCAAAACGTTCGATGCAGAAGCTTTTTAAACAGTTAAAACAATCGTGCGTTTTCAAAAATCATTTGTTTCTTTTGAAAACTGAGGTTTCCTGCAACTAGCAGTTGTAATCTATAAAGTAAAGATATTTAAAAGCCAAAACCAAACCAAAGTCCGAAAGTCCAATTACAACCCAAAAACTTAACCAGTAAAAATAAAATAAAAATAAAACCAATAATCATAAATTAAAACCATGACAGTCCAGAACCGTGGTCACCATCGAGTCCTCCGCCGCACCGATCCATCTAGGTATGAGGATTACTTGTGCACATTAAACAAAGAGGGGCGAGTTTTCGTAAACTCAGTGTGTAATCTCACAAAGCAAAACAAGCAACAATCCCAGTGCACAGTCAATAGTAGTCTTGCACCTAAGCCCATTTCAGTATCAGAATCAATTAGGCCTTAGCCCAATTCAGTATCAAAATCAATATGCACAAGGGCCTAAGCCCATCAATAACAGTAGTAGATATACAGTAGCAAAGTCCTACCCAACCAGCCTCTACACACTGTCTCCGTCCAACCCTACACTCCATGTGGGGATTTAATCAACCCATCCATCCCTACACTCCATGTAGTATCGAATGCAGCACAAAATAGTAATTTGCAGCTGAGCTGCCAGTATATTAGGCTTAAAAGCCTTTCAGTACACTTCTTCTGAATAATATCAACCCCAACCCAATACAACGCAACATACAATAATATGTCATGCTATAATGAGTCTATCAGATACACATAAAGTTCAATATACATGCCGGTATATAACATGCTCAATACATAATTCACATAATCAATAACATACAATTAAGGGTCTAGAAAGTGCTTACCGACCCTATGGAAGGTTCAAAGTCGACTTGGGCGACCCGTGCAACCTTAGCAAACATTTCAGTAAAAATGGGCTCACACGCCCATGTGGTCTGCCTGTGTGGGCCCACACGCCCGTGTGGCCCAAACGGCCCAAATTGGCCTTGGCCGTGTGGATTGCACGACCTGGCCCAAAATCCCACACGCCCGTGTGGATTACCCATGTGGACCCACATGCCCGTGTGGCCCACACGGCCCAATTTAGTCCAGCCCGTGTGTCGCACACGGCCTGGCCTCGTCTATCACACGGCCTACCACACGCCCGTGTAGCATCGACAGTGGGGTTTTTGGCTTTTGTCGAAACCCTATTTTTTGCATTTTTGGGTACACACATGTATCTTTTTTATGCTTACACACTTCCGAGCACTCCAATACCTATAATTAACCAGTATTTCACTTAATTAATCACTTAACCAACTGAACTAAACTAATCCCGAAACGAGATAAACATCTTTCGAACAACGAAACTATTACCTTCTATTGAATAACAGGAATTTCACGCCCTTAGAACGTCGATGAACGATAATCAGCCCTTCGATAAGCCCCTAATCACCAAACGAATCCTTATTAACACTTCCAAATCACAATTAAAGTTTAATAAAAAACTACTTACCGAAAGAGCGACGAGGACGTTACGCAGGAAAGAAGTAAAAGAGATGTTAAAACAAGAAAAATAGTAGCAAGGGAAAGGAAGAAAAAGGCAGTTCAGCAAATGGGAAGGCAAAAATCTACAGCAAGGGGGAAAAGGTGAAGAAAACAATAGAGACTTTTTGAGAAAGAAGAAGAATAGAATTTTTGGAAAAAGAAAAACTACCAGATATTCCTTAATCCCCTAAATCACTCCACTACTTCCTACTACATCCTACTACTCAGCTTTTTAATCCAACACCACTAATTCCTACATCCTACTACTCAGCTTTTTAATTCAACACAAACTCTTCTAGACGAGCAAACAAAAATAATACTCTTGCCCATACTCGAACACAAGACCTCCTTTACACCAACACTCTTCTCAACCACCAGACCAGTAGGCCCATTCTGTTAATTATTTACCAACATTTACTTAAAATCCTTCTAACCCAATATGGGGCTTTATTTAAAAAAAACCAAAATTTTCCAAAGTCATGGCTCGAGCTTGGGACCTCCCACACATACCCAGAGCACTTAACCATTGAAGTAGGCAAGTATTTATGTCACACATACACAAAAACAAAAATAGATATTTTGGGGCGTTACACAATTCTTATAATCATTTCACATAACCATTTCATATAATTATTTCAAGTTTTAACCTTAACACAACATGATTCAACAATTCCAAGGCAATAAACAATTGTATACAAATATTCAGAATTTGTATTTTTATCCATTTTAATGAAACAGTTTAACACTGTACAATTTTTTTTCCAATGAAACTTCATAAAAGAACGTAATACACAAGTCTAGGAAACAGGTAAAACTCATATGAGTTAATCTGGTACAGAGATATGTGTGTCTGGTTACCCATCAAGGCTAAACCAATGACAACACAGAAGAAATATAGCCTGGTTAAGGCTATGTATATATGTAAGGTTACCAGTCCATGCTAAACCTTTAAAATGACAACAGATTACCATTCTAGGCTAAACCTGTGTTACATGTATATCTGAGTCCGCAACAAATGCTAGAGCTCGGTCCATAATGGGAATCATTTAGAAACCTTGTATATGATACTTTTACTCATTCCATTGGAAATGTTTCAGAAATCCAATTTTATTACTATAAAGTCTGATTTTCAATTTCAGCAATATATATGTATAATTAACAATATTTTATAACAAATTGCAACCTTAAAAGGTAGTATGAACTTAGCTAGGCAAAAATGGTTGTGCAAATAAGGTCGACACCTAATCCATTAATTTAGCTTTTCCACGATTCGAGTACGGTTGTTTCATTCCTTGATCTAAATAATAACTTAAGCTTATAATCCCTTTTAATACACATTTACAAAATTACCCCTAAACTTTACACTTTTTATAATTTAGTCCTTAAACTTGAAATTTTCAAATCTATCACAATTACCCCAATTTCATGCTAGCTGAATTTTCCCATATACCAAAACAAATCATATTTATTAAAATTTTACAAATATGTCATGTCCAATTTAATATCTTATCAATTTAATCCTTTAACTAAAAACTAATCAAAATCACTTTACAAAATAATCCTATTTAACTATCAAGTTTAATAATCTATCACCAAACTTCAAAAACATCACAAATTCATCCATGGAAAAATTATAAACATTTAATAGTTTTGCAAAACAGTTCATAGGTTAGCTAGATTAAGCTACAACGATCTCAAAAACATAATATTTACTAAAAATGGGTTAAAAATGAACTTACATTGTAACACCCCTTACCCGTATTCTACGCCAGAACCAGGCCTGAGGTATTACCGAATTAAAACCTCATGTTCGCCACTTAGGTTCATCGTGATTACTCTCTCAAGTCACCTAAACAACCTCTCTCTCGACATACGAGGCCTCACTCACATACACGAGGGCTTTCGAGACTATCTCGGAACTTTTTCCCAATCTTAAAATATTTCTCTTTTATACAGGGCTCACATGCCCGTGCAAGATGAGACACGCCCATGCATAAACCCACACGCCCATGCTCCACAACCGTGGTGAATACTGACTATATACACACGGCCTCAAAGCCTAGTCACACGCCCGTGTGACTAGTCCGTGGTCTATTCTAACTTAATATGCCAACATGCAAGGGACACACGGCCAAGTCACACACTCGTGGGCTGACCATGTGTCACACATGGTCTAGACACACGCCCGTGTATCTATCCACATGGACAAGAACAAAGTTATATGCCAAGTTCTTTTCACCCCTTTAGCATACATAACATGCACTCATTCAACACATCCATAACCAACTCATAATAAAGTGCAATTTCACATGGATAACTACATCTTTTCATATAATAAAGTAGCCAACAACTATGGCATTATACAAAATAGATTATCCAACTATGGGCTAACACATCTTAGCCATTTACAACAAAATTCACTAACTTTTCTAGCCCCTATACATGCCATATACAAAACATTGAGTCTCATGTACCAGAGTGTGATGATAGCGTGGGTGATTCTCCAATTGATCCTCGTATCTCGAGTCAACTCTATTGCTCTATAAAACAAGAAAAAAGAAAGAGAGTAAGCTTTGAGCTTAGTAAGTTTACACATAAACAATTAAGCATTATACTAACATATAATACACAACTATGCTTACTCTTTCTATCCCTTACCACATTTCCAACGCATCATGAGTCGTATACTCATAACCATTGAAATGCACCCCTACATTCAATAACACATTTATACAATATACAACACAACATTATTCCTTGATAATTCATCCACACAGCTAATTAACTCAATAATACAACCACAAGGCTAATTTCTCAGTAATACAACCACATAGCTAATTTCTCAGTGGTTTCGCACTTAGCCCACCATAATCAATTTATAAGGTAGTATCGCACTTAGTCTACCTCAAAGGTAATCATAGTGGTGTCACACATAGCCCATTAGACGATATACCTAACGATAGCATCGTACATAGCCAGCTCATCGTCAATATGCATTAGGATGGTATCGCACTTAGCCCACCATTTAGCATTATCACTACTCATTCTCATATCTACTTACTCAGTCATTCACCCATTCACAATATCTACCACATTCATTCCACATTTCTCAAACATGCTACACACTAGCTAGCATTAACAAATTGTAAGTATGAATGCATTGTTTATGCATAGACTTACCTCGGTACTCAAAAGTATAGAAACGTGCAATTTAGTTCACCACTTTGCTCTTGCCTCGGTTTAGATCCGGGCTTCGTCTTTCTTGATCTCTAATGAATAAATCAGCTTATTCAATATACACATTGACTAAATTGACCTACATCTCATACTTTAGCAAAATTACTATTTTGCCCCTAAACTTCCTCATATTTACACTTTTACCCCAATGCTTGTAAAGTGATTTTCATTCAACTTTCTAGCCTTTCATGCTTAGCCGAATCACTTACTCAACTAAAGCATTCATCAATTCTCACTAAATCACACATGTATGGCCAAACTTAAAGTTTTCACAAACTAGTCCCTACATGCATTTTCATAGAAAATCACTTAGCAAAAGATGTTTCTACTACATCAAGCTTTCATTTTCTTCCATAAAACATCAAAATACATGCATGTCCTACATGGGTACATTTTTGAACATCCATTATAGCTCATCAATTAGCTAAAAATAGCTTACTCATGCAACTAGGACTTCAAAAATACGAAGAATATCAAAACGGGGCTTGGATGCACTTACTATCAAGTTTGAAAAATTGGAAGAGCCCTAACAATAGCTTCTCAAATTTTCGGCAGCCTTGGAGAAGAAGATGAGTGAAGTTTGTCATCTTTTCTCCTATTTTAATCATTTAATAGCCAAATGACCAAAATGCCCTTTTTGATAAACTTCCTATTTTAACTCATACATGCCCAATTTTGTCCAAAAATTAAAAATTGGGAAAATTACTCATTAAGGACCTCTAATTAATATTCTAGAGCTATTTCACACAAATAGCTTCTAGAATCTCACATTTTGCAACTTTTGCAATTTAGTCCTTTTGGACAATTTAACCGCAATTTCACAAAATTGCTTCATGAAACTTTCACACTAGCATGCATACATAGCATAAACCTCAAAAACTCATACATATACCTCAAATTTGTGGTTTCGCACCACTATTCTGACTAGGCCCTAAATCGGGATGTTACATACATACGAAGAGATATAATGGCCAAACTTAAAGCTTTTTAATGGCTTCCTTCCTTCTAATTCTGGTGAAACAAAACCAATAAAGAAGATGACTTCTTATTTTTCTTTAATTTATTATAATATTAACCTAATTACAATTTTACCCTTCATGTTTTCATCCAAATAAACTTATTTCAAACCTTTAGTCGTCCATTAACACAAACGACGATATTATTGCCTTATAAATCCGTCCACTTATAATAATTAAGCCATTTAATTCGTAAAATTCAATAGTAGTTAAGTTTTACACCTTTTATGGTTTAGCCCTTTTTCTTTAATTAACTGCACAAATAATAAAATTTTCAAACCGTACCTTCACATATCAATCTAATAACTCCATAAATATTTAATAAAAATATTTACGAGCTCGATTTACAAAAAAGAGGTCCTGAAATTTTATTTTTCAAAACTACTTGACTTCAGGGACGAACCACTTGTACTTAACTATTCATTCAATTAACTAAAATTGTCAAATCAAAATTCAATATAATAATATATTTGACTTATTTAATATTTACAAACTCACTCATCAGATTTGTAGTCCCGAAACCACTATTTTTGACACCACTAAACAATGAGCTATTACACGACTCACCAGCGAAGGGATGACCATTGTGAAGACTAGGTGTTAGGAAAGTCCAATGGCTCTCAGCCTAGTTTAAGTCCAACTGAGCAACAACAAATCTCAATAGCTTTTACTCCCAGTAAAGTTTCTAGTTGTTGTTCTGAACACTAATTCTTTTAGTTCATTTAAAGGCTTTATATAAGGTCATTTAAAGTGATAGGTCTTCTTTCCTATCACTACTTCAATTGGAGGGAAAAAAATTCCCTTTGGAAAATTCTCTCGCTCAGCAATAAGTGTGTTCATTAATTGGGACTGGAGCTTACTTCAGGCTGCTATTGAGGTTGTTTATCCAAGATTGATGTCAGGGTTAACTGGTGAAGGCTCTTCCAATTCAATGTGCTAAATCTTATAGGCAAAATAGCCATGTAGGTAGGAGAATTAGAGCTAACAAAGTATGACTTGAGAAAGATACTATTTAATAACACTGTTGCCACAGCTCGTAGCCTAAACGACCTGAGGCATTAAAAAAAGTCATGTACTTCTATAAAGAAGAATTATTTGAAGATGTAAAATAGGGTTGCATCAATCGAAAAGAAACATTTTGGTTTAGCAAATTGGCTACCAAGAATGAGGCCCATGAGATGGATGTGATGACCCAACTAAAGAAGGAGAACGCTGAGGTAAAATCCAAATCAAAGTCCTTGGAGAAAGAATAGCCTTGTTGAAGGTTGAACATAAGCAATAATTATAGGGGCCTAAATTTGAGCTTGTAGCCAAGGAAGCTACATGTACAAGCTTTAAGACTATGTAAGAAGCTGAGATAAAAGAGTTTACGAGGCAAACTTGAGTGAGTATAAGAAATGTGTTCCCAAATATTAGACTAAGGGTCAATTTGTTTACATGTAAAAGGTTTTACAGAAAATATTTTCATTTTTTCCCATGTTTGTTTGGTGGAAAATGAGTAACCAAAGGAAATCATTCTCCAAAACATGATAAACAAAAGGCCTTTTTTAGAAAAATGTCTTACTCTTTCTCATCTCATAAAACATTTTCTAACTGCTTCTCCTATTCACATGTCACACTAGAAATTTTGATAAAAAACTTGGCCACATCGGATCGGCAACCCTAAATTATTTTATAGGTTTTAATTAGATCTTACGACATCCTATGTGTACCAAATTGTAAAATTTTGGAGATGAATTGGGTGTTAATGATGATTGTCAATTTTTCTAAGTGGTCTGTTGGGAAATAATGGTTTGTTTCTAATATTTTATCTTAATTTGGGTTAGTGCTCGCATGGAGAATGTGGGACGGTCAATATGAGAGAGGCTATTTAATGGGGGAGAAACGGGATGAATATATTTTTTCTTCCTTCTCTCAACTTCTTATCAACTATTATTTTCTTTCTAGATGTTTTGGAACATGAGACAGAGGAACGAAGAGATTGAGCTGCATGCTGGAAAATATATATAGCAACGTAGTTTGCACATAAGGGCTAGCACATGTTTTCATACTAGGGTTCGCATGCTACAGTTCGCATAGTCTTGGTTCGCATATATAAACTTATAGGTTCGCATACAATATAGGATTCACATATATAAAGGTTCGCATATTACAGTTTGCATAAGCATGGTTCACATATAGCAACATGAAGGGTTCGCATGCACATATATTTAAATATAGGGTTTGCATAAAAAAACATGTAAAGTTTGTAGGAATAACACTTAGGTTCGAATGTATAGTAGTTTAGCGTTTGTAGATAATAACTTAGGGGTCCGCATGTTTATTTAATGAGCTCGCGTACCTAATCTTATAATGTTTTTCACTTGGGTTCGTAACTAGAGGGTTCACCCATAAGGGGTTGCATGCAAGGGCTCGCCTATAGGGTTTCACATGCAAGGGGTTTAGCCTATAGAGGTTTGCATATACAAGGGTTTGCCTAAAGGGGGTTCGCACATGTTTTCACACGTGGCTCGTACATACTGGGGCTTGCACATTCAAGAGCTCACTTCATATAGAGGTTCACCTAATATAGGGGGTTCACATACAAAAGGGTTTACATGCATAGGGTTCACCTACTTGGAGGTTTGCACACGGGCTTCGCACCTACAAGGGGTTCACACACGGGTTTCACACAGATTTCACACATACTAGGTTTATACCTAGGTTCGCCTATGCTAGCTCTCTACTTCCTAATATTTTCAATTATACATAAAGACTTAAGTTTAGATCCCACACTTGATTTGAGTAAACAAAAAAAAAAAACCTTAGTTGGCAGAGGAGGTTGACAATCCACTTGAGGGAAATGGGTGATTTTGAAAACTTTGACACCTTTTTCTTGAAAGTTTATTTGGAAAGGGAAGAACTGTAAATGTGCTTTTCTTGAAAACTTGCTTGGTGAAAATTCTAGGTTTGAATAAAAATTGGTTACTTATAATATTTACTTTCCCTAATTGAAATAGGTTTTAGGAAATCATGTAGAATTAGGACTATTTTAAAATCAGGACTAAATTGGAAAAAAAAAACATATTTGGGCTGGGTTATTTTGAAGATTCAGCACTTCCCTAAGTGAAAATAGAAAAATAAAAATATTTTGGTTGAATGCACACAAGAGGTTTCAAACTTAGGACCTATGGGTTAGTTAAGACATTACTACTAAACCAACAAGCTCATTCTTATTAACTAATTAACAAAAATATTTTTTAAGGCATTCTAAGTTCTCTTACCTTATGCTTAAAAAAAATTAAAATCTAAATTTTTTTCCTATTCTAGGTCCAATTGTGGGATGTGACAAAACACAATATAAAAATATAACAAATAAAAATATAACACCAAAACAAGAACAAAAAATGAAGACATAACTTGCTACTTGATGTTGAAAGTGATAGGAGGGAGAAAACGGAGAAACAAAGAAAGTAGGGAATTTAAAAATATATATATTATGAAATGATTGGTTGAAAGGTGAGGGTGTGGGTGGGTTTTAGAGTGTTTTGTTGAGTTATTGGAAAAGGTTACCAATGACTAATTGATCACATTAGCATCAAGTTTGGCATCGGGAATCGGTGTTACAATGTAAAGGCATGACATCAGTTTTCGATGCTACGCGTGACGCCTACGTGACTAATCAGTCACGAGTATCCCTTTTTTTTGATCTTTTTTCTATTTTTTTATTTTCCCAATTTTCCCCCTAAATTCTGATAGGGTAATGCCTTTTCAACAGGTGTTGCTTGTTAGTAGGTCAACACTCATATTTGACCTTATTTTGATTGTATTTTGACCATATTTATGCTTAAAAAACTAGTTTTTCATTATTTTGGATTTATGTTTTTTGTGTCATTGACACCATTTAAAAACAATTATTTTGTGCTACTTATTTGCTAATCATGGAGGCATTTCTCTAGGTAACGTCACAATTGTGTTATGTAACATCCGGATTTTGGGCCTAGTCGGAACAATGGTTTCGGAACCACAAATCTGAGGTCGAAGAAATTATTTTTGATATTATTTTATGTTTTATAGCATGATTATATAGATATTTGAAAATTCTGGTGGATTAATTTTAGCAATTGTATGCTTAATTTTGAAAAAAAAGGACTAAATTTCATAAAGAGTGGAAATTACGTTCTACTAGTCAGAAGTGTTTTGTAGCTAAAGAAATTAAATGTGGAGGTCCTTATTGAGTAAATAGACCACTAATAATGAGTGGTGGATGTACATGGAAACAAAAAAAATTAAAATGGTCAAAGTTGGTGGCTTTAGGTGACTTAATAGGTAGAATAATAGTAAAATAAAAAGAAAAGCTATCATCTTTCTATTTCTCTTTCTTCTCCACCGATTCTTACCTAAGGAAATGGCCATGGAAGCTTGAAAATTTCAGCAACTTCTAACCCTCACAAATCAAGGAAGATGAAATTCAGAATTAGATCATGGGAAAAGTAATATAATCGAGTAATTGACTTATTTCGTTGTTTCATACCGAGGTAAGTTTGCATGTAAATAAGCATTAAATTTGATATGTTTAAATGCTTAACCGATATCATGTGTTATTTCGTATGTTATTATTGGATCATGAATAATATAAAAATTAAGAGAAATGTAGGGCGGAGTATGATCGAATTTCGACATGTGATGAATTGACGGTAAATACCATGGTTGGACCATGACAAGATGTGTGCTAGTGTAAGACCATGTTTGGGACATGGCATTGGCCATGATATGAGAGCCAGTGTAAGACCATGCCTGGGACATGGCATCGGCCACGATATGAGAGCCAGTGTAAGACCATGTCTAGGACATGGCATTGGCATTGATATGTGTACTAGTGTAAAACCATTCTAGGACATGGCATCGGCCACGATATGAGAGTCAGCGTAATACCATGTCTGGGACATGGCATTGGTACGCTACATCATGTACAATTTTTCCCGAGTATCCTTAGTATACCAAGACGTTCAACGGGTAAATCCAAAGATGATGTTAAAGAAATGACAAGGTATGATCATGTTGAAAGGGTACAGGTATGTATGCAAAATTCATGAGTACTGAATTCGATGTATATGGGACATTTGGTAAGAATGTGAATGAGTAAGTCATACCTATGAAAATGATCTTGTGGTGACCTTGTGACGATAGGTCTATACTTATGATGTATTAATAGGTGGTAAATTTGATTGATGATCATGTGTGAGACTTTTAGGCCAGATTGAATTGAGACATGATAAGTTTAAGTTTGTTGTTGATGTATAGGTTAAATGGGCAAACGAATGACATGTAAATATTCGATAATGACTAGCTATTGGAATGACTAGTTAAGGATTTGCTTTAGTGTTATGTATGATTAAATGGATGTTCATACAAAACAATCATGAAAGAGTAAAATTAGCAATAAAAATAGTTTTGGACAACAGCAGTTGTAGAACTTTGAAAAATCACAAAAAATTCTTGAAATCGAATTAGAGGTTGAATAAGATATGAAAATAAATATTATTGAGCCTAGTTTCACATAGAAGAAATAGTGTAAGCAAAAGAATTTCATATTATGAGATGTTTGAATTTTTGTGGGACAGGGTCAGGATGATTTTGGAATCCCCTTTTTTGACTTTGGAAAATCATTAAAAATAGTATAAAAATAATTACGAGTTATAATTTATATGTTTGAAATTATTAATGAATCTATTTTCAATAGAATCAAATAGGAACATCATCCGAGTCCCATACGAGGAGATAATAAATTCTTAGTGAAGAAGGGTTGAAACTATCGGACAGCAGAACAGGGACGACTTTAAAGAATAAAATGTACTTATTGGCTAAACCAAAAATTTTGGAAATTTTATGGAAAAGAGATATGGGAGTCTAGTTTCAGGAAAAATTAGCGAAACTAAATTTTGAGTTTCGTAGCTCAAGAAATAAATAATTTAGTGACTATAACTCATGTAGACAGCTTGATATGCTCAAAAGTGAATAGTAGAGCTTTGTGCAATTATGATTGTATTATCTTGAGAACTTATTATGAGGATTGTGAAAAGTATGTTAATAATTTGCTTATTATTTACATACCAACTTACTAAGCTATATAGCTTGCTCTATTTATTTTCCATGTTTATAATATCCTCAGGCTAGCTCGGGTTGGAGAACGCTGGAGATACCATCACACTATCAAGCTATCACTTTGGGTATTATTGAGTTCAAGTAGTTGAGTTGTGGCATGAATAGGAGATTTAATTATGTTGTTAAGTGTCAGCTGAATTTGCTAAATGTGGGTCTATGTTATTTGATAGATCATTTTGTATAAGGCCATGGATGATGGCTAATATTTGTTATTATTATATGCATATGATGATGTTTTTCATGAATGTAAAAATTCGCATGGTTGAGCATATGGTGTGTTAATGCATGATTGAGCAAGTTGCATGATTGAATTGATAAAGAATGTGATAAGTGTTGCATGTGAATGAAGTAAAGTGGCCATGTTGTGTAAATGTCTTAGTTATGGTGAGTTAGTCATGTATTTATGTGTGGATGGGTATTACTTGATGTTGTGTATGTTGGTGCAAGTAAGGGTGGCAAAAGGCCTAGTAAATAGTCTTGTTTTTGTCCACACGAGTAGACACACGGGCGTGCGTCTGGGCCGTGTGTGACACACGGGCGTGTGTCTGGGCCGTGTGTGACACACGGTCTGCCTTATAGGCATGTTGTCCGGCTGTGTGTCCCCTAGACCTTAATTGTCAAATTAAATTCACCATACGGCGTAGCACACGGGCGTGTGCCTTGGCCGTGTGACCTTAAAGGCTTGATGACGTCAGAAACAGAATGTCAAGGTTTTTGCACGCGGGCTGAAACATGGGCGTGTCACGGCCGTGTGAAGGACACGGGCCATGGACACGGGCGTGTGCCAGGCCGTGTGAAAATCCCTGTAGATTCGAAAAGAGAAATAAATTCACACGGGCATGTCCCAATATGCTCAGGCCGTGTGAGCTACACGGTACTTCAACATGGCCATGTTAAGAGGACACACGGAAGTGTCACTCCTCCACGCGGGCGTGTGCCCCTGATTTCAATGATATTTTTAAATTTTTCCAAAGTGCTCGGTTTAGTCTCGAACCATTTTCAAAGTGTGTTTCAAGCCTCGTAGGTCCATATTAGGGACTTTAAGGCAAAGTTTGAAAAGTTTTAAAATTGAACGAAATTTTATGACTCAGAAATGTATGTATGCATGTGTTTAAGATAGGTAACACCTCGTACCCTATCCCGGCGTCGGATACAGGTAAGGGGTGTTACATTTAGTGGTATCAGAGCTATGGTTTAGTCGATTCTAGGACTAACCTAGCGTGTGTGAGAGAGTCTAGCTATCATGCCACGTTACTACCCATGATAGTGTGATATCTCCCAACTCTAACGAAATTGTTTCGTTGAGACAGAGATGTGTTTCCAACCGAGCTATTTCTTAATGCGGAGAGTGATATTAAGGTATTTGAAATGTGTTTGTGATGAGTCAAAACTTATTAAGGTATGAATAAGAGATTATGATATGTATGTGATGATGCACAAGTGAAATACTCATAAGATGAGAAATATGGGAAAAATGTCATTGTTTTGACTAAACATTGTATTGCGATGGATTTTTTATACGTATACCTTGAGTATACTACCTAGATATTCATCGACATTACAATAGTTCAGTAAGAATTATTCTTGAAATGTGGGAAGGTATAATGAAATGAAAGTTTATATTGAGATAAGCATCCATGTTGTTTGACATTCCTATGATGTTACGTGCCTGACTTGTTTGATTAATGAATGGGATAAGTAGCCCTACTTGAGACTTTATGAAATGTATGTATGAGTGCACTTGTTTGAATAAGATAATCGAAAGGATTGTGCAACATAAATATGTGTGTGTATTTGCATGTGGTAAAGAGTATAACTAGGATGATGTGATGATGATGATGAACGTTAAGTCGCATGTGTATATATATGAGAGTCGAGTTCGAGGCCTTACGACCTCATCCAGTTACTAATGTGGTAATTTGCAATGAAATTTCATGAGAATTGTGTTGAAAGTGCTCACAAGTGAGAGATTAAAGGGTTTGGTAGTAGATTAACTAATAAGTGACCAGAATTAAAAATAGTTTGGAAAATGAATACAATTTTGGAAACATGTGTCAGATTATTCTAAATACCATTCGAATTTTTGCAATGTCACTGTTAAAGAAGAAAATTAATCTAGGCAAATCGACTCCTTTAGGTATGATGATTAAAGTGTGCATTTGTTGGAATTTCTTCCGAATTAATTTTCGTTGGCAAATGGGGTAATATGGGATTCATGATGATAGAATTAGTCAGAGAAAGGAAATTTGAATCGTAAAGATGTCTGAGTGTGACAGTTGTGATTGGAGAGATTACGATAATCTCTCTTGATAATTTATATCTTCATTCATCCTCAAATATATATGTGATCATTTGTTTCTAATAAAATTCTTATCGCATGAGAACCCTAACTCATTAAGAAGTTAGATGGAAGCACTATTGGTCTGGTCGATTGATGACCCGCATATTTCATCTTTCTCTGTAGAGTTCTATTCTATTATGAAAATTTATGTGATACTACTCTCCTGTTTCTACCAAAAGTTGTTTTGCTTTGTACTTGTATATTTGGAATATATATATTACCCCTGTTACAATTGATTTCAGAACATGTGAGCGTTGATTTCTTCCAGTTTTCTCTGAGGAATCATCAACATCCTTATTGTTTTTCTTATGAGTTAGGTTCTCGGACTTTTAGTATGTGTATTCGTTGGCCTGTGATGCTATGTCTGTTATAGGTGTAATCCTGATTCGATCATGAGAATGTAATGCTTCTGATATCAGAATTCCCCTGTTTCGCGTGAAAAGAATTGACCTCAGCAAAGGTAAAAATAGTAAAAGCTCAAGCTTAAAATCTATGAAAATTTGCTTTCTCATAGGAAAGTTTGATTAAAGTCAGTGAGTTCAATTAGGATATTTTGTTTTCCTTGAGCAAATGCAATTGTGAAGGTTTTGATTAGAATGCTAAAGGAGTTGTAAAAGATTGTATGTTTGAGTTGGTTAGTAGCATAAAAAAAAAGAGTATTTTGAGATGCTATTATTTGGTATTTGAAATCGACTCAATTGTTTTCATTTGAATGAGCTGGTCTGTTGCATATTAGTAAAAATAAAAAACATAACATATGAAAGCATAAAAAAATAACATATGAAAGTTTTATTAACCGAAACGTTGGTTTTGAGTCATGTTTAAATTGATTAGAGAATTCATGATTTGTAAGTAATGCGCTATCGAATTGATTGGAATGTGTTCTAAAAGAAGAATGTAAAGTGATAGTTTATGCTTTCGAACGGTTAAAATCTCATTAAAAGAGTTTTTAGATGAGTGACTTAGAGTCTACTGCTAGTGTGTTGGTGTTGAGAAATTGACTACTTTGTTTGTACGATGAATAAAGTTATATGCTCCTTGATTGCAAGAATATGGAGGATGCAATGTTACAGTAAAATCATAAATTTAGACAAGGTGAATAGCTTGAACCATTGAAAGATTGTGAATAGTTAACAATTGACTTTGGAAAAGTGGATATAGTTACATAATCATTCTTGTTTGATGGGAGTCTAAATTTAGCTAAAATAATAAAGCTGGAGTGCTGTCTTCTTTGCAAGACTGAGAACTATCAGAATGTGATGGTGAGTGGCAACTAAACGAGTACAATGTGAGATGACTTCAGATTCAGATTTCTATATTATTAATACTTCGAGACGGAATTCACGCAATGAATTTTTCCAGAGCTCACAGAAAGTGTTGTACGGGACTCAGTAGTAGCCCATTTGTTTATTCTGAGAGTAATTCAAATCTTTGATAATATGCTGCGACACTATGTATCAAAGTTCATAAGTGTTTTTGGAAAAAGAGATATGACATGGGATTGATTTGTAATCTTGAGGAAAAAGGGGGGTGAAAATGATTCCTGAAAGTTGGTAGCAATTCCGGACTGACATGTTGTATATGGGTTTGAAATTTAAGATGTTTGAATTCAGGTCGATGACAGAGTGATCATGGAAGTATCCCCTTGAAGAGGACTCTTTGTCAAGATAGGGGAAAACTACGATAACGTTACCCTAATCTCTTTTTCGATGAGATTTTTGTCCTAAAAAATGTTTTCACATTTTCGTCCTCGAAGGGGGTTCGCACATGTTTTCACACGTGACTCGTACATACAGGGGCTTGCACATTCAAGAGCTCACTTCATACAGAGGTTCACCTAATATAAGGGGTTCATATACAAAAAGGTTTACAAGCATGGGGTTCACCTACTTAGAGGTTCGCACATGCTAAGGGCTCACGCATTTAGGCTCGCACATGGGCTTCGCACCAATAGGGGGTTCACACACGATTTCACACATACTAGGTTTCTACCTAGGTTCGCCTATGCTAGCTCTCTACTGCCTAATATTTTCAATTATACATAAAGATTTAGGTTTAGATCACACACCTGATTTGAGTAAAAAAAAAAAACCTTAGTTGGCAGAGGAGGTTGACAATTCACTTGAGGGAAAGGGGTGATTTTGAAACTTTGACACCTTTTTCTTAAAAGTTTATATGGAAAGGGGAGAACTGTAAAGGTGCTTTTCTTGAAAACTTGCTAGGTGAAAATTCTAGGTTTGAATAAAATTGGTTACTTATAATATTTGCTTTCCCTAATTGAAATAGGTTTTAAGAATTCATGTAGAATTAGGAATATTTTAAAATCAGGACTAAATTGGAAAAAAAAAAATATTTGGGCTGGGTTATTTTGAAGATTCAACACTTCCCTAAGTGAAAATAGAAAAATAAAAAATATTTTGGTTGAATGCACACAAAAGGTTTAAAACTTAGGACCTATGGGTTAGTTAAGACATTACCACTAAACCAACAAGCTCATTCTTATTAACTAATTAACAAAAATATTTTTTAAGGCATTCTAAGTTCTCTTACCTTATGTTTAAAAAAATTAAAATCTAAATTTTGTTCCTATTCTAGGTCCAATTGTAGGATGTGACAAAACACGATATAAAAAAATATAAAAAATATACATTTATATTAAAAAAATAAAATATAACACCAAAACAAAAAAAAAAAAAAGACATAACTTGCTACTTGCTGTTGAAAGTAATAGGAGGGAGAAAACGAAGAAACTAAGAAGGTAGGGAAATTAAAAATATATATTATGAAGTGATTGGTTGAAAGGTGAGGGTGTGTGTAGGTTTTAGAGTGTTTTGTTGAGTTATTAGTAAAGGTTACCATTGACTAATTGATCACGTCAGCGTCAAGTTTGGCATCGGGAATCGGTGTTACAATGCAAAGGCATGACATCGGTTTTCGATGCCACGCTTGACGCCTACGTGACTAATCAGTCATGAGTATCCATTTTTTTCGATATTTTTTCTATTTTTTTATTTTCCCAATTTTCCCCCTAAATTCTCGGTAATGCCTTTTCAACGGGTGTTGCTTGTTAGTAGGTCAACACTCATATTTGACCTTGTTTTGACTATATTTTGACCATATTTATGCTTAAAAAACTAGTTTTTCATTATTTTTGATTTATGTTTTTTGTGTCATTGACACCACTTTAAAAAAAATTATTTTGGGCTAATTATTTGCTAATATGATGGAGGCATTTCTCTAGGTAACATCCCAATTGTGCTAGGTGACACTACATTTTACTGTAGATTTCATATCACTATCGCATTTAATTTCCATCCCATACCATTTTGATAAGTTTCCCTTAAATAAATGTTTCATATGTGTTTATCTTGTTGTAACGTCTTTTCTATATTATATTTTTTGTGTATGTCTCTTTTTTTGTGTTTTTATCGTTTAATGATAGAATTAATCTCAATTTAATTAAAGAATAATTTAAAATAATAAAATATTACTTATTAATTAAATTGAATAGTTAAATTATAATGATAATGTAATTGAAGACGAATTACTTTAACACTTATTATGAGTTTGAATAAAGGTAAAGTAACTCTATCTTGAAATTTTATATAAATATTTAAAGATTAAATTTTAGAAATTGAGATCAGAGTTTGACTTAATTTATATGTGTAAACTAATAATAGATAAAAGTAATTATGGTTTTAGCGTATTAAAATTATTGGATTAACAATTTATAATTTTTTTTAATTTAAAACCAACTAACAATGCTATTACTAAAAAGTAAATTTAAATTGTATCAATTATAATCGAATTAAATTTTATGAATTTTTGTTAAACATCAACTTATCTAATTAGGATGAGATTATTATAATAATTTTTTTCTAATTTTATAATAGTTTATTTTCATAAATGAAACAACTAATGAGATTATTAAATTATGTAATTGTATTATAGAAAAAAAATAATTAAATTAAATACAAATTAAACAACTTCAACTTCCTAAAAATATTTAATATAAAAGTATATCTAGAAAATTTAAAAAAATCCAACTTCTTAAAAATTAAAATAAAATTTAATATAACAAAAATAAGATTACTAATATTTTTAAATCTTCTATTTTGAGCTTCTACTCTAATCTATAATTTTTCCCATCGTCTTCTATCTTGATTTTCTTCTTCTTCAATATATTCCATTAGCATTTGACTTTTGATGTAATTATTTACTTTGTAGTTACAAAATACCGAAACCTAAACAATTATAAAATTATAATCATAAATAATAAGAATTTATTGTTGTAAATTAAATATTTTTATAAAATTATAATTATAATAGAAATTATAAAAATAACATAAAGTAAAATTAAAATTAATAATAATGTACCATTACAAAGTAAAACTTTCACATTAGGCAATAGAATGATAAAGGAAAGTGAATAAGGGACAGTGTAACACCCCAAACCCGGCCTAGACGTTATGGCTGAATCTGGCGATGTCACATGGAATGGAATTTGAAAACGAATTTATCAAGTTAAGACCGTTTCCGTATATTAGCTTCTATTTGTCTCTCATCAATTTCAAAAGTAATTTCTCATTAATTCGATTTGTTAAAAAAACATATTTTGTAGCAGAAGCTCTTAAAACCAAGATATTTTAAAGAATCGTTTGCGTTTAGGGGAAACAATGTTTATAATTAAATCGAGTTTTCGTTGAGTTTTGCTATTTAGAAATCCATGGAAATAGGTAAAATCCAAAATAAAAGCAAACAGTCCAAAAGTCTTAATTTACATCAAAATACCCCAAAAATAATAGAAATTAAAAACCTTAAATGGAATTAACTCAGTTCAGTAGTCATGTGGCCACCGTTGAGTCCTCCGTTGCATCGATCCGTCTAAGTCTGGGGATTACCTGTACAAATAAAACAGAAAGGGGTGAGTTTATATAAACTCAGTGTGTAATCCCCAAAGAAGAAATGCATACAGTCGAACAACAGTTATCAGTCAAATGCAATTTGGGGCCTAAGCCCATTACAGATTCAGATACAGTTTAGGCCTTAGCCCATTTAGATACAGTTTCAGTTTAAAATTAGTGTAACAGCCCAATTTTCAGTCGTGTCGGAAACAGTGATTTGGGATCACTAAATCTGAAAAGTAAGTTTGAAAATTTAATAAATTAATAATTATGGGTCAAGTGTGAATTTAGAAGAATTTTTGAATTAGTGAATTTTGTGATTTAAAAAAATAATAGGTAAATTGGGTCTAAAACGAGTTATCAAGACCTCGAATTCATAAGCCGAGCCATAAATATTTTTAAAAATATTTATGGAGTGTCATTGAGTTAGTATTAAAGTTTCGTTAGAAAATTTTAACGTTTGGATAGTCAATTAATTAAAAAGAACTAAATTGAAAATACTGCAAAATTTGTTAAATTGTGATTAAATAGCTTAAGCAACTAATAAGAAGGTATTTAAAAGAAAATTAGGCCCAAATTATATGGTCTGGACGGTTTGGGCAATAAAATCAGCAAGAAAATTAGGAGAAACAAGGGCAAAATTAGAAATTTTGCAAATTAAACATATAAAACAAAGACAAAATTGAAAAATCTAGAGATTTCATCATTTTTCTTCAGCCAAAACGCCATAGGAGAGAGTTTTCAAGCTGGTTTTCATATTTTTCATCATGTAAGTTCAATTCTTGCCTTTTCTTTGTAATTTTTCATGCTTTGTGACTTTTACAATTAAGTCCAACTATTGAATTCATTTGTTTTTGACTCTATGAATGATTTTGAAAGTTACCATGAGTGAGTACTGGAAGTTTATGATGAACTATCATATATTTGAAGCTTTAATTTCATTATATTATGATTTTATTAAGTGATTTTAGTAGAAATTGATTTTTAGGCCCTAATTGTAAATAAGCTAGGAATTGGGGTTTTGTACTGAAATTCTGAATATCAAAGGCTGTATAATAGCCTAAAATGATTAGATAAAGTGTTATTTGAGGAAAAATTAGTTCAATTAAAGTGTTAATTGAGTAGGGACTAAATTGTAAAAACTATAAATTTTGGGGTAAAAGTGTAATTTCAAAAATTGAAGGGTTTAAATTGAGAAGTGAATTAGTATTGAATTAGATGCAAATGAATGGAAAAATTTATATTATAGATCGGGAATCCGAAGATAAACGCGAAAAAGAGAAACTATCAAACTAGTCATTGAATTTTTACAAATTTAATGAATTGTTATGAAAATTTCATGAATGCTATGGTATGTTATTGTATATGAATGTTATTAAACTGAGATAATTGTGAAAATATGAATGTTTGAATAAAAGTTCTAATTTAGTGGAACATTGGATTGAATACTTTCATTCAATGACTCATGCGCATTTGTAACACCCCTAACCCGTATCTGTCGCCGGACTAGAGTTATGAGGCATTACCGAACTAGACTCAGACCATCGTAGGCATTTATAGCAATTCATACATTTATCAAATCTCAAAATCGCATACTCAACTTCTCAATATCCAACTAATAATTCATATCAAAAAGTTAGATTAAATCAAATAATCACTCAACTCAAAGTTCACATGAATTCATTTGCATGCATATAAATGAATCTAAGATGTTTATACGGTACATACATCGCATACCTATATGATCATATATTACATTTGTGATAAAAAAGAACAGTCCTTAACATACTAATTTCGTTTGCTTTAAAAACAAATCATCATACATATACCATTTTATTTCATTACCAAATTATCATATAGTCTATAATCATTTTAAGCATTTTTAACATAAGTAACAACTACAAATACACATAATTCGAATGACCAAATAGAATAGTTAAAATTCGTACATTGAACTAATAAATAACTACATATTCGGTTACATTCATTATTTCTAACCAAATTTAATCATACAAAATTTCCTATATATAAATATAAACCAAAAGTTCCACATTTACCAATTACAAGTGTTATTGCACATTTTTACCAAAGTGAGATTAAAACCTCATTAAACATACTTGAATACCAATCATAAACATAACAAACATATCATCCTTATATCCCTTGACTAATTTCATATGAATAAGACATTAATATTAGTCTATGGTGTCATTACTCGCAAGACCAAATTGTATCTATTACAAACACCTAGACCATGGCCGAATATAAAGTAAGCAAATCCTTACTACTTTTGCATCACAGTGACATAACCATATGCACCATCTAGTCATTAAAAAGAAAATCATATATATCCTCATTATAACACAAAATAAAAGCCGTGTTCATATGACTATAATACATATGACCAAACTTAATATCCATTTGTAAACATATTGGACTTAAAGAACATGAAATCATTTTAACCGCAAACATACTCTCTATGTATCATACATCGACCTAGATTAGCATATAACAAGCCAAGAATAAATTTGCCAAGCACCGAACACATCAAGCATTCAACCATTCATACATATATCCAACTAATATATCAAAGAGCACAATAACTAAAATTAATCAAAAGGAATAAGCCTTTTTCGCAAGGCTAAGTTATGCTTATAAACAAAACCAAAGTTCATTGATTTAACAACTTAGTCTAACCTATACATGCATTTTTGATTCAAAAACCACATATATAAGTACCAAAAGGAGTTGATAGTGTGGATGATTCTTCTGACGATCCTTTGAGCCCGTAGCTTGAACGAAATCTATAAAACAAACAAGGGATACACACAAGGTAAGCTTGCTAGCTTAGTAAGTCCAAGGCAAATTCGGTACTTAACTAAACATTCAAACAATATTATGCATACAACCAAATATCAATTCGAGTAGGATTTTAAATACAATAATTTATCATATAAATGTTACCAAAGCCGTAAGTCATGAATCTCATTTAGCAAATTAGCTATCCATCTATTATAAGCATGAAATCTCAACACTTAAATACCTTAAGTATTTGCATAATTCGAAACTATTAATACAACATATTTTAACCACATATGATCTATTATTCACATATACCAATTATACATATGCCGAATCTCAATTGCATAACCAAACTCATACTTCAATACACATATCATATTCATATTTCAATATGAATGAAAGTGCACTTTAACATTTCAACAAAAGCTTCGGCCATACCTCAATTTACTTGATTCGAAAGGGTATTTATATATATATATACTTACCTATTTACTTACATTTTAAGTACAACTTAGGCTTACCCGAACCTTTACCTTATTACCGTAGTTATATCCCACCTTGTAAATAATCCATGGCTTTTCAATTATAAATGTCACCGGCATTAAGCCTGCTAGGCATCAAGGCCCGAAGTACACAGCGGCATTAAGCCTGCTAGACCCAAGGTTTGAAATTCATTCCACCGGTACAAGCCTTGCTAGGTAATAAGCCCGAAATAATTCACCGGTACGAGGCCTGCTAGGCTCGAAGCCCGAAATAACAACATAAACAATCATCCAATACACATTTCTTATTACTAACATCTCAAACAACTTATGTAATTCTTATCACCTTCACATAACAAACCGAGCATATCTATCCACATTACTATTAACAAAACAAAATTCAATCCAATATCATGCTCTACATTCGGCCATTTCATAATTTACTACTTCAAATATTCACATTTCATCATTTAATATACTCATTATTAGTTCTGAGACATATATTTGCTTAAGGACTTACCTCGACTATCGACGGACAGCATAGACTGGCTACTCGATAACTTTCGCCTTTCCCCGATCCAAATCCGTTTTTCTTTGTTCTTGATCTAAACACATTAAAATTTAGCTCATTCAAGCACATTTCATCTCAATTTAGTCCCAAAACACATAAATGGGCAAATTACCATTTTACCCCTAATGTTTCACATTTTTACAATTTAGTCCTATTTGCACAAAACACAAAATAAACAAAATTTCACTATAATACCTTAGGGCCGAATTTTCATAGGGACTATAAAAGTCCATTTCTTTCATTCATTTTGCATTTTAGCCCCTCAAAAATTTATTCTTTGCAATAAAGTCCTAAATACTCAAAATCACTAAAATTTCCAATACAAAATAAGCTAATCTTTAACATATCATTAATATAAAAATCATCAAACACCAAAAACTTCAAGAACATATCAATGGCCGAACATGATTCATGAGTTTATATCAAAATTTCAACATGGGCCAGCTAATACTTTAAGCAATGATCTCAAAAACGTAAAAATCAACAAAATTCGAGCTAAAATTCATACCTAATTAAACCAAATGGTTGCCGAAAATCAAAGCTTCTTCAACCCCTTTTTCTTTGCTAACATTCTGCCATGAGAGAAAATAAAGATGATAGTGGTTTTGTTTTAGTAAATTATAACATATATTATTATTTAACAAATTACTATACTAACCTTTTAATAATAATATTCATAACATAAATTATAAGATCATTTAAGACCATGACCGTCCAATATCATGAAAAATGGGCTAATTGCCCTTTTAATGCCTCAAATTAAGAAGCCACCATCAATTTGGCACATTTTACTATAGTTTGCAACTTTTACACTTTACGCGATTAAGTCCTTTTATTTAATTAAGCACACAAACGATTAAATTTTTCTATGAAACTTTCACACATTAATTCACATATAATAAACACAAAATATAATATTTAAAAATATTTCAGACTCGGATTCGTGGTCCCGAAACCACCGTTCCGATTAGGGTCAAATTCGAACTGTTACAACTCTCCCCCCTTAGGGATTTTCGTCCCCGAAAATCTTACCGTTGAATAAAGTCGGATATTGTTGCCTCATTGAATCCTCAGGCTCCCACGTAGCCTCTTCAACTTCGTGCCTATTCCATAGTACTTTCACTAATTGAATACTCTTGTTTCTCAACTTTTTCATTCCCCAAGTTAAAATACGGATCGGTTCTTCCTCATATGTCATATCGAATCGGATTTCAATCTCAGACGAAGCGATCACGTGTGACGGATCTGATCTATACTTATGAAGCATCAAAACGTGAAATACGTTGTGTATCTTTTCTATTCCGATGAACCTCGGACTTAGTTTGCCTTTCCGACCAAATCGGAGTACCTTCTTCCACGGAGAAACTTTCAAGAATACCCAATCTCCGATCTGAAACTCAATGTCTTTGCGCTTCGAATCAGCATAGGACTTTTGACTATCCGAGGCTGCTTTCAAACTATCTCTGATTATAGCCACTTTCTGTTCCGCCTGTTTAATCAAATCAACCCCGTGTATCTTATTTTCACTGAGTTCGGTCCAGTACAACGGTGTACGACACTTGCGGCCATATAGAGCTTCGTAAGGTGCCATTTTGATACTCGATTGAAAACTGTTATTATAAGCAAATTCAATCAAAGGTAAGTATCTTTCCCATGTACCTTCAAACTCAAGGACGCAACATCTCAACATGTCTTCCAGTATTTGAATAGTTCGTTCAGACTGACCGTCTGTCTGCGGATTAAAGGCTGTACTAAAGTGAAGTTTAGTACCTAAAGCATCTTGCAACTTCTTCCAAAACCGCGATGTGAACCTCGGGTCTCTGTCTGAAACAATGGAATTCGGCGCACCATGTAATCTCACAATTTGAGATACATACAACTCAGCAAGTTTATCGAGCGAATAGTCTGTACGAACCGGTACAAAGTGAGCTGATTTGGTCAGTCTATCCACTATAACCCAGACTGCATCTTTCTTGCTCGGAGTCGTAGGCAAACCGGATACAAAATCCATAGTGATTCTATCCCATTTCCATTCAGGTATCATAATCGGCTGAAGTAACCCAGAAGGCACTTGATGCTCGGCTTTTACTTGCTGACAAATTAAACACTTTGAAACAAATTCAGATATATCCCGTTTCATGCCGGGCCACCAATAGAACTGCTTCAAATCATTATACATTTTCGTGCTACCCGGATGTATCGATAATCGACTATTATGAGCCTCGCTTAAAATCATCTGAATCAAATCCACGTTCTTTGGGACACATATTCGGCCTTTGAAGTTCAAACAATCATTTGCATTAATTTCAAACTCTGACTCTGCATCATTTTCACATTGAGCTCGTCTAGCAATCAAGTCTTTGTCAAATCTTTGTGCATCACAAATTTGTTGAATAAACATCGGTCTTGATTTCAACTCGGCTATGATCGAACCATCACCGGACATAACCATGTGTGTGTTCAACACACGAAGAGCAAACAATGATTTTCGACTTAAGGCATCTGCAACAACGTTAGCTTTTCCCGGATGGTAGTCAATCACTAATTCATAGTCTTTCAACAGCTCTAACCATCTGTGTTGTCTCAAGTTCAAATCTTTCTGAGTCATCAAGTACTTCAAACTTTTGTGATCTGAATAAATATGACATTTCTCACCGAATAAGTAATGATGCCAAATTTTCAATGCGAACACAATGGCTACTAATTCCAAATCATGAGTCAGATAATTTCTTTCATGAGGCTTCAATTGTCTCGAAGCGTAGGCTATGACTTTGCCCTCCTGCATCAAAATGCAACCCAAACCATTCAAAGAAGCAACACTATAAACAATAAATTCTTTACCCGATTCAGGCTGAGCCAACACTGGAGCTTCGGTCAGAAGTGTCGTAACCCTTTTTTGACAAAACGGGAATCGACTTTTAAAAATAGGGAGTCGCCACTGATCTTTTTGGTGTGATCGGGTCACCTTTATTTTAATAAAACATTTTGATTTACTAAAACGACATTTTTGGTCTACGAAACTTGGGAAAATGGGTTCGGGAGTCGGTTACGTGCAAGGAAGGGTTAGCACCCTTGCAACGCCCAAAGTTGGTACCAAATTGATTGATGTTGTCCTAATGTTGAAAGCTTGAAAATATTTAGGGCTGAAAAAGTTATTAAATCTGAATTGAATCTCAAGATCAACCCGTTTCAAAGGAATAAAAGTATCACACCCAGCACGTTAGGATATGACGCCTTTACACTCTGACGTCGAGATCATCTTTGATCTTCAAATTATACGAAGAAGGGTACTTGAATATTTAGTCGAACAAAAAAAATCAACACCCAGCACGTTAGGATGTGATCTTTCAAACTTCTAAACACACAAATATTGCCTTATGTTTTTGAAATACGAATTTTACATTAGGCTTAAATTGCATTTAAATGTATCATGAAAAATAGAAATATAATATGGAAGAAAAATATGCGAACACAATAAATGGATGACAAGAATAATAATATACCATTCAAATATAGAATCAATAATCTCACAACTCTTATTTTGAAAACACCAACACTTTTAAATAAAGAAATAATGAAAACTAAAAATATAGAAAAGTGAGAACAAATTAAACTCAAACATAGGATATAGAAAAAATAATAATAAGCAAATAACGCATGTCGATTTGAGTAATATATGTAAATAGATAAAGGAAACTTAATATAACATAATGTACATAAGGAAAAATAATATATAAGCATGGATAGAATAAGTAAATATAATTTTGAAGAGGTAAATCATACACACCACAGATATATTTATATATAAAAAATAATACAAAACATATACATAAAATAGTTTATAAATAACATGTATATATAAGAAGTGTGCATATATAGAATTAGTAAAAATAACATGTAAATAGGATAAATAATAGCTAAAACCAATTTAAAATATTTTATACTGAATATTATATAGGAGGACAATTAAAGAAATCCATAAATAGATAATTAACTAGATAATTTAAGGACTATACTGAAAACCAGAATAAAATTAGAGGGCTAGAAGGCGATAAACCAAACACGAAATCTAAGAGGATTAAAAGGCAATGCGCGCAAACTACAAAGGACCGAATTCGCAAATAGTTTGGTCAACGAAACGCAGCGTTTGGGGAGGGACGTGCTGCGATAGAACCAAGGAACCGAGGGACTAAACGCGAAAATATTCCCTTTAACAAAGGAAGGCGTGGATCCGGGTTGCCCAGCGGGTCAACACGCGGGTCTACACCCTCCTAAACGGCACCGTTCCTTTGTTGGCTGTTAACTTTTCCCCAAATAGAATTAAAACATCCCAGTTCCCTCATTCGACCAAAACCCTAGCCCTTTTATCATTTCTCTCAGCCGCAATCCAGACCTCTCCCCCTTGCCACAGAATCGTCACTTGGTCAGACGAGGAACACTTCGTAAGGCTCGATTCAATCCATCACCGTCCAGCCCCAATTGCCACGGAAAGGACAAAGGTGTGACCGGATATTCGACACCTCGATTCAACTACCCCATCGTCCTGCTCCGATTCCGACAGAGAAAACGAGGGCGGAATCTTCGAGGGTAACCCTCTTCCTTTCTTTTTATTAATCACTTGTTTGTACGAAGATTTGAGATAATGAAAATAATGAAATGAGCAATTGATAACAGTAGGAAAACGAATGTGAAATTAACCTTTGTTTTCTTTTTTTGATTTTCGATTCTGCTTTTAGATCTCTGAACCGTAAAAAGTAAAAAAGAGACCAAAAAAAAGTCCTTGTTACACTGTTTTTGGGTGGCTTTATAGCCAAAAATACACTATCTTCTTAGTATTCTATTATTTTTTATTCCATGCCTCTCTGCTCCTATGTTTCTCTGTTGTTTGTTCTTTTTGCAGGGCATGGGCGAGGTGCTGGTGGAGAAGTCAGACAGTGGGCATGGTGCGCTGAGGAGGCAAAAGCGTGGGGAAACTCCAATCGTTGGGAAGCGTAGGCGTAGGGAACGACGTGCGTGGTCACGGGGAGCGACCCGCGTGGGAAGCTGGAGTGGCGCACGTGGGGGCAGATGAACTGTTAGTGCGGCGCCTAAGGTTTTCTTGTGCTGCCATTTTGTGACAATGGGCTGTTGTGGATTGGGCTAGGTTAAGGTAGTTGGGTTTTGATTTTAATCGGGCTAATTTGTAATTGGGTTGGTTAAGGGTTTTGTAATTGGGGTTTCGGGCCTTTTTTAGTTAGGCTCCGGAATTATTTTGTAAATGGACATTGGACTATTTGCGTTTTTAGTAATTTTGTAAAAGGACATTATGGACCATTTTTATTATTGGACTTTTTGGTTTTATTTCTTTGTTCATTTTGGGTTTGGTATTGGGTTAGCTTTTATTGGACATGGGCCGGGCAGAAATTGGTTATTACAGATGCCCCTCTTTGCTCATTATCGTGAAACTGGAATAGAGCAAAGACAATAGGAGAACCAATTTTGCCCGGTCTTGGTGGGCCTTGACTTATTGGTCCTTGTCTTCCTCAAACATCTTCAAACTCCCCTATAACCTGTTGCCTTGATCTATTCTGCCACTACTTCCGCGAGATATGACCCGCAGCTTCGGTTCGCTTTTCCTCAGTCTTGCTTATTTTAACCTGCTCCAACTAGAGAATTGTAGCTTCGATCTACTAATTACTCCACTAGGACTTTGATGAAATAAATCTGAACTTTTCAAACTGCTTCCTTATTCTCGTAATATGAGTTGACTTTTTACCTTTTTTTTTTGAAAACAGAAATTGAAAATGGAAATTGAAAATACTCGGCGTGTCCCGAGGCTCAACTCACTTCTCATATTATGAGTTGATTTTTGAATAGAAATTGAAAGGCAGAAATTAAAAATACCTTAGCGTGCGACCTGAGGAGTTGATTTTTGCAAACAGAAATTGAAAAATAGAAATTAAAAAATACCTTAGCGTGCGACCCGAGGCCCAACTCACTTTTCGCATCATGAGTTGATTTTAACAGAAATTGAAAAACAGAAATTGAAAAACACCTCAGCGTGTGACCTGAGGCTCAACTCACCTCTCGTATTATGAGTTGATATTTTGAATTAGAAATTGAAAAACAAAAATTGAAAAACACCTCAGGGTGTGACCTGAGGCTCAACTCACCTCTCGTATTATGAGTTGATATTTGAAAGAAAAAAAATTGAAAAACACCTCAGCGTGTGAACTGAGGCTCAACTCACCTCTTGTATTATGAGTTGATATTTCGAACAGAAATTGAAAAAAACACCTTAGGGTGTGACCTGAGGCTCAACTCACCTCTTGTATTATGAGTTGATATTTGAAAAGAATAAACATTGAAAAACACCTCAGCGTGTGAACTGAGGCTCAACTCACCTCTCGTATTATGAGTTGATATTTGAAAAGAATAAACATTGAAAAACACCTCAGGGTGTGACCTGAAGCTCAACTCACCTCTCGTATTATGAGTTGATATTTGAAAAGAATAAACATTGAAAAACACCTCAGCGTGTGAATTGAGGCTCAACTCACCTCTCGTATTATGAGTTGATATTTTGAACAGAAATTGAAAAACACCTCAGGGTGTGACCTGAGGCTCAATTCACCTCTCGTATTATGAGTTGATATTTGAAAAGAATAAACATTGAAAATCACCTCAGGGTGTGACCTGAAGCTCAACTCACCTCTCGTATTATGAGTTGATATTTGAAAAGAATAAAAATTGAAAAACATCTCAGGGTGTGACCTGAAGCTCAACTCACCTCTCGTATTATGAGTTGATATTTGAAAAGAATAAACATTGAAAAACACCTCAGCGTGTGAACTGAGGCTCAACTCACCTCTCGTATTATGAGTTGATATTTCTGAAAAACAGTAATTGAAAATGTGTCATCTAGTGGAACTCAGATGTCTTCTTTCTCCTTGGTTCGGTACAGTCATCGTCAAAACTTCTTGCTTTACCGGTGTACCTGTATGTGTCATGCGTGATGTTGTCATGATATGCACGTGTTTGTCTTAAATGCTTTTATGTCTACATGATTATGCCATGCGCCCGAGGTTTGTTTGTCAAATATCTCTTTTTTGTCACGACTTTCATGATGACCTGTATTCATTGCTTCAATTCTTGACTTTCCTTTCGGGTTTTGTACCCGTCCTCAAGTTTTACGAGTGATCTGCGTTTCTCGTATATCACCCTTTTACCCCTTGTTGAACCTTGTCCTTGCTTTGAGGCTTTTGTACTTATCAAATTCTCATCCAGGTAATGCTCAACATTCCTTTTGTTTAGAGTATGTAATTTCACTATTTATCATTTAAATGAACCAAATATGAGATGTCTGACAACGGGAAAGTAAGTATGAAAGGGGTACCTCACACCCAAAAGTGTCAAGCAAAGAAAATTGACAAGGAATAATTCAATAAAGGAAATGTTATAAAAAGGAAAGTAGATTCAATTGTCGCAAATGCTCTGGATATCTGACGCATGAACTTTTCGCGTTTCTTCACCCTAGATCTTTCCGAGCAAAGCTTCTTGTGTAGAGGATTTTGAGCTTCCGAGTCCGCTTCAAATATTAATATCTTGCCCTTTGACTCTCTGTTCAAATCACCCTAGCCCTTTATGCCCGAATCCGCTTCATTAGGACGCCCTTTCAGGTTTTCATCCCAATTTTGTTTATCAAGACGCCCTTTTCGGGTTTTCATCCTTTTTTTTAGGCGTAGTATTTCTTCACGGCATCTGAGTTTACCAGATTTGGTAACTCCTTCCCATCCATTTCAGTGAGAATCAAAGCTCCGCCTGAAAACGCTCTCTTCAAGACGTATGGCCCTTCCCAATTTGGCGCCCATTTTCCTCGAAAGTCTTTTTGTATTGGGAGAATCTTCCTCAGTACGAGTTCTCCCTCGTGAAATTCTCTTGGCCGCACCTTCTTGTCATGGGCGTTGATCATTCTCTTCTGGTACATTTGTCCATGACAAATTGCCTTCAAGCGTTTTTCCTCGACAAGATTTAGCTGGTCATATCTAGCTCGAACCCATTCCGATTCTTCTAGTTTTGACTCCATTAAGACTCGCAGGGAGGGGATCTCAACTTCAATGGGCAGCACAGCTTCCATTCCATAGACCAGAGAGAAAGGAGTTGCCCCCGTAGAGGTCCGCACACACGTGCGATATGCATATAGAGCAAATGGTAGCTTCTCGTGCCAGCCTTTATACGTCTCGGTCATTTTCCCAATAATCTTCTTAATATTTTTGTTAACAGCTTCTACCGCTCCGTTCATCTTTGAACGATAGGGTGAGGAATTATGATGCTTTATTTGAAATTGTTCACACACTTCTTTCATCATCTTGTTGTTCAGATTTAAAGCATTATCTGAAATAATTCTCTCGGGCAATCCGTATCGGCATATGATCTCCTTTTTTATGAATTTGCAAACTGCGGTCCTTGTCACATTAGCAAATGAAGCAGCTTCTACCCATTTCGTGAAATAATCTATGACCACAAAAATGAACCGGTGTCCATTAGAAGCCTTTGGGGAAATTGGCCCTATAACATCCATGCCCCACATAGAAAAAGGCCACGGAGAAGTCATGACGTGAAGGGGCGAAGGTGCTGCATGAATTTTATCGCCGTAAACTTGACATTTGTGGAACTTTCGTGCGTAACTAATGCAACCGCTTTCCATTGTCAGCCAGTAATAACCGAGCCTCATAATCTGCCTAGCCATAGTGAAACCGTTGGCATGCGTTCCGTAAATTCCTTCATGGACATCTTCAAGTATCTTTCTGGCTTCAACAGTATCCACGCATCTCAGGAGCACTTGATCTTTTCCCTTTTTGTATAGGATGTCCCCATCAAGAACAAATCCTGCCGCCATTCTTCTGATTGTTCTTTTGTCGTTCTCATTTGCTCGCTCGGGATATCTTTGATTCTTGACATATTCTAAGATATCATGGAACCATGGTTGTTCATCTGCCTCTTTTTTGATCTAAAACAATGTGCAGGGGCCTCGTATATGCTCATTTGGAGAGGCATTATTTCCATTTCTCGGCTTTCTTTGAACATTGAAGCCAAAGTGGATAGGGCATCAGCCAATTGGTTTTCTTCTCGTGGGAAATAATTAAAGGTTACTTCTTCAAATTCTTTGATCAGCTCTGTCACGAGATTGCGATATTTGACTAACTTCGAGTATCTCACTTCCCAATCTCCACGGATTTGGTAAATCACCAATGCCGAATCCCCAGATACCTTTAAGATTTTGATGTCTCGTTCAATAGCTGCGTGAAGTCCCATGATGCAAGCCTCATATTCCGCTATGTTGTTGGTACAAAAGAAATTTAATCTGGCAGTGAATGGGTAATGATTCCCTTCTGGTGACATTAAGACTGCTCCAATCCCATGCCCCAATGCATTTGATGCACCATCAAAGCTCATCTTCCATGATTTCTCATTTGACGACTCACATTCTTCTTCTGTAGTGCACATCAAGTCTTCGTCTGGGAAGTCAAATCTCAATGGCTCGTATTCCTCAGTTGTTCGAGTCGCTAAGAAGTCAGCTATTGCACTTCCTTTTACCGACTTTTGATTCACGTAGATGATGTTGTACTCTGACAGTAGGATCTGCCATCGCGCCATTCTTCCTGAGAGTGCAGGTGATTCCATCATGTACTTTATTGGGTCCAATTTTGAAATTAACCATGTCGTATGATACAACATATATTGTCTGAGCCTTCGAACCACCCAGACCAAAGCACAACAGAATTTTTCAATTGATGGATACTTCGCTTCACACCCTGTGAATTTCTTGCTGAGATAGTAAATCTCCTTTTCTTTTTTTCTTGACTCATCATTTTGCCCCAGTACACAACCCATGGAATTTTCGAACACAGTCAGATACAATATTAACGGTCTCCCGGGAGTTGGCGGTACTAGCACCGAGGGGCTGGACAAATATTGTTTTATCTTGTCAAAAGCCACTTGGCACTCCTCGTTCCATTCTCCAGGATTGTGCTTTCGAAGGAGCCGAAAAATTGGGTCGCACTGGTTGGTAAGTTGAGCGATAAATCGAGCGATGTAGTTCAACCTCCCTAACAATCCTCTAACTTCTTTTTGCGTGCGAGGAGGCGGTAGTTCCTGTATGGCTTTTATCTTGTCTGGATCAACCTCGATACCTCTCTCACTGACGATGAAGCCCAGTAATTTTCCAGAGGTAACCCCGAAGGTACACTTGGCTGAGTTAAGCTTCAGCTGGAACTTTCTCAGTCTTTCAAACAGCTTTCTGAGGTTCCCAACATGCTCTCTTTCCCCTCGAGATTTGGCGATCATATCGTCGACATAGACTTCTATTTCTTTGTGCATCATGTCATGGAACAGCATCACCATTGCCCTCTGATATGTTGCCTCGGCATTCTTTAATCCGAATGGCATCACCTTGTAGCAGAATGTCCCCCACATCGTCACGAAGGTAGTTTTCTCCATATCCTCGGGAGCCATCTTTATCTGATTATAACCCGAGAATCCATCCATGAAAGAAAATAATGAATGTCTTGTTGTGTTATCTACCAATGTATCGATGTGTGGCAAGGGAAAATTATCTTTTGGGCTTGCTCGATTCAGGTCGCGATAATCCACGCACATTCGCACCTTACCGTCTTTCTTCGGTACTGGGACTATATTAGCCACCCATTCTGGATATTTAGAGACTTGTAAGAAGCCAGCATGAAATTGTTTTCTTACTTCTTCTTTTATCTTTAACAACATTTCAGGTCTCATTCTTCTTAGCTTCTGTTGAATGGGTTTGCATTCTGGTTTCAGTGGGAGTCTATGGACCACTACATCCTCGTTCAAACCTGGCATGTCCTGATACGACCATGCAAATACATCTTTGTACTCATGAAGCAAGGCGATCAAATCATGTTTGGTGTGCTCTGAAATGGAGGTCCCAATCTTCACTTCTTGCCTCTTTTCTTCATTTCCCAAGTTCACCGCCTCAACAGATTCTTCATGGGGTAGAATCTGTTTATCTTCTTGTTCTATCATTCTCAGTAAGTCAGGGGATGAGACATAATCTTCAGCATTTTCCTCAGCTTCAAATTTTCCTAAACAAATAGCTTGCTCGAAATCAATTTTAGGACTTGTAACGGGATTGTTCACGTCGTCGATATCTGAGCACCTGAAAGGTAAATGGAGAAGAAACTATAGAGGAGCATCGAGGTACTGGAACCTACAAACGTGATACTATGGCATGATATGAGATATATATATATAAAGACAGGCTATGAGAAGAGGGAATAAATTTGAAGCCAATGAGAATGAGAGACCATGACAAAATGCATCTTCATTAATGTTCATTTAAAAGCTAAATAGCCAACATAAACTCTTATAACAGATTCCCCTACAACTTAGGGGCGTACAAGAAGTGAGCATTAAGCATTACTTTGGGGAGGACTTAGAAACTACGAGAAGGTCCACGGCAGTCCAGTTATTCAAAACAAATCCAGGGGGCTAGGGTGTATCATTGAAATGTCTTCCATTGCATCATCCACTTTGTCAATGACATTTATGTTGAAGTTCTAAAGGCCCTTTTCAATCGATAACAATGTGTTTCGTGAATTATCTCTCCCCGGGTATATCATTCCTACAGATGTAAATGTTTTCGACAAGGGCGGATACATTATGGGCTCCCATTCCACTTCCCGACCTGAGGCTCTTGCAATCCTCCTTTCTTGCTCCTTCTGTAACTGTTTCCTTCTTTGTCGCACGTCAGGCTTGAATCCTAAACCGCATCGAGCCTTGTGGTGTACTGGCTTTAGTTCTCTGACTATTCCTTGCTGGTATTTTCCCAACCCTTTCTTCGCTCAGGCTCCTTTTCCCACAGTCAGCTTGATTCCCATCTTGGTATTCTTCGATAACTTGGGTGCGGGAATCTTATTTCCTTCAACAACAAATGTAGCATTGATAAATTCGAAGGAGCGGAAGGAGCATTCTACTGCATCTTTATTTGCTTCAATGTAGGGCGCGTCAGTAGAGACAGAGGCAACAATGTCTTCTTCACCAGCGACCGTGATCAAACGGTTATCCATGACAAACTTGACCTTTTGATGGAGAGACTAAGGAACTGCCCCGGTGGAATGGATCCAAGGCCTCCCTAAGAGGCAGTTATATGAAGGTACGATGTCCATGACCTGGAACTCAATATCGTATGTACATGGGCCCACTTCTAGAGGAATCTCGATCTTTCCCATGACCTCTCGTCGTGTCCTATCAAACGCCCTTGCCGCGGAATGATAAGGCCTTAGGTAAGACATATCAACTGGCATCCTAGACAGTGTAGCCAAAGGCATGACATTGAGTACAGACCCGTTATCAATAAGCATGTTTGGTATTATATAGCCTTTGAAACCGGTCGTGATGTGCAATGCTTTTACAGAACCCCTACCATTTGGTGGTATTTCGTCATCACTGAAAAAGATGAAATTATTCGCATTCAAGTTGTTCACCCACCTATTAAGCTTTTCAACGGGTACGTTGCTCGGCACATACGCTTGGTTTAACACTCTCAGTAAAGCGTTTCGATGTGGTTCCGAGCTCAACAGTAGAGATAACACTGAGGTTTTCGCCGGTTGTTTGTTCAACTGTTCCACGATGTTATATTCACTATGCTTGATAAACTTTAAGAATTCATGAGCTTCATCCTCATTCATAGGTCTTTTAATTTCTTGCTCAGACTGTATTTCAACATCAACCTCAGCACTATGCATTGGCGCCTTTCCTTTCTGATTCGCATCAACGGCTTTCTTCTTTGGTTCGTCCACTTCAGGGGAATAACATCTCCTGCTGCGGGTAAAATGCCCCACCTCGCTAACACTTCCAGTCGTGGCTTCGGGTATGGCGATGTTGACATCGTATTTCCATGGCACTGCCTTGTCATCCTTGCAAGGGAAAGGAGCTGGTACTTTGATTATCATCTTTGGTTCGACTTCCTTCTTCTTGGCCTCATAATAAATTACCAGAGGTCGATCAACACTATAGGGGATGGCTAGTGGTTGATTATCAGAGACGCATATCTCCCTTTCCTCGACCTCATCTGTTTTATCAAAGATCTTGACCTCCTTGTTGTTCATCATGTCTTGGAGTAACTCTTTGAATTCCTCGCAAGACTAGATGTGATGCCCTTCTATGCCATGAAAGACACAAAAACTTTGACCCTCTGTACTTTCCTCCTTGAAACTTTTCTTGAACAAGCCCTTCTCAGTCATTATTTCCCATACTTTGCTCAGAGGTGTCTTTATTTCAGATACGCGATCTTTAGCTCGCCACCTGTCTTCCTTCATCACCAAGCTCACGTTCCCTTCAGCATGGTTAGGGAGTGGATTTTCAGCCATATTATTAATACCATCAAATCGTAAAATGCCCGCATCAATAAGACCTTGAACCCGTTTTTTGAAAGCTAGGCAATTTTCTGTCGAATGCCCCCGGTTTTCAGCATGGTACATGCAACTGGCGTTAGGATCGTACCATTTCGGGTATGGAGGTTTCAGGGGTGCCATATAATGTGGGGATATTAATTGTTTTTCTAGTAATTTCAGGCACAGTTCTCCATACGACACAGAAATAGGGGTGAATTGAAGTTTTTCAGGATTGGGTTTTGTCGGTCTTTGTTCATTTTTGGGCTGACTTTGAGTGGGTGTAATATTTAGCGGGAATATAGTGAATGGCCTTTGGTTATCAGTGGCATAGACGGGGTAAGGAGGAGATGTTTGATAGTAAGGGTTTTGAGGAGGAAAATAGAAGTTCGGAGGTGGGCGAAATTGAGGTCGTGGTTGGGTTGGGTATGGATTAGAAGCATAGCGACTTCCAGTCCCCACCATGTGAGTTTCAGGCTCTTTTTTCTTCATGGGTACTGGCCTTTTCGAACTCTCAGAACCTTCCATCCTTCCACTCTTGATGCCATTTTCAATGAGTTCCCCAGACATTACGATATTGGCGAAGTCTTTTGTGGCGTTTCCCACCAGTTTTTCGTAAAATGGCGCTCTCAAGGTATTGATAAAGAGGACCGTTATCTCACTTTTAGTCAGTGGGGGCTCTATTTGCGCCGAGACGTCCCTCCACCTTTGAGCGTATTGTCTAAATGTCTCTGCTGGCTTCTTTTCCATCATCTGCAGCGTTAGTCGATCGGGCGTCATATCGGAGACATGCTTGTACTGTTCACCAAATGCAGATGCTAGGTCCTTCCATGATTGGATCCTCTCTCTGCTGAGTTGATTATACCATCGGAGGGCTGATCTGATCAAGCTATCTTGAAAACAATGTATTAACAATTTGTCTTCATTCACATAACCTGCCATCTTCCGACAAAACATGATAAGATGCGCCTTTGGACATCTCGTTCCATCGTATTTTTCAAAATCTGGCGCTTTGAATTTCGGAGGTAGGACCAGATCAGGCACTAAACTGAGCTCTTTGGCGCTCAGTGCAGAGAAAACTCCAGTACCTTCTACCGCTTTGAGTCTTTCTTCTAGACTCCTATACTTTTCCTCGGTATCATGCTCCTTCATTCTCAGCTTGGCTATTTCTACCGGATCATACAAATCCGGAACTATTGGATTAGTGGAATTATCTCCGGAGTTCGACGCAAACATACCTTGCCCTAGATGAGCAGGTGGTGCAGGTCGTTGCTCTAGGCCTACCAGTTCCCCTTGAGGATATCCTTTTTGCGTTGCATGGGCGTGGGGTGGAGTGAATCCTGGAAGATAGAGCAGATCCTGATTAACTCTTGAATGGGGTTCTGTAACATCAGGACTTTGCACGGGCCCTTTTCCTTTGACCAGAGTTGATATCATCTCTATCATTTTGGCCATTTGATCCTTCTGCTCGAGCGATTCCTCTCGGGATCTTGCCATCAGATCCCTTGCTTCTTGCTGCGACTTGGCTAGCTGTTCTTGCAGCTCTCTCTGGATTCTTTCCATTCTTTCGATCCTCTCATTGAGTTCGGCATCCATAGCTCTAGTTCTTAGACGTGTCCTATAGGGATGACGTGATTCCAGATTCGTAGTGTCGCAACTGCAGATTATACGATTTTAGCCTTAGTGAATAATTAAGGTGATATGATACTAATGTATGCAACGCAATGCAAATGCATGGTATGAATGCAAAAAAGGTGTCAACTCTGATTCAATTCCCCATAGAAAACTTTCTTAGAAAACAAAGCTCTTTACACAAGATAGATTACAAGAATAGCCTTGCTCTAACACCTAAGGCTTTAATCTTCGTCAGTAGGGAAGCTAATTCTCGTCCACGATCTGACCGTGTCTCAAACTGTACACTCAATGTGTCAGCTTGTATGGCTAGAGTCTGTAAATACTCGGCTATCTCTCGTATCTGGGTTATAGCCTCCCCCATGAGGTAATCTCTATCTTTGACTTGATTCTGGGAATGGTACAGCTCCACTTCTCTTTGTTCTTCATTCTCCTTTAAATATCCAATATGATTCTGATAGTTCTGCAGCTCCATTTCTAACTCTTCGGTCTTCTTCTCCATTTCTTCGATTCTACTCAAACTTGCCTTTAATTCTCTTACCGAGTTACGGTTTTGATAATAGTCAAGAGACCTTTCCAACTCCGCCACTCTAGTCTTCAATTCATTTCTTCTGTTTTGGCCTTCTGACACTTGCTTTTCTAGGATCTCCTTCTGAGCCTTCATTTCTTGAAATTTCCTTTCTAATTGCTCGGTCTTAGCTCTTTCCTCTTGTAACTCTTATTACCATTGACTCGAAGTCTTTCCTAGTCCCGTAGTTCTCATTGAGAGACGCATCTTCTTGTAGTCCCCCTTTAGGCTATCCAACTCTTCTTCGGCTTTGTTCTTCCCCTTTTTTATCTTTTCTGCTTCTGATTTCTGTATCTCTACATCCAACTTCAAAAGCATCTTCTCTTCCTCCAACTGCTCAATTTTCTTCTCAAGCTCTGAACTTTGCTTTACAAAATCTTGCTTTATAATTTCTAATTCCATTGGTATCATTTGCAAACGTTCCTCTATAGATTGAGCATTATCTGAACTTGGTCTCGGGATATTGTCGTTGATTCTTTTGTTTAGCCACACTTTATACTCAGAAGTCGCCGTTTCGCCCACAGTCAACCTCTTCATCCGGTAGGCTTGCTTCCAAGCATTTGCAATTTCCTTAACCTTCTTCTTATAACCCTCTCCTGTATAAGAGAATTCACTTCGATCCAACCCATGTGTTGCTGGAACAAATTGTCTAGGCTGGTATTGTCTTGCTGCTAGCAAAGGATCTCCTTTTTCAAAGTCTCCGCATCTGTAAAGGATCTCTCCAGGCACCATCCATGAAGCTCTCCACTCAATGTCTCCCTCCTGAAGATTCTGAAGAATTGTCCTCCATCCTTCTTCCGTTATATCTTCTCGTCTTGACATGGCCACTTCCTCTTTTATCGGTGAATAATCCTTATAAAATGGTCGACAAGAGACTTTATCCATCTTCTAAAAATGCCCATAAAACCATACCATTAATAGCTGTGCGCATCCGATAAACCTTCCTTCTCCCGCTCTTCTGCATGCATTTAACGATCTGAAAGTCTCTGCAAGAACTGCTGGGACAGGTGTAACTTGTTTACCTAATCTATCGAACAAATCCACCACTGCTTCATCTATGTGTCTTAGGGCTTTTGGGAAGATGACTAGTCCGTAGAGGCTTAAGGCGAAGATATCAACTTTCCTCCTCACATCAGGGTGCATCAAAATCAGATCCCTTAAATTTACCCAAGGAATACATCTCCCTTCACCTTTCTGTTGAATCCTGGTCGAGATCCACTGTTCACTCATTCCCGTAATTTTCATCAACTTCTTCGCCAAAGGAGGGACATAGGCAGGCCTAATATAAACCTTGTCAACTTGCATCTCGGGAATACGAAGTAAAGTGGTATATTCTTCTATTGTTGGCACCAAATCCACTTTCCCAAAAGTGAAGCAACTGTATGCTGAATTCCAAAACTGGACCATAGCCCGAAACAGGTGTTTATCTATCTTAACATCCAATAAGTGAGAGATATCACCATAACGGTGGCAGAATATCTGTTTAGCTTCATCTTCCCAATGGGTCCAGATATCCCGCAACTCTTGAAGCTCATTTTGTGTCACGCTAACATGGGTGAAGTCCCTCAGCTCCGACGTATGACCTTCAACTAAGCTATCTCCTTTTTCTAACTGCAACTTTTCTAACCATGTGCGCACGGCCGCATTGTCCTCTACTTTATCAAGAAAATCATTTTCCATAGCAAACTTCCTATCTCGGCAACCGAACAGAAATTGACACCTCTACTATATGGAATGTCATGCAAATCAAACAAATCAACACAAGTTAGTATTGCATAATCAAAACAAGTAAAATATCATTAAACACTTATCTGGGTAAATATTTCGACATTCTACCTAGGGCAGGCTCTAGGTTCCTATATGGGGCTTGGTTCTAAAGAGGGGTACCTGAACCAGTAGATTCCTCAATCCTCACCCATTATAGGCTCATGTGGACCAAGTTCGGTTCAGGGGGATACATTTCCCTATGGCCATGCGGAGGTGAAAACCTCACGAAGCACATAGGTACGGATGTATCCCGGAAGCAATCCACTAGCCCATGCGGAGGTGAAAACCTCACGAAGGCTTAGTTTCTTACTCCACTTAAAGGTGTGACCACAGCGGTCATGCAATGTAAATGCCAGTATCATGGGACTCAACAGTATTATAGTTATAGCACAGGCAGATGCATCGATAGAAACATGATTAGAACAATTTTCCAAATTTCCAATCAAAAGGAAAAAAAATCAATCAATTTATGGCCTGACTCTCGAAGTCCCCTGTGGAGTCGCCAAGCTGTCGTAACCCTTTTTTGACAAAATGGGAATCGACTTTTAAAAATAGGGAGTCGCCACGATCTTTTTGGTGTGATCGGGTCACCTTTGTTTTAATAAAACATTTTGATTTACTAAAACGACATTTTTGGCCTACGAAACTCGAGAAAACGGGTTCGAGAGTCGGTTACGTGCAAGGAAGGGTTAGCACCCTTGCAACGCCCAAAGTTGGTACCAAATTGATTGATGTTGTCCTAATGTTGAAAGCTTGAAAATATTTAGGGCTGAAAAAGTTATTAAATCTGAATTGAATCTCAAGATCAACCCATTTCAAAGGAATAAGAGTATCACACCCAGCACGTTAGGATATGACGCCTTTACACTCTGACGTCGAGATCATCTTGAATATGTAGTCGAACAAAAAAAATCAACACCCAGCACGTTAGGATGTGATCTTTCGAACTTCTAAACACACAAATATTGCCTTATGTTTTTGAAATACGAATTTTACATTAGGCTTAAAATGCATTTAAATGTATCATGAAAAACAGAAATATAATATGGAAGAAAAATATGCGAACACAATAAATGGATGACAAGAATAATAATATACAATTCAAATATAGAATCAATAATCTCACAACTCTTATTTTGAAAACACCAACACTTTTAAATAAAGAAATAATGAAAACTAAAAATATAGAAAAGTGAGAACAAATTAAACTCAAACATAGGATATAGAAAAAATAATAATAAGCAAATAACGCATGTCGATTTGAGTAATATATGTAAATAGATAAAGGAAACTTAATATAACATAATGTACATAAGGAAAAATAATATATAAGCATGGATAGAATAAGTAAATATAATTTTAAAGAGGTAAATCATACACACAACAGATATATTTATATATAAAAAATAATACAAAACATATACATAAAATAGTTTATAAATAACATGTATATATAAGAAGTGTGCATATATAGAATTAGTAAAAATAACATGTAAATAGGATAAATAATAGCTAAAACCAATTTAAAATATTTTATACTGAATATTTTATAGGAGGACAATTAAAGAAATCCATAAATAGATAATTAACTAGATAATTGAAGGACTATACTGAAAACCAGAATGAAATTAGAAGGCTAGAAGGCGATAAACCAAACACGAAATCTAAGAGGATTAAAAGGCAATGCGCGCAAACTACAAAGGACCGAATTCACAAATAGTTTGCTCAACTAAACGCAGCGTTTGGGTAGGGACGTGCTACGACAGAACCAAGGAACCGAGGGACTAAACGCGAAAGTATTCCCTTTAACGAAGGAAGGCGTCGATCCGGGTTGCCCAGCGGGTCAACACGCGGGTCTACACCCTCCTAAACGGCACCGATCCTTTTTTGGCTGTTAACTTTTCCCCAAACAGAATTAAAACATCCCAGTTCCCTCATTCGACCAAAACCCTAGCCCTTTTATCCTTTCTCTCAGCCGCAATCCAGACCTCTCCCCCTAGCCACCGAATCATCACTTGGTCAGACGAGGAACACTTCGTAAGGCTCGATTCAATCCATCACCGTCCAGCCCCGATTGCCACGGAAAGGACAAAGGTGTGACCGGATATTCGATGCCCCGATTCGACTACCCCATCATCCTGCTCCGATTGCGACAGAGAAAACAAGGGCAGAATCTTCGAGGGTAACCCTCTCCCTTTCTTTTTATTAATCACTTGTTTGTACGAAGATTTGAGATAATGAAAATAATGAAATGAGCAATTGATAACAGTAGGAAAACAAATGTGAAATTAACCTTTGTTTTCTTTTTTTTGATTTCCAATTCTGCTTTTAGATCTCTGATGCGTAAAAAGTAAAAAAGAGACCAAAAAAAAGTCCTTGTTACACTGTTTTTGGGTGGCATTATAGCCGAAAATACACTATCTTCTTAGTATTCTATTATTTTTTATTCCATGCCTCTCTGCTCCTCTGTTTCTCTGTTGTTTGTTCTTCTTGCAGGGCATGGGCGAGGTGCTGGTGGAGAAGTCAGACAGTGGGCATGGTGCGCTGATGAGGCAGAAGTGTGGGGAAACTCCAATCGTTGGGAATTGTAGGCGCAGGGAACGACGTGCATGGGCACGGGGACCGACGCGCATGGGAAGCTGGAGTGGCACACGTGGGGGCAGACGAATCGTTAGTGCGGCGCCTAAGGTTTTCTTGTGTTGCCATTTTCTGATATTGGGCTGTTGTGGATTGGGCTAGGTTAAGGTAGTTGGGTTTTGATTTTAATCGGGCTAATTTGTAATTGGGTTGGTTAAGGGTTTTGTAATTGGGGTTTCGGGCCTTTTCTAGTTGGGCTCCGGAATTATTTTGTAAATGGACATTGGACTATTTAGGTTTTTAGTAATTTTGTAAAAGGACATTATGGACCATTTTTATTATTGGACTTTTTGGTTTTATTTCTTTATTCATTTTGGGTTTGGTATTGGGTTAGCTTTTATTGGACATGGGACGGGCAGGAATTAGTTATTACAAGAAAGGCTTTCAACTAATCGAAACATTTCTGACACTTTTCCGACCATTCGAACTTGACATCTTTCTGTAGTAGCTTTGTCAAAGGTGTAGCTATCATGGAAAAACCTTTGACGAATCGTCTGTAGTATCCTGCAAGTCCCAGAAAGCTTCGAATTTCGGAAATATTCTTTGGTGGTTTCCAATCAAGTATGGCTGATATTTTGTTTGGATCAACCTGAATACCTGACGCTGAAACAACATGACCCAGGAAGCTGACTTCATTCATTCAGAACTCACACTTACTAAACTTTGCATACAACTGCCGATCTCACAAAGTTTGTAGCACTAATCTCAAATGCTCGGCATGCTCAGTTTCATCTTTGGAGTAGATCAGTATATCATCAATAAACACTACTACAAACTGATCCAAAAACTGTCTGAAAACCCGATTCATCAGACCCATAAAAATAGCAGGTGCATTAGTAAGTCCAAAAGGCATGACTAAGAACTCAAAATGTCTGTACCTCATTCGGAAAGCACTCTTTGGCACATCAGAATCTCTGACTCGCAACTGATAATAACCCGATCTTAAATCCATCTTCGAAAACACTGAAGCCCCTTTTAACTGATCAAACAAGTCATCAATCCGAGGCAGCGAGTATTTATTCTTTATAGACACCTTATTCAGCTGCCGATAATCAATACACATTCGCATAGTTCCATCTTTCTTTTTCACAAATAGAACTGGTGCACCCCAAGGAGAGAAGCTCGGTCGTGCAAAGCCCCTATCTGTCAACTCTTGCAACTGTGCTTTCAACTCTTTCAACTCAGTAGGTGCCATCCGATACGGAGCTATCAAAATCGAAGTCGTTTCCGGTACTAATTCAATACCAAAATCTATCTCTCGAACTGGCGGTAATCCCGGCAATTCTTCAGGGAATACCTCTGGGTATTCACATACAATTGGTACGAATTCAATCTACTTTTCAAACACTTTATTATCCAACACATAAGCCAAGTAAGCTTCACATCCTTTTCTCACATACTTTCGGGCTAGCATCGAGGATATTACGGTAGGTAACCCATTTAAATCACTAGATTCAACTCGGATGATCTCACCATTCTGACATCTCAAATCAATAATCTTCCTTTTTCAATTCACCACTCCATCATGCAAAGTTAACCAGTCCATTCCCAAAATTATATGGAACTCGTCGAAAGGCAACAACATTAAATCAGCTGGAAAGCAGGAATCCCGAATCATCAACGGGCAACCTTTACACATTTTATCAACGAGAACAAAACTACCCAAAGGGTTGGACACGCGTATCACAAACTCAGTAGACTCAACAGGCAAAGTCTTACTGGATACTAGAGTTTCACACACATATGAATGAGTCGAACCAGGATCAATCAATGCGATCACAGTAGTACCATAAAGTGTGAAAGTACCGATAATGACATCTGGGGAAGAAGCATCCTCTCTGGCTCGTATAGTATAAGCTCTAGCTGGAACTCTAGCCTCTGATCAAGTTGCAGTGTCCTTCGTCCCTCTCTGACTGCCACCTACATTGCCTGAATGTCTGGGTGGTCTGCCTCGTGCTGACGCGTTGCTTGGTTTAATGTTCTAAACCGTATTTTGTTCGGCTAGCATCGGGCACTCTCGAATGAAATGGTCTAACGATCCACATTTAAAGTAAGACCGATCACGGAATCTACAACTCCCAGAATGCCATTTTTCACAATGTTTGCACTCAGCCCAGTTCTGCTGAACATTACCAACACTAGCCATCGAAGTGGCTCGGGAGCTCACTAGAGGTCGATCTCGTCTAGGTAGGTCTGAAGTAGCTTTATGTCGGCTGGAGTCATCTCTGAACTTCTTAGGTGCTGAATGGAAAATCTTACTCGATGATCTTTTACGAGTGTCTCTAGCTTCTATTTCAGCCTTTCTTTTCTCTTTTCCGAGCTCTTCAGCTTTGCAAGCTCGCTTGACTAATACCACGATCTCTTTGATCTCAAGAATGCCAACAAGCAACTTTATGTCTTCATTCAGACCGTCTTCAAATTTGTTGCACATAATGGCTTCAGTTGATATACACTCTCGGGCATAACGACTCAATTTGACAAACTTTCGCTCATATTCCGTCACAGTCATACGACCCTGTTTCAGTTCCATAAATTCTTTTCGTTTCTGATCGATGAATCTTTGACTGATATATTTCTTACGGAACTCGATCTGGAAGAAATCCCAAGTCACTTTTTCTTTCGGAACCACTGATACTAGTGTATTCCACCAGTGATATGTAGTGTCCCGAAGTAGCGATATAGCACACTTTAGGCATTCATCAGGAGTACAGGATAGTTCATCAAGTACCCGAATAGTGTTATCAAGCCACATTTCAACTCGCTCTGTGTCATCATCATCACTGGACTTGAATTCTTCGGCCCCATATTTCCTGATTTTATCAACGGGAGGCCTACTAGATCTCATCGGATCTATCATCGGGGGTGCTGAAGGTATCGGAGTTGGATTATTCGGGGGTGGAGGTTGTTGTACAGCCGGGTTATTCTGAACGAACTAGGTAAACCATTCATTCATCATCTGGTAGAAGGCTTGTTTAGCCTCCCCCTCATGGCTACCCAAAACTGGTCGAGAGTCTACCGGCGCTGACCCACGTGCGCGATCAGGCGCTACACTCTCTACATCATCTGCTACGGCTCTGTCAGGATCAGAATCCATTTACTATATAAAACACAGTTTGAAATGTCAGAAGTCACCACACTATCGTATATACAATAAAGGCATGTATAGCTAGACTCTCACACGCTACGGTAGTCCTAGAATCGACTAAACTGTAAGCTCTGATACCAATAAAATGTAACACCCCTAACCCGTATCCGTCGCTGGACTAGAGTTATGAGGCATTACCGAACTAGACTCAGACCATCGTAGGCATTTATAGCAATTCATACATTTATCAAATCCCAAAATCGCATACTCAACTTCTCAATATCCAACTAATAATTCATATCAAAAAGTTAGATTAAATCAAATAATCACTCAACTCAAAGTTCACATGAATTCATTTGCATGCATATAAATGAATCTAAGATGTTTATACGGTACATACATCGCATACCTATATGATCATATATTACATTTGTGATAAAAAAAACAGTTCTTAACATACTAATTTCGTTTGCTTTAAAAACAAATCATCATACATATACCATTTTATTTCATTACCAAATTATCATATAGTCTATAATCATTTTAAGCATTTTGAACATAAGTAACAAATACAAATACACATAATTCGAATGACCAAATAGAATAGTTAAAATTCGTACATTGAACTAATAAATAACTACCTATTCGGTTACATTCATTATTTCTAACCAAATTTAATCATACCAAATTTCCTATATATAAATCTAAACCAAAAGTTCCACATTTACCAATTACAAGTGTTATTGCACATTTTTACCAAAGTGAGATTAAAACCTCATTAAACATACTTGAATACCAATCATAAACATAACAAACATATCATCCTTATATCCCTTGACTAATTTCATATGAATAAGACATTAATATTAGTCTATGGTGTCATTACTCGCAAGACCAAATTGTATCTATTACAAACACCTAGACCATGGCTGAATATAAAGTAAGCAAATCCTTACTACTTTTGCATCACAATGACATAACCATATGCACCATCTAGTCATTAAAAAGAAAATCATATATATCCTCATTATAACACAAAATAAAAGCCATGTTCATATGACTATAATACATATGACCAAACTTAATATCCATTTGTAAACATATTGGACTTAAAGAACATGAAATCATTTTAACCGCAAACATACTCTCTATGTATCATACATCGACCTAGATTAGCATATAACAAGCCAAGAATAAATTTGCCAAGCACCGAACACATCAAGCATTCAACCATTCATACATATATCCAACTAATATATCAAAGAGCATAATAACTAAAATTAATCAAAAGGAATAAGCCTTTTTCGCAAGGCTAAGTTATGCTTATAAACAAAACCAAAGTTCATTGATTTAACAACTTAGTCTAACCTATCCATGCCTTTTTGATTCAAAAACCACATATATAAGTACCAAAAGGAGTTGATAGTGTGGATGATTCTTCTGACGATCCTTTGAGCCCATAGCTTGAACGAAATCTATAAAACAAACAAGGGATACACACAAGGTAAACTTGCTAGCTTAGTAAGTCTAAGGCAAATTCGGTACTTAACTAAACATTCAAACAATATTATGCATACAACCAAATATCAATTCGAATAGGATTTTAAATACAATAATTTATCATATAAATGTTACCAAAGCTGTAAGTCATGAATCTCATTTAGCAAATTAGCTATCCATCTATTATAAGCATGAAACCTCAACACTTAAATACCTTAAGTATTTGCATAATTCGAAACTATTAATACAACATATTTTAACCACATATGATCTATTATTCACATATACCAATTATACGTATGCCGAATCTCAATTGCATAACCAAACTCATACTTCAATACACATATCATATTCATATTTCAATATGAATGAAAGTGCACTTTAACATTTCAACAAAAGCTTCGGCCATACCTCAATTTACTTGATTCGAAAGGGTATTTATATATATATACTTACCTATTTACTTACATTTTAAGTACAACTTAGGCTAACCCGAACCTTTACCTTATTGCCGTAGTTATATCCCACCTTGTAAATAATCCATGGCTTTTCAATTATAAATGTCACCGGTATTAAGCCTGCTAGGCATCAAGGACCGAAGTACACACCGGCATTAAGCCTGCTAGACCCAAAGTCTGAAATTCATTCCACCGGCACAAGGCTTGCTAGGCAATAAGCCCGAAATAATTCACCAGCACGAGGCCTGCTAGGCTCGAAACCGGAAATAACAACATAAACAATCATTCAATACACATTTCTTATTACTAACATCTCAAACAACTTATGTAATTCTTATCACCTTCACATAACAAACCGAGCATATCTATCCACATTACTATTAACAAAACAAAATTCAATCCGATATCATGCTCTACATTCGGCCATTTCATAATTTACTACTTCAAATATTCACATTTCATCATTTAATATACTCATTATTAGTTCTGAGACATATATTTGCTTAAGGACTTACCTCGACTATCGACGGACACCGTAGACCGGCTACTCGATAACTTTCGCCTTTCCCCGATCCAAATCCGTTTTTCTTTGTTCTTGATCTAAACACATTAAAATTTAGCTCATTCAAGCACATTTCATCTCAATTTAGTCCCAAAACACATAAATGGGCAAATTACCATTTTACCCCTAATGTTTCACATTTTTACAATTTAGTCCTATTTGCACAAAACACAAAATACACAAAATTTCACTATAATACCTTAGGGCCAAATTTTCATAGGGACTATACAAGTCCATTTCTTTCATTCATTTTGCATTTTAGCCCCTCAAAAATTTATTCTTTGCAATAAAGTCCTAAATACTCAAAATCACTAAAATTTCCAATACAAAATAAGCTAAACTTTAACATATCATTAATATAAAATCATAAAACACCAAAAATTTCAAGAACATATCAATGGCCGAACATCATTCATGAGTTTATATCAAAATTTCAACATGGGTCAGCTAATACTCTAAGCTACTATTTCAAAAATGTAAAAATCAGCAAAAACCAAGCTAAAATTCATACCTAATTAAACCAAATGGTTGCCGAAAATCAAAGCTTCTTCAACCCCTTTTTCTTTTCTAACATTCGGCCATGAGAGAAAATAAAGATGATTGTAACATCCCGAAATTGGGCTTAGGAGAATTGAGCCCAATGGGCCTTGAGCATAGTAGCGTTTAAATTTTCGGAGAACAAGAGATTGGCTTAAATGCAAGTTGGACCTTTTAGATAAGTGATTTTGAAAGCTTAGAGGGCTTCTATGAAGTTCCGGGATCAAATATTGGCTTTGGGGAAATTTTGGTTTTAGGTGAAAAAAACCCTGGAAGTTGGCAGGTAGGCCTTAAGAATAAAATATGGAGAAAAATGACACAAGTGGAGTGTGTGGTGTAGTGGCAAAGTGACGCCACATAAGGGACAAGGGAGTGACGCCACAAGGAAGGAAGGAGGTCCAAGGTTCAAGTCTTGGCTTTTGCATTTTGGTTTATTTTTACTTGGATCTTAGAATTTGGGCCATAGTTTATATTTAGTTGCGCATGGTTTAAGACACAAGAGGAGCTTGTGGCCAAGTGGTTAGCGGTATGGATTATGTTGCAGGGAGCCTGGGTTCGAATCTCATGAGAAGCAAAGGAGCATTTATTTTGCGGATTGGACGACAAGAGTTTCAGTTGAATTTAAACTCTACTGACGAAGGGGTCCCACATCGGAAAGATACAAAGAAGGAAGGTGAAGAGCTAGCTATATAAAGAGCATTCCAGGAGGAGAGTTAACATACCTTGGAGGGCGTTTGGGCACAGGAGTGGTCGGAGCGCAGATTAGCACCAGACTCCTATCAGGTGTGTGTGTACTTCTCTACTCTAGTTGTAGAGCGGCAAATGCCGAAGTGCTGATCACGGCAATAGTAGCCACACGAGCGTGCGAGCGCATGTGTGGGGCTTCGACGCGATAGTTGAGGCCATCAGTAGTATTCTTGTGGGTTGGGGCTGCTTGGGCCACGGTGGGCCCAATGGGCCCGTGGGCCCATATGAGTAAATTGTATGATGATATAGTATATAGTGAACTAGACTAGGTGGAACTTATATACGTGGCTAGATTTGTGCTAGGTGGGCCACACGAGCGTGTGGGCCCGAATGGGCCGAAATCGGGTTTTAGGCCCAATAGTCCGGTAAGGACCGGAAATGGTAGCTGAGTCACTCGGGGCAACATTAGGCCTTCGGAAAGGCCATTGCAAGTGCAAATTTACAAAAATACCCTTGGTGGGTAAATTACGAAAATACCCTTGGTAGGTAAAATTACTGTTATACTCTTAGAGGTTGGTTAGCTTGATTATGTTGTATATTATTATTCTAATTATGATGGTAATTCGTTTCATACGTTGTCTGATATGTTCATAATGATTACATTGTCATTTCATCATAACTTTGTATATTGCATGGGCACAAGGGTTATAATGTAAAGGGGAAGTGTTCTGGTGGTTTTTACCACATTTTCTGGTGACTCAGGTCACAAATTATGAATCTGGTGACTAATGTCACATATTGCTATCTGGTGACTCTGTCACATTATCTGGTGGCTATGCCACGATTATAAGGGCGATGTGCAGTTGACTGCAGCGACTGCCTTCGATGGTGTGTAGCGGATGGAGGGTCGATTTAGTAATCCCCACGGTGTGATTGGCAGGTACGGGTGATGTGTAGAGGATGGTTATTTAGGTGGGTTCGGGATTGCATTTTCATTCTTATATGTACATGTGATTTAATATGCTATGGTTCGATATGCTATGTTATGGGCTTATGGCCGAATATGACTAGAGAATGGGTTTTGCATCATTTGGCATGTGCTATCTGCTATACTGTGATGTTAGGGCTACGTCCCGATTTGATTTATGTGGGCTTCGGCCAAGTATGTTATTGTGAGGGCTAAGGCCCAATCTGCTTCTGTGGGCTTAGGCCCAGTTATCACTCGTAAGGGGAAACACACACTGAGTTTTCGTAAACTCACCCCCTCTTTTTAAATGTTTCAGGTAATCATTAGACCGCGAATTTGGGGAGTCGAGGCAGACTTGTGGTGGCCCTGCAACGTTTTCTCGTAAACTCATTTCTTATATTTAAACTTACTTTTAATTTTGGGATTTTGATATGTAATAAGGCCTTTGGTACTTTATTTGGTTTTAGCTTTCAATTTGGTTACTGTTTACTATTTAATGTTCAATATGGGATTTTCCTGAAATGATAATAAATCGTTTTTATTCAAAATTACTTAAACTCGATTTTCACAACAAATATAATTTTATTCAAATTAATAACAACTTTGTAAAGTGGGCATTGAATGAATTGGCTTTTATAAACAAACCACAAAACGCGGAGTTTCAAAAAGAATACGAACTTTTTAACAAACGCACAGTTTTTAAACAACCCTTTTATGTGACATGCCAGATTCGGTCATAACGTTTAGGCCGGGTTTGGGGTGTTACAATGATAGTGGTTTTGTTTTAGTAAATTATAACATATATTATTATTTAACAAATTACTATACTAACATTTTAATAATAATATTCATAACATAAATTATAAGGTCATTTAAGACCATGACCGTCCACTATCATGAAAACTGGGCTAATTTCCCTTTTAATGCCTCAAATTAAGAAGCCACCATCAATTTGGCACATTTTACTATAGTTTGCAACTTTTACACTTTACGCGATTAAGTCCTTTTATTTAATTAAGCACACAAACGATTAAATTTTTCTATGAAACTCTCACACACATTAATTCACATATAATAAACACAAAATATAATATTTAAAAATATTTCAGACTCGGATTCGTGGTCCCGAAACCACCGTTCTGATTAGGGTTAAATTCGGACTGTTACAGCATTGACGGAAAAGACCATGGTTGGACCATGGCAATATGTGATATGTGATTTCCGTATAAGACCATAGCTGGGCTATGGCATCTGTATGATATGTGCTTCCATGTGCAAGACCATAGTTATACTATGGCATTGTGAAAACGAAGTACTTAATTCCGTAACCGTTCCCTAAATTGATTAAGAAAAGTAAGAGATAAATGGACCCAAGAGATTGAAATTGATTACTTATTGATATTAAGCTCAATCAAGTGAATTTTGTCATTGATTTTGTGGTTGACAGGAAGAATCAGTGAAATTATATATTGTATAAGTGTTATAAGATGTTCGGTAAGAATTATTGTCTATGCCTATGAACTTACTAAGCTTACATAAACTTACTCCTGTGTGTTTAATGTTCTTTGTAGATTGACGTGAAATCAGTGGATCGGATCAACACATCAGGGCATACTATCCAAATTACTTCGGTAAATTTTATTGTGCATCTTAAGGTTTATATGGCATGTATAGGGTTTAATTGAAAGGAAGTGAAGGTGTTATAAACTTAGATATCAACATTTTTCACTAGAACAGTTTTTGACATCAGTAGTAGTCTGACTTTGAAAATTCATCAAAAATTTTGAAAATCGAATTATAGGTTGAATAAAATCTGAAATTAAATCCTATTGAGTCTACTTTTACATAGAAGAAACAGTGTAAGAAAAAAAATTCATTTTATGGGATATTTGAATTTTTTTGAGATAAGGTAAGATTGATCTTGATTTCCCCTATTTTGACTTTGGAATATCATTAAAAATTGTATAAAACTACTTGGGGGTTTAAATTTGTATGTTTAAACTCTTAATGAGTCTACTTTCAATAGAAGAAAACTAAAACATCATCCAAATCTCGTATTAAGAGATAATTAATTTTTAGTAAAGAAAATTCGAAACTGTCAAACAGCAGAACAGGGATAAGTTTGAAGAATTAACTGTACTTATTGGCTAAATTATAAATTCTGAAATGTTTATGGAAGAAAGATATTTGAGTTTAGTTTCTAAAACATCAAGCGGATATTAATTTGAAATTATGTAGCTTAAGATATAAATAATTTAGTGACTATGACTCAAGTGGACAGTTTCACTATGAACAGTAAATATCATGAATTATCTAAAAATATTTTGAAATTTCCGGTAATGCTCCGTAACCCTATTCCAATGTCAGATATGGGTTAGGGGTGTTACAATTAGGGCCTTAGCCCATCTTAGATACATTATGCATACAGTAACAGAAATCAGTATCCTACCCACCAGCCTCTACCCACCATCTCTGATCATCCCTACACACCATGTGGGGTTTTAAACACCCACCCAGCCCTACACATCAAGTCGTACTGAATGCGGCACATATTAGTAATATTGCAGCTGAGCTGCCAGATAATAGGCATGAAAGCCTTTCAGTACACTTCCTCCAAAAATCAATCATCCCACCCCAATGCAGATGCAACTAAACATGCTCAATGCAGACATACAGAATTTCAAGCTTACATGCTACAATTGTAACACCCCAAACCCGGCCCATGCGTTATGACCGGATCTGACATGTCACATGAGAAAAACATGTTAAATCCTTTTTATTCATACTAAAATAGGTATTAATTTGTTATAATCAAAAAAAAAAAGTTTGATTTGAAATATTTGATAAAGTACTACTAGCCTCGAAGGTTGATTGATTAATCGATAATTTGAACTAGAGATCTTATAAAATATGACTTTTGAAAACATTGTTGATAATTTGAGAGAAAATTTCTGAGTTAAAATATTTGTAAAGGTTTGTTATGAAATCCATTTGTTAATCTATTTTGGAAAATCTTCATTTATGTTTTTAGAAAAATTCCCATTTAAAACAATTTGAGCAAGATAATAAGTACGTCAAACATAAAGCAAAAATAAAATATTCCAGAGGCCTTATTACAACATAAAAACCCAAAATAGTAAAAGTAATAAAACGAACGGAAATAGAAATCTAAAGTTCAATAAAAACCATTTCTGAAGTTTGGCCTCCACCGAGTCATCCATGGCCCAAGTCTCACGTCACTGAGCATTACCTGCAAGGGTTAAGGAAAAAGGGGTGAGTTACTAGAACTCAGTGCATAATCCTCTTATCGTTGTCCACTGGGCTTGAACCCGTTTAGCAAAAACTTGGGCCTGAGCGCATAAAGCATAATCTTGGGCCGAAGCCCATTTACATAACAGAACATATATATATATATATATATATATATATATATATATATATATATGTGCAATGTATGCAACCCAACCCATCCTAGTAATCCATCCGCTACACACCACCCGTACCATCCCATCGCACCTGTGGGGATCAAGTCAACCCACCCCGCCAAACACACCAATCGCAGGCAAGTTGCCATTTATAATATATTTTGATTGTGGCCAAACCATCAGAATCATAGTGAATCATAATAACAAACATTTTTGTGGCAGTGCCACCGGGCTACACTTCTCTTCAACATTTTTCCCATCCCATGCAAAATTATGTAAATGTGACATACATAATAGAGCATAATATTTACAAATATAAACAACAATCATTAGTCCAATATTTTATTATGGTGAATCTACCCATTATAGCACTTTGTAAATTGGCCCATTAAAGCAATCTAGTAAATCGGCCCATAGGAGCATTTCGGTAATTCAGCCCATAGGGGCATTTCGGTAATTTGGCCCATAGGGGCATTTTCGTAATTTTACACATATACATTGATTTTTTTTTGAAAAATATTTAGAAATAACGAACTTTAAGCTAATTTCTCGTTTTATGCCAATTTTAAGATTTTAGTCGTATAATAATAACAATCTACTATCAGACACGTTACCGAATCATAAATTTACAGAATTACGGTGTGAGATTACACACCTGATTACGGTGAGTATTAAACTCTCTTGATCATCGGCACCTATGACAACATACTACTCGATTAATCTAATGAACGAGATTTTTATTAATCTAAATCTAAACAAGGCGGTCTATTGAAACGCTTATCCTCAATATCGTGCACGACCACGATTTGTCTATTCTCACCGGATGATAATCCACAACTCGGTGGGAAATCTCGAACCGCCGATACCGCTCTACGCTTGAACTTAGGAGTAGGAATCGCAAATCCACTCCTTTTGAGTTCACAAATCACTTTTCCTTTCGAATCGGTACCACTTGCCTCCATAGGAAAAAAATCCCGATTAGAAAACTACTATGAGAGAAAGTAGTTATTTTAGTGATAGGAGTAGGCTTACCACTATATCCGAAGGATCCACGAGTGAAAAAGAACGAGCGTTTTAGACCCTATAATAACTGTTTAGTCCAACTAATCGAATAATGAATGATATCAAGTAATCTAAGGAAACTCCTTACCTTAACGATATTGAATCCGATCTCCACCGATTGACTTAAGGCTAGAATGATATTCGGCCACTCACTTAGATCACTACGAAAAAAAAAGATGATTAAGATGTGAAAGAGTAGAACGAAACACCATTTCGGTTTAGAAACAAGATACACAATCGAATAGTGGTAAACACCCATTCGGCTAGAAAGAATAAAAAAATGAAAAGAGAAAAGAACTACTTACCGATTTGATCGAAGAAGAGGATGTCAACACAAATGAGAAAGAAATTGTGAAGGAGAGATTATGGGTTGAAAGGTTCGACTATGGAGGAAAAATGAACAAGAAAATTCGGCTATGAGAATATGGATTCGAGAAGAAGAAAGAAGAGTTAGAGAATTTTGTGAAAAAGAAAAGAAAGATGGAGAAAGAGTGCTTGACTAGATTCGGTCTTCAAAGGGAAAATAATCGAAAATAATTTGGTCACAATGGCTAGATGGTTTCGGAAAAACAAAGAAAGAAAAGATGAAAATGAATACTCACTATTGGCTTTGGAGTTTCGACAATGAGAGAAGAAATTGGAGAAAAGAACACAAAAGAATGCTAAAAGAAATTAGGCCTAACAGGCCCCAAAATTTTACCAAAAGACAAATGAAAATTCGGCTACCCCTAAACCCCTTCCCAAACCGTGTATACCTTACCAATAGGATCAAAAATTGACCAACAAAACTTTCCAAAACATTTTCCCTAAAACCGGCTAACATATCCCCCTTCTTGCTCCTTTCTTTTACTCATTTCCTTACACTCCTTCTTACCATATATCCTTAGCCACCTTTCCATAATTAATAAGTCTTCCTTGCCTTCAATACCACCATGGCCGACACTTGGGATAGGAGTACAAAAAAATACTCAAAATTTGCACCAAGTGGGATTCGAACCTCTTCCCCTAAAGCCCTTCATGTGACGCCACATCCTCTTTACCATATGCTCATTTATGCTAGCAATTTACTCACTTATTTCCATAAGCATTGATGCCACTTACCTTCTCTCCTTAAAGTGCTTAAACACAAAAAAATTTTCTAAGGCCCAACTCAACCCCGAGCTTTCTTAAGACCTTAAAACATACACAATTAATATTTTTAACTAAACTATCGCATGGTATAATGCAACACAATTTTCTGAATTTTAGGATGTTACAACAATTCAATTATCAGTCATACATACAGATCAATAAACATGCATAAATTTAACATACTCAATACATACAGTATAATTAGATCACACGGTTTAGGGTCTAAGTAGCGCTTATCGACCCTACAGTAGGATCACAGTCGACTTGGGTGACTCGTGCAATCCTAGAAAACAATTTAGCTAAATGGGCCCACACGCCAATATGGTTTGCCCGTGTGGGCCCACACTCCTATGTGGCCCACACGCCTAGATTGGCCTTTCCCGTGTGGATCACATAGCCTGGCCCAAATATCACACGCCCGTGTGGGCCCACACGCTTGTGTGGCCAACACGCCCAGTTCGTTTTAACCCGTGTGGCCCACACGACCACACCCTGGCCATCACACGATCGTGTCTTGCACACAGTTTAGCCTTCGTCGATCACACGGCCGTGTTATCACACATGGCCTACCACACGGGCGACCACACACCCGTGTGGCGTCGACAGTTTACAGTTTTAGGCTTTTTCTGAATCTTGTCTTCTACGTTTTCAGGTACACACCTGATATCGATTCGATGTAGAAACCATTCCCAAGCCTTCCAAAGCCTACAATTGAACTATCAACACTTGAAAATTAGTCCTAAAACAAGATTTGATCAAAAACTCAGTACCTACAAAAGTCCAACACAACACTCAACGCTTACCCCAACGTTCCGAACGATTTTGACTACAAACTCGCGAAAGGAGAACCCCGAACTTCAGGATTTACCGCTGCTAAAACAGGGAATAAGTCTCCAAGCGACAATTTTGAAGAACAAGATTACAAAAGCATTTAACTCTACTTGCCGAATCAACGAATTAGACGGTGTGCTAAAAGAACACGAATTGAAACAAAAATTAAAACGAAAAAGAAAAAAGGAGATAGAATTTAGGCAGGGAAGTAGAGAACCACATCAGAATTTGAGAAAAACAACCGAAATTTTAAAAAAGAAATTAATAAGGATAATTCCCAACTCCCCATATCCCTCAAATCTCTCTACTAATCCCACTAACAACCACTTCTCAAACTTCCAACTGCACTGAAACACTTGCACAAAACCAAGCAAAAATAAACTTCCACGTTCAAGCAAGGATTCAAACACACGACCTTCAACAACCTAACACTCAAGTTAACTACCAAACCAACAAGCCCATTCTGATATGAATTTATAAATAATTAATTTAAATAAGCCTACTGATCAAGTATAAGGCTTAAGTCAGAAAATACCAAAATTTTCCAAGGCTAGAGCTTGAACTCAAGACCTCTTAGACACACCCAGAACACTTAACCACTGAAGCAGACACATACTTGTGTCAAAAATTCACAGAAGCAGAATTATAAAATTTGGGGCGTCACAACTCTACCCCTAAAAGAAATTTCGACTTCGAAATTTACCTGATCAGAATAGATGAGGATACTGCTGACGCATCGCATCCTCAGGCTCCCACGTGGCCTCCTCAGTGCTATGATTCCGCCACAGCACCTTCACTAATGGGATAGACTTCTTCCGAATAACCTTTACATCCCAATCCAGAATATGAACCGACTCCTCCTCGAAGGTCAAATCTGACCTAACCTCAATCTCCTCAATAGGGACAATATGAGTAGGATCAGAGCGATACCGCCTCAACATCGAGACGTGAAAGACATCGTGGATGCGGTCCAACTCTGGAGGTAGCTCCAATTGATAAGCGACCGGTCACACTCGCTTCAGAATCCAGTAAGGCCCAATAAACCAAGGGCTCAACTTGCCCTTGCGACCGAACCTTAGAACATTCTTCCATAGAGAGACCTTAATAAACACGAAGTCCCCCACAGAATACTCAATCTCACGTCTCTTCAGATCAACATAAGACTTATGTTTATCAGAAGCAGCCTTCACACGATCCCGAACCAGTCGAACCTTATCCTCAGTCTCAGAAACCAGCTCAGGACCCAAAACTCGACGTTCGCCCAACTCAGTCCAATACAAAGGAGTACGACACTTACGACAATACAAAGCCTCGTAAGGTGCCATCTGAATACTCAACTGGAAACTATTATTGTAGGCGAACTAAGCTAATGGCAGATAATCCTCCCAACCACCTCGAAAATTGATCACACAGCTCCTAAGCATATCCTCCAGTATCTGAATCACCCTCTCAGATGGACCATCGGTCTGAGGATGGGACGTAGTACTGAAGTCCAACCTCAAACCCAGAGCCTCATCTGACTTTTTCAAGAACCGAGACGTGAAGTAAGGATCCCAATCAGAAATGATTGAGACCAGTGCCCTATGCAGTCTCACTATCTTAAAAATGTAGAGCTTAGCCAATTTCTGAAGAGAATAGTCGGTCTTAACTAGGATGAAGTGCGCAGACTTGGTCAATTGGTCCACGATGACCCAAAAAGAATCCTTCTTAGTGGGTGTTAGAGGCAACCCACTAACGAATTCCATCGTTTCTCACTCTCATTTCCATAGTAGAATCTTAACTGGCTGTAGCAAACTCGAAGGTAACTGATGCTCATCCTTAACCTGATGGCATGTCAGACATCATGCCACAAAATTAGTAACCTTCCGTTTCAATCCCAGTCACCAATACAGTTTCCCAAGATCTCGGTACATCTTATTCCCACTGGGATGCATAGCATAAGGGCTACTATGCGCCTCTCTTAGAATAGACTACCCTAGATCAGTATCATTTGGTACACAAATTCAACCACGGAAATAGAGTACCCCATCATTATTTAGCCCAAAGTCCGTAGTACTGCCACTCTCAATCTGACGGAACTGAAAACCCAAAGATTCATCCTCTAACTTCCTATCCCGAATTTGTTCCATCCAAGTTAGTTTAACTTGCAGCTCAGCCAACAAACTTCAATCGTCGAACAAACTAAGTCGAGCAAACATCGCTCGCAGATCAGTTATCGCTTTACGGCTCAATGCATCAGCCACCACATTGGCCTTGCCATAATGGTACTCCATAGTACAGTCGTAGTACTTAAGCAACTCAATCCATCTACGCTACCTGAGATTCAACTCCTTCTGAGTCAGGAGGTACTTGAGGCTCTTGTGATCAATGTAGATAATACACCTCTCACTGTACAGATAGTGCCTCCAAATTTTCAAAGCAAAGACTACGGTGGTCGATTCCAAATCATGCATCGGATAGTTTGCCTCATGCGTCTTGAGCTGACGAAACGTATATGCCACAACCTTACCTTCCTGCATCAGAACACATCTCAAACTAACATGCGACGCATCACTGTATACCATAAACTCTTTTCCAGATTCAGGCTGTATTAGAACAGAAGCCTGTGTAACACCCCGAATTTTGGGCCTAGATGAATTGGGCTTTGGGTCTCATAAATTTTTTAAGCAAGAAAATGACAAATGACATGTTGGCTTTAAGGGTTTAATAAACTTGGAGTCTCTAGGGGTGTTGGAAAAGTTCTGGGTTTGAACTTTGAGGAGAAGGAATTTTTAATTGATTATTAAAGGAACCAAGGCAGTGAGTAGATGGGCTTTTGAATAAAAATAGGGAAAAATGGCATCAACAAGCCTTGTGGTGGAGTGGCTAAGTAACGCCACTTAGGGTATAGGAAGGTGGCGTTATGGGCTAGCAAGGAGATCCTAGGTTCGAATCCTAGCTTAGTATTTTTAGGAATTTTAATTTTGGCCTTCTAGAAGGTTGGAAGTGGTGTGGTGATGGACTTTAAATAGAGTGATCAGAAGAGAAAATTTAAGAAAAAGATTGGAGAGTTATCAGGGAGAAAAATGAGGAGATGATATGAGGAAGAATTGGAGCCGATTGGGACTTGGGGGTCGGTTTGTGTATAAATAGAGGGTGCCGAATTCCCCCTGTGCTATTTCGAGAATTGGAATTCCCTTTGTGCTATTTTGGCAACTATACTGCTCTACCGAATTCTCCTTCACTTTTTCTGTTCTAAACCTCGCCTCTTCCTTATGTGTTTTCTTTTCTTCTCTCCTAAAGCCTTAAATCGAATATCATTCTCTTCTTTCTCCATTGCTTGTGCCGTCCCACCTTCATCTCAATTGTTGGGGACCAAATATTTGTGACTTCAAAAGCCGAAAACCTTTGCTCTTGGAGTTGATTTCTTCATCGCCCCAAAACTTGTGCCGAATACTCTAGTGACCAAATATCTGTCGTGCTATCATCATTCCTTTGATTTTTGGTGGATCAGATCTTGGAAAAATCGGAATCAAGCTTGGATCTACAAGTCTCTGCCGAAAAGCTATCCATACGTTTCGGCTTTTGGGTAAGTGTTCTTGATTTTGGGATAAGTTGGCCGAATAGTCTATAGTAAGGGAAAAGGGTGACTTAAGTGGATACAAATCACCTATTATTTTGTCTTTAATGATTAAGATTGATGCAGGTCTAGGGGATATTTGTGAGTAGTAGCTAAGGAAGGGCTATTAGGACTGGTGGAACACGGTAAAGTTAAAGTAAAGCTTCAGTTTTTGGTAAATATTGTGGTTAAGTGTGTGATTAATTGGAGGTTGGTATTGGTTGCAGGTTCAAGGCTGAGGATAGTGTAACACGTCTCATACCAGGTGTGTACATACACTTCACACACGACAAATCGGTAAAAGCTGAAATACTGAAAAATTGGAATGCCGAAAAACCGAAAGGTTGGCGCCGGCAACCACATCAGCGTGCGAACATTTGTGTAGGAACACTGATACGATTATCGGGACCAAGAGAGCAATCTCATGGTCTCGGGCCACTGTTTGGCCAACCGGGCTAGAAAGGGCTAAATGGGCTTGCCAACCTCGTGGGCCCAAATAGACAAGAGTTGATGTGTGAAATTGAATGATGGATTGATATGGATGGTTGTATGATTTGAACATGATCGGGCCTAATGGGCTACATATACATGATTGGGCTTAATGGGCTATATGGACATGATTGGGCTTAGTGGGCCTTATGGGATTTTGGAAATGCATGCTAGGGTTTTTATGGACTCTAGGCTTAGTTCTGATGAATTCTTAAACAGCATAAAACTTAACTTAATAATCAAACATGTCTGTGGACAAGTCGCTAGGGTAGAGTGTGGCAATGGACATATGCATGTCTAGGATTGGATCTATGGAGAGCTCGGTACTTAAGCGGTCCTAGTGACCCACCTCTTCTTCTCTGGAATCCTACCTGGTACGTAGTGTCTGTTCACTTTAGCCGCGAGGACTTGTTGATAGGCCAAGGTTCGTAATTAAGACCCATACTGTTAAGAATTACTGAAATACCCCTGTAGGGTAGAATTACTAAAATACCCTTGATTTGTGAAATGACTAAAATGCCCCTATGTGTTGAATGTAAGATTTATGGATGTTACATGTACATTTGCTGCATTCATATTATATTCTATTTAGGATGCATATGAGTGGGAATTATGGAACGGAGGAAGTATATGTGGATCGCATGGTTGCTTGACGACCATGGATCCATCGATGGCTTTTTAAGCCCATTATATGATTAGCAGCTTTGCTGCAACGTTAGGTTGTACCGCAACCGGGCTACCCTTGAAGTGTATCGGATGGGTGGGTCGATTTAGAAATCCCCACAGATGTGTTTCGGTTGGACGGAGACGAAGTGTATCGAATGGATTATTTGGGGAGGGTTTGTATTGCATTACATGTATGATATTATTATGTTATTATTATGATATGTATGCTATTTGTTTGACAAAGGTCGTACACACTGAATTTTCGAAAACTCACTCCCTCTTTTATTTTTCTCAGGTGATCCTTGGTAGGCGGTTCGACGGATGAAGGGACTCAGAGGTGGCCAACTAGCAAGACGATTAGACTTGTTTTTCTTAATATCTAAATTCTAGATTTTAAGTTATTTACTTTAAGTTACTTTTTTTGGATTGTAATAAGGTTTTCCCTCTAATTGTTATTCCATGACTTCCACTACGCATTGAAATTTTGAAACGGAACCTAGATTTATTTCTTTTAAGCGATTTTCAAGTTTTTGAAAATAATTTTGTTTTAAGATCGAGCTTCTGCTGTCAAAGGAAATTTTTACATAGTAACAAGGAAATGGTTTTTGGCTACACCTCGTTTTGAAAGCAAGCTATATTTTACTTAACTTTTCTCTAGAAAGGGTTTTCAATGAAAACAAGGTTTTCACAAAAACACTTCAATGTGACACGCCGGATTCGGGCCTAACTTCTAGGCCGGGTTTAGGGGTGTTACAGCCTGAGTCAGAACAGTCTTAAGCTTTTCAAAGCTCTCCTACTGCACATCAATCCAGACAAACGAAACACCCTTAAGTAGCAGCTTAGTTAAGGGTACTGCAATCAGTGAGAAACCTTCCACAAATCACCGGTAATAACCCGCCAGACCCAAAAAACTGCAGACCTCAGACACGTTCTTAGGCTGTTTCCAATCTAGTACAGCCTCAATTTTCCTAGGATCGACTCAGATCCCCTCAGCAGACACTACGTGTCCTAGAAAGGTTACTTCACTCAGCCAAAATTCACATTTGCTGAATTTAGCATACAATTGCTTCTCTCGCAGAATCTAAAGCACAACTCTAAGATGCTCATCATGCTCATCTTCAATCTTAGAGTATAACAAAATGTCGTCAATGAAAACCACAATGAACTGGTCAAGATAAGGTCAAAACTCTCGGTTCATCAGCTCCATAAATGCAGCTGGTGCATTTGTCAACCCGAAAGGCGTGACTAAGAACTCGTAATGCCCATAACGAGTCTTAAAAGCAGTCTTATGAATATCCATATCCTTAACTCTCAACTGATGATGCCCTAACCGGAGATCAATCTCAGAGAATACAGAATCCCCTCAGAATTGATCAAATAAGTCGTCGATCCTAAGAAATGGATACTTGTTCTTAATGGCCAGCTTGTTCAACTGTCGATAGTCAATGCACATCCTTATGGTCCCATCCTTCTTCTTAACAAACAAAATTGGTATTCCCCACGAAGACACTAGGACGGATGAAACCATGGTCCAAAAGTTCCTGCAATTGAGCCTTAAGTCTGTAAGCTCCTTCAGTGCCATTCGATAGGGGGGACAGACACTGGAGCTGTGCCAGGAAGAAGCTCAATCCCAAATTCCACTTCTCGATTCGGAGGTAAACCCGGTAGCTCCTCAGGAAAAATGTCTAGAAAATCCCTTACAGTTCTGATGTCCTTTACAGTAGAGTCCCTAGAAATGAAAACACTAATGCAGGCCAACAACGCCTCACATCCCTTACGAACTAGTTTCTCAGGCACCAGTGCAGAAATCACATTAGCCAAATAATTCCGACGTTCTCCAATCATGACAACCTCATTATCCTCCTCAGTTCTCAAGACGACCCTATTAGTTGCACAGTCCAGACTAACACGGTGCTTGACCAACCAATCCATACCCAGAATCAGGTCGAACTCCCCGAACGGAAGCTCCATTAGATTAGCTAGAAATACCGACCCTTGAACCTCTAGCGGAACATCTCTATACAGTTTGCTAACCTGAATCGATTGCCCCAGTGGACTCAGTAGAGTCACCTCACTAGAAGTACTCTTAACCAAAATCCCCAAGTTTTCAAACAAAGTGGTAGCTATATAAGAATGTGTGGAACCTATGTCTATCAAAGCAAAGTAAGGTACTTCATAAATAAAGAACATACCAATAATGACGTCTGGAGCACCTCTGTCCTCTCGGCGACGAGCAGCATAAACAAGAACAGGCTGCCTCGCTTCAGTCTGTCCAACACCTCTGTCTGGTGCTCTCTATCCACGGCCCATACTGTTACCACCCCTAGCCTGACCACTGCCCCTCGGTGGCTGCTGAACTACCCTCTGTGGCTGCACAGTACAAGAACCCAGAGCTTGCACCTGATCGGCTTTTAACGGACACTCTCGAATGCGGTGCTCTAATGACCCACACCTCAGACACGCTCCAGTCCTCCTCCAACACTCGCCCTGATGGCGTTTACCACAGTCTCTACACAGCTGCAATCCAATAGGAGCAACATGGGGCCCAGCTCTAACTGGCCCATCAGTCCTGGCCTTTTTCTTAGGCCTCTGTACCGAACTCGAGGGCTCCGAATCCCTCCTGTTCTTTCCTCTTTCACGATATTTGTTTTGACGCTCAATGCGCTTAACCTCTTCGGCGATCTTCACCTTCTCTACCAGAACGGAGAACTCTCGCTCCCTCTGCGGAGCTATCAGTACCCTCAAATTATCTCTAAGGCCATCTTCAAAATGAACACATCTCTTATACTCATCTGCCACCATGCCTTGAGCATAGTGGCTCAGCCTCAAGAATTCAACCTCATACTCTGCCACAGATCGGTCTCCCTGAGTGAGATTCTGATACTCACTTCTACGAGCATCGACGTAACTTGCTCCCACATACTTCCCTTGGAAGGCAGACTTAAAGAACTCCCAAGATAGGCGATCAGGCTGAGTGCCCTCCTTAACGGTCAGCCACCACTGATAGGCCTCATCGCGAAGCAACAAGACTGCACCCTTCAATTTCTGCTTAGGGGTACAGTCTAAATCATCCATTATCCTCTCAGTCGCCTCCATCCAGTACTCAGCCACATCAGGGACGACTCCAGCGACACCTCTAAAAAGTTCAGCTCCATTGGACCGGAGTTGTTCCGTAACCGACCCTTAGCCCCTAGATCCAATATTGGGCCTAGCGACCTTTCTAGTATCCTTAACATAGCCTGGGACAATGCGTCATCCCCAACTATGCGGTCTTGAGACCCAGTCTCCGTAATAGGTGACACCAGCGTCTAACTCATATCTAGGTTCGACATGCTGCCTAGAGAAGAAGATTCAGCTCGAACCCCCTACGGCCTCTACCTTGGCCTCTAGTACCACGTCGATGAATACCACGTGCGATCATGTATATTCGGATTTATCTATATTACAAATTTTATGAATCAGTTACAGTTTCAATATTTATTAACAGATGTTTTATGTAAGCAGTATCATAAATTCAGAGTTTGTTTTTTGCAAGTACAATCTCTATTAGTTCCAGTTTCATTACAGCTTCAGTATGCACTAACTAGAATGTTTTTAGAATGGACTATCTATAATACCAGAACAATTTATTAGAATACTTGCAGGATTAGCGCCGGAGACTCAATGTACCACTTTCTCAGTCAAATCATTTGTAAATAGGTTATTTAAAAAAATAAGTTTTAACACCCAAAATCCACAGCTGAGTTTTGCAACCTGGATCTGATACCACTAAATGTAACACCCCAAACCCGGCCTAGACGTTATGACCGAATCTGGTGATGTCACATGGAATGGAATTTGAAAACGAATTTATCAAGTTAAGACCGTTTCCGTTTATTAGCTTCTATTTATCTCTCGTCAATTTCAAAATTAATTTCTCATTAATTCGATTTGTTAAAAGAACATATCCTGTAGCGGAAGCTCTTAAAATCGAGATATTTTAAAGAATACCGTTCGTGTTTAGGGAAAATTTTGTTTATAATTAAACCAAGTTTTCATTGAGTTTTGCTGTTTAGAAATCCATGAAAACAGGTAAAATCCAAAATAAAAGCAAACAGTCCAAAAGTCCCAATTTACATCAAAATACCCTAAAAATAATAGAAATTAAAAACCTTAAATGGAATTAACTCAGTTCAATAGCCATGTGGTCACCGTTGAGTCCTTCGCCGCACCGATCCATCTAAGTCTGGGGATTATCTGTACAGATAAAACAGAAAGGGGTGAGTTTACGTAAACTTAGTGTGTAATCCCCACAGAAGAAATGCATACAGTCGAACAACAGTTATCAGTCAAATGCAGTTCGGGGCCTAAGCCCATTACAAATTCAAATACAGTTTAGGCCTTAGCCCATTCAGATACAGTTTCAGTTTAAAATTAGGGCATTAGCCCATCTCAGATATAGTATGCATACAGTAACAGAAATCGGTATCCTACCCACCAGCCTCTACACACCATCACCGACCATCCATACACACCATGTAGGGCTTAAAACACCTACCCAGCCCTACTCACCAAGTCGTACCAAATGCGACACATATCAGTAATATTGCAGCTAAGCTGCCAGATAATAGGCATGAAAGCCTTTCAGTACACTTCCTCCAATAATCAATCATCCCACCCCAACATAGACGCAACTAAACATGATCAATGCAGACATACAGAATTTCATGCTTACATGCTACAATTCAGTTATCAGTCATACATACAGATCAGTAAACATGCATAAATTTAACATGCTCAATACATACAGTATAAATTTAACATGCTCACCGACCCTACAGTAGGTTCATAGTCGACTTGGGCAGCCCGTGTAATCCTAAGAAACATTTTAGCTAAATGGGCCCACACACCCATGTGGTTTGCCTGTGTGGGCCCACACGCCCAGATTGGCCATACCCGTGTGGATCACAAGGCCTGGCTCAAATATTACACGCCCGTGTGGCGTGTCCGTGTGGGCCCACACGGCCGCACCCTGGCCATCACACGGCTGTAGCTTGCGCACGGCTTGGCCTTCGTCGATCAAATGGTTGTGTTACCGCACATGGCCTACCACACACCCGTGTGGCATCGACAGTTTGCAATTTCATCTTTCGCCGAATCCTATTTTCTACGTTTTCGGGTACACACCTGATAGCGATTCGATGTAGAAACCACTCCTAAGCCTTCCAAATCCTACAGTCGACCTATCAACAATTGAAAACTAGTCCTAAAACACGATTTGATCAAAAAATCAATACCTACAAAAGTCCAACACAGCGTTCAACGCTTACCCCAATGCTCCGATTAAGTTTGACTACAAACCTGCGAGAGGAGAACCCCGAACTTTACGATTTGCCGCTGCCAAAATAGAGAATAAGTCTCCAAGCGACAATTTTGAAGAACAAGATTACAAAAGCATTTAACTCTACTTACCGAATCAACAAATCAGACGGTGTACAAAAAGAACACGAATTGAAATAGAAATCAAAACGAAAAGGATAAAGGGAGACAGAATTTTGGCAGGGAAGCAGAGAACCACGTCATAATTTGGGAAAACAATCGAAATTTTAAAAAAAGAAATTAATGAGGATAATTCCCAACTCCCCCATATCCCTCAAATCTCTCCATTAATCCCACTAACAACCACTTCTCAAATTTCCAACTGCACTGAAAAACTTGCGTAAAACCGAGTAAAAATAAACTCCCACGTTCGAGCAGGGATTCGAACACACAACCTTTAGCAACCTAACACTCAACTTAACCACCAGACCAGCAGGCCCATTCTGATATGGTGTTATAAATAATTTAATATAAGCCCACTGATCAAGTATAAGGCTTAAGTCAGAAAATTACCAAAATTTGCCAAGGCTAGGGCTTGAACTCAAGACCTCTCAGACACAACCAGAACACTTAACCACTGAAGCAGGCACATACTTGTGTCAAAAACTCACAGAAGCAGAATTATAAGATTTGGGGAGTTACAGAGAGCTTAAAATAAACTTAATATAATATATATAATAAACTAAATAAATGTGTGATGAAAGAATATCATAATTTTACCCCATCATCAATTAGAATTATATTTCATCTGTAACACCCTTAGCTTGTCCCGATATGCGTAATTGAGCTACAGAATGCTATAGTACAAAACAGAACTGTTATAGATATTTAACGGATAATTCGAATAAAAATTCATTATTTATCATGATATAAGTCATTCAAAACAAGTTTAAACCTTTCCCGAGCTTAATACGAGCTTACGTGAGCTTTAAAGTTAACCCGAGGTTGAACAAAGACCAAACTACAAAGATTTCAAAAATCCAAAACGACTTCGTGTCGTGAGGGAGTTCCTCGTCGTAACGTCTCCAAAATAGTTTGTCACGCCACAACGCCCAGATGTTCAACATCACAACATCACTCACTATTTTAGCATCATTGAGACGACGGAGTTCCTCGTCTCAACTTGAAATTATAGGCCTTTTCTCATTAGGATGACCACCATATGACATCGTGACATGAATCATGCTTTTGGTATTTTAAGTTCATTTGGTACTTGTTTCAATCAAATCATTCAAATAGATCAAAATAATTCTTGTAGCATCATTCTAACTTGTACAAATCATTCCAAATATCATGCCAAAACATTTCATTCATCATTTTCCCTAACATCTAACCAATATTTCACATTTGGAACCAAATCACAATAAGGGTGCATAAATCATTCCAAACCATTCCATCTACTTAAACCATTACATTTTCTTGCTAATTCAATTACACAAATCTCATCACATAAACTCAACATTCCACATTCAAATCTAACCATTCATATACTTGGAATATAACTTATCACCATGCCATTATGCACGTTAATATATCTAATTTATAAGCATTCAAGCCACATAGCATTTAAGGTTCCAAATCATATATATTCAAAATAAGCACATATTCTTTAAGACTTCTTATATACATGCCACATAACCGAGTCTAGGAAGAATAAAAGACTACTAAATCGAAGGCTTGATAGTGTGAGCTCTGAAGTGATTCGATCGCCTCATTCCGTAAAAGACAATACAAGTAGAGAAAACACAACAAAGTAAGAATTACGTATGCTTAGTAAGTTCATATGAGCTAAAACAATAAACTCACCTCAATTCAACACTAACATAATGAATTAACTAACTATACGACTTTCCTATCATCACATTTCACATCAGTAAGGTGAGTGCACCAATTACAACTTACACATGTCAATACGTACAAAACATTTCCATTCAAAGTCATTCTATCAAAACATCGAACATATATGAAATTTCATCATTCCAAACATATATTTCCAAATACAATACATGCTATCAATCAAACATTTTCCATTTTACACTAACTGTATAGCTCGATAAACTATGATAAACAAATACGAATACGTGAGTAACCACCAAAGACACACTAGATTGCTTGTTCGAGTGATAACTTCGAAACAAACCTATGCACTGAAATGCTAAGCCTGTACGCATCATATGTCATAAGACAATACATCCCTCCAGAACACACCGGGGTCTCCATAGAGACAATCAATATTAGTGGTCTCCATAGAGACAAGAGTTGGTAATTCACAACAAATGTTGGATTCCAGTTTAAATAATTAATTCTCTATACTTTAGTATAATCTCACATCATATGCCGTATAGTGCGCAAATAACCCTATTGGCATGCCAATTGTATCCTATCCTTTCTTACCTTCATCCAGGTACATTTAATACATTAGATCATTTCTTTACAATTCAGATCATTTCTCACCTTTTTGTATCATTTTATAACCAATTCAAAATAAGATCTTAAGACATAATTTCATAATTTAAACAAATCCAACACATTTTACAAACACAGCTACACCATATGAACTTACTAGGAAAAAACGATAGTAAACAAGGTGTCGAGGATTAATCCGCAATTTTCATTTTTCCTCGATTATCTACCAATTAATTCAAATCTTGACCTATAAGGTCATTCATTTTAATTTATTAGTTTTCAATTACCTTATAACATCTTATTCAATGCATATGAAAATTTAATTTCATTTTTCATAATTTCTCTAAAGTTTCACATTTTATTCAATCTAGTCCTTAAAACTGAAACTATCATATCACATTTAAGACTCGTTTTGCAATATGATTTCAATCAGATCCTTCTATAGCCCTGTAATATCTATAATTACAAAAACTTTATGCTAATTTCAAATTATTTTCATTTTAGTCCCTATACTCAAACTAGCATTTAAACTTTATAATTTAGTCATTTTTCATTTCTAAGCTCAAAGCTAACATTTAAACACCAAAAGTTTCAAAAATCATAAATGGAAACATTAGAAAACTTTAACAGTTTCATAATTTAATCCCTGGGTTAGCTAGACAAGCTACAACGATCTCAAAAATATAAAATTTATTAAAAACAGGCTCGGTTTAGACTTACATGCAATGGTCGGATGTTTTGAAGCTTTTTCAATGGCTTCTATGCTTTCTCACTTTGTTTTTGGATGGTGAAAGGTTGAAAAAACAAGAAAATAATGAATTTGGTTTTATTTTACTATTTCACATATATTGATTATTTAATTAATAAATTAACATATAACTTACTAAATTATAAACACATGACCGTCCACCATCATTTAAAATGGTTTAATTACCATTTAAATCCTTGAAAAATTACTATTTAAACCTTTTAACTAATAAAATCAATAGTTGTAACACCTCTAACCCATATCTGTCACCAGAACAGGGTTACGGAGCATTACCAAAGTTTACAGTACAAACAAACAGAATTTCAGCATTTCATGACATATTAATATTCATATCAAAAACCCATCAGAATCATTCATAATGTCCTATATACGAGCCCTCGAGGCTCAAAATACGCATTAGAAACAAGTCGGGACTAAATTGAAAACTCAAAGAATTCTTCAAAAAATATTAAAAATTTTCAACACTGCAGGGGTCCCACGGCTGTGTGGCCATTCGAAATAGGGATACACTGCTGTGTCCCAGCCCGTGTAACTTATTGACTTGGGTCACACGGCCAAGTCACACGCCCGTGTGCCAAGCCTTGTACCCTTTGAAGTAACCCCACACGCCCATGTGCCAAGCCGTGTGCTAAGCCATGTAACAGCCTGACTTGCAACCCTTTGAAAGCTACAGAGGACACATGACCGTGTCACCTGGCCGTGTGTCACACACACCCGTGTCTCTACCAGTGTGAACGAAAATAGGCTATTTTAAAAGCCATTTTTCTCACCCAATTTGGCATATACCTACATACAACATTGCACATACTTACAAACCATTACAAGGCATCCAAATCAAGCATAAACAAGATAAATACATATGGTATAACTTCATACAACCAATATGCCTTACCTCAAATGAAAATGTATAAACATGCATAACTTTGTATTCAATTTGACCAAATAATCAACTAACTTGCATGCATTTTTGCACCAATACATACCAAATAATTTACTTACCAAAACACAACCATTTGGTACCAAAATGTCATTCTATAATTTGCATCAATAGTCATATAAGCTATTCAAGCAAAGTACCAATTTTCAACAAGTCACAAGCCATATAAAATATGCATATTCATCTATTATTTCATCTTTCATCATTCAACCATATTAAATCTAATATTTATATGCCAAAACCAACTCATACCATCATCAAAGTACCAAAACACAAGCCAAACAAATGCCCATTTCAACAACTAAACATATAGGCCAACATTAGCCAATATACCTATACATGCCATTATGACCAAAATTAAACATTCAAATGTACCATAAAAGCCAATGGATAGTGTGATATAGCTTCGACAAGCTTCCAACCCGAACGAGCCTCCGATTCACTATAAAACACGAAAAATAACACAGAGTAAGCATTTAAGCTTAAAAAGCTCATAGAACTTAGAATTTAACTTACCATTTAATCAAGTAATAGGTAAGTACAAAACATATCCCAACAAATTTTGGCCAAATGCCTAAGCACATATACACCAACCATATTAGCCATGTAAATCAATATATATGAACCAATAATCATGGATGAACATAACCATTGGCCAATTTCCATATATCGTATAACCACATTTTCATGTAATTCACGTGTATACCTATAAGAGTTCGTATCGAACTCTTATCATTTCGTCTCAGAACATTGCCCGTTGAACCGTTTAGAATACTGTTGGATACCCGGGATAGCTTACACATAGTGTGCTAGCTCATTAACTATAATCCGTCGATTCATGTACATGTATGCTCATACAAGCTGTGAATCGATATGCTCATTCGAGTTGTAGTTCAGTATGCTCTCACAAGCTATAAATCGGTATGCTCTCACGAGCTATAAATCGGTATGCTCTCACGAGCTATAAATCGGTATGCTCTCACGAGCTATAAATCAGTATGCTCTCCCGAGCTGTGGAGTATCCGCAACACATGCAAGATCTCAACTAAATCATGTAACCCTAATGACATGTCATCTATATCCTACAGATTCCTATGGTTCAAACGAGGCTTGGTAATCGTCGTACGTCATTGGATATGCAATCGGTAATTATGTATAACAATTCATAACATATATATATATATATATATATATATCTCAATTTAAAATGTATAAACACAATTTAATTACACGAACTTACCTTGACAAGTATATGTATATACAGAGGCGATTAATCCAAGACTTTCTCTTTGCCCCGATCTAACTTCGTACAAGGTCTAACCGGATCTATACGGATAAATTTAAATTAATTCAACATATAATTTATTCAATTTAATCCAAAACATGTTTTTGGCAAAATGCCCTATACTTTTAATTCTTTGCAATTTAGTCCCTAGGCTCGGAAAATAAAATTCAAGCAATTTTATCCCTACCCAAGCCTAGCCGATTATTCTACATACTTATAGAAGCCCATATATTTCATAAATTCACAAATTACACCATGTAAAATTTCTTTTTTTTCAATTTAATCCTTATTTGACATTTTTACCAAAAATCACTTAACAAAAGTTGTTTATCTATCCACAACTATCCATTTTCTACCATCAAACAATAAAAGAAATCAATATTCATTCATGGAAAAACTCAAATCCTTAAACAGTTTTACAAATCAGTCCTCGAGTTAGCTAGATTAAGCTACAACGACTCCAAAAACATAAAAATCATTAAAAACGGGACAAAAATGCACTTACATGCACAAAGAGAGAGATGGTCGAATGTTTGGGCTTGGATATGGTTTCCTTAAGCCCTATCTTTGGTTGGTGAAGAGGAAGAAAGATGATATCTTTCTTTTACTTTAATTTAATTTAAGTTGTTTTATTTATTTACCTTTTTAACCTTATTAATTAACATCCAAATCACTTAATTTAATGTTCATTTTGTCCACTTAAATAAGCAATGGTCTAATTACCACATAAGGACTCATACTTTAAGGTTCTATAGCTATTTAATACCTTTAGCTACTAGAACACTACTTTTACACTTTACGCTATTTAGTTCTTTTTATCAAATGGAGGATGTAAATGGTAAAATTTCTTAACGAAATTTTTATACGGTATTCTATCATAATGTAGAAAATAAAATAAAAATAATAAAATAAATTTTCTAACTTTGGATTTTTGGTCCCGAAACTACTGTTCTGATTTCACCGAAAACGGGCAATTACAATAGCGATTAACTTTTACAATTTTTACAATTTAGTCCTTATACCTTAACTACTAATCGTTCAATAAAATTACCAGATCGAAAATCAATATAACGCTATAATATACTCGTAAATATTAATTAATAATATTTGTAGTCTTGATCATCGAAAAGTGGGGTTCCGAAACAATCGTTTTCGACACCACTAAAAAATGGGGTGTTACATCATCTATATCCAACGACATTGTCATTTGAATATGACTTGAAATTTCCTCATTAAAAAATCTTTACTTTAGTACTCCATTATTTTTGAGATATTTCAAACTTACTAATGCTAATAATTTCCATTTTTGTTATATTATTTAGATGATATTTGTTTGAAAATACTTAAGTGTTGAAGACTATTTATAATGGTAAATCTTAATTTTAATTAATGTAAAGTTAATTTTAAATAATATCTATTATTAAAAACTAATATATGTAATTCAAATCAATAAAAATTAAATGAAAAAAGATAAAAATTATTAGTAGTATGATTTTATGTCTTATCACATATTGTTAATATGTTGAATTTAATTTCAACCGCATAAAATCTCTTTTATTTTAAAAAATAAAAAATATATATTTTAATGTCATCTTAAAATATAATGAAGTATAAATAGTTACACTTTTATATATATTATAGTAAACCCTAATTTTCATGGCAAAGGGAATGATTGCTCCAAAATAAATGTGTAATTTGAGCAGCTGAAAATTCTAAATTTAAAGCCCAAATAAATTAAAGGTTAGCCCATAAACTCTCTTTATTGGGGTTGGCAAATCTTATTACATCACTTTTTTTTATTTACAAACTTTTATGAGAATTTTCTGTATCATACTTTTATACGAGGCCTAAAACTATAATCCTAAATGTATGCGGACTTGGGCTAGGTGGTATAGCCTACACCGATCTTTTTAATGCTAAATAGAATTGGTTTGCTTAGATATAGGGATGGTAATTTGAATTGAATAATTTAAAATTTTCAGATTCCAGTTTTGCAGTTTTAGTTATTAAAATTACTATTCAAATATTTATTATTCGAATTTTCATAATTGGTTACAAAATATTTGGAATTTTATTTTTAACAAGATTTAAACACAAAACCTTTGACAATTTAAATTACGTTTTAATCATCAAAGCTAGTCTTTAACTTTAATTAAATTTACATAAACTAATATCTTAAATATCTTATTCTTTTTTATAATTCTTTTTTATAATTCTACTAATTATCACTTAATTAATATTAGAGTTATATACCAGCTAAAATTTAAATTTAGCTATATAAATAGTATTAAGTATTTTAGCATATTCAAAAAAGTAGCATTTGTGGAGTTATGCCTCATTTTTTTCGGCTTTTCTTCTCCCATTAAACTTTGTTTTTAGTTTCCCACTTAAACTTTATTTTTAGTTTCACACTTAAACTCTGATTAGTGTAGGTTATTTTAATATTATTTGACCTACAAATTTAGCATATAAATAGGTCCTTTTTCACTCTAGAAAAATAACCCATTACACACTTAGGTATGAGCTTTTACAAGCTTTCAGATAAGTTTATGTTTACGTTTTGAGGGGTCTTATTTTGGGTTTCGGGATTTAGTTTTATCTCCACCTTTTGTACTCTTCGTTTTTGTCATTTTAGTGAAATTATGTTTGCTTGTGATTTTCCACGTTAAATATTTGTGTTCGATCTTATCAATTTCTACATTATTTTACTTGTTCGTTGCTTAATCGGGTTTATCCCCGACAAACTGGTATCAAAGTTAGTTCGATTTTCGCAATCAACTCGTCTAGAGATGGCAGCAACAATGTTTCATATCAATAAGTTTGTTGGCATCACAAATTTCAATTTCTGGCAAGTGCGGATGACGTCAATTTTGATTTATGACGATTTTGAAAAGGTCCTTATAGAGAACAAGTATGCAAACATAGATAAACCATAATGGGATAGGTTAGATAATAAGGCTCTATCCACAATTCAATTATGTCTAAAAGAATGTGTTACATAAGGTTTTGATGGAGAAAACAACATTCACCTTATGGAAAAGGTTAGAAATCCTTTACGTGAAAAAGTCTCTGGCTAACCGATTAATGCTAAAACAGCGGTTGTACACGTTCCCCATGAACGAATGTGAGCACCTTAGAGATCACATTGTCAAATTATTACTATTTTGAATGATTTAAAGAATGTTGAGGTTCAGATTAACGATGAAGTTCAGACTATGTTATTATTGGGCTCTTTACCTCCTTCATACAAGTCTTTCAGGGAAACCCTGATTTATGGTAGAGATAATCTCTCATTCAAGGATGTGAAGGGTCACTTGTTGAGTAAAGACAAAATCTGACAATGAGTTTGGTTCAAATAGCAAGTTAGATAGGCAAGTCTCAATTTTGGTAGCATCAAGGAAGCGAGACAAGAGATGTCGTTATTGTAAGAAGTTAGGTCACATCAAGGAATATTGTTACAAATTGCGAAATAAAAGGGTTGCTGAGAGAAACAAAGAAGATTTAGTTTGTGCTAATTTGGCCAATGACAAAAGTGATGATTTCTTGTTGGTGTCAACAAGTGAAAACTTCGAGCTTATGTCCGAGTGGATCCTGGATTTAGGATTTTTTTCCACATGTGTTGGTTCTCACATATAGTTCAGTTGAAGGTGGAGTTGTGTGCATGAGGAATGGTTGAACCAGTAAGGTAATCGGTATTGGTATTGTTCAGATCAGGATGCATGACGGGAAATTAAGACACTATCAGATATCAGGCATGTGTCTGACTTAAAGAAAAATCCCATCTCCTTGGGAATTTTTTACTCGAAGGGTTGTAGAATTAACATTGAGTCAAGCGTCATTAAGGTATCCCGTAGGGCTTTCATTTTGATGAAAGGTAAAAAGATTGGCAGTCTTTATGTTCTGGAAGGATCAACAATGATCGATGAAACAAGATGTCCCTCGTTTATTAAGGAGTTGAAGTCGGCTCATTTGAAGCGAAAACAATTTGGTCATAGGAGGGAAAAAGGTAATACTGTTTCGTATAAAAGTGGATCTCTTTTGAATGTAGATTTTGAAAAGATAGGGCATTACGTTTGAGGAAATCAGACTCAACTCAGTTTTGATTTAGTAGTGCACAAGTCGAAGACTAGAAGACTTTTAGCTTATAAACACAACTTCAACTCGATTAATATCTTACATAGCTCGAGATAAGCCCATGGCAGGCTTTGGCAAAGAAGGCGTTATGGAAATATGAGTCAAGGTGGAGATTTGTGGAGTTATGCCTCGTATTTTTTAGTTTTTCTTCTCCCAGTTAAACTCTATTTTTAGTTGCCTACTTAAAATCTTTTTTTAGTTTCACACTTAAACTCTAATTATTGTAGGTTATTTTAATATTATTTGACCTACAAATTTAGCCTGCAAATAGACCATTTTTAACCCTAGAAAAATAACTCATTACACATTTACGTATTGGCTTTTACAAGCTTTTAGAGAATTTTGTGTTTACATTTTGAGGGTTCTTATTTTGAATTTCAGGGTTTAGTTTTATCTCAATCTTTTGTACTCTTCGCTTTTTCCGTTTTAGTAAAATTATCTTTGCTCTTGGTTTTTTTTCCTCTTCGGATAGGTTTTTCTATGTAAAATATTTTTGTTCGATCTTTTTTAATTTTTTCATTATTGTACTTATTCATTACTTAATCAAGTTTATCCCCAACAGCATCAAAGAAAAATTGTCTAGTAAAAAGAATGGAGATTGTTAGCATTAATGAGTTAGAATTGTTGCAAAAAGAATGGAGAATAAAGAAATGGTTCTTCGAGGATGCAATATCGAGTCATATCCAAACAACAATGACAAAAGAAATAAATGAAAAATATTTTAATTGATGATGAGGTAATAAAATATTATGCCTAATTTTTATTATTTTAATCTAATATTATAGTTTTTTATTTTAGTTCCAAATTTTCTATATTAATTCTAATAGTATCGTGTATTAATTGAATGTAGTATTATGTGTTAATTGGCTTCTTATATCATCGATAAATAAGTAACTTCTCCAATTCAAAAAAGTGTTTTATGTTGTAAAATAAAAGATAGAGAATAAAGAACAAAGAGAATAGGAGTGTAACAGCCCGATTTAGGGGCTAGTTCGAACAGTGGTCTCGGGACCTCTAATCCAAGGTCAGAGAAAATTATTTTAATATTATTTTATGAGTTATAAGATGATTATATAGGTGCATGGAAATTTTGGTGATTTAATTTTAGTGATTTCATGCTTAATCGCGAAAAAGAACTAAATCGCATAAAGTGAGAAAGTTCTATTTTATAAGCTAAAGGTGCCTAATAGCCATAGGATTTTTAATTGGGGGCCTTCAATGTGCAATTAGACCCTTTGGTATAGGGTGGCCGGTCATAGGAGACAAACAATGTCAAATTGGCCAAAGTTGTTGAAATTAGGTGGACTAAATTGATGTTTTATATTAAAATAAAGAAAAGATGATATCCTTCTATTCACTCATCCTCTTCCACCATCAATTAGCAGCAAATAGGGGTTTGAAAACTCAAAAAAATTCATCAAGCTCTTCTCCTTACAAGTAAGTGATTTTAATGGTTTTTCTTGATAATATTTGTACTTTTGGAACCCCTAAAGCTTAAGCTAGCTAAAGAGGGGACTATTTTGCAAAATGATTGAAAGTTTAGAGTTTTTCCATGAGAGCATTAATGTTGTTTGCTGCATTTTTATGGAAGAAAATGAGTCTTAGTTGTTAGACAAACAACTTTTGTGAAAGGTGTAACCATGAAAACACCTAAAAAGACCATATTATTAAGGTTGTAAAATATGTAGTAAGTGTTGAAATAATGAGTATTAAGGGTTGTTATAAGAGAAATAAATGTTCACCTAGGCTCGTTAAAGGAAGAAATTTAATTAGAATTGATTTACAAGCCTAGGGGTAAAATGGTCATTTTGCGAAAATATAAGGGTAAAATGGTAATTTTGCCAAAGTATGATTATTGAAATGTGTGGACTAATGTGATAATTAAATGAGCTAATTTATTATTATAGATCAAGAAGAACGAAGAATTAACCTTGACCGAAGAAAGGGCAATGTATCGGACTAAATCAGCAATTTGGCCTATTTTGAAATCGAGGTAAGTTTGTGTGCAATAAATTCAACATCATCTTATTAAGTATCTAATTGATTGATAGTAGTGATGTTGTATAATATTTCTATGAATTTGAGTAATGATGTTGAAAGAGAAAATGATAAGAATTATGATGTGGAAGTCCCTGTTGGACCTTAATAAATGAGAGAATAATATCATCAAGACTTGAGAAGGGTAAGGTCCTGTATATGGCCTCGGCACTAAATTGAGATCCTGTATAAGACCATATCTGGGATATGGCATCGGTATCGAATATGAGAATCGTATAAGACCATATATGGGATATGGCATCGAAAATCGGTATGAGATCCCGTATAAGACCATATCGGGCATATGGCATCGGCATCTAGAACTGACCCCATGTAAGACCATATTCGGGATATGGAATTGGCATCGTATTTATGTAGATGATGATGATTATGTACCTTCGAGTATCTCATGTGATTCAATGGGGTAATAGTTAAGCTTGTAATAGAAATGAGATTAGTGCTAAATCCGTGTGATGAAGTGGTACAGGTACATGTGAGTAATTCACGAGAAAGGTTTATGATATGTGATATGATATGTAATTGGTAAGAGTAAGCATGAGTAAGTTACGGCAATGTGCCTAAGACTTTGTGGTTTTATTCAATGCCATAGATGGATGACATTATGAGCCTTATGTTGTTATTTATTTCATGCAAACTTACTAAGCTTTATGCTTACTCTTCTCATTTCCCTTGTCCTTGTAGTATTGCCAAGCTAGCTTGAGAATTCGTGGAACGTCAGACTTCGGAAATCACACTATCAACTCCTTTTTGGTATAGCAAACTTAGATTTATTTTGATTATGGCATGTATAGGACTTGGTCTTTTTGTTATTTCATATTTGTTAGCCAAAGTGTTCGCTATTAATGTTATCAAATTCATTTTGTAAGTGGTCATTGGAATTGGGCCAATCCTTGACAAGTTTATATATATTTAATGATGATGAAATCATTAAGTGTATGCTAGTATGGATGTCTTGATTTTGAGTCTCTAGAAGTGCTTTATAGTTACTATACATGTTGGATTGAATTGGTATAAGTATTGTTGCTATGTAGGGTGGCATTTGGCTTGAAAGATAGCCTTTCCAATGTCCATATGGGTAGACACACAGGCGTGTGTCTAGGCTATGTGTGACACACGGTCAGCCCTATGAGCGTGTTGATTAGCCATGTGTCCCCTTGAATGCTAGGTTTACAAGTCAGTATGCTCAATAGTAAACACACGTACAGAGACACGACCGTGTGTCTCAACCGTGTGGGAGGCATGGCCATGGACATGGGTGTATGCTTAGGCTATGTGAAGTCTGCACCTGAAATTATGAATTTAATTCGACACACAATCTAAGGACACGGGCGTGTGCCTTGGCTTTGTAACCATATTAGGATGATGATGTCATAAACAGAATGCCAAGGTTTTCACACACGGACGTGTCGCGGCCATGCGAGGGACACGGGCCAAGGACACGAGTGTGTGTCCATCCGTGTGAAAACCCCTGTAGGTTCGAATTAAAAAATAATTTCACACGGGTGTGGAACACGAGCATGTGATATGCCACACAGGCGTGTCCCACCCTTCACACGGGCGTGTGGCCCTATTTTATGTCAAATTTTTCTAAGTGTTCAAAAGTTTCTGGTTTAATCCCGAACCATTCCGTATGTATATTTAGGGTCTCGTAGACCCATAATAAGGACATTATGGTCTTGAATGAAAAGTTCTATTTTGAAACGAAATTTTATGGATCAAGGTTGTATTATTGAGCCAGTTAAGTACGGTAATGCCTCGTACCCGGTTCAAGTGTCGAATATAGGTAAGGGGTATTACATTTAGTGGCATTAGTACTACGATTTAGTCGATTCTCGGACTAACGTAGCGTGAGTATGAGTCTAGCTATACATGCCATATATATGAGTATTTACATAATGATAGTGTGACGACTCCTGACGATTTGAATTGTGTTTTTTATATAGTAAATGGATCTCGATCGAACTGCAGCTGATGATGCTGCAAGTAATGCGCCAGCTCCCGCGCAAGGGACCGCTCTAATAGAGAGTAGACCCAAGACTTTGGGTCAGGGGGAAGAGGCTCGAGAAGTCTTTCTCTATATGATGAGCAATTGGTACACTGATTTTATTCGAGCAAACCCTAATGCTCAACCCCGTCCGCCCCCACCTATTCATCAGCCCGCTCCTCTAACTCCTCAAGTGGTAGAGGTAGTAAGAAGAGAAAGACCTCCGGTCGATAAGATCTGGAAATAATGAGCTGAGGAATTTCAAGCAAGTAAAGATGATGATCCGGAGATGGCGGAATCCTGGCTTGAGAATACCATCAGGGTATTTGATGAGTTGTCGTGCAAGCTTGAAGAGTGCATGAAGTGTGTGGTATCTCTCCTGAGAGATTCGGCCTATCAGTGGTGGAACACCCTTGTGTCGGTGGTACCAAGGGAGAGAGTTAACTGGGAATTCTTCCAAGAGGAGTTCTGGAAGAAGTACATTAGTCAAATGTTCATTGACCAGAAAAGAAAGGAGTTCTTGGAGCTAAAGCAAGGTCGAATGATGGTAACTAAATACGAGCGTGAGTTCGTAAGGCTGAGTAAATATGTCCATGAGTGTGTGTCCACTGAAGCTATTATGTGTAAAAGGTTCGAGGACGGGCTAAATGAGGATGTCTGTTTGTTTGTTGGTGTCCTAGAACTAAAAGAATTTATGGTGCTGGTAGATAGAGCATGTAAGGCCAAGGAAGTAGTCAAAGAGAAAAGGAAAGCTGAAAACGAGTCTCGCGACTCGAACAAGAGACAGTTAGGCAAGTCATTCCAATCCTCATCCAAGATGTCAAGAGAGTTTACTACTCGATCAACTACTTCAACTGGGTTTTCAAATAGAAGTAAAGGTAGACAGTACCCGGGGCCTAAGGCTCAGACCACTTCGGTTGCTAGTATTGGCAACGCTCGACCGAGTAGACCGGAATGCCTACAATGTGGCAGACGTCACTCCGATGAGTGTCAAGCAAACGAGAAGGCTTATTTCAAGTATGGATCTTTAGACCATTTTATCAGAGATTGCCCCGAGGCGGGTGAAAAAGAGAAACCTTAGAATGTAAGACCGGAAAGTACTGCTAGAAGAAGACCACAGAGAAATCTGGGAAATGAAATGAGTAGTAAGAATACATCTAGAGAGCAGACTACAAGAGCTGAGGGTAGAGCACTGGCGAGAACTTATGCCATTCGCGCTCGCGAAGAGGCGTCCTCCCCCGACGTGATCACAGGTACATTTTCTCTCTATAATACTCATGTTATAGCTTTAATTGATCCGGGATCTACCCACTCGTATATTTGCATGAAATTAGTCTCTAGCATGAACATGCCTGTAGAGTCTACCGAATTTGTGATAAGAGTGTCAAATCCCCTAGGAAAATGTGTAATGGTCGATAGAGTATGCAAAGGTTTCCCTTTGATGATTAAGGGTCATTATTTTCCGGCTAATCTCATGTTATTGCCATTTGATGAATTCGATGTCATCCTTGGGATGGATTGGTTAACTGCTCATGATGTGATAGTGAATTGTGGAAGGAAGTTTATTGAGTTGAAATATGAAAGTGGGGATCTTATTCGTGTTGAACTAGACGAGCAAGATAGATTGCCAGTAGTGATATCTTCCTTGTCGACTCAGAAATATCTAAGAAAGGGGTATGAAGCATATCTTGCTTTTGTGATGCATGCTAGAGAGACTGAGTTAAGAATTGAATCAGTACCCATAGTATGTGAGTATCCAGATGTTTTCCCAGAGGAATTGCTAGGGCTACCTCTGCTTAGAGAGATTGAATTTGGGATTGAGTTAACTCCTGGTACTGCCCCCATTTCTATTGCTCTGTACAGAATGGCTCCAACCGAGCTACAAGAGCTGAAGGCACAGTTACAAGAGTTAACGGATAAAGGCTTCGCAAGACCGAGTTATTCTCCGTAGGGTGCTCCCGTTTTATTTTTGAAGAAGAAAGATGGTTCTATGAGGCTATATATAGATTATCGGCAACTCAATAAGGTAACTGTGAAGAACAAGTACCCGCTGCCGAGAATCGATGATTTGTTTGACCAATTGAAGGGAGCCACGGTGTTTTCCAAGATAGACTTGAGGTTGAGATATTATCAGTTGAGAGTCAAGGACTCAGATGTGCCGAAAATCGCATTTCGGACAAGGTATGGCCATTATGAATTTTTGGTCACGTCTTTCGGTTTAACCAATGCCCCTACAATTTTTATGGATTTGATGAACCGTATCTTTCGGCCATATTTGGATAAATTTGTTGTAGTCTTTATCGTTGATATATTGTGTAACGCCCTAAATTTGGGCCTAGTAGAATTGGGCCTATTGGGCCTTGGGCACGGGAGCGTTTAAAATTTTTGAGAACAAGTGAACAACACTAATGCAAGTTGGACCTATTAGGTGAGTGATTTTGGAAGGTTAGGGGGCTTCCATGAAGTCCCGAGATCAAACCTGGGCTTAGGAAAAAATTTGGTTTTAGGTGAGTAAAACCCTGGGAGTTAGTGGGTAGGCTTTAAAAATAAAATATGGAGAAAAATAACGCAAAAAGGAGTTGTGGTCTAGTGGCAAATGGCACCACATGGGAGACAAGGAAGTGACGCCACACAAGGAAGCAAGGGGTCCAAGGTTCAAGTCTTGGCGCTTGCATTTCATTTTGATTTCTCTTTTTAAAGGAACTTAGACTTTGGCCATAGACTTATATTTAGTTGCGCATGTTTTAAAACAACAAGGAACTAGTTGGTAAAGTGGCTAGCGGTGTGGATTATGTTACAAGGGAGCCTGAGTTCGAATCCCATTGCAAGCAGAAAAGGGATATTTTATTTTGCTAAGTTGGGGCGGCAAGTGATTGAGATGGAATTAAACTCTGATGAATGTAGGATCCCACATCGGAAAGTAGCATGAGGGAAGGTGAGACGCTAGCTTTAAATAGAGCAATCTATGAGGAGAGTAAGGATACCTTGGTGGGTGTTTGGGTATAGGAGTGTGCTTAGAGAGCGGATTAGCAGCTTCAGATTCTTATCAGGTGTGTATTTCGCCCTACTCTAGTTGTAGAGCGACAAATGCCGAAACGTCGGTCACACGGCAATGGTAGCCACACGAGCGTGCGAGCGCACACGTGGGAGCTTCAACACGATAATTAAGGCCCTCATGAGTGTTCTCATGAGTCTAGGCTGCCTTGGGCCAAGTGGGCCCAATGGGGCCTTGGGCCCATATGAATAAATTGTATGATTGTGTAGTAAATAGTGAACTGGTCTAGGTGAATCTCAGATCTGTGGCTAGATTTGGGCTAAATGGGCCAGACGAGCATGTGGGCCCATTTGGGCTGAGAATGGGCCCTAGGCCCAATCGCATCGTTATCTCTGTTTAGAATACCTTGATGTATGGAATTACTGAAATACCCCTAGAGGGTAAAATTACCAAAATACCCCAGGAAGGGTAAAATGACCAAAATACCCCTAGAGGGTAAGATGACCGTTATGCCCCTGAAGGGCAGAATGACTAAAATGCCCCTACATGTTTTATGATTATTTTTGTATGCAATTTATGGTTGTATGCATTCATGTGATATTATGCTGTATGGGGGATGGGATTATTGATACGGAGGAAGTTCTGTTAGGATCGCATGGTCGCTTGACGACTGTGGATCCACCGATGGCTTTGAGCCAATTATATGATTGGCAGCTCTGCTGCAATATTAGTTAGTGCCGCAACCGGTGCTACATAAGGAGTGTAGGGATGGGTGGGTCGATTAAATCCCCACAGGAGTGCAGGGTTGGACAGGAGACAAAGTGCAGGGTTGGTACGGGCATTAATGCATTGCATTCACTTGTTCTGTTATGGAGATGGGCTTAGGCCCAGATAGATGTGATCTGTGACTTTTGTTATGGGCTAAGGCCCTACCGAGCTATTTTGGGCTAAGGACCAAATACCACCGTTACTGTAATGGGCTTAGGCCCGGATTGATTTGATACATGCCTTGTGACTAGTGAGGGTTGTACACACTCAGTTTTCGTAAAATCACCCCCTCTTTTTATTAAATATTTCAGGTAATTCTCAGTAAGCCGTTCGACATACTAGAGGACTCGGAGGTGGCCACACTACGAGCAACTTGAATTTTAGTATTCTATTCCACTTTATTTACACCGTTTTCTTATTGGGTTGTAATAAGGCCTCTCTTAAATTCCGATTTTTAATTCGGGATTTTTAGTTTATTATGATTTAAATCTGCTAAAAGTTTAGCACAGTTTTTCCCAAAACGACAACTGTTTTCTAAACACTACGTTTTCGCAACTCAATTTTTGGATAACACGTCTTCATAAATCATTGTTTTAAATGAAGCTTCCGCAACAACAAGGTTTTGAAATTAATAACTTTTAATAAATGTCGATTAATTAAATAAGCGCAAATAGAGACTTTAGTTTTTTTTTAAATATCAAGAAGGGTTTTCAATAAACTCACAGTTTTCGAAAAACACTTCAACTGTCACACGCCAGATTCGGGCCTAACGTCTAACCCGGGTTTGGGTTGTTACATTTAGTGGTATCAGAGCCAGGTTACAAAACTCGGCTGTGGCTTGGGTTTTCAAAATTGAATTTCTGAAAGTGTCGTTTCAAAAAGGCTTGAAAAGATTTGAAGATCTGAAATGTTGTATTGACCGTTTTTCTGAAAGTGTGGTACACCGAGTCTCCGGTGCCAAATCCGTAAGTTTTCTGAATACTTTTCTCTGTTTAGAAATTTAAATACAATAAGTTAGAAATACGGTGGTTTCTTTAGATATTGGACTGTATTTTTGGTATTAATTCTGTATGTGTTTTGCTTGGATGTGATGTTTGTATATAGAACTTGGTTGCGTGTGAGATATTTGTCTGCTTCAATGGTTAGGTGTTTTGAGTATGTGTAGGGAGTTCCAAGTTCTAGTTAAAATATGATACGGATATTAGAACCAGAGTGCGCAGCGGCAGGGTGGTGGTGTAACCTGTGTTGTGAGGCTATTATATAGTTGGAAATTTTGAGCACGAAATTTCTTTAAGGGAGGTAGAATTGTAACGCCCCGAATTTGGGCCTAGTAGAATTGGGCCTATTGGGCCTTGGGCACAGGAGCGTTTAAAATTTTTGAGAACAAGAGAACGGCACTAATGCAAGTTGGACCTATTAGGTGAGTGATTTTGGAATGTTAGGGGGCTTCCATGAAGTCCCGGGATCAAATCTGGGCTTAGGAAAAATTTTGGTTTTAGTGAGTAAAACCCTGGGAGTTAGTGGGTAGGCTTTAAGAATAAAATGTGGAGAAAAATGACGCAAAAAGGATTTGTGGTCTAGTGGCAAATGGGGCTACATGGGAGACAAGGAAGTGACGCCACACAAGGAAACAAGGGGTCCAAGGTTCAAGTCTTGGCGCTTGCATTTCATTTTGATTTCTCTTTTTAAAGGGACTTAGACTTTGGCCATAGACTTATATCTAGTTGCGCATGTTTTAAAACAACAAGGAGCTAGTTGGTAAAGTGGCTATGTAACACCCCAAACCCGGTCAACCCACCACGACCGAATCTGGCATGTCACAGAGGAAAAACATTTTGAAGAAAATCAAGTTAAGGTTAAATTTTTGTGGAAAACTCTTTGTTGCTCTATGTTTGTAGAAATCAAGTGCATGATTAGTTAAAAACCGATAGTTTACTTTGAAATCCTGGGAATAAATCTTTAAAACTTAATTGTCGATTTATAGATTTAGAAAACCTTTTTGTCATTTTTAAAAGAAACACAAATGATTAATTTGAAAACCGTTTCTATTTGAGTTTGGAAACCTAAGTTTGGAAACCGTTTAAGTTGTCGAAAACATTTGAGCTGTCATTTATTATCAAGTGATTTGTATTACCCGATGATAAGGTTTTGAAAACCATTACTTTTTGTAGTTTAGAAAACCTTGCGCTCACATTATTAAATTAATCAAGTAATTCACTTAACCATGTTCGAAATCAAATCCAAAACATATAAATAATTCAAAACATAATTTAAAAGGCCTTATTACAAACCCAAATAGTAAAAGCAAAATATAAAATAATTACCCAATTCAAAATCCAAGAAAAACCAAATGTTTTAATGCATGAGCCACCTCGAGTCCACCCGGCTCCTCATCCGCGATCTACGAATCACCTGAAAAGATAAGGGAGAAGGTGAGTCACCAAGACTCAGTGCATAATCCCTCCCCCGGTTAATGCAACAAGCTTACACAAATCATAAGCAAGCAATATATATCATGCACCCCAACCTAACCATCCATAACTCCGTTTCTACCCCGTGTGGTACCAAACCACTGGTGGTGCCAAACCACTGGTGACCCAAAGTCACGATATCCAAATAAAAGTGTGGTGCCAAACCACTGGTGACCCAAAGTCACGAATAATCCAATTGTAGGGCCAACCCACGTTGTGATACCAAATCACTGGCGAAAATCCCGTAATATCAAATGTGGGGCCAACCCACTGTGGTGCAAAGCCACTGGGACGAGTCGCTATGAGGTGCCAAACCTCTGGTGACCCAAAGTCACAAAATAAACTGTGGTACCAAACCATTGGAGGTGCCAAACCTCTGGTGTCCCAAAGACACGGATATCAAATCTTCCCCCTCCTCTCATATCACCCACATCAATGCATCACATGTACAACTCATGCCATCATGCCTTAATATGAACATATAGCAAATATATCATAGTTCATGCTATTAAGCATCATATAGCAAAATCATATTGAAACGGACTTACCCGTATCCTTGCTCATACCCATAAGGTATCATATCAGGATCTACGCAGTTTTCGGCTTTTCACATATTTACTAAGTTATGAAGTGTGTAAGTTACACACCTGTTACTAGCGAAATCACTAAATCTCGAAGACTCGATCTACCGCACTAGATCTCCCTGTCCTACATTCAGCCAAACCACAAAACAATTAACAAGGCCATTCGGCCATAGTCTCAATAGCCTTCGGCTTTTCAACAACTTAAAGAATGATGAACCAACATAGATATCCTTAACACTTGACTTACCAACTTCGATCGCTAAAGAATAGGGGCTTAAATCGACTGCTTCCACAATCCCGAAGAACCTAGGAGAAATCGATTCCCATTAATGATTAACAACACTATCAACAAATGCCGGATTAGGCTTTCACCTATGTATCGACAAAGAAGAAGAGAAAGTAAGAAGGGAGTTTCGGCCATGGACACTTACCTTCTTAAAACCGATTGAAGAAACAACCAAAAGAGATTAAGGCTTGATTGAGATTCGGCCAAAATAAACTAGAAGAAAGAAAGAAGATTCGGCTATGGTGGATAGAAGACAAACAAATAAGATTCGGCTAGAGTGGAAAAAGAGAAAGGAAAAGAAAAATGCAATGGAAGAGGGAGGATTCGGCAATAGAGTATGGTTGATAGAAGAGAAAAGCAATTAAGATTCGGCTAAACCAAAAAGGAGAGAAAGGAAGAAATATGAATGGTATTCGGCTTTGATCAAGAATGACAGAAAGAAAAAGAGAGAGAGATGGGGAGAAAGAGATTCGGCCAAGAAAAAAAAAAGATGGAAGAAAAAATGCCTCCCTTCAATGGTAGAATATTTTCGGCACAAAGAGGAAAAGAGTTTGAGAGGAAAAGAAAACAATACCAATTTGATCAAGAATAACAGCCAAAACCAAAGCAAAACTTTACCTATTGCCCAAGACAAATTCGGTTTAGGAGAAAGAGTTTTGAGAGAAAAGAAAATGATGCACAAAATGTTAAGGAATTTGACCAACTAGCTACCAACCTACCAAAACCTTCAACAAAATTCGGTCACCCCCCTAGACCATAATGCCGTCCACATACATGGACAAGTTGGCCAATAAAAAGTTTCCAAAAACCTCATCCTTAATCCAAGCCTTATGTCCCCTTATCATTCCTTAATCAAAATGATTCCTTTCCCCAAGTTCAAGCTTACCTAAACTATTAGTCATCTTGCCATAAAAATTTAAAGTCCAACTTACCAAAAATACCTTTTGACCGATACTTAAGGAAAGCATGCAAAAATAATCTCAATTTGCACACAAAGTGATTCGAACCCCTTCCCTCAAGGTACTACAAGTATCGCCATAACCACTTTACTAATAGCTCATTTATGCTAGCTATTTACTCATAAATTTCTATATGTCTTGAAGCTACTTACCATCTCTATTTAAAGTGCTAAAATACCAAATTTTTCCTAAAGTTCAATTAAACCTGAGACTTCATAGAAACCTTGAAACCTTCCAAATCCACTTAACTAATAAGTCCAATTTGCAATAACAACATTCTCATATTCTTGAAGATTTTAAACACTCCTAAGCCCAAGGCCCAATCGGCCCAATCCTACTAGGCCCAATTTCGGGATGTTACAATTCTACCCTCCTTAAAGAAATTTCGTCCTCGAAATTTCCAACTAACTAACAGTCGCACATCCTAATTTACAACACTACGCCCACGCTGCGCACTCTGATTCTAATAACACTACTATACTTTTAACTAGAATTTGGAACTCCTACACATACTCAAAACACCTAGCCACTCCATCCCAAGAATCATATCGAACTCCCCAAATGGCAGTTCCATCAGATCAGCCACAACCACTACCCCTTGGAGTTCTAGGGGTACATCCCTATATAGTTTATTTACTTCTACAGAGTGACCTAGAGGGCTAAGTACTGTCATCTCCCTAAAAGTAGTCTCAGAGTCTAGGTTCATAGTCTCTACTATGCTACTAGCAACATACGAATGAGTCGAACCAACATCTATCCTAGCAGTATATGGTAACCCAAAGATTAAGAACGTACCGACTAGGACGTCCGGTGCATCGTCCTCCTCTCGACGCCTCGCTGCATACACCAACCCAAGCTGTATTGCCTCAGTGTTGCCTGCACCTCTGCTCGGTGCTCTGCTGCCCCGACCAGAACCATTACCTCCTCTATCGTTACCATGACCCCTCTGCGGTGGCGGTCCCTCATTTCTGATCTGAGCACGACCCTGACCCTCAGACTGATTCCTGGCTAGCTTACGTGGACAGTCCCTCACACGATGATCCAGCGAGCCACATTCAAAACATCCTTTGCCAACGGTCCAACATTCTCCCCAATGAGATTTCCCACATTGATTACACTGTGCTGGTCCCTGATTAGCAGCCACAGGCCTCCCCGCCTGATTCGACCCACCATGCCTAGCCCTCTTCTGAGAATCTCCGGCCGACCCAGATGATCCAAAACTTCTCTTATGTTTATTCCTGTCATGATTCTGCCTCACAGATTCATTTATCCCTTCGGCTATCTTAGCCTTTTCTACTAGCACAGCAAACTCTCGCTCCTGCTGTGGAGCAATCAGCAATCTCAGCTCATCCCTCAATCCGTCCTCGAACCTGACACATCGCTCGTGCTCCGTAGCCACGATACCTCCAGCATACCGGCTCAATCTTAAAAATTCTGCCTCATACTCTGATACAGACTTACTCCCCTGAACCAATCTCAGAAATGCCTTCCGCTGCGCATCAATGTAGCTAGACCCAACATATTTCTTCTGATACGCTGCCTTAAAATAGTCCCAAGTGAGATCCTCCGCTGCAGCACTATCCCGCACCGTGAGCCACCACTGGTATGACTCATCCCGAAGAAGCGACACTATCCCTTTCAGCTTATCCTCAGCAGTTAGATCCAAGTCATCCATGATTCGCTCCGTCGCCTCAAACCAATACTCAGCCGTACTGGGAGCCACATCAGATACACCTCGAAATACCTCAGCTCCATTGGCTCGGAGTCGCTCAGGTACGGATTTCTGAGCTCCCGCGCCTCCACCTACTCCAGCTACCCTCTCAAGAACTCGTAGCATCGCCTGAGACACTGCGTCATCCCCCGTTTGATCCTGGAACTCACCACATACAGCTGGTGGTGGTGCTGGTATCTCATTTTCCGACCCCTGACCAGACCTCACTGGCTCAGACACAGCCATCCTACCCCGACCGTGTCCATGCGTATTACCACCCCAACCTCGAGTGCTCATATCTAAAGTCTCGACTTATCTGATTTAAAAGTTTTATGCTTTAGTCATTATTCCACTATCTTTAAAGCACAGTTTTATGAATAATTCTTATTAAAGAGTTTTGTTTTCGCGAGTCCATAGAGTCCTATAAGTTTCAGTCTCTAGGGTAGTCCACTATCACTAGTCATTCAAAATTTATAACATCCAAAAATCACAACCAAAGGCTAGAGGTACTTACCTGGGTGGATTGGTGCCGCAGACTCGGTGCCATGCCTTTCAAATCATATAATTTCAAACAAAAACATTTTAAGACCATACTTTAAAACATTTTGGGCCTCAGGCCCACAGCCGAGCCTTTGAACTTGGCTCTGATACCACAATTGTAACACCCCAAACCCAATCAACCCACCACGACCGAATCTGGCATGTCACAGAGGAAAAACGTTTTGAAGAAAATCAAGTTAAGGTTAAATTTTTGTGGAAAACTCTTTGTTGCTCTATGTTTGTAGAAACCAGGTGCATGATTAGTTAAAAACCGATAGTTTACTTTGAAATCCCAGGAATAAATCTTTAAAACTTAATTGTTGATTTATAGATTTAGAAAACCTTTTTGTCATTTTTAAAAGAAACCCAAATGATTAATTTGAAAACCGTTTCTATTTGAGTTTGGAAACCTAAGTTTGGAAACCGTTTAAGTTGTCGAAAACATTTGAGCTGTCATTTATTATCAAGTGATTTGTATTACCCGATGGTAAGGTTTTGAAAACCATTACGTTTTGTAGTTTAGAAAACCTTGCGCTCACATTATTAAATTAATCAAGTAATTCACTTAACCATGTTCGAAATCAAATCCGAAACATATAAATAATTCAAAACATAATTTAAAAGGCCTTATTACAAACCCAAATAGTAAAAGCAAAATATAAAATAATTACCCAATTCAAAATCCAAGTAAAACCAAATTTTTTAATGCATGGGCCACCTCGAGTCCACCCGGCTCCTCATCCGCGATCTACGAATCACCTGAAAAGATAAGGGAGAAGGTGAGTCACCAAGACTCAGTGCATAATCCCTCCCCCGGTTAATGCAACAAGCTTACACAAATCATAAGCAAGCAATATATATCATGCACCCCAACCTAACCATCCACAACTCCGTTTCTACCCCGTGTGGTACCAAACCACTGGTGGTGCCAAACCACTGGTGACCCAAAGTCACGATATCCAAATAAAAGTGTGGTGCCAAACCACTGGTGATCCAAAGTCACGAATAATCCAATTGTGGGGCCAACCCACGTTGTAATACCAAATCACTGGCGACAATCCCATAATATTAAATGTGGGGCCAACCCACTGTGGTGCTAAGCCACTGGGACGAGTCGCTATGAGGTGCCAAACCTCTGGTGACCCAAAGTCACAAAATAAACTGTGGTACCAAACCACTGGAGGTGCCAAACCTCTGGTGTCCCAAAGACACGGATATCAAATCTTCCCCCTCCTCTCATATCACCCACATCAATGCATCACATGTACAACTCATGCCATCATGCCTTAATATGAACATATAGCAAATATATCATAGTTCATGGTATTAAGCATCATATAGCAAAATCATATTGAAACGGACTTACCCGTATCCTTGCTCATACCCATAAGGTATCATATCAGGATCTACGCAGTTTTGGGCTTTTCACATATTTAGGTTATTAATATATTTACTAAGTTATGAAGTGTGTAAGTTACACACCTGTTACTAGCGAAATCACTAAATCCCGAAGACCCAATCTACCGCACTAGATCTCCCTGTCCTACATTCGGCCAAACTACAAAACCATTAACAAGGCCATTCAGCCATACCAATAAATCTTAGCCTCAATAGCCTTCGGCTTTTCAACAACTTAAAGAATGATGAACCAACATAGATATCCTTACCACTTGACTTAAGAACTTCGATCGCTAAAGAATAGGGGCTTAAATCGACTGCTTCCACAATTCCAAAGAACCTAGGAGAAATCGGTTCCCATTAATGATTAACAGCACTATCAACAAATGTCGGATTAGGCTTTCACCTATGTGTCGACAGAGAAGAAGAGAAAGTAAGAAGGGAGTTTCGTCCATGGACACTTACCTTCTTAAAATCGATTGAAGAAACAACCAAAAGAGATCACGGCTTGATTGAGATTCGACCAAAATAAACTAGAAGAAAGAAAGAAGATTCGGCTATGGTGGATAGAAGACAAACAAATGAGATTCGGCTAGAGTGGAAAAAGAGAAAGGAAAAGAAAAATGCAATGGAAGAGGGAGGATTCGGCAATAGAGTATGGTTGATAGAAGAGAAAAGCAATTAAGATTCGGCTAAACCAAAAAGGAGAGAAAGGAAGAAATATGAATGGTATTCGGCTTTGATCAAGAATGAGAGAAAGAAAAAGAGAGAGAGATGGGGAGAAAGAGATTCGGCCAAGAAAAAAAAAGATGAAAGAAAAAATGCCTCCCTTCAATGGTTGAATATTTTCGGCACAAAGAGGAAAAGAGTTTGAGAGGAAAAGAAAACAATACCAATTTGGTCAAGAATAATAGCCAAAACCAAAGTAAAACTTTACCTATTGCCCAAGACAAATTCGGTTTAGGAGAAAGAGTTTTGAGAGAAAATAAAATGATGCACAAAATGCTAAGGAATTTTACCAACTAGCTACCAACCTACCAAAACCTTCAACAAAATTCGGTCACCCCCTAGACCATAATGCCGCCCACATACATGGACAAGTTGGCCAATAAAAAGTTTCCAAAAACCTCATCCTTAATCCAAGCCTTATGTCCCCTTATCATTCCTTAATCAAAATGATTCCTTTCCCCAAGTTCAAGCTTACCTAAACTATTAGTCATCTTGCCATAAAAATTTAAAGTCCAACTTACCAAAAATACCTCTTGACCGATACTTAAGGAAAGCATGCAAAAATAATCTCAATTTGCACACAAAGTGATTCGAACTCCTTCCCTCAAGGTACTACAAGTAACGCCATAACCACTTTACTAATAGCTCATTTATGCTAGCTATTTACTCATAAATTTCTATATGTCTTGAAGCTACTTACCTTCTCTCCTTAAAGTGCTAAAATACCAAATTTTTCCAAAAGTCCAATTAAACCCGAGACTTCATAGAAACCTTGAAACCTTCCAAATCCACTTAACTAATAAGTCCAATTTGCAATAACACCATTCTCATATTCTTGAAGATTTTAAACACTCCTAAGCCCAAGGCCCAATCGGCCCAATCCTACTAGGCCCAATTTCGGGATGTTACAGGCTAGTGGCGTGGATTATGTTACAAGGGAGCCTGAGTTCGAATCCCATTGCAAGCAAAAAAGGGATATTTTATTTTGCTAAGTTGGGGCGACAATTGTTTGAGATGGAATTAAACTCTGCTGAAGGTAGGATCCTACATCGGAAAGTTAGCATGAGGGAAGGTGAGAAGCTGGCTTTAAATAGAGCAATCTATGCGGAGAGTAAGGATACCTTGGTGGGTGTTTGGGCATAGGAGTGCTCGGAGCGCGGATTAGCAGCTTCAGATTCTTATCAGGTGTGTATTTCGCCCTACTCTAGTTGTAGAGCGGTAAATGCCGAAAATCCGGTCACACGGCAATGGTAGCCACACGAGCGAGCACACGTGTGGGAGCTTCGACGCGATAGTTGAGGCCCTCATGAGTGTTCTCATAAGTCTAGGCTGCCTTGGACCAAGTGGGCCCATATGAATAAATTGTATGATTGTGTAGTAGATAGTGAACTGGTCTAGGTGAATCTCAGATCTGTGGCTAGATTTGGGCTAAATGGGCCACACAAGCGTGTGGGCTCATTTGGGCCGAGAATGGGCCCTATGCCCAATCGCATCGTTATCTCTGTTCAGAATACCTTGATGTACAAAATTACTGAAATACCCCTGGAGGGTAAAATTTTTGAAATACCCCTGGAGGTAAAATTATCGAAATACCCCTAGAGGGTAAAATTACCGAAATACCCCTAGAGGGTAAGATGACCGTTATGCCCCTGTAAGGCAGAATGACTAAAATGCCCCTACATGTTTTATGATTATTTTTGTATGCGATTTATGGTTGTATGCATTCATGTGATATTATGCTGCATGGGGGATGAGATTATTGATACGGAGGAAGTTCTGTTAGGATCGCATGGTTGCTTGACGATTGTGGATCCGCCGATGGCTTTAAGCCGATTATATGATTGGCAGCTCTGCTGCAATATTGGTTAGTGCCACAATCGGTGCTACATAAGGAGTGTAGGGATGGGTGGGTCGATTAAATCCCCACAGGAATGCAGGGTTGGACAGGAGACGGAGTGCAGGGTCGGTATGGGAATTAATGCATTGCATTCACTTGTTCTGTTATTGAGATGGGCTTAGGCCCAGATAGATGTGATGTGTGACTTTTGTTTTGGGCTAAGGCCCTATCGAGGCTATTTTGGGCTAAGGCCCAAATGCCACTGTTACTGTAATGGGCTTAGGCCCAGATTAATTTGATGCATGTCTTGTGACTGATGAGGGTTGTACACACTGAGTTTTCGTAAAGTCACCTCCTCTTTTTATTAAATGTTCCAGGTAATCCTCAGTAGGCGGTTCGACGTACTGGAGGACTTGAAGGTGGCCACACTATGAGCAGCTTGACTTTTAGTATTCTATTCCATTTTATTTACACCATTTTCTTATTGGGTTGTAATAAGGCCTCTCTTAAATTTCGGTTTTTAATTTGGGATTTTAGTTTATTATGATTTAAATCTGCTAAAAGTTAAGCACGATTTTTCCCAAAACGATAACTATTTTCTAAAACTACGTTTTCGCAACTCAAATTTCGGATAACACGTCTTCGTAAATCATTATTTTAAATGAAGCTTCCGCCACAACAAGGTTTTGAAATTAATAACTTTTAATAAACTTTGATTACTTAAACAAGCGCAAATAGAGACTTTAGTTTTTTTAAAATATCAAGAAAGGTTTTCAATAAACTCACGGTTTTCAAAAAACACTTCAACTATGACACGCCAGATTCAGGCCTAACGTCTAGGCTGGGTTTGGGGTGTTACATATTGATCTATTCTCGGGATGAGAACGAGCATGCCAAGCATTTGAGAACGGTTCTACAAATTTTGAGAGATAAACAATTATATGGCAAGTTTAGTAAAAGTGAATTTTGGCTTAAGGAAGTTGGATTTTTGAGGCACATTGTCTCAGGAGATGGAATTAGAGTCGACCCAAGTAAGATTTCTGCGATTTTTGAATGGAAACTACCAAGGAACGTAACCGAGGTGAGGAGTTTTCTGGGCCTAGCTGGCTATTATAGACAATTTGTCAAGGGGTTTTCCATGATAACTACTCTGATGACAAGGTTGTTGCAAAAAAATGTAACGTTTGAATGGACAGAAAAGTGCCATCAGAGTTTCGAGAAACTAAAGGCATTGTTAATTGAGGCTCTCGTTTTAGTGCAACCTAAGCCGGGAAAGGAATTTGTAGTCTACAGCGATGCATCCTCGAATGGATTGGGTTGTGTACTCATGCAAGAGGTTAAGGTGATAGCATATTCCTCTAGACAATTAAGGCCGCACGAGAAGAACTACCCGACCCACGATTTGGAGTTAGCTGCAATTGTATTTGCACTAAAAATTTGGAGTCACCATTTGTATGGTGAGATATGTCGGGTGTTCACGAATCATAAGAGCTTAAAGTACTTGATGACTCAAAAGGAGTTGAACCTCAGGCAACAAAGATGGTTAGAGTTGATAAAAGATTACGAGTTAGTAATAGACTACCATCCGAGAAAGGCGAACGTGGTCGCCGATGCCTTAAGCAAGAAATCCTTGTTTGTACTGAGGGCCATGAATACATGGATAGCTTTGTCAGATGATGGTTCTATTCTAGCCGAGTTGAGGGCTAGGCCAATGTTTCTCCAAGAAATTTGTGAAGCTCAGAAAAAAGATAATGATTTACGGGCTAAAAGAGTTCTATGTGAGTCAAATATGGAGTCGGACTTTCAAATAAGTCCCGATGGATGTTTGATGTTTCGAGATAGGGTCTGTGTACCCAAAAATAATGAACTTATATGAAAGATTCTACATGAAGCACATAGTGGATGTTTGTCTGTATATCCCGGCAGCATGAAGATGTACAACGACTTAAAGAAATGGTATTGGTGGCCGTGTATGAAGAAATACATTTTTGAGTTTATATCGAGATGTTTAATTTGTCAGCAAGTGAAGGCTAAACACCAAGTATCTTCAGGTCTACTTCAGCCTATTATGGTTCCCGAGTGGAAATGGGGCCGTATTACTATGGGCTTTATGACGGGTATACTGTTATCACCTAAGAAAAAAGACACTGTATGGATCTTGGTCGATAGACTTACGAAGACAGCCCATTTCATACCAGTACGAGTTGATTATTCGCTTGATAAGTTGGTAGATTTGTATGTATCAGAGATAGTAAGACTCCATGGAGTACCTTTATCGATTATTTCGGATAGAGATCCGAGATTTACGTCACGATTTTGGAAAAAGTTGCAAGAGACCTTAAGCACAAAATTGAGCTTTTGTATGGCTTTCCATCCGCAAACCGACAGGCATTCGAAGAGAGTAATACAAATACTTGAAGACATGCTTCGATGTTGTGTTTTGGAATTCCAAGGAAATTGGGAGAAATACTTATCGTTAGTGGAATTTGCCTATAATAACAGCTTTCAGTCGAGTTTGAATATGATGCCTTATAAGGCGTTGTACGAGCGTAAGTGTCGAACGCCCCTGTATTGGACCGAACTCAGAGGGAATCAGATTCACGGGGTCGATTTAGTCAGAGAAACCGAAGGGAAGGTAAAAGTGATACGTGAATATCTAAAAGCTGCCTCAGATAGACAAAAGTCCTATTCAAATTTGAAACAGAAAGAGATTGAGTTCCAAGTAGGTGATAAAGTGTTTCTGAAATTATCACCATGGAGAAAAGTCCTCAGATTTTGCCGGAAAGGCAAATTGAGTCCATGATTTATCGAACCATATGAGATCACCGAGAGGATAAGGCCGGTAGCTTATCGTTTGGCTTTGCCGCCGGAGTTGGAAAAGATTTATGATGTCTTCCACGTGTCCATGTTATGCCGATACTGTTCAAACCCTTCACATGTGCTTGTACCATCAGAGGTAGAGACCCGACCGGACATGACTTATGGCGAAGAACCGGTTAAGATTTTGGCCCAAGAGGTCAAACAGTTGAGAAACAAAAGTATAGCTCTTGTGAAAGTGCTATGGCAAAGACATGGAGTAAAAGAGGCTACATGGGAGCCTGAGGAGGCTATGAGAGACCAATATCCCAACCTTTTTACATGTAAGATTTTCGAGGACGAAAATCCTTAAGGGGGCAGAATTGTAACAACCCGATTTAGGGGCTAGTTGGAATAGTGGTCTCGAGACCACTAATCTGAGGTCAGAGAAAATTATTTTAATGTTATTTTATGAGTTATAGCATGATTATATAGGTGCATTGAAATTTTAGTGCTTTAATATTAGTGATTTCATGCTTAATAGCGAAAAAAGACTAAATTGCATAAAGTGCGAAAGTTCTATTTTATAAGATAAAGGTGTCTAATAGCCATAGGATTTTTAATTGGGGGCCTTTAATGTGCAATTAGACCCTTTGTTATAGGGTGGCCGACCATAGGAGACAAACAATGTCAAATTGGTCAAATTTGTTGAAATTAGGTGGACGAAATTGATGTTTTATATTAAAATAAAGAAAAGATGATATCTTTATATTCACTCATCCTCTTCCACAGAAAATTAGCAACAAATAGGGGTTTGAAAACTTAATAAATTTCAGCAAGCTCTTCTCCTTACAAGTAAGTGATTTTAATGGTTTTTCTTGATGATATTTGTACTTTTGGAACCCCTAAAGCTTAAGCTAGCTAAGGAAGGGACTATTTTGCAAAATGATTGAAAGTTTTGATTTTTTCCATGAGAGCATTTATGTTGTTTGTTGCATTTTTATGTAAGAAAATGAGTCTTAGTTGTTAGACAAACAACTTTTGTGAAAGGTGTAACCATGAGAACACCTAAAAGGACCATATTGTGAAGGTTGTAAAATATGTGGTAAGTGTGTAAAATAATGAGTATTAAGGGTTATTATAAGAGAAATAAATGTTCACCTAGGCTCGTTAAAGGAAGAAATTTGATTAAAATTGATTTACGAGCCTAGGGGTAAAATGGTCATTTTGTGAAAATCTAAGGGCAAAATGGTAATTTTGCCAAAGTATGATTATTGAAATGTGTGGATTAATGTGATAATTAAATGAGCTAATTTTTTTATTATAGATCAAGAAGAACGAAGCATTAACCTTGACCGAGGAAAGGGCAATGTATCGGACTAAATTGAGGTAAGTTTGTGTGCAATAAATTCAACATCATGTTGTTAAGTATCTAATTGATTGATATTAGTGATGTTGTATAATATTTCTATGAATTTGAGTAATGATGTTGAATGAGAAAATGATGAGAATTATGATGTGGAAGTCCCGGTTGGACCTTAATCATCAAGACTTGAGAAGGGTAAGGTCCTGTATAAGACCATGTCTGGGACATGGCCTCGACACCGAATTTAGATCCCGTATAAGACCATATCTGGAATATGGCATCGGCATTGAATATGAGAACCGTATAAGATCATATCTGGGATTTGGCATCGAAAATCGATATGAGATCCCATATAAGACCATATCGAGAATATGGCATCGACATCTAGAAGTGACCCCATGTAAGACCATATCTGGGATATGGCATTGGCGTCGCATTTATGTAGATAATGTTGATTATGTACCTTCGAGTATCTCATGTGATTTAACGGGGTAATAGTTAAGCTCGTAATAGAAATAAGATTAGTGCTAAATCTGTGTGATGAAGTGGTACAGGTACATGTGAGTAATTCACGAGAAAAGTTTACGATATGTGATATGATATGTAATTGGTAAGAGTAAGCATGAGTAAGTTACGGCAATGTGCTTAAGACTTTGTGTTTTATGCCATAGATGGATGACATTATGAGCCTTATGTTGTTATTTATTTCATGCAAACTTACTAAGCTTTATGCTTACTCTTCTCATTTCCCTTGTCCTTGTAGTATTGCTAAGCTAGCTCGAGAATTCGTGGAATGTCGGAGTTCGGAAATCACACTATCAACTCCCTTTTAGTATAGCAAAGTTAGATTTATTTTGAGTATGGCATGTATAGGACTTGGTCTTTTTGTTATGTCATATTTGTTAGCCAAAGTGTTCGCTATTAATGTTATCAAATTCATTTTGTAAGTGGTCATTGGAATTGGGTCAAATCTTGACAAGTTTATATATATTCAATGATGATGAAATCATTAAGTGTATGCTAGTATGGAAGTCTTGATTTTGAGTCTCTAGAAGTGCTTTATAGTTATTATACATGTTGGATTGAATTGGTATAAGTATGGTTGCTATGTAAGGTGGCATTTGGCTTGAAAGTTAACCTTTCCAATGTCCACACGGGTAGACACAAGGGAGTGTGTCTAGGCCGTGTGTGACACACGGTCAGCCCTATAGGTTTGTTTATTGGCCGTGTGTCCCCTTGCATGCTAGGTTTACAAGTCATTATGCTCTGTAGTAAACACATGGGCAGAGACACGACCGTGTGTCTCAACCGTGTGAGAGGCACGACCATGGACATGGGCGTGTGCCCAGGCCGTGTGAAGTCTACACCTGAAATTATGAATTTAATTTGACACACGGTCTAAGGACACGGGCGTGTGCCTTGGCTGTGTGACCAATTAGGATGATGACGTCATAAACAGAATGCCCAGGTTTTCACACACGGGCTAGAACACGGGCATGTCGTGGCCGTGTGAGGGATACGGGCGTGTGTCTGGCCGTGTGAAAGCCCCTGTAGGTTCGAATTGAAAAATAATTCAACACGGGTGTGGAACACAGGCGTGTGATATGCCACATGGGCGTGTCCCACCCTTCACACGGGCGTGTGGCCCTGTTTTATGTCAAATTTTTCTAAATGTTCAAAAGTTTCCGGTTTAATCTCGAACCATTCTGTATGTATGTTTAGGGTCTCGTAGACCCATAATAAGGACATTATGGTTTTCAATGAAAAGTTTTATTTTGAAACAAAATTTTATGGATCAAGGTTGTATGATTGAGCCAGTTAAGTACGGTAATGCCTCGTACCTAGTTCAAGTGTCGAATACGGGTAAGGGATGTTACAAGGAGAGCAAAGAGAGAGCATATTTTATTGATCAATCGGAAATATTTATAAAGCTTCTCCAAAGTCTCTATTTGTAGGCTTAAGAAGTATAAATGAAGTAGAGATCTACTTCTAACTACTATTAGAATTTAAAGTATATCAAAACTTATCTAGAACTTGATGGACATCCGCTTAATAAAATGTTCATAACACTCCTCCTTAGATGTCCATTTGTATATAATATGTCTCGTTAAAACCTTACTAAGATAAAAACCCTGTGGGAAAAAAAATTCCTAGTAAAGGAAAAAGAGTACACATATCTATAATACACATAATATACTGCCTTATTAAAAATCTTACCAGGAAAACCCAATGGGACAAAACCTCGGTTAAGGGAAAAAGAGTTCAGTGCGTATTTACTCCCCCTCATGAAAACATCACATACTTTCTCATATTCTACATATTCAATCTTGAATACTAGCTTTTCAAATGACTATTTGAAAGTATTTGCTAATCATTTATATCACCATTCTTTTGAAAGTCATGAGTGAGGGAAAATTTTGGAGAAATATATTTTGATCTCTTTAGGAGTTTCAGCAATAACCATAACAAACTTTAATCATAATTCTTCAATAAAAACACAAATATGTATTTTGGATCATTTTATAATCCTCCTTCAACTACTATTCACTAAGTCAAACTTACCACATATGTTCAAATTATTTCAATTCATATAAATGAACAATATCTTAAGAATTCCAATATGCTTCTAGCATTCTAAATCCTTCAATGATTTTAATATAAACTTTACACTATATAGTGATTCATAAAAGGTTGTAACAACAACCATTAGATGCAACTTAAATCTTTTATTAACTGTCAATTTAATAATATATCTAAAGGTTATTGCATCCACCACAAAAGAATATTATATCTTTTCATAATCAATGTCAAGGCTTAGCGGAAAACTTCATATTTTTATTCCGCTTTTGGAAAACTACTTCATTTGTACCCTCACTAGATTTATACTTCAGGTATTTGGATTACTAGTCCAAAAACTCCATGAATTTAATTGTATTTGAGTTGCTTCTTTCTATTTTGACCAAGTTATTCCATGTCTATATTTCTCAATAGATTTATTTAAGATCCTCCTTTTATTTCATTATTTCAACAATAATATTGCATGCAAAACCATTGTCGACCACTTTTATTATCGATTTCATATTTTCTCGAATTGACATAACTTATCGAGATATCTTATTTTCACTATTTTAATCTTCAATTTTATGCACTTGAATCTCTTTTGTAGCACTTGCATTCACTATATGACCATCTAGATTTATTATTTTCTTTTATGAGAATTTTCATATTTGGAAAATGTAATAAGTTATCCTTATTGAATTTCTGGTTCAAATTACTCTCCCCCTAACTCATTACAAGTTATTATTTCTCTTCCCCTAATGTCGGGAAAACTATCAAGTCAGAATAGTTATAACAAATCATGTCATAATTGAATCTCCAAAATATTTAAAACATATAATAATAAAATGTGACTTGTAATTAATATATATTCACAACTTTATTTGAGGATTCACTCATCTTTGTGCCTTATGGTGGAGCAATTGAAACATATACGCACATACAAAAAGTCAAAGATCCGGCAAAGTACAACTTGGTTGATCCTGTTGAAAGGAACACAGTTGGTGTTCCGACTAGGTTGGACCGCCATTCGGTTTAGAGCAGACAATCCAGGTACCATCACGAACTCAATTTGTTTTCATTATTGAATTGCTCGAGTTCAAGTAATATAAGTTCAAATTTCATTAGATTTTGCCGGTTTAGGTGTTTGGTTTATGCATTGTCATTCGGAGCTACATACTGGGTGGGGATTGAAAATGGCATTTGTGGTTGAAGATGGAAAAGGAGCTGATCAATCACTTCTGCCTCCACCCAAGGATTTGCCTCTATGTTAAACTATTAGAAAGAGCTTCTCAATGTTCAACAAACATCACCCAAGTTTGCTTATAAAATACATTTTCAAAAACCAAGTTTGTTTAATATGTATTGCATGCTATATGTATGGTCTGCAAAAATTGCAGCACATATGAGGAATCAAATTTAAAGAAAAGAAAAAAGTAAAATTTCTAATTATTTTTATATCCCAATTGTAATGGACTCCAAGAAAGTTTATTGTTTCAGTGATGTAGTTGAGTTGCAATGAATTATTGGAAAGGAAAATGAAAATGTTAATATTTCTCTACTATATTATTTATGGCAGATAAAGCACTACACACAATAAGATTATGAACGAAATAAAACAATATCAGTTTTATCAAGTACTTAATTTAAGCCTTTTTTTTAAACAAAATTTTTACTTTTGTTCTCCCCAAACTTCTTTTTTACACTAAGGTTCTACATGAAAAGCCAACCATTAGATTATTGATATCCTTGCTATCCAAAAATAAACTAGCCTCAACATAACAGTGATTACTATAAGTAAACCACCAGTGACAGAGCTGGAAGCAACGGACATTTAATTTAAGGATCTAACTTGAAAAGCTTTTATATCTATGAGGGTCAAACAATTTTAAAAAGCTATAAAAGCTCTCAAATCATTTCAACTAAACTAAGATCTTATTCTGTGGTGTATACACTTTGAGAATCTAGAATTAACAAATTTAAATCCTATGCATTTTGTCAGAAATATAAGCAAAAAGACCAACCAAAACAACTTTTTTTCTAAAAAGCAAACTTGGTTTACAAAAAGAAATTAGTAAGAATCATACCTTATGAACAAGGCCCCTCCAAACTATTTGATTTTATCTGCCAGACAGATAGATTGACTACTGCAAGACCAACAACAATCTCGACGATGGAATATATAAGAAAATGAAAGGAATTTGGTAAGTCCATTTTGCATGTTCTATGTAGAAGTCTATGACAAGAAATTAATGAAAAATACCTTCAAAAAGCATACTCTAACATAAGCAAAGGATAAAATGTAGCAGCCACAACCAAGAACAAAGCAAAAAAGAGGAGAAAAATAGTTGTTTTGTTCCCATATCTGAAAACAAATAAGGTTGGGAAAGAAATTAGTTTAACTTTCAAGGATAAAATGGTAAAATAATAAATAAAAGTAAGGGTATTTTTGTCTGTTAAAAATACCTTCTACTGAACTGGGTTTAATTGCTGCTGAAACCTCCAACCAATTTTCAGCAGATCAGTGTGTTTAAAATTAATTTTAACTGAACTGTGAAGCTGAACCAAATAGCATATCAGTGAGATTGGTAGTAATTACCTACCCCAACTGCACCACACTGATGTTAAAAGCTAAATTAAAGGAGCCCTAAGTTGCTGCAAAAAGGGGTATCGTTCAATTCGACTAATAAGCAGCAAGAGAGTTTTGATAAACCAAAGAAAATTTTGACTGAGGCCCCTGTTTTAATACAACTAGAGTCTGGTAAGGAATTTATATGCGTCTCGTCAACTTAAGCCTCATGAGGAAAATTACCTTACGCATGACTTGGAGTTAGTCGCGGTGGTATTCGCACTGAAAATTTAGAGGCACTATTTATACGGTGAGAACTGTATTATCTACACAGATCACAAGAGCCTCAAGTACCTCCTTACCCAGAATGAGCTGAATCTTAGGCAGCGAAGATGGATAGAGCTGCTTAAGGGTTATGACTGTTCGATTAAGTATCACCCTGGTAAGGTTAACGTGGTAGCTGACGTACTGAACCGTAGGGCTATATCTGATTTGAGAACAATGTTTGCTCGTCTCAGCTTGTATGATGACAGTTGTTTGTTAGCTGAGCTTCAAGTGAGACCGACATGGACTGAGCAAATTAAGGGAAAATAGTTGTTGGATGAGTTACTGGTTCCTCATTTCCGACAAGTGAAGAATAGAGAGACTGCAGATTTTGGGTTGAATGATGAGGGAATACTGTGTTTCTGTGGGAGAGTCTGTGTACCAAGGGATTCTGAACTGAGGCAATCTATACTGCGAGAGGCATATTGTAGTCCATATGCTATGCATCCTGGCGAAAACAAGTTATACCGAGATCTTCGTGAGTTGTACTGGTGGCCAGGACTGAAACACGAAGTTACTGAATTTGTGAGTAAGTGCTTGACGTGCCAGCAAGTTAAGGCTGAGCATCATCTACCTTTAGGGTTACTGCAGCCAGTTAAGATTCCACTTTGGAAGTGGGAGAGGGTGACCATGGATTTTGTGAGTGGGCTGCCCTTAACGCCTACTAAGAAGGATTTAGTATGGTTTATTGTAGATCGATTGACTAAATCTGCCCATTTTATACTAGTCCGCACTGATTACTCGTTGCAGAAGCTGGCAAAGTTATATATGGCTGAGATTGTGAGACTGCATGGGGTACTGGTTTCTATCATATCTGACAGAGATCCTAGATTCACATCTCGATTCTAGAAGAAGTTACATGAGGATTTGGGTACCAGGTTGGACTTCAGTACTGTGTTTCATCCTCAGACAGATGGTCAGCCAGAGAGGGTGATTCAGATACTGGAGGACATGTTAAGAAGTTGTGTAATGGATTTTCGAGGCAGCTGGGAAGACAACTTGCCGCTAGCAGAATTCGCATATAATAATAGCTGTCAGTCCAGTATTCAAATGGCACTATATGAGGCGTTGTATGGTCGTAGGTGTCGTACTCCTACCTGTTGGGCTAAACTGGGCGAGCGGCGAGTTTTGATGCCAGAGTTAGTTTCGGATACCGAAGAAAAAGTAAAACTAATTTGAGACGGGTTGAAGGAAGCGTCTGATAGGCAGAAGTCTTACGCAGATCTTAAACGCCGTGAGATTGAGTACTCTGTGGGGGATTATGTCTTCCTTAAGGTCTCATTGTGGAAGAAAATTCTGAGATTTGGACAGAAGGGTAAGCTTAGCCCAATGTTCATTGGGCCTTACCGTGTACTGAAGTGTGTGGGACCGGTCTCCTATCAACTTGAGTTGCCTCCAGAATTGGACTGGATTCACGATTTGTTCCATGTCTCCATGCTGAGGCGTTATCGCTCTAATTCCACACATATAGTACCAGTTGAGGAGATCGAGGTTAGGCCAGATTTGACCTTCAAGAAAGAGCCAGTGCAGATATTGGACCGTGAGGTTAAAGTGCTGAGGAGGAAATCTATTCCACTAGTCAAAGTGCTTTGGTGTAATCACAATTTAGAAGAAGCCACGGGGGAACCTGAGGAGGCGATGTATCGGTAATACCTTCACCTATTCTGACCAGGTAAATTTCAAGGTCGAAATTTCTTTTAGGGGGTAGAGTTGTAACGCCCCAAAAATTTAAAGTCTTTAATTTTGCTTGTTCTGACACAAAAAGCTTGTTTGCTTTAATGGCTAAGTGATTTGGGTCTGTATGAGGGTGTGTGAGAAGCCTGGGTTCAAGTCTTGGCTCTTGCAAAATTTTAGTTTTCTCTTAAATGAATCTGGACACTGGCTTATAGACCTCATAAATATTAATGATTGTTTTATGAAACAAAGAGAGCTTGTGATCTAGTGGCAAGGTGGCCTGTTGTGTAACTGTGAGGTCTGAGGTTCAAGTCCTGGGTTACACATTAGAGTAGTTATTTTGCTGCTTGTGTTGTGTAGGTAGTAGAGTTGGACTGAAACACAGCAAGGGTGGTGTTTGAACTGGTCATGGAAAGACTCAATGAGGGATAAAAGGAGAGATTTTAGGAGAAAATCAAGGAATTTGGGTGAGAGGAGGTGTTGTGCCGTTTGGGGGAACTTGTGCCTTGAGATTTCGGCCGGGGGGAGGCTTGTGGGTCATTTCGGCATTTGAGTTAGCCTCTCTCGAATTTGGTAAGCTTCCTGACACTTTTTCTCTAAACACTTTTGCATTTTTTCTTTCTTCTCCCCTGTCGAATCTCCTTTCCTTCCATCCATTCTTTGGCTTTTGGTCCATTTGCCTTTTTCCTGTCAGTCAATAGGTGAATTTTATGAGCAATCCTTCCTCTCTTTTCTTCATTTTCCTCTCTTCCTCAAGCTGTCCCCTCTTTGGCCGAATATACCATTTTAGAATCATTTGTGCTCTCGCCTCTCTTTCTCTTTTCTAACAGAAATAACCGAATCCTCATAACATTTTGGTAAGCCGAATATTTCATCCTCTTTTCCCTCTCTTTTGTTTCTCTGCTTTTTCATTAGTGACTGGATATCAATCTTGTTTTGTTACCTTTTGGTGGATAGTCTCTGACAAGCGGTGGCGCATCGACTGCCTTACTTCTCTACACATCTCTACCTTTTGTTTCAAATACCTCTTTGGCCGAATACTGTGGGGTAAGTAGATTGCTTTGTAGTATTGGCCGAATACCCAATCTACCCTAACTCTTTGGACTATGGGCATCAATTCAAGCCTTGTATTACACAAGTATGGCTAATGAAATATGTCTTATGCGCAGTAAATCGAGAAGAAGGGTGTGATTATTTCCAACTAGCGATTTAAGAGTAGTTATAGCATAAGTTTCGATCAAGGTAAATGGTGATTTATATTTATTTTATAATCTTTGTGATATTCTTTTATCATTATCCTTATTAAAAGGTTGAAAGCAAAATATTTGACTGTAACACCCCAAACCCGGCCTAGACGTTATGGCCGTATCTGACAATGTCACATGGAAGGGATTTTGAAAATGGAGCTAACTCGATAAAAACCTTTAATTGCTTTTATTTATTTCAAACATATGTTCAATTAGTCGACTTGCCTTAAAACGTATTAATTTAGCGAAAGCTTAGAAAAAAGTCGTGTTTAAGAAAAATAGTTCGTATTTTTAGAAAAACAATGCGTAACATGAAACCATCATAAAAATATGCAGGTTAAATCCAAAAACCCAAAACCAAAGCCAGATGGTTAAAAAGTCCATACAGTCCCAGAAAATACAACTTAAAAGAAACCATAAAACAAAATAAACCAGTGATAATGTGCGGTCACCATCGAGTCCTCTGCTGCACCGATCTGTCTAACTCTGTGGATTACCTGTACAGATTAAACAGAAAAGAGTGAGTTTACGTAAACTCAATGTGTAACCCCACAGAATTAAGCACGCACACAACAGAAAATCAGAATTAGACAGATACAGATTCGGGCTTAAGCCCATTACAGATACAGATATAGATTCGGGTCTAAGCCCATCTCAGATACAGATACAGATATACAGAACAGAATAACAAACCAAATATCCTACCCCCATTCTCTACACACCATCTCTGACCATCCCTACACACCATATGGGGTTTAAAACACCCACCTAGCACTACACACCATGTTCTATCGATGCGTCACATAATAGATATAACGCAGCCATGTTGCCAGATAATAGGCATCAACTACCTTTCAGAACACTTCCTCCAGTATACATCATCCCACCCCAATAACAGTAACAGAACATACATACAGTATTAACAGATAAATCATGCTTAACATGATCTTATAAATAGATAACAGATAAACAGACATAGGCATGCACATAACCATAATTTAATCTAACAAATCTCATGGTTTTAGGGTTAGATAGCATTTACCGACCCTACAGCAGGCCCACAGTCGATTAGGACGACCTATGCGACCCTACGGAAAATCTCAGATAAATAGGCCCACACGCCTATATTGGCCTTGCCCGTGTAACCCACACGACCTGACCCAATAATCGACACGCCTGTGTAGCATGCCCGTCTGGGCCCACACGCCCAGTTTGGCCTAGCCCGTGTGGCCCACACGGCCACACTCTGGCCATCACACGACCGTGTCCTGCGCATGGCCTGGCCTTCACCGATCACACGGCCGTGTTGTCGCACACGGCCTACCATACGGGTGACCACACGCCCGTGTGGCGTCAACAGATTGCAATTTTGGCTTTCGCTGAATCCCGTTTTTCTGCGTTTCGGGAACACACCTGGCATAATTTCGATGCAAAACCACTCCCAAGCCACACAGCACCCTAAAAACGACAAAGGAACTCCTCGAATCAATTTTAAACCTCACATTACCAAATTAAAGTAACTGAAAAAGATTTAAAGTAAGTGCTCAACACTAACCCTACTACTCCGAATGATTTCGATTACATTTCCGCGATAGGAGAGTCCCGATATTCACAATTTACCATGCCAAAACACAAAATCAGTGCTAAGAAAAGCATTCGACAAGGCTATACCAATTTTAAAGAGAACTCCTCACTTCGAGATAAACAACAGTCCTTAGAACCTTAACATCATGATCCAGAATCTAAATCGACTCCTCCTCAAAAGTCAAATCTGGCCTAACTTCGATCTCCTCAACAGAAACAATATGAGAAGGATCAGACTGATATCGCCTCAACATCGAGACGTGAAAGACATCATGGATATGGTCCAACTGTAACACCCCTAATCCGTACCCGTAGCCTGAGTAGGGTTACGAAGTATTATCGATCAATACACAATATAAAACATACATTCTCATAAATCATTCAACAGTATCATTTTGTCCCTTATAAGGGCCTACGAGGCCTTAAAAATGCTTTAGAAATGGTTCGGGACTAAACCGATAAAATACAAAAATTTTGGAAAAATTAGAAATATTTCAACCATACAGGGGTCACATGCCCTTATGAACAGGCTGTGTGCCTCACACAGCTCCAGACACACCTGTGTCTCAGGCCGTGTGAAAACATGGCATACATACTGACTTGGGTCACACGGCCAACCACACATCCGTGTGCCAGACCATGTGCTAGGTCGTGCCAAACTTGTAGGGTATACTGACTTATGCAACACGGCGAAATCACACGTCCGTGTGCTAGGCCGTATGCCAATTAGAGGGTATACTGACTTGTACCACACGGCCGGTCACACGCCCGTGTGTGAGATTGTGTGGACCATACTGACTTCAATTCAATTTCAACACCAGGGGTCACACGCCCGTCTCTGCTCGTGTGGACAAAAATAGGTCATTTGTAAGGCCAATTTGCCGCCCCAACTCATGCTCATTTAAACAGCCAATATGGTACCATTTCATCATATAATTAAATAGGAAAAATCATCAACCAAATGCACAATTCATACTATATCCATTCCAACCAAATTCAATATTCAATTCAATGCCATTTACCTAATCAAATACTTATCAACTTAACTTCTAAAATCATACTTCATCCAAGCATTTCTCAAGCATTTATATTCCACAAGTCAATTAACCATTTGAGCAACTATAAAACCATAACCATATTCATACCAAACATGCCAAAATAAGCCATCACTCATAGCTATATATACATACCAAAACATATGTATATTTACAAGTCATTTCTAATAGCCAAACACACATTAAAATTAACATCATTTACAAGCCAACTCTCATGGCTATAATCACAACCAAAATACCCCATCTAGCCTATACATGCCATATGCCATATATGTATAATTCAAAAGTACCAACTTAAATGTTTGATAGTGCGATGATGTTCCCGACGACTCCCGGATCTAAGCTAGCCTTAATTCACTATAAAACATAGGAAAATAACACAAAGTAAGCTTCATAGCTTAGTAAGCTCGTATGTGAATAACTAAATTCATTGAATAAATGCAAATTAACCAAATACACATGACAAAACCATATACACATTAACTACAAACCTTTCTCATGTTTCAAAACATGATCATTTGCAATTTCATCGAACTTTCACTATTTAATACTCGAATAGGTTCTGTACATACCTGTATAGCCTCGTACTAACCTCTTTCTCAGTCACATAATCCGTTTACCCATCGAACCATTCGGAACAGAAATTGGATATTCAATTATCTCAATCGATAAGTACCTATACCATGGCCTGTAGCCAAATCAAGGTAACTCATCTTTGAAATACCTATACCATGGCCCTAAGCCGAATCAAGGTATAACTTGCACTCAAAGTGTCAATATCATGGCCTGAAGACAACACAATAACCTAATGACATGTCACTAGCATCCTAACTATTCCTAAGGTTCAACCGGGATTTCACGCTTGTCGAATCATCGTCGAACATATTCATAGAGTCGTATTCACAATTCAGACATTATCTGTAATCTCGTAATCACATTTTATGCTATATCAAATCATTAAACATACATTTATAATGAAATTACCACATACGAACTTACATCGTATTTGTAGTTGACGGATCGAGTCGACTACTCGATAACCTTGCTTTTCCCCCAATCTAAATCTAAATTCTTTCTTTCTTAATCTATATGAATTCAAAATTAACTTATTCTATCACATATCTTTTCAATTTAGTCCATATCACACTTTAAAGCACTTTTACACTTTTGCCCTAAGTATTTCACAACTTTTATAATTTAGTCCTTACTTCACAAAACACAAAATTCACATAATTTCAATAAAACCCATGCTTGGCCGAATTACATATAGGTCCCTAGCAGTCCAAAAATTTCATTTATTTCACATTTCAACCACTCAATTTGTACTTTTCACAATTTAATCCCTATTATGCATTTTCATCAAAAATCGTTTAACAGAACATGTAAAACTATCATTAAGCATTTACATTTCAACATTAAACATCAAAGAACACATAGATTCAACAATGGAAACTCTTAAAATCTTTAACAGTTTCGAAATTAAAGGTACGGGCTAGCTAAATTGAGCTGCAACGATTACAAAAACATAGGAATCATCAAAAATCAAGCAAAAACGGACTTACAATTGAATAGAACAATGACCGAACCCTAATAGCTTTAAAATGGCTTCCTCCCTTCTTGTTTTTTGGTTGAAGGTGATAGAAAAAAAGATGATACCTTTGTTTCTTTTATTTATTTTACTCTAATTTATAAATTACCAAAATAACCTTAATTATAAAACATTTATACCATCCATTTCATGCCCATTAATGTCCACTTACCCTATTAATGGTCCATTTATCAATCAAGGACCACCACATTTAATATTCATAGTCAGTGCATTTAACAAATAGAATTTAACTTTTATGCTTTACGCGATTTAGTCTTTTTTTACCGAATTAAGCATTCAAACGATAAAATTAATTCACAAAACTTTCACACATACATGCTACCATACTGTAACACTTGAAATAATATTAAAATAAATTTCTGACATTGGATTTGTGGTTCCAAAACCACTATTTTGATTTAGCTAAAATCGGGCTTTTACACCAACTTTAGAGGTAGCTCTGACTGATAAGCGACCTACCCCACACGTTTCAGAAACCGATACGGCCTGATGAAACTAGGGCTCAACTTGCCCTTGCGATCGAATCTCAAAACTCTCTTCCATGGAGAAACCTTGAGAAAAATGAAGTCCCCCATAGAATACTCAATATCACGTCTCTTTAGATCTGCATAAGACTTTTGTCTATCAAAAGCTACCTTCAGACGATCCTGAACCAGTCAAACCTTATCATCTGTCTCAGAAACCAACTCAAGACTCAAAACTCAACATTCGCCCAACTCAGTCCAACACAAAAGAGTACAGCACTTATGACCATACAGGGCCTCATAAGGAGCCATCTGAATACTAGCTTGGAAACTGTTATTGTAGGCGAACTCAGCTACTGGCAGATAATGTCTCAGCCTGATTTAGGGCCTAGTAGGAATAGTGGTGCGAGACTACAAATCTGAAGTAGAAATATGTGTTTTATGATTTTTATGATGGCTACGATGTGTTTGCATGATTGTGTGAAAATCTCATGAAGAAATTTTATTAATTAGTGATTAAATTGTCCATTAGGACTAAATTGCAAAGATTAGAAAATATGAGATTTTAGAAGATTAAAGTATGAAATAGCATCATAAAAATTATTAGAAGTCCTTATTTAGCAATTAGACCATTATATGTTAAAATGGACCAAAATGGACATGGGAAGGAAAAATTTCAAGAAAGGGCCTTAATGGCATTTTAGTCATTTGGTTAATTAATGAATTAAAAAGGGAAAAATAAGCCAAAATCTTGTCCATCTTCTTCCTCTAAGTGCCGAAATTTGCAAGGAGACATAGCTAAGGTTTCTTCAACTTTCAAGCTTGATAGTAAGTGCATCCTAGCCTCGTTTTTAATGTTCTTCGTATTTTTGAGATCCTCGTAGCTCGATTTAGCTATTTCTAGCTATATTTTGAGCTAGGGTTTATGTTCAAAAAATTACCCATGTATGAAATTCATGTATTTTGATGTTTTATAGAAGAATATGAAAGTTTGATGTAGGATAAACATCTTTTTCTAAGTGATTTTCATGAAAAATGCATAAAAGGACCAAATTGTAAAAGTTATAAAAAATGGTCATACTTGAGTGAAATAGTGTAAATTGAAGGCTATTGTAGTTAAGAGAATGATTCAGCTAGGCTTAAAATGCAAGAAAGTTGAATGAAAATCAGTTTACGAGCCTAGGGGCAAAAGTGTAATTATGTGAAAGTTTAGGGGCAAAATTGTAATTTTGCCAAAGTATGATTTATGAGTCAATTTAGTCAAAGTGAGTATTAAACAAGTGAAATTATTATTATAGATCAAGAAACACGAAGCCCAGACCGAAACCGAGGTAAGGACAAAGTGTTGGACTAAATCGAACATCCACACACATTTTGAGTACCGAGGTAAGTTTGTGTGAAGTTAAAGCTTCATAGTATTTTTATATTTTAAATTGCTTGATATTATGACAAAGAATATCATATCTATGAAAATCGACCAGTGATGCCTCGATGAGAAAATGATGAGAATATGTTGAGTTGAAGTCCCAGTTAAAGATTCGGAATAACAAGGATACCTATGTCATGACAAGAGATAAGGACGGTCCCGTATAAGACCATGTCTAAGACATAGCATCGACACCGAATGTAGGTCCCGTATAAGACCATGTTTAGGACATGGCATCAGCACCGAATGTAGATCTTGTATAAGACCATGTCTGGGACATGGCATCGGCATCGAATAAGGAAGGTCCCATATAAGACCATGTCTGGGACATGGCTTCGGCACCAAAGGAAGATCTCATGTAAGACCATGTCTGGGACATGGCATCGACATCTATGTACAATCTCGTATAAGACCATGCCTGGGACATGGCATCGACATCGAGCTAAGAGATCCCATGTAAGACCATATCTGAGATATGGCATCAGCATCAAGAGGTGATCCCATATAAGACCATATATGGGATATGGCATTGGCATTGTGATACATCTATGATGAGATTGAGTAACCTCTGATATTTCGAGTAGCTCAACGGGCAAAACAGCTAAGCATGCAAAGATGATATAGAGTTAAATTATACAATGATGATAATGAGTTCCATTTATGTTAAGGATGATGAGGATTTAAGTTTATGTTCAAGTTAGCATAAGTGCTAAATTATGTGACTAAGTGATACAGGTACCATGAGTAAAATACAAGTTATGAAACCATAATGTGATGAATGGTGGTAAGAGTGAGTATGAGTAAGTATGCCTAAGCACTTGAGAACTTGTGTTGCTATTATTCTATGAGATGAATGGATTTTACCATGAGTACTTATATTGCTATATTAATTCATGCAAACTTACTAAGCTATATGCTTACCCCTCTCTTTTTCTTTTTCCTTGTAGTATCGCCAAGCTAGATTGAGGATCGTAGAACGTCAGAGCTCGGATCACACTATCAATCATTCTTTTGGTATAGTAAAGTTGATTTATTTTGAGTATGGCATGTATAGGAACTTGGTCATTTTGTGTTAGGTCATATTTGGAAGCCAAGTATTAGTTATTAATGTTATACACTCATTTTGTAAATGGTCATTGGAAACTGGCCAATATTTGTCAAGTTTCATATTTTATTGATAATGAGTTTTATGAGATGAAAGTTCATGCAAATGATGGAGTAAGATGTGAAATGTATGATTGATGATTACTGATTCTTCATAGTGTACTATTGCCATGTTATGTGTTGCTTGAGTTGGTATAAACGTGTTTATGTTTCAGGATGGAAATTGGCTTGGAAAATAGCCTTATAATTGTCCACACGGGTAGACACACGGACGTGTGTCTAGGCCGTGTGTGACACACGGTCAGCCTCATGGGTATGTTGATAGGCTGTGTGTCCCTTGTATCCAAATGCAAGAATTCGATTAGTCACACAGGCCAGCACACGGGCTTGTGCCTAGGCCGTGTGCTCCTTAAGAGTTGCTAACGTCATAAACAGAATACCCGGGTTTTCACACACGGGTGAGGACACGAACGTGTCTAGGCCGTGTGAGGAACACGGGCCAAAGACACGGGCGTGTGCCCGGCCGTGTGAAAACCCTTGTAGATTCGAAATGAAAAATAAATTCCACACGGACTAGGGATATAGGCGTGTGTGACCACACGGCCTGCCCACGCGGGCGTGTCCCATTTCACACGGGCGTGTGGCCCTGTTTAGGCAAAAATTTTCTAACTGCGCAAAAGTTTTCGGTTAAATTCTGAAACCCTCCGTATGCATGTTTAGGGCCTCGTAGGCCCATAATAAGGATGATGTGAACGTGAATGAGGAGTTTTAAGTTGAAAAGAAATTTTATAGCCCAAAGTTGTATGTTCAAGTAAGTTAAGTCTGGTAATGCCTCATACCCGATTCCGGAGTTGAATACGGTTAAGGGGTATTACAGATAATCCTCCCAACTGCCTCAGAAATCAATCACACAGCTTCTAAGCATATCCTCCAATATCTAAATCACCCTCTCAGATTGACCATCGGTCTGAGGATGGAACGCAGTATTGAAGTCCAATCTCGACCCCAGAGCTTTATGTAAATTCTTCCAGAACCGAAACGTGAAACGAGGATCTCTGTCAGAAATAATTGACACTGGAACCCCATGCAGTCTAACTATCTCAGAGATATACAGTTTTGCTAACTTCTGAAGAGAAAAGTTCGTTCGAACCGGAATAAAATGGGCAGACTTGGTCAATTGATCTATGATGACCCAAACAAAATCCTTATTGGTAGGTGTTAAAGGCAACCCACTAATGAAGTCCATCGTCACTCACTCCCATATCCACAGCGGAATCTTAACTGGCTGCAACAATCCCGAAGGCAACTGGTGCTCAACCTTAACTTGCTGACACGTCAGACAACGAGCAACAAAATCAGTAACCTCACGCTTCAAACCTAGCCGCCAATACAGTTCATGAAGGTCGCGGTACATCTTATTACCACCGGGATGCATAGCATAAGGGCTACTATACGCCTCCTTGAGAATAGACTGCCTCAGATCAGAAACTTTGGCACACAGATCCGTCCTCGAAAACACAACATACCATCACTATTTAACCCGAAATCGGCAGTAGTACCACTCTCCACCTGACAGAACCGTACACCCAGAGTCTCATCCACTAACTGTTTATCTCGAATCTGCTCAATCCAAGTCGGCTTAACCTACAACTTGGCTAACAGACTCCCATCATCAAACAGACTAAGGCAAGCAAACATCACCCTCAAATCTGATATCGCTCTTCGGCTTAGAGCATCGGCCACCACATTGGCCTTACCAGGATGATACTCGATCGTGCAGTCGTAATCCTTGAACAGCTCAATCCATCTACATTGTGTAGGGTTCAACTTCTTCTGAGTAAGGAGATACTTAAGGCTTTTGTGATCGGTGTAGATGACACACCTCTCACCATACAGATAGTGCCTTCAAATTTTTATTACAAGACCACAGTAGCCAACTCGAGGTCATGCGTCAGATAATTCCCTTCGTGTGTCTTAAGTTGACAAGACGCATAAGCCACAACCTTACCATCCTGCATCAGAACGTAACCCAAACCAACGTACGACGCATCACTGTATACTACAAACTCCTTTCCAAATTCATGATGTATCAGAACAGGAGCCTGAGTCAGAATAGACTTGAGCTTCTCAAAGCTCTCTTTCTGTGCATTAGTCCAGACAAAGGAGACACTCTTACGTAAAAGCTTAGTCAATGGAGCTGCAATCAAACAGAACCCCTCGACAACTCGACGATGCCAAACCCAAAAAACTACGAATTTCAAACACATTCTTGGGTTGTTTCCAATACAACACAGCCTCAATCTTTCAAGGATCAACACGAATCCCGTCAGCAGAAACCATATGCCCCAGAAAAGTTACTTCACGAAGCCAGAACTCACACTTGCTTAGCTTAGCGTAAAGTTGCTTCTCACGCAGAATCTAAAGCACTACTCTAAGATTCTCATCATGCTCATCCTCAATCTTAGAGTAAACCAGAATGTCGTCGATGAAGACCAAGACGAATTGGTCCAGATAGGGCTGAAACAATCAGTTCATCAAATCCATGATTACGATCGGTGTATTCGTCAACCCAAAAGGCATAACCAGGAACTCGTAATGCCCATACCGAGTCCTAAATGTTGTCTTATGGACATCAGCTTCCTTAATCCTCAACTGATCCTCAACTGATGATACCCAGAACACAAATCGATCTTCAAAAATACAGAAGCCCCTCTAAACTGATCAAACAAGTCATCAATCTCAGAAGTGGATACTTATTCTTCACGGTCAACTTACTCAGCTACCGGTAATCAATGCACATCCTCATGGTCCTATCCTTTTTCTTAACAAACAGAACCGGTTCCCTCCATGGAGACACACTAGGACGAATGAAACCATGGTCCAACAACTCTTGCAGTTGAGCTTTAAGCTCTGTAAGCTCTTTCGGTGCCATACGGTAGGGAGCAATGGACACTGGAGCTGTACCCGGAAGAAGCTCAATCCCAAACTCCACTTCCTGATTAGGAGGTAGACCCAATAACTCCTCAGGAAAGGCGTTCAAAAAAAGCCCTTACTGTTCTGATATTCCCAATAGAAGAGTCACCAGATTCCGAAACACTTACATAGGCAAAGTACGCCTCACATTCTTTCCGGACCAGTTTCTCAGCTACTAAAGCGAAGATCACATGCGACAGATAGTCTCGACACTCACCAATCATAACCATTTCCACATCATCCTTGGTCCTCAGAACGACCCTCTTAGTTGCGCAGTCCAAACTGACTCGATTCTCCACCAGCCAGTCCATACCCAAAATCAGGTCAAACTCCCCAAACGGAAGCTTCATCAAATTAGCCAAAAATATCCCCCTTGCACCTTTAACGGGACATCCTTATACAGTTTACTAACTTGAACAGACTGCCCCAACAGACTTATCATAATAACCTTACTAGAAGTACTTTCAACCGGAAACAAAATAGGCTATATAGGAATGAGTAGATCCTATATCTATCAGAGAAAATTAAGGTACATCAAATATAAAAAACGTACCGGTGATGACATCAGGAGCATCTCTGTCCTCTCAACGACGTGCAGTATAAACCAAAGCAGGCTGCCTCGCCTCAGTCTGACCAGCACCTCTGCCCAGTGCTTTCTATCCTCGGCCCATACCATTACCACCCCTAGCCTGACCACGGCCCCTAGATGGCATGAACTACTCTCTGCAGCTGCGCGAGACCTGATGTAGGAGCTTGCACCTAATCAGCCCTTAACGGACACTCCCAAATGCAGTGCTCTGAAGACCCACATCTCAAACAGGCCTCAATCACTGCACGGCTGCAACCCAATAGGAGCAATAGAAGAAACATGGGCCCCCACTCTAACTCGCCCATCAGATCTGGCTTTTTTCTTAGGCCTCTACACAGAACTCGAGGGCCCCGAATCCCTCTTATTCTTACCTCTCTCACGGCCCCTGTTCTAGCGCTCCGCGCGCTTAACATCCTCAGTAATCTTTACCTTCTCTACCAGAACCGCAAACTCACGCTCTCTCTGTGGAGCTATCAGAACCCTTAGATTATATCTTAGGTCATCCTCAAACCTAACACATCTCTCATACTCCAATGCTACCATACCTCGAGCATAGTGGCCCAGCCTCAGAAATTCGGCCTCATATTCGACCACATATCGATCACCTTGCATAAGGTTTAGAAACTCACGTCTGCGAGCATCAACGTAGTTGGCTCCCACATATTTTTTTTGAAATATAGTCTTAAAGAACTCCCAATTCAAACGGTCAGGCTGAGTGCCCTCCTTAACACTTAACCACAACTGATATGCTTCGTCGAGAAGCAAGGAGACTGCACCCTTCAATTTCTCCTCAGAGGTACAGTCCAAGTCATCCATGATTCTCTCAGTAGCCTCCAACCAGTACTCAGCCACATTAGGGGCGACTCTTGTGACACCCCTAAATAACTCAGCTCTATTAGACCGGACTCACTCAACTACTGACCCTCGGCCCCCAAATCCAGAATTGGGTCCAGTTACCCTCTCTAATATCCTCAGCAGGGCTTGGGATAGTGTGTCGTCCCCAGCTGAACGACTTTGAGACCCAATCTCAGTAGCAGGTGACACAGGTGTCTCACTTGTGTCTAAATTTGGCATGCTACCCAAAGATGAGGACTTAGCTCGAGCCCCCTATGGTCTCTACCTCGGCCTCAAGTACCACGTCCACAGATACCTCGTGCGCTCATTGTCTAATTCGAGTTTATCTACATTAAGAGTTTTATGCATCAGTTTAATATTTATTAATAGATATTTTATGTAATAAATATCATAGGTTCAATAATGCTTTTGAAAGTTTCAGTCTCTATTCATTTCACTACAGTTTCAAAGAGTACTAACTATCATGTTTACAGAGTATGCTATCCACGGTATTTCAAAATAAACTATCTAAGTTTAAGAATACTTACAGGATCGGCTCCGAAGACTCAATGAACCACATTCTCAATTAGAATATTTTAAACCATTTGTAAACCAATTCTTTAAAACATATTTTGGAACCCAAAATTCATAGTCGAGTTTTGTAACCTGGCTCTGATACCACTAAATGTAACACCCCAAACCTGGCCTAGACGCTATGGTCGTATCTGACGATGTCACTTAGAAGGGATTTTGAAAATGGAGCTAACTTGATAAAAAACTTTAATTGCTTTTATTTATTTCAAACATATGTTCAATTAGTCGACTTGCCTTAAAACGTATTAATTTAGCGGAAGCTTAGAAAAACGTTGTGTTTAAGAAAAATAGTTTTTATTTTTAGAAAACTAATGCTTAACATGAAACCATCATAAAAATATACAGGTTAAATCCAAAAACCCAAAACCAAAGCCATACAGTTAAAAAGTCCATACAGTCCTAGAAAATACAACTTAAAAGAAACCATAAAACAAAATAAACCAATGATAATGTGTGGTCACCACCGAGTCCTCTACTGCACCAATCTGCCTAACTCTGTGGATTACCTGTACAGATTAAATTGAAAAAAAAATTAATGTTTACGTAAACTCAGTGTGTAACCCCACAGACTTAAGCATGCACACAACAGAAAATCAGAATCAGATAGATACAGATTCGGCCTAAGCCCATCTCAGATACAGATACAGATACAAAGAACAGAAAAAAACCAGATATCCTACCCCCATCCTCTACACACCATCTCCGACCATCCCTACACACCATGTGGGGTTTAAAACACCCACCCAGCCCTACACACCATGTTGTACCAATGCGGCACATAACAGATATAACGTAGCCATGTTGCCAAATAATAGGCATCAACTGTCTTTCAAAACACCCTAAAACCTAAATCTTAAACTTTAAACCCCAATAACAGTAACAGAACATACATACAACATTAACAGATAAACCATGCTTAACATGCTCTTATAAATAGATAACAGATATACAGACATAGGCATGCACATAACTATAAATTAGTCTAACAGATCTCATGGTTTTAGGGTTAGATAGCATTTACCAACCCTACAGTAGGCCCATAATTGATTAGGATGACCTGTGTGACCCTATGGAAAATCTCAAATAAATAGGCCCACATGCCCGCCCAGATTGGCCTTGCCCATGTGACCCACACGGCCTAGCCCGATAATCGGCACGCCCGTGTGGCATATACGCCCAGTTTGGCCTAGGCCGTGTGGCCCACACGGCCACACTCCAGCCATCACACGGTTGTGTCCTGCACACGGCCTGGCCTTCGCTAATCGCACGGCCGTGTTGTCACACACGACCTACCACACGGGTGACCACACGCCCGTGTGGCGTCAATAGATTGTAATTTCGGCTTTCGTTGAATCCCGTTTTTATGCATTTCGGGCACACACCTAGTACGATTTTGATGCAAAACCACTCCTAAGCCACACAGCACCCTAAAAACGACAAAGGAACTCCTGGAATCAATTCTAAACCTCACATTTACCAAATTAAAGAAACCAACAAAGGTTTAAAATAAGTGTTCAACACTTACTCTACTACTCCGAATGATTTGGATTATGTTTCCGCGAGAGGAGAGTCTTGACATTCACGATTTACCACTGCCAACACATAAAATCAGTTCCAAAAAAGCATTCAACAAGGCTATAGCGATTTTAAAGAGAACTCCCCACTTCGAGATAAACAACAGTCCTTACTTACCAAACCAATTAAAGAACCCAAAATCCGTAGTAGCAACAACTCAATGAGGAAAATGAAAGCAATTAATTAAAAAAACGGGATTGAAAGTGGAAAAGCAAAATAATGGGGAGAGGGAACGTCAGAGAAAAGAAGGAGTTTTCTTTTTGAAAACAAACAAAAATTCAATTAGAAACCTGCTTCCCCTAATTTTGCTCCCACAAATCCCACTACACCCTAACCACTCACTACTCAGAATTTTGATGCAACCAAAATTCCATCCCGAAGCCGACTAAAAATAATTGCTAATGTAGGGACTCGAACATGGAACCTCCAACGCTCTAACTCCCTTACCACTCGAACCGATAGACTCATTCATATATAGAATTACAAACAATTAAATATAAGCCCATTGAATAGAGATATGGCTTAAATCCAAAAATACCCAAAATTTGCCAAAGACAGGGCTTGAACTTAGGACCTCTCAGACACTCCCAGAACACTTAACCACTGAAGCAAATACACAGTTGTGTCAAACAATTACAAAAACAGAAATAGAAATATTGGGGCGTTACACTTATTATGGTTGGATGCACCTAAAGTTGCAAGTTTTTTTAAAAAAACTATGAGTATAACTCTACAGTATTCAGAATAAGTTCTCAATTAAAATCATGTGGTAAAATATTACTGATGAAAACTTGCAAGAGAGAAAACTTATGTATGAAAAGTCATTGGTTATGTACTTATTGTACGCCTAGAAAATAAGATCCACTCTCAAAATTTGCTATTAATAGATTTTTGGGCATTTGAAGATTTTGACATATTTCCTAAAGTGAATATTGCATATAATTATTTGGAAATTATATTTATTGACTTGATGGCATTATAGACTCCACACTGATTTAGACATTTACAGTAGTAAATGTCACAATAGTATTGATATGTGGATACAAATTAAAAGAAATGATAATAAAATTATCAATTTGTTACAATTTAGTACAATTGAAACACATGTTAAAGTAAACTAGAAGTTTACTAATACAAATGTGTTTACTACTTGGCATGACCAGTTAGACCATCCTGGATCGTATATGATGCGAAAATTAATTGAGCATTCATATGGACATCCATTAAAGAACCAGAAGATTCTTTAATTTAAAAAATTCTCATTTGTTGCTTGTTCTCAATAAAAATTGGTTATTAGAAACTTACTAGCTAAAGTTGATATTTAATGTCTAGCATTTCTAAAATGAATATGGGTCCATTCATCCACCATGTGGATGGTTTTGATATTATATGATTTTGGTAGATGCATATACAAAATAAACACATGCGTTATTAACTCGCAACCTGTCGTTTGCAAGATTGCTTGTTTAAATGATTAATTTCAGATTATGCAATTAAAATAATTCATCTTACTAATGTTGGCGATTTTACATCCCAAGTTTTCAATGATTGTTGCATGTCAATTGGGATAAAAGTTGAATATCTTGTAGCTCATGTTCACACACAAAATGATTTAGCTGAATTGTTTATCAAATGCCTCCAACTAATAGCTAAATCATTACTTATGAGAACAAAACTTTCTATTTCAGCATGAGATTGTATTGATTTACATGTTGTGCGCATCAAGCCAATAAATAATAAATACTCCCCAATATAATTAATTTTTCGCCAAGAGTTAAATATTTTCCATCTTACAATTTTTGGATATGCGATACATGTTCCAACTGCTCTACCACAACGCACAAAGATGGGTGATCATAAAAGATTGGGAATCTACATTTATATGAGTCGCCTTATAATATTTTTGAGCTATTAATTCGATATTTAGTTATGACATGAGTTGTCAGTTTTCCCAAAATTAGGGGGAGAGAATAAAAAGTTGGATTAATAAAGTACTTGAAATGAATTATCAATATCTAATATCCATGTACAAAACAATATGAACCAGAAGTTCAACAAATGATTCATTTTACAAATCAACTACCAGATTCATTAAATCTCACATACCAGCTAAAAATGCTCCAATACGAATTGATGTCCTAATAGGACAAACTGTCAGTGCAAAAGAAAGTAATCCATACCTGAAGTATGGAAGCTCGATCGGTTCCAAAGATAAAATTCCTCATAAAAGAAAAGGAGCAAACATTCAAGATGGCCATATAGTAGAGGCAGGGGTTCCTGAAGAGACCCATGACATAACTAATTATAAAACTCAAGAAGAGATTCAAATACCTAAAAGTGAAAATGGAAATGATGAAAATAAAGAGATGTCGATAAGTTATGTTAGTACGAGAAAAAAATGGAACCGAAAAAAAATGTAGTTGTGGACAACAATTTTGCTTATAATATTGCTATTGAAATAATAAAAGAAAATGAGGATCTTGAGCCTAAATCTACTAAGGAATGTAAAAATAGAAAAGATTGGCCAAAATGGAAAGATGCAATTCAAGCAGAATTGAATTCACTTTCTAAACGTGAAGTTTTTGGACCTGTAGTCCAAACACCTAAAGGTGTAAAAGCTGGTAGGATATAAACGGGTATTTGTCTGAAAACAAAATGAAATTGATGATGTCGTAAGATATAAAGCTCGCCTTGTAGCACAAGGATTTTCGCAAAGGCCCGGCATTAATTATGAAGAGACATATTCTCCTGTGGTGGATGCAATCACATTTAGATATCTTATTAGTCTGGCAATACATGAAAAACTTGACATGCATCTAATGGATGTTGTTACATCCTATTTATATGGTACACTTAATAGTGAAATTTATATGAAAATCATGAAGAATTTAAAATCCCAAAAAGATATAGAATTTCTTGAGAAAATTGCTCGATCAAATTAAAGAAAAGTTTATATGGAATAAAACAATCTAGATGTATGTAGTACAATCGTCTTAATGAATACTTGTTAAAAGAAGGCTACAAAAATGATCCAATTTGTCCATGTGTCTTTATAAAAAGGTTTGGATCAGATTTTGTGATAATTGTTGTTTATGTTGATGATCTAAATATTATTGGAACTCCTGAAGAGTTTCAAAACACAATAAATTGTTTAAAGAAAGAATTTGAGATGAAAGATCTTGGGAAAACAAAGTTTTATCTTGGATTAGAAATCGAGCATTTAAAAGATGAAATTCATGGTCATTAATCAACTTATATGGAAAATGTATTAAAGAAATTTTACATAGATAAAGCACACTCATTAAGTACTCCAATGGTTGTAGGATCATTAGATGTGAATAAAGATCAATTTCGTCCTTGCAAGAATGATGAAGAGTTTCTTGGTCCTAAAGTACCATATCTAAGTGCCATAGGGGCATTGATGTATCTTGCAAACAACACAAGACCTGATATAGCTTTCGTTGTAAATTTGTTAGCAAGATTTACTTCTTCTCCAACATGTAGACATTGGAATGGAATTAAACATGTATTTAGATATTTTAGAGGGACCATTGATATGGGGTTATTTTATTCAAATGATTCAAAATCCCTATTAGTTGGCTATGCTGATGCTGGATACTGGATACTTATTAGATCCACATAAAGGTCGATCTCAAACAAGATATTTATTTACATATGGGGGTACTTTCATATTATGGCGTTCAATAAAGCAAACATTACTTGCCGCTTATTCAATCATGCAGAAATTATTGGAATGCATAAGGCAAGTCGAGAGTGTGTTTGGCTAAGGTTATTGACCCAACATATCCAGAAGATGTTGCCTTTATAGGAAAAGATGTCAGCTATCCTATATGAAGGTAATGCAGCATGTATAGCTTATTTGAAGGGTGGTTACATCAAAAGTGATAGAACGAAACATATTTCACCAAAATTATTCTTCACCCATGATCTTGAGAAAAGAGGTGATATAACTGTTCAACAGATTCATTCTAGTGAGAATTTAGCAGATCTTTTTACTAAGGTATTGCCAACTTTAACATTAAAAAAACTACTACACAAGATTGAAATGCGTCGACTCAAAGATGTAATGTGATGTTACCATCAGAAGGAGTCTAAAAACAAGTTGTGCTCTTTTCCTTTAACCAAGATTTTATCCCATTGAGTTTTCCTGGTAAAGGTTTTTAACGAGACAGCTTGTAACAGAAGATTGTGTATGCTTTTTCCTTCATTAAGTTTTTTATCCCACAAGATTTTTCCTAATAAAGTTTTAATGATGCACATTATCTACCAATAGACATCCAACGGTGAGTGATATGAATATCTTATTAAGTGAATGTCCATCATGATCAAGATAAAATTTTGATGTACTTTAAAATTCTAATAGTTATTAGAATTAGATCTCTACTTTTATACTTCTTATGCCTATAAATAGAGACTCTGATGAAGCATTGTAATCATTCCTTTTATTAATAAATTACATTCTCTATTGCTTTTATATTTTTTTTGTTCTTTATTCTCTCTATCTTTTTTTTAAAATTTTATAACAATAATTATTTTTTTATTTTTTCTAATATTAATTTTTTAAAATTTAGAATGTATTGTGGGGAAATTTTGCTAAGAATGAGGGATAATTGCTTAAGGATGATTTTGATGAAAATCTTATTATTACATTGTCTAATGTGAAAGTTTCATTTTACTATGGTAAATATTTTATATTTTTATACTAATAATATTTACTAATAGTTGAATTTACAGTAAAATATCTCATATAAATTATGTACATAAATTTACTTTCTTCAATTTTATTTTATAAGTTTTACGTCACTTTTGTTTTGCACTATAATTTTTTTTTACTTTATAGTATTTTAATTACTTTAAAATTTATAATCATAATTATTTTATAATTATTTGTTATTATGACTTTATAATTATTTAAATATTTTACAATTTTAGAGTAATTCAACTATTATTATGCAAATTAATTTAAATATATTAGAAGTGGATGAGTTAAATAGGAGGTAAGTAATAATATATATATATATATATATATATATATATCATATTTTGATAAATACTTTTTCATCGTATAATATATGTCATAAGTTGTCTTATTTGTAATTTCAGTTCTTCTGAAAGAAAAGGATCGGATTTTTACTACCATCACCATCTTCTTCTTCTTTTCTGTTAAGAATATATATATATATATATGGAGTAGGCTAACTAATATTTCTATAAATTAATAAAACAGTCCAATGAAAAAAAGAAATTGCATGTTGGGTCTTTGAAATAGGCCAAATTATTTTAATAATAATCAATTGGATCTGTTTTACCGAGAAGGCCTACGATTTGAGTCCACATAGCCTTATATTTTCTAATTTATTAATTTTAAATATTCATTAAATTTATTAAATTAATAAGAATGAAATGAAAATAATATTCCTAAAACTAAAGCAAACTAAAACTATAAACAACATCCAAATACAACAAAAAAAATAAAAAAGTTGTATAAAATTTTCCTAATAATACTAAGAGTATAAGTTTACATAAGCTCCACAATTACTTTGAAATTTATAGTTGATCAAATTTACAAGATACATAACTAAATATTTATGTTTATTTAGTTACTTATGTGGGTTTGAAAGGTTATTTCAATTTCGATAATTTAAAATTGAAATAATTAAATAAACTAATTGTTTTAAACATTAAAACATAGTTTTATAATTATACTCAACTAATCCAACCCAAGTATCAAATATTTTTTTAAAATAAATTAAAACCCATCCCAAATATAAAAATAAAACCCAAACCCAAATTAATAAGTAAAAATCTATAATTCCAATTTTATAAATAATTTAATTATAATTTTATTAATGTATATTGGGTGCATCAAAACTCAATTCAATTCGAAAAAATAAAAAAATTTAATTTTCTGAGTTAATCTAATCGAGTTATTTGAGTCAACTCAAATAAGTAATTCGAGTTTGAGTCGAGTTAATTCGAATAAGAAATTCGAGTTGCGAGTTCGAGTCGAGTTGAATTTTACAATGCGGATAACTTGAATAATTTAAATAATAGATTGGTGTAAACACCCCTTTGGTCCCTGTCAATTTTAAAAATGAGCAAATTGATCTCTTTCTCAACAAAAAATACAAAAAGAATTAAAATAATTTTAAAAATTCAAAATAAATTTTAAATTTCAAAATATTTATAAAAATTTCAAATTTTATTTTTTTAAAAAAATATAAAAAAGTTAAAAAATTTAAAAAAATATGTAAAGAAAATTAAAATTTTAAAAAATTTCTAAAATAATAATTTTGGGACCTAAATAAGTTAATTAATGATTTAAGTTTATTATACTAAATTATCTTCTTCTTCTTTTTACTTTGAAAAAGTTTTCAAATACATACAGTTTTAACATGTAATTAGTTATACAATAATATTTTAATTTGATATATTTAATTTTTTTAATTTAACTTGGACTCGACTTGAATTTCATTTTACTCGATTTCATTTAAAATAAACTTCAAACTGAGTTAAAATGATAAAATATAACTCATCAACTCGATTAATTTAAATTTCTTTTCTCAATTGATTCGATTCGATTAAAAGTTGATCCTAAATCTATATACATAAAATAAATCATAAATATTTTAATTAAAAAAAAAATCTAAACCGGGCCCTATCCCAAAACCGAACACCATTTGCATCGCCACCAGCTCCTCCTGGACAGTCAGCAACTATCGAATAATTATTATTTCCTGTTACTCAACTCGACAGCCCAGCTAGTAAGTTTTTTGTTTCTGGGTTATCTTTGCCTTTTGCTTTTAGCTGTAAAAATGTAATTTTTGCTCCTTGTTTTATTTGTTTTTGTTTGATTGGATAGTAATATTGTGTTATATTAGTGGTAATCAAAGTTCTTTTTTAAAAATAAAAATAAAAATAAAATTAATCAACTAACGACACTTTGATTTTCATGTGGGTTACTTTTTTTAAATATATATATATATATTTCTTCTTCTTCTTCTTTTATGTGATAGAATAGTGATGAGATCCTTGGGACTTTGGTTGCTGTATTTTTGCCTTTTGAGAACTGACCTTTTTAAAACTTGGGTTTTAACGTTAATACATGTTGTGAATTTTGTATTTTGGTATTTCTTGTTTCTATGTTGGTCTTTAAATTTAGTTTCATTTTGATCTTTCTTTTTTATTGTTGAACTAATAACTGGTGTTATGATGATTAGCACACTTGTTTCATAAGCTGAAATGAAGTGGTTTAATGAGTTTTTTTTTTTGTATGAAGAAGATGTGTTGTTACCATGTTCTTCATATCATCTTTGATTTTTATTACAAGCCACAATTGTTTTTCTTTGTAATGTTTGGTAATGATTTAACATTCATGTTTTCTATTGGGTGGTGGTTCTTCTGTTTTTGTTTGGGTGCTGAGAAAATGCAGGAAAATGTGTATTTTTTAGATTATCTTAATTTCATTTTGTGTAAATATAGTTATATTTTGGAATGCCATCAAATAAAATATTAATTTAATTTCATTCTTTAATCTAAAATTATATAACTTGTCTTTCTTATTCCATCTTAAAAAATGAATTAATTGAACTTTTTTTTGTTGAAGATGTCAAGTGAAATGAATGAAAGTCATGGTAGCCCTATTAATGATGTACAAAGCTAGCTCCTCATTTTCAAGAAGTCATACGTGATGGAACATGTCCTAAAGTTGCTGCTGTAAGCTCCAAATGGACCAAACCTAGAGCAAAATGAAGGCGAACTACTGGGAGATCGAAGGTATTGAATCACTTTACTAAGTTCAACAATGATGACGGTGATATCAAAGCTAGATGTAATTACTAACGGAAAGAGTTTTATGCTGACACTAAAAAGAAATGGGACAAATGCACTAAAACCCCACATGATTACTTGCGTTCACTTTCCTCTAACTAGTGGTGATCCTATACAAACAACATTAGTCTCGCAACCAGGAGATGGGTCTTTAAGTGATTGGAAATTTGATCAAAATGTCATTAGGAGAGCTTTAGTCATGATGATATTAGTGGAAGGATGGGGATTTAGGAACTTAATGGAAGTTGCATGTCCTAGGTTTTGCATGCCTTCTAGATAGACAACTTCTAGAGATGTCTTTCAACTTTATGTGGACCTAAGTTCAAATTTGAGTAGAATATGCCTTGTCAATGGACTTCATTGCAAATAATAAATTATATGTGCATTACGACTCACTTTATTGACAATAATTGGAAGTTAGCAAAAAAAAAATAAATTAAACTTTTGTCCCATTTGATAAATGTTTGCGACATTGGGGGATTGAAATAGATTTATGATTGTGATTGTTGATAATGCTAGTTTGAATGATATTGCCATGTCATTCTTAAAGAAAAAAATACAATCTAACTGTTGTTCTTGAAGGCAAATATCTTCATATGAGATGTATTGCACGTATCATTAATGTCATAGTTAATGATGGGTTAAAAGAAATGAATGATTTGGTAGCTCGTGTTAGAGGGGCAGTGAAATATATAAGACAATGTCCCTCTAGATTGGCAAAGTTTAAAGAACGTGTTAAAGATGCACATATTGAAAGTAAGAGCTTGTTGTGTCTTGATGTTAGCACTAGGTCGAATTCTACCTACTTGATGTTAGAACAAGCTCAAAAGTTTGAAAGATCTTTTGAAGCATTTGATAATGTTGATCTGTATTATAAAGGTGAGCTCTTGATGGGAGATGGAGTGTCGAATCAAAGGGATTGGAAAAATGCTAAAAGGTTATGTCGTTTTTTGTAAAGATTTTGTAACCTCACTTTGAAAGTTTCAAGGTCTTCTTATGTCACTGGAAATGAATTTCTTAATGAAATTTGTGGTGTTGATACTGAATTACGAGAATGACAACAAAATCCTAATGTTGAGTTCAATTCGATGATAAAAAAGAATGCAAGATAAATTTTATGAGTATTGGGGTAATGTTGAAAGAATGGATATGTTGCTTCTATGTTTGATCCTAGGAGGAAAATTAGATATGAGCAATTTGCATTCTTGAAAATGTACTCTCGTGACCAAACCAACGCTTTGATGAAAAAGTTGAATGTGGCATTGGCAGATTTTTTTAATGAATATAAGCCATTGTCGCACCATCAAGTTGAGCAAGTTGAAAAATGTGGACAATCTAGTAGGAGTTCTTTGACTCCTAAGCTTGTGCAAGCCCTTTTTTGTACTCAAGAGTGGTTATGCAATTGAACAATTGGACCCGAAAGCTGTCCAGGAAGAAGTGACATTACACGTCAAATTTGATATTGGTAATTATCTTATATGTTGAGCAATTTAGATTTAGTTATATTTTAAGCTTGTTATCTTATTTGTTGTTTTTGGACATTTTCAGATTTGTCCAGGATTACAGTTGATCATGATTAGGATGTGCATCTTTGCGCCTTTGTTGGAATTGCTAGTTGCTTTGGAAGTTTTGGAGTGTTTATGGTTATCAATTTGTTGTTTTTCAAACTAGTGAAAACTGTTGCTAGTTGTTTTTCTATTTGGAATACTTGTAAAGTGCCAGTATTTGGTTTTTGGAACTGCATGTGTAGTTAAAACTGTTATTAGTTGGATTGTTTGTGCTACATTGTTGTTTTTGACCTGTTTCTGATATTAAACTGTTGTTTTTGTTTTTTCTTTGGACTGCTTGAGTAATTAGGATGAGCATTTTGCCGATCTTTTCACTAAAATGATTCAAATTGGTTCATGACACTCTTTTCCTATGCCATTGAATTGTTCTACGTATGAGTGCAATCATCTTCAATATGTACAGAATGGATGGAAGCGTTCATGCTTAATCATACATGTGTCTAAGCTCTTTTTATTGCTAGGATTGAGAATTTATTGTTTGTTAGAAATGGAAGGGGTCCTGAACCATGATAGTGTTTTTTTTTTTTTTTTTTATGGATAAATTTGTTGATTTTTCTGTAATTCATGTTTGTAAATAGACAAATCAAGTTGTTGGTTGTAATATTTTAGATTTTAGCATTATATAGTTATTGGTTGTTAGCTCCCTCAAGGGATGCTTTTGGGTTACAAAGTTTATTTGATGAGTATAATTCAGTGAATGCTATTTATGGTCATTTTTTTACCAGTTTTGGACTGTTTGTATTAAACCATGTAAATAAACCTAATGGAACTGATGAAGTTGAGTTGGGTTATTTTGGTTTGGTTAGTGTTTAAATTTTGATTTATTTAAAAAAAAAACAAACCGAGGGATTGGTAATTTAGATGAGGAGAAATTATTACCAAATCAGGCATGGTTTTATATAATGACGTAAACAATATTTTTCTATGTCATTGCCAACTAATATGTTTTTTTCTAAATAAATCTTTCCACAAGTATTGTAGCATCTTCTCGCCTCGTTTCTTCCCATCCATATTGCTGTTTAGAGGAATGATTTTGTTTTTAAAACAACCTCGATTGTTGATTTTTTTTTTTTCTCTGCTCATTTATCCCCCGCTCACCATATTCACACAGGTATACGAACTGGTAAAAAAGATAGAATTACACTGTTGAAAGTGGACTAAAATTGAGTTTTCGAAAATTGAAAAAAGAAATACGATGAAGCAAGATGGAAAATACTTGTAAGAATAGAATTTGGCTCAAAGAGTTTGCGGGGCTTTAAATATTTTTAATCTTGGAGGAAATAAATTTATAAAAGAAATTCCATACCTATATTTTTTTCTCTGAGGGAATAAAAATAAAATAAAAAATATTATGGATTAAATTTACATATTCCAAGGCTAACTCTATTCATTCAGGTTATGATGGCTTTATCCTTTATAAGAAGATATTAATAATTAATTTTACATATTCCAAGGTTGAAATCAGAAGTGTGAAAATTGAAATGCATAAGTTGTGTTTTTTATATGTTACGTTTTTAGTTTTTTTTTTTTTTAATTTAGTCACATGATATCTATATATTGTAATTGTAAATAGTGCCTCTAAAATCTAAAAATTTAGTCTTTTGTTCATAGAAATTTAACTTTATTTAATCTTTTTTAATAGTGTAAAAAATATAACGTCGGTAATGACAATATATCGCAAAAGAAAAAAAAAATAGAAATAAAGAACACACAGATTTTACGTGGAAACCCTTTCGGGAAAAACCACGGGTAGAGGAGAAGAAAATTTACTATGTCGAATTCGAATCAATTACAAGAGGAATAGACCATGTCTATTTATAGGCTTATAAAGCCATATTCTAATAGGAGTGTAATAAGATTGAAACTCCTTATTCTAATCAATATCAAATAGATGGAGTTTAATAAGGTTTAAAAAACCTTATTCAAAATAAAATAAAAGAAGTGTAATTCTATAAGAATTCTTCTTTTATTTTATTTTACCATTGTATTTTATTTAAATAAGAATTTGGGTCACTTAATTCTAACAATCTCCACCTTGACACGAATTCTCAATAAACAAGTTCTTCATCGCGAACTCTCAACGAACAAGTTCTCCACCTCTTCCATAAAATCCCTTAAAGGTTTAACTTCAACAATGAACACCAACCAAGTCTAAGCAATGCTTAAACTTGGTTATAGGAAGTGACTTAGTCATCATATCTGCAGGATTTTCATGAGTACTAATTTTGCTCACAACAATATCACCACGAGCAATAATATCACGAACAAAATGATACCGAACATCAATGTGTTTTGTTCTCTCATGAAACATTTGATCTTTTGTAAGGAAGATGGCACTCTGACTGTCACAAAATACTGTGCTGATTTGAATGTCTTCATTGAGCTCACTAAAGAGTCCCTTCAACCAAATAGCTTCTTTACAAGCCTCAGTAATCGCCATGTACTCAGCTTCAGTGGTAGACAAAGCGACTGTAGTTTGCAAAGTAGCTTTCCAACTGATTGCACAACCTCCGATTGTAAAGACATTACCAGTGAGAGATCTTCTTCTATCAAGGTCTCCAGCAAAATCAGCATCAACATACCCAATGACTCCATCTCTAGTTCTTCCAAACTGTAAGCAAACATCAGTAGTACCTCGTAAGTATCTTAAAATCCATTGAACTGCTTTCCAATGTTCTTTACCGGGATTCGCCATGTATTTGCTAACTGCACTGACTGCATATGATAAATCTGGACGTGAACAAACCATAGCATACATGAGAGATCCCACTGCACTAGAGTATGGAACATGTGACATGTACTCAATCTCATCATCTGATTTTGGAGACAAAGCCGATGAAAGTCTAAAATGGGCTGCTAAAGGAGTACTAACAGGCTTAGCACTCTGCATATTGAACCTGCAAAGAACTTTCTCAATGTACCCCTTCTGACTTAGGTACAATTTACTTGCTTTTCTATCTCTGAGAATCTCCATACCAAGTATCTTCTTTGCTGGTCCTAAATCTTTCATCTCAAATTCTTCACTTAGTTGGGCTTTGACCTTTCTTATCTCTCCTTTATCTTTTGCTGCTATCAACATGTCATCAACATAAAGAAATAGATACACAAAAGAACCATCACTGTTTTTCTTAAAGTAAACACAGCTGTCTAAACTACTTCTTTTAAAATCATGATAAGTCATAAAGGAATCAAACCTCTTGTACCACTGTCTTGGTGACTGTTTCAAACCGTAAAGAGACTTTTTCAGCAAGCAAACATAGTCCTCTTTTTCTGAGACTGTAAAACCCTCTGGTTGTTGCATGTAAATATCTTCCTCAAGCTCTCCATGCAAAAATACAGTTTTTACATCTAACTGCTCAAGCTCCAAATCTTACATGGCCACAATACCAAGCAAAGCTCGAATCGAACTATGCTTCACAACTGGGGAGAACACATCTGTGAAGTCCACTCCTGGAATTTGACTGTAACCCTTTGCAACAAGCCTTGCTTTATATCTGGATTCTTCAACTCCTGGAGTCCCTTCTTTCTTTTTAAACACCCATTTACAGCGAACAACCTTTTTACCTTTAGGAAGTTTCACAAGATCCCATGTTCTATTTTTGTGGAGTGATTCCATCTCCTCTTGCATAGCACACATCCACTTTTCTGAGTCTTCACAGCTAACCGCCTCAGAATAATTAGACGGCTCTTGGTTTGCATCTATATCTTCAGCCACATTTAAAGCATAAGCAACTAGATCAGCCTCGGCATACTTCTTTGAAGGTTTAATTTCTCTTCTAGTTCTGTTTTTGGCAATAGAGTATTGTGGTGAAGAAGCAACTCTATTCTCAATTTTTGTACTGGCTTGAGGACTTGTCTCTGTATTAATCTGATGCTCCACCTGCTTTTGATTTTCTTTATTGGAAGACTCTTTAAGAGATAAGTTAGGTAGCATAGCAGTTTCATCAAAAATAACATCTCTGCTAATCACAACTTTTTTATTTTCAGGACACCATAACTTATACCCTTTTACGCCAGCTTTATAACCAAGAAAAACACATTTAATGGATCTTGGTTCCAATTTTCCATTATTAACATGAGCATACATAGGTCACCCAAAGATCTTTAAATCAGAATAATTAGCAGGATTACCATACCATACCTCTTGTGGAGTCTTTTTCTCAATGGCAATGGATGGAGATCGGTTGATCAAAAAACATGCAGTAGAGGCTGCTTCGGCCCAAAACGACTTTGGTAAGTTGGCATTTGACAACATGCATCGAACCTTCTCCATGATCGCTCTGTTCATTCGTTCTGCAACACCGTTTTGTTGTGGAGTATGACGAACTGTCAAGTGTCTCACGATCCCTTCTGACTTGCACAGTTTATTAAACTCATCAGAACAAAACTCTAAGCCATTGTCTGTGCGGAGGTATTTTATTTGTTTTCCTGTCTGTTTTTCAATCATAGCTTTCCAAGACTTAAATGCGGAAAGCACATCGCTTTTCTGCTTCAAGAAGAATGCCCAAACTTTTCTAGAAAAATCATCAATAAAAGTTAGCATATAATTAGCTCCACCTCTCGAAGGCACTCTTGATGGCCCCCACAGATCAGAATGAATATACTCCAATGTTCCCTTCGTGTTATGGATTCCTCTGGTGAATCGAACTCTCTTTTGTTTCCCAAAAACACAGTGCTCACGGAACTTCAGTTTGCAAATTCCTTGCCCATCAAGAAGTCCTCTTTTGCTCAATTCTGCCATGCCATTCTCACTCATATGCCCTAGGCGCATATGCCAAAGTTTAGTAATATCATCATCTGACAAAGAAGAGGAAGCGACAGCTGCATCACCAATAACAGTAGAACCCTGCAAAACATATAACTTGGCATTCTTTCTCTGCCCTTTCATCACAATGAGGGAACCTTTGGAAATCTTCAACATCCCACTTTCAGCTGTGTATTTGTACCCTTTTGAATCAAGAGTACTCAACGAAATTAAATTTCTCTTCAATTCTGGAACATGCCGTACGTCACTAAGTGTTCTGACAACTCCATCAAACATCTTAACTTTAATTGTTCCAACACCTGCGATTTTACACGAAGCATTATTTCCCATCAAAACAACACCTTCAGACACCGTTTCGTAATTTGTAAACCAATCCCGATTGGGACTCATGTGGAAGGTGCAGCCTGAATCAAGTATCCACTCCTCGCTCTCTTTAGAATTGTTGACAGAAGCGACTAGAAGTTCACCATCACTGTAGTCTTCTACAATATCAGCTTCACCAGAATTTTCTGGTTGTTTTCCCTTTTGATTGGCAGCCTCCCTTTTAATCTTGTTCTGTAGCTTATAGCACTCAGATTTAATGTGTCCTTTCTTCTTGCAGAAGTTACAAGTTTTACCTCTGTTTGAAGACTTTGATCTACCCTTAGATTTACCGCAAGGATTCCGATCCTGTGTCCTTCCACGATCATCATCAGCATTCCGATCTTGTCTCCCACGAACAATAAGACCCTCTCCCTGGGAGTCAGGTTTAACCACAAGATGCTTCATCTTATCATACGAGGTCAAAGAATCATAAACCTCATCAACTATGAGAGACTCGCGGCTATATAAAATCGTTTCTCTAAAGGTTGAATAAGACGGGGGCAACGAACAAAGTAGAATCAACCCTAGATCTTCCTTATCATACTGAACCTCCATGGCCTCCAAGTTTGAGAGAATTTCTTTAAACACTGTTAAGTGTTCGTGCACAGACGCACCTTCCTCCAAACGATGAGCATAAAGTCGTTGCTTCATATGCAACTTGCTGGTTAGAGTTTTCGACATACATATTTGTTCTAGCCTCTTCCATAATGCTGCGGCAGTCTTCTCCTTCATCACATCCTGCAAAATTTCGTTAGATAAATGCAGATGTAACTGTGTTAACGCCTTTCGATCCTTGCGCTTCTTATCTTCCTCCGTCAATGTCGAAGGCATCTTATCTACCCCTAGCAGGGCTTCCTCTAAATCCATCTGTGCAAGAACTGCCTGCATCTTTATCTGCCACAATGCAAATCTGGTGTTGCGATCCAACAGCGGAATTTCATACTTCAAAGACGCCATTACCGTGATCGAGATGAAAAAAAAAACCCGGAAGCTCTGATACCAATTTGTAAAAAATATAACGTCGGTAATGACAATATATCGCAAAAGAAAAAAAATAGAAATAAAGAACACACAGATTTTACGTGGAAACCCTTTCGGGAAAAACCACGGGCAGAGGAGAAGAAAATTTACTATGTCGAATTCGAATCAATTACAAGAGAAATAGACCATGTCTATTTATAGGCTTATAAAGCCATATTCTAATAGGAGTGTAATAAGATTGAAACTCCTTATTCTAATCAATATCAAATAGATGGAGTTTAATAAGGTTTAAAAAACCTTATTCAAAATAAAATAAAAGAAGTGTAATTCTATAAGGATTCTTCTTTTATTTTATTTTACCATTGTATTTTATTTAAATAAGAATTTGGGTCACTTAATTCTAACAAATAGTATAAAGATGGATGAGATGAGGTGATTTCATTTATAGTTTGTGTTTTAAGAGTTTTAAGGTGGAAAATTATGTGCGATTTTTCATGCTAATCATATCGATGAAGCATACCAAAGAAGGATGTGCTTTTTTAGGTTATTCCAAGGTGGTTGTTTTGGTGGTAAGAATCAAATCTTTGGCTTATTTGGTTAGAATCACGTTCCCATGAGGCAGAAGCAATGGAATCACGTTATTGCCATTGTCATCCAGCCCCATATCTTATCTTCAATACAAGCAAAAATAATTTGCTTTCATCGACAAAACCAAATAGGTCCCCCCACTCCCACTCCCACTCCATGTTTTTTTTTTGATTGGATAATGCCCAAAGATGAGGCACATGGCATCACTGATTGATTACCGAAATACTTGCCCTGCCCTTTGCTTTCTTTTCTGAGTTTAAGTGCCTTCATTATTGGCTTTTATTTTTATTTTTTTTGGTGACCTCTAAAGTTTTGCCATTATTGGATCTTTGACCATGTTGATACCCAAAACTCATCTTTTAACCCTAGTGACAAGATTGCTTCTGAATTAGCGGGGGATTATGACCCAAGATTGCCACCTAATTTCATCAACATTCAAGATTGACGTTATCTTTAATTAAACAAAGCTGACATAATTTCAGCACGACTTACCTTGGTTTCCATGCTTGCCCTTTTTATTGAATCGAGGACTAGTTACATCTTACTTATGAAAATATCTCACTATAAATTTTTAAACACATATAAAATATTATTATATAGTCCTCTGTATCTTTATAATTCAATTTAATTTTAATTAAATAATTCTACAAAAATAATATTTGATGTATAATTAACATGACATTTCATTATTAAATAAAAACAATAATGGAGAATTTATAAATAAATATTAACAATTTATTTAAACATAATTAATCATAAATAATTGTTAAAACCCTAATTTTAAAATCAAGATTCAAAATCTTCAAGCTCAAGATCTTAAATTCGAAAGTTACTAATATTTATTTATAATAAATTATTATCTAATCATGTTTAAATAAAGTTATTAGTATATATTTATAGGTCCTCCACTCTTTTTTAATCAATGGTACATTAGACTTATACACCGACAGTGCATCAAATATTATTCTTTTTTTAAAAAATCAAAAATTATCTAAACTATTTTCTAATATTATTAAATTTCTGTTTTTGGTGATGTCAATTTCTTTCACTATCCTATTCCAATAGAATATTGATTTACATTCAATAATAATGGCCAATTATCAGGAAATAGAAAAACTGTGTTGAACTCTAACAGAAAGAATTTCAGAAAATAAATATTAAATAAAGGGTACAAAGTAGGGCACCAAAATATTGTGTTAAGCTTAGCTGAGGAACACGTAATGGAGAATACATGTGCCATTCCATACAAAAGTCAAACGACCTAATAATGTTTCTCAAATTCCTTCGGAACTTCTACTTAGATTTTAATTGCTGATCATTTGCCAACGAGCGACAATGCCGAGGCAGGTTTTTGGCTGTTGATTAAATAAATGAATTTTACTTTTAGCCCCTCCCGCATATTTATAATTTAATTTAAGTTCTTTTAGCTTTTTTGATAAATGAAAAGAAGAAGAAGAAGTTATTTTTGGTTAAATTTTGTTATTACTCTCTATATTATGCATAATTTTTGGATTTAGTTTGTATATTTTAATATGAGCATTTGTAGTCCCTATACTTTTTTTAATTTTTAAAATTTCAGTCCTAATCAATTTATAGTGACTAAATTCATTAAATTAATTTTGTTGTTTCTAAAAATCTTATTAAAAAATATATTATCACATGTGTAATACTGTGTCAACTTATGATTTCTTTATAATACTGAAAAAAAAGATAATTAATGGATTTAATGATTGTTGTTCACATCAAAAATGAAATTTTAAATTTTGAAAAATATAGGAACAAAGAATATGAGAATATAAACTCAATCAACAACTTTACATATAGTATAAGACAAATAGTAGAACTTAACCAAACAAATTTAATTGCTACCATTTGACTAAGGACAAAAATCGACGAATTTAATAGCATAATTCAATTAGAGATGAATCAACTTGATCAAATCGTTAAAATTTGCATCCTAGCCTCACCATCATCAAATCAACCTAACGATGAACATTGATCAATCAATAAAAAATTGCCAAAAGCCCCAAGAGACCCACAGTATCACTGATGCACAAAAGGCCAAGTCTTAAATGGCCTATTCTCTTCTCCATCATCTTGAATCTATCACCATCACTGTAATCTATCATTATAGAGCCCTTTGAGGACGGTTCCTAATAAATTTGGTGGCACCCTTATATTGAAAAATCTCACATATATGCCAGAAGACAAAACAAAAACCATGGAAAATGTGGACAAAATAAAACCATCAAACTACATACAAAACCATGATAATATGGATTGAAATTAATGTGATTATGTGAATGCATGTCTCTAAGCGATATCTACAAATATGTAAATGAGGTGAATAATGTACAACATGGTATAGAGTTGTGTACTATATGGTACTGTTACCGGCGTGTATGTAGTTCTTGTTTTATACTTCAATGTTTTATAAGTTCAATGCCTGACAATTTCTGAGTTATGTAAAAAGATGAGAAAGAGATTTATTGTGTAGCCTCTGATTTGACAACTGTAATGCTAACTTGACTAGCAGATCACGAGATAAATCTGTGGAAGTCCATGGCCGTGGCATTATATGATAATATGCCAAGAGGGCGAGAAGGTATAAGACCATGTGAGAGAAGCCCATGGCATCTATCGAAATTGTCTTCCGAGACAATAAACACGAATTCTCTAAAAAGCCTTTGTGGCGAATTCTCTGAAAAGCCTATGTGGCTACCTTTTTCTGGAAGCCTTTGTGGCATGTTATCTTAAAAATCAGTGGAATGAATTATGTAATGATCAAGTGGAGAGATGCTAGTCTGCCGTGTGTGATGTTTGAATATGACGACGAGGCATTTTCTAGTAAAATACTCGACAAGGTAACCAGTTGTGGAATCCGCCATAATGATCTGCCATGACAAGGAACTTGTGACATCTGGAATGTTGGTAGTGTAAGAGCCTGTCATACCTGAGAACTATTGAATCCTATACGAAATCCATTTGGAATTTATATTACAAGAATTAAAGTGTTATGTTTCCCCCATTAAATCTGCTTGTATGGGCTGGTTCAAAGGTATAAAGGTAACAGGTATTCTGGTAATTGCGGGAGTATGTAATGGATCTTCTAATAATAGAATCTACTTGGTAGTTGTCGAAACCATTTTTCGGGTTTGAAAAACGGGGATCGAATTTAAAATATAAATGGAGTCGCCACCAATCCTTTTTGTTTAGGTGTGATCGGGTCACTTATAAAACATTTTGTTTTATTTTTAAAAGAAATTAATTTTGGTCTACGAATTTTAAGAAAATGGGTTCGGGAGTCGATTACGTACGAGGGTGACGTACGAGGAAGGATTAGCACCCTCGTATGCCCAAAATTGGTACCAAATTGATTAACTAATGTCCTTATGTTGAAAATTTAAAAATCTTCTTAAAATATAACCTTCTTTGACCCATTTGAAGATACTCGAGTTTGAACATTAAGATTCTCTTGTTCCGAAGGAATAAAATATCACATCCGGCGCATTAGGATATAACAATTTAAGTTCTCGAATTCAAGATTATCCCAAAATTCTCAAAACTCATGCATTGAAATTTTGAAAGGGTATTTGGTTATTTGGACAAACGAATAACCGAAACCCAGCACGTTAGGGTACGATTTCTCTGATTTCCAAACACGAAATATTGCCTTGTCTTAAAAAGGAAAACGTGGGCAAAATTACGAAAGGATACTTAGTTATTTGGTCAAAATGGAAAATCGAAACCCAGCAGGTTAGGGCACGATTTCTCAAATTTCCAATGACTAAATATTGCCTTGTTTTAAGCTGAGAAAACACGAATGAAATCTTAAAAGGATATTCGGTTATTTGGACAAATGAAAAACCGAAACCCAGCACGTTAGGGTACGATTTCTCGGATTTCCAAATACGGGACATTGCCTTATTTTGAGGAATTTTTAAATGAGCGATTTTAAAATTGACTCGAAATGCTTTTATTAAACCACTATTCGATAACGAGAAATAAAAATATAATATGGAGCATGGAATAATAATATGTGACAACAATAACATATTAAGACATAAAATTATATGAAAATACTGAGAAACCAAATTAATACACATACGATGGCAATACAACATATACTTTACAAATATTAACATTAACATTCAAAATCTTTTTAAAAAGAATACCAAATAAGTTGACATAATTCAAATACGACAAATGTATATATAAAAAAAAATGAATAACATAAAGGAAAAGCCATTTGCAACCAATATTATATGAATTATAAGTTATATATATAAGTTTGGAAATTGCATGTAAAAAGAAAATCCAAATAAACCGTATACAAAATAGTAAGTAGAAATAATAAGTAATATATGTAATAAAACTTAATATAAGTAATTTATATATGATGAAAGTTTTGAAGTGAACAAAAATGTGAATAAGATTAAAATTTTAAAAAGATATAAGTTATTTAACTAGATTTATAAGAAAAAGATATACCCAAAATAATATGTAATTAATAATAATACATAAGATAAGATGATTTTAATATGAATCCTATATATATATATATATATATATATATATACAAAATAATATATAAGAGTATAACTATTGTACAAATTATTAAAACACAACAACACATAAAAGAAAATTTTGAAATCAAATATTTATGTAATAAATAAAAATATACAAATGAAAATAAAACAAATTAAGACATTGCAAAATCAATTTACAAATAACTTTATTAAAATAGCTTCTAAAAAGTAAATAATAAATTTAATATCATAAAGGTAGCAAAGATTATAAACTAAAAAAAATACTTAATTGAAATAAGAATAAATTTAACAGGCTATATTATAAAAATAATTTTAAACAGATTTAAGGACTAAATTAAAATGCGCATAAATAGTCAGGGATTAATCTAGCAAATATTTTAGTTGGCCAAAACGCGACGTTCAAATCGGACCAAATTGAAAACGCGCTTAAATTACAGAGACTAATTTAAAAAAACAAATAAAAAACACCTAGGGTCTAATCAAGTAACGGCGCAGGAAAAGGGGGACTAATCGCGCAAATTGTCCATCACCGCAGAAGTACGCGGGTCCTGTGGATATCGGGTCGGGTCAAGTTGGACCGAGCCTATACGGCGTCGTTTCGCGCAATTTAAAAAAAAAGCTACTAAAAGCCTAAGAACAATACGAAAATCGGCCTTCTGTTCCCCTCTTCTCCTTTGAAATCAAAACCTTAGCCACTTTAGATAAACACAAATCGAACATCTCCCTCTGCTGATTTAGATGCCTGTGCCACTCGACCACCATTTCACCATTGTAACCAGTGTATGGTGGCGCATAGTGACGCCCTGTCACCCTCATTTAGAACACCCAAGGTATCGCCTACTTTCTGCTCAAGATCCCCATTCAAACTTCGATTTCGACGAAGCGAATAAGGATCCGACAACGGCCTTAATAGATAAGTGCTTCCCTCTTTTTTTCGCATGCAATGAATACTTAAATGGAAACAGAAAAGCACCAAAATAAAAATTCGATTAATCAGCTGATAATCACCTTTCAATTTCTCTGCTTTTGATTTTTTTTTTTGTATTTGTATTGCGTATGTGTGCGTAAAAATGGTGAACCCTCTACAATGGTTTGTTTCCATCGCTTTTAAAGCCGTAATAGGGAAATTCATAAAAATCCAAAAAATAATAAGAATACAATTGTTTTCATTTCTTTGTTTTTTTCTGCTGCCTTTTGTTTGCTGTGCTGTGCTCGTAGGTACAAGGCGTGCGTGGCCGTACAGAAGCCGTACGCACGGACGTCGCGAGCGCGTTGGAGAGAAGGCTACTTGCGGCGCTGGAGAAAACAGAAACTCCCCTAGGGTTTTCTGTTTGCTGAAATTGTTTGGGCCATTCGGGCTCTTCAGATTGGGTTTAATGTAAATTGGGCTTGGGTTAAGTTTATTTAATTTGGGCTATTAGGTTAAAATTTTGGGTTTGTTTAATGTAATGGACTCTTTTTATGTAATGGACTTTTAATTATTTTCTTGTTTGGTTAATATTGGGCCAGGCCAAAATTGGCCTATTACAGCTGCCCCTCTTTGCTCATTGTCGTGTAACAAGAATAGAGCAAAGACTTCAAAAAGGGCCAATTTTACCCGATCTTTGAATCTTGGACTTCTTTCGGTGCTTCTTTTCTTCAAGTAGCTTCATTCCATCCCATTGCATCTTCAAGGGCATAGGAACTAGCGCTTCGATCGGCCCCAATGTAATTTCAGGGAGAAGAGATTTGTAGTTTCGATCTACTCCGCTGAAACTTCAAGAAAATAAGGATTGATCTTCATAGTAATTTCAAGGGAAGGGATTTGAAGCCTCAACCTACTCCACTGGAACTTCTAGGAGACAGAAATTTAGAGAGAAGGGATTCGTAACCTCAATATTCTTTGCTGAAACTTCAAAGAAATACGGATTGATCCTCATTGTAAACTCAGGGAGGAGAGATTTGTAGTTTCAACCTACTCCACTAGAACTTCAAGGAGATAGAAATTTAGAGAGAAGAGATCCGTAACTTCAATTTTCTCTGCTAAAACTTCAAAGAAATACGGATTGATCCTCATTGTAAACTCAGGGAGGAGGGATTTGTAGCCTCAACCTACTCCACTGGAACTTCGAGGAGAGAGAAACTCAAAGAGAAGAGATTCGAAACCTCAATCTTCTCTACTGAAACTTCAAAGAAATGCGGATTGATCCTCATTGTAAACTCAGGGAAGAGGGATTTGTAGCCTCAACCTACTCCACTGAAACTTCGAGGAGATAGAATTCAGGTGTTCGATATGTTTCACTACTGCTCAGTGAGATAAGATCTGCAATCTTTAACTGATCTGCTCCACTATTGTTTAGGGAGATAAGATCTACAATCTTCAGCCTACTCTACTACTGCTTAGAGAAAAGGACTAGTCATCATTGATCTGCTCCACTACTACCTCGAGGGAACGAAATCTTAAATCTTCAGTCTGCTTCCTTGCTATCTTAGGAAGATAATACTACAATCTTTAATCTGTTTCGCTGCAAACTCAAGAAGACCAGATTTGCTAACTTCAATCTACTCCACTACTAACTCAGGGATGCCAGACTGGTATTTTCGATCTGCTTCACTGCAAACTTAGGAAGTCAAGATCTGTGAATTCACCGATGTTGCGACACCGTCCTCTAGGGGACCTATCCTATAAAATCGGTTTTATGGATTTATGCTTATGCAAAACAATTAGGATGCAATGATCAGAATGAATCTAATGCTCCTAACTAACTGTATTATGGATGACATTTGCATGAATGCAAAATGTCATGAGAATGGTCCTTTGTTAAAATGTATAAGGATCAGGATACAATGATCAGAAATAATCAAATGCTCCTAACTAAATGTGTCCTGCATGAATGCAAAATTTCATGAGAATGATCTCTTTTTAAAAGTTTAAGGTGTCATCGCTCATTGTTTATTAAGGCTTTATCACTGATGTATTATGCTGCCATCTTGTTCAGCTGGTATTCTCGATAGAAAACCCGAGAAAACGATATCTTGCTCAACAAATTTGCCCCACTTCAACTTCAGGTTTCATCTCATTGTGACTTAGGGGTATAAGATCTGAATCCATCCCACTACGACTCTGAAATATAGGATTTGTTTCTTCTTCTATCCGTCCCATTGCTATTCAAGGGTACAGGACTTGTATCATTTTCCTTCCATGCCACTGTAACTCAGGGGTAGAGGACTGTAACTTGTTCAATCAACTGATCGCTCCCCAGGTAACCTAACCACATGTGTATGCATGATATTTGCATGGATGCAGAATATCATTTTTTTCTTGCGAATGGTTCCTTCTACGCTTGGGTTGTTATTGTTCATGTTCCGTCGAGATTGTATTACTGACGCAATATCTTGTCATTTTGTCAATCTCCATTCTTGATAAAATCTGAAGGGATGGTCTCAGTTTAGACTCTTCCTTAAACTTGGTGAGTTTTAAACAATAGTCTTGTTTCAAGTTCTTGTATTATTCAGAAACTTTCAAAGTAATATGCGAAACTCCTTTTATGAAAGTATTATTAGTCCATTAATCGTTATTTCAATGCAAAATGCTTGAGAGAGATCATAACAATGGACAAGAAGGAAATTAATTAGAAGCATAGCTCTAAACAAATAAGTTAAGCAAAGATAGCAAATGCAATCCTGGGGAAATTTATTAGTAGTGTATTTTGAAACGGATAAAATAATCACAAATAAAAAATTTAAAATGGGTAAAATGGAAACTAGGTGCCCCAGATATTGTAGCCTAAGCTTCTGTGTTCAAACTTCTTGAGGACCAGTCTGACCTCAATATGTGTTTAGGGGATCCGTAGTACTTTGTCAATGGCCCAAGATGTAACATACTTCCTCATTGTTAATTCAAGTGTAGCAAGACTACTGTATGCCCCACTTTCGAACAAAATTTGAGCCGCCCTTTTCAGGTTTTCAACTCATATCCCCATTTAGTCTCAAAGCGCCCTTTGCGGGGTTTCGCCTTGGCCTCTCCTTTTTCTTTCTTCTTTTGATTGAATTTTTCATTTCTTTTTTTTTTTAGGTTTCAAAGTGCCCCTTTGCGGGTTTTCACCTTGGCCTCTCCTTTTAGACTGAAACCTGAATTCACCGGCTTAAGCATGTCCTTGCTATCCATCTTGGTCAAAGTTAATGATCTTCCAGAACAAGCCTTTTTCACCACATAAGGTTTTTCTAAATTTGGAAATTACCTCTGAAGTCCTTTTGGATGAGAAGAATTTTTCTTAATGCCAGGTTCCCGTCATGAAATTCTCTTGGACGAACCCTTTTGTCATAAGCCCGTATCATCCATTTTGAATGCTTTCAATCCAGCTTACTAGAGACATCCTACTTCATCCAATTCTTAATTCAATCAAAGCTTGGAGAAAAGAAATTTTAACTTCCAACAATTGCTTCCCTTTCATAAACCAATGAGAAAGATGTTGCCCCGGTGAAGGTCCTGACCAATGTTCAAGAAACATAGAGGGTAAATGGTAACTTCTCTATACCAACCTCTACAACTCTCAGTCATTTTTCAAAAATTTTTGAATGGTTTTTTTTTGGCTGCCTTTGCTGTACTGATATGGTGTCTGATCTTTGAACAGACTGTAAATCTTTGACATTGTGCAATTATGTTTCTTTCTGACATTATTTATTGCCACTTTTTGAATTTGAATTTGAATTTGAATTCAAATTTGGATTTGGATTTGGATTCGGATTTGAATATGAATTTGATGACTGTTGACTTTGCAACTTTGGCATGAAGCGACCTTCACCCTCTTAGTGAAGTACTTGACAACCACAAAAATGAATTGGTGTCGGCTAGATACTTTTGACGAGATCGGCCTCATAATATCTATGCCCCACATATAGACAAAATGGAGGAGGCACATAAGTCCTGTCTTCCTCAATTTGGCATTTAATGCAATTTCCCTTTCTGGGTAGACCAGTAGCCTGAACCTCTTGATTAGCCTGGCCATTGTAGAACCATTAACACGTGTTCTTTAAACAGCATGCCCACGTTTCAACAGCCTGGCGTGCCTTGATATGATCGTGCGAAAACATCTTAGAATTCTTGAAAATAGTCAATAATGTCTCACCTTATTTTTGTGGTGAGTTAGGCTTCGATCTTTGCCCATTTCCTAAGCTTGCAACGTCCACTAACCCTTTGTAAGGTGGAGTCTATTTTCAATCTTGTTCTACCATCCTTAACAAATCAAAAGATAGGCTACGATCTTTGTTATCTTCAAAGTCCTTAGGTCCCCTAGATCCATATCTCATTCAAAAAGGAAGTCAGTAACAACGTCGCTCACGTCGTTGATATCTGGGTACCTAGGCACGAAGGCAAAGAATCCAAAGAATAAATAATTCTAAGGAGGATTATTTGTATGGTATGGTCATGAATAAAGAATGAAAGAATATTCTAAAAAAACAAAGAATGTACAATATGAGATGTAAAGAATAAAAATATTTGCTCAAAAATATGCATTTTATTGAAATAAAAACTCTGGACACAAGCCTATTTCACCAAAGAAATCTTATTACTTCTAGGCTTAAAGCAACAAGTGCGTTTTGTACATTACTCTAGGTAAGCTTTAAATACTACAGGAATTTCTTCCACAGTCCGATTGTCCAAAACGCTCACAGGTTCATGTTTCTGCATTTGGCGCTTCATCTAACTTCACAATAACTATGTAGATGAACTTTTCCACCAATTTCTTGAAAGCAAGGCAATTTTCTATCAAATGCCCCGTGACCCCCGCGTGGTACTCACATTGGGCATTTGGGTCATACCATTTTGGGTATGGAGGTTGCATCGGTTTCAGGTAGTGGGGGGACACAACGTGTACATCAAATAAACTTTGGTACAACTTCTTATACGTCATTGGGATCGGCGTAAATTGGAGTTTTTCAGTGTTTTACCTTGTGCCAGATTCTTTTCTTGATGAACCTTGATACCCAGTAGTCACTGTTTTTGGCTGATTTGAGTACCCCATGCTTGTGTTATTCACTTCGCTTTCTTTCTTCCTTGTGGCCATTCTCTTGTTACTTTCTCCTGCCTCGATCTTTCCACTTTTTATGGCATTCTCGATCATTTCTCCGATTATTACAATGTTCGGGAAGCTCTTTGTAGCACTTCCTAACATATACGTGATAAATGGGGCCTTCAATGTATTGATAAAGAGCATGATCGTCTCTTTCTCCAAGAGCGATGGCTGGACTTGGATGTCAACCTCCTTCCATCGCTGGGCATACTGCCTGAAGCTCTTTTGTCCTTTTCTCCATGTTCTGGAGTGTAATCCTGTCGGGCGCTATGTCTGTCACGTGGCTGTACTGTTTTATGAAAGCTTGAGTCAAGTCTTTCCATGCACCAATTTGGGAACGACTCAACTGGTTATACCACTTGGCTGCTGCCCCCACCAATCTATCTTGGAAGCAATGGATCAACAGTTGGTCATTATTAATATACCCCATCATTCTTCTACAAAACATAGTGATGTGAGCCTCGGGGCAACTTGTCCCGTTATATTTCTCAAATTCAGGCATTTTGAATTTGTATGGGAGCACCAAGTTTGGGATTAAGCTTAAATCCTTGGCATCGATTCCATAATAGCTATCGGTGCTTTATATCGCTTTAAACTTTTCCTCCAACCATTTACATCTATCTTCTAGCTGCTTTGGCAATTCTGCTTTTGTCCTCTCTCCTTCAGCTATTTCATCCAAATCAAGGACATTAGTAATGATTGGATTATATCCTGAACCTGATCCAGTTTGGAGGTTCATTAAAGCACCAGCTTGGAATTGTTGAGGCTCGATCATGACAAATAGCCTTTGTACAGTTACTTCAGGTCGTGTTGGCACATGTGGTGGAGTAAAAACATGGGGACGTTGAAGATACTCAGTATTCTCCTCAACATTTACCATGGGGTTCTTTCCTTTATCCATAAGCCCCTTCAACAGCTGCGTCATCTGAGTCATCATATTTCCCTGAGCTTTCATCATTTTGTCCATCATATCCTACTGGATCTTAGCGAGCTGCTCCTGTATCTGTGCCTACATCTGTTCTTGCATTTCTTTCTACATTTGTTCCAACTTTTCTAGCCTTTTATCCATTGCTTGAGTTTTCTTTCTTGTGCCGTAGGGATGCGTATCTGGTAAGGTTTTGTCGGTTTCCAGGTTGCTGAAATAATTTTACCTAATTAGGGACCTTATGTGAAAATCTAATGCACAAAATGCAATGCAATACAAATGCATTAAATGAATGCAAGAAGAAAGAGAGACGTTGATTCTGAATTCAATTCCATTAGAAGAACTTTTCTAGAAAACAAATATCTTTACATAAAACGGATTACATATGCGGTTTCGTCCTCATAGTCCAAGTGAGGACACTAATCTTTTTCTTCGTATTTGGATGTTATGGCCGTGTCCCATAGACTTTCTCAATAGATGCTTCTTTAAGCTCCTTGTTGCTTGATCCAGGTCGTGACCTTTTGCTCACTTATCCCCACTATGCTCGTTAGCTCTTTTAAGAAAGTCAAGACGTGACGGCTCTTGAATAGTTTTTTTTTGTCGACTTGAATCCTCGGGTGAAGTCTTGTATTCTTCTATGGACTATCAGCCTTCTCTCGTTGTTTACTTGGACCATGCCCGGACAACCGTATTATAATCCATTTTATCAAGAATTTCGTTTTCTTATGACAAACTCCTCTATTTAGCAATCGAATATTAATCAACATCTCCTTTCTATAATGATGCAATGCAATGCAATCAAAACAAAAGAAAACACGTCAGTACAAGAGAAATAAACAACACAGAAAACCTGTCTGGGTGAGCATTAGGGTTTAGCGTGGCTCTATCTAGGGTAGGCTCCTAAGTCTTTCTATATGTGGTTTGGTTCTAAAGAGAGGTACCCGAACTAGCAGATTCCTCAATCCTCACCCATTATAGGCTCATACAGACCAAGTTTGGTTCAGGGGAATACATTTCCCTATGGCTGCACGGAGATGAAAATCTCACGAAGACATAGGTACGGAAGTATCCCGAAAGCGATCCACTATCCTGCACGGTGGTGAAAACCTCACGAAGGAGTGGCTTCTCGCTCCCACTTTAAAGGATAAAAACCAAAAGGTCTTTATGCAATATGATGCAAGAGTTGTCTACGAAACTCAAACCACAACAACGACACAGACATATGCAATAAAAGGATCGTAATTTTTCAAATCAAATTTTCAATTTTCGACAAAAGGACAGAAATTAATCAATTTTACGACTTGACGCTCTTTCAGGGTACCTAATGGAGTCGCCAAGCTGTCGAAACTATTTTTTCGGGTTTGAAAAACGGGGATCGACTTTAAAATATAAATGGAGTCGTCACCAATCCTTTTTGTTTAGGTGTGATCGGGTCACCTATAAAACATTTTGTTTTATTTTTAAAAGAAATTAATTTTGGTCTACGAATTTTAAGAAAATGGGTTCGGGAGTCGGTTACGTACGAGGAATGATTAGCACCATCGTACGCCCAAAATTGATACCAAATTGATTAACTAATATCCTTATATTGAAAATTTAAAAATCTTTTTAAAATATGACTTTCTTTGACCCATTTGAATATACTCGAGTTTGAACATTAAGATTCTCTTGTTCCAAAGGAATAAAATATCACATCCGGCGCGTTAGGATATAACAATTTAAGTCCTCGAATTCAAGATTATCCCAAAATTCTCAAAATTCATGCATTGAAATTTTGAAAGGGTATTTGGTTATTTGGATAAACGAATAACCGAAACCCAACACGCTAGGGTACGATTTCTCTGATTTCCAAACACGAAATATTGCCTTATCTTAAAAAGGAAAACGTGGGCAAAATTACGAAAGGATACTTAGTTATTTGGTCAAAATGGAAAATCGAAACCCAGCACGTTATGGCACGATTTCTCAAATTTCCAATCACTAAATATTGCCTTGTTTTGAGCTGAGAAAACACGAATGAAATCTTAAAAGGATATTCAGTTATTTGGACAAACAAAAAAACGAAACCCAGCACGTTAGGGTACGATTTCTCGAATTTCCAAATACGGAACATTGCCTTATTTTGAGGAATTTTTAATGAGCGATTTTAAAATTGACTCGAAATGCTTTTATTAAACCACTATTCGATAACGAGAAATAAAAATATAATATCGAGCATGAAATAATAATATGTGACAACAATAACATATTAAGACATCAAATTATATGAAAATACCGAGAAACCAAATTAATACACATACGATGGCAATATAACATATACTTTACAAATATTAACATTAACATTCAAAATCTTTTTAAAAAGAATACCAAATAAGTTGACATAATTCAAATACGACAAATGTATATAAAAAAATGAATAACATAAAGGAAAAGCCATTTGCAACCAATATTATACGAATTATAAGTTATATATATATATATATATATATATATATATATATATAAGTTTGGAAATTGCATGTAAAAAGAAAATCCAAATAAACCGTATACAAAATAGTAAATAGAAATAATAAGTAATATATGCAATAAAACTTAATATAAGTAATTTATATATGATGAAAGTTTTTAAGTGAACAAAAAAGTGAATAAGATTAAAATTTTAAAAAGATATAAGTTATTTAACTAGATTTATAAGAAAAAGATATACCCAAAATAATATGTAATTAATAATAAATACATAAGATAAGATGATTTTAATATGAATCCTATATATATATATATATATATATATACAAAATAATATATAAGAGTATAACTATTGTACAAATTATTAAAACACAACAACACATAAAAGAAAATTTTGAAATCAAATATTTATGTAATAAATAAAAATATACAAATGAAAATAAAACAAATTAAGACATTGCAAAATCAATTTACAAATAACTTTATTAAAATAGCTTCTAAAAAGTAAATAATAAATTTAATATCATAAAGGTAGCAAAGATTATAAACTAAAAAAAATACTTAATTGAAATAAGAATAAATTTAACAGGCTATATTATAAAATTAATTTTAAACAGATTTAAGGACTAAATTAAAATGCGCATAAATAGTTAAGGATTAATCTAGCAAATATTTCAGTTAGCCAAAATGCGGCGTTAAAATCAGACCAAATTGAAAACGCGCTTAAATTACAGAGACTAATTTAAAAAAAAAAAATAAAAAACACCTAGGGTCTAATCAAGTAACGGCGCAGGAAAAGGTGGACTAATCGCGTAAATTGTCCATCACCGCGGAAGTACGCGGATCCTGTGGATATCGGGTCGGGTCAAGTTGGACCGAGCCTATACGGCGTCGTTTTGCGCAGTTTAAAAAAAAGCTACTAAAAGCCTAAGAACAATCCGAAAATCGGCCTTCTGTTCCCTTCTTCTACTTTGAAATAAAAACCTTAGTCGCTTTAGAAAAACACAAATCGAACCTCTCCCTCTGCCGATTCAGATGTCTGTGCCACTCGACCACCATCTCACCATCGTAATCGGTGTATGGTGGCGCATAATGACGCTCTGTCACCCTCATTTAGAACACCCAAGGTATCGCTTACTTTCTGCTCAAGATCCCCATTCAAACTTCGATTTCGACGAAGCGAATAGGGATCTGACGACGGCCTTAACAGATAAGTGCTTCCCTCTTTTTTTTCACATGCAATGAATACTTAAATGGAAACAGAAAAGCACCAAAATAAAAACTCGATTAATCTGTTGATAATCACCTTTCAATTTCTCTGCTTTTGATTTTTTTGTATTTGTATTGCGTATGTGTGCGTAAAAATGGTGAACCCTATACAATGGTTTATTTTCGTCGCTTTTAAATCCGAAATCGAAAAATTCATAAAAATCCAAAAAACAATGAGAATACAACTGTTTTCATTTCTTTGTTTTTTTCCGCTGCCCTTTTTTGCTGTGCTGTGCTCGCAGGTACAAGGCGTGCGAGGCCATAAGCGCGGACGTGGCGAGCGCGTTGGGGAGATGGCTACTTGCGGCGCTGGAGAAAACAGAAACTCCCCTAGGTTTTCTGTTTGCCGAAATTGTTTGGGCCATTCGGGCTCTTCAGATTGGGTTTAATGTAAATTGGGCTTAGGTTAAGTTTATTTAATTTGGGCTATTAGGTTAAAATTTTGGGTTTGTTTAATGTAATGGACTCTGTTTATGGAATGGACTTTTAATTATTTTCTTGTTTGGTTAATATTGGGCCAGGACAAAATTGGCCTATTACAGCAGTAATCTAAGAAGCGCATCTAAGTACAATCGCAAGGGACTTGTGAAAGTAGTTAACGTGAAAGGAGTATAAGATGGTTAAGTGCAAAAATTGACTTATGGTTATTCACCAATCGAGAATTAGAATTGTATCTGCCATAGTCTAAGAGGGAAACCAGACTCATGGAGTCAAAGGAATCTACATTTTCGTAAAAAGGTAAATATGAGTGAGATTCACAAAGTTCCCTGGAAACGTATATACATGTTTTAGGTTGCAGGTCTGTGAGTAGAACCTATACACCAGGAGGGACCAAGCTAGGGATGCACCTTGGTGTTAGATCGAGGGCAATATTATGCTTACAGAGAAATTGAAAAGAAAATATGTTTCCAATGACAAATAGTAGTACCCGCCACAATGTGTTTATTTAAATGGATTGATGTAAAATTTTAATTTACCTTTGAAAGTTCTATGACAATCGATAAATGTATTATTAAAACGTATTATTTTATGAAGGAATTTTAATAAATGTGAGGTACATTCAGTAAAGTTTTTAGTAGATCAAATAATTTAATTAAGTGTGTAAACAAAATGACACCTTATGTTCAAATCTAGTAAATGAGTCAGGTATAAAATGTTACAATGTTAACTTATTTTGGAAAACTGATGGACTTATAAATGTAGACTATTTGGGGGGGTTAGTCATCTAACGGATAGACTGTGGACGAACATTTTTCTAATGGCATGTTTTGTTTAAAAGTTTTCGAATTGAATTTTAACGCCTTTAATAATAATACTAACAACAACAATAATAATATATTTCTTTGATGGTTTTATATGTAAATGTCTTTTTTCGACTGTAGCACCATGTACTTAGGTCTGGCAATCTAGCTGGATGAGGGGTGTTACTGTAACACCCTTAACCCGTATCCATCACCAGACTAGGGTTACGAGGTATTACCGATCAAATCATAACATTTAAACAACCATGGCTCACACATCAACATATCATAGTTAATCAATAACACAAAGTCCCTTTAGAAGGTCTACGAGACATTAAACATGCTTTAGAAGTGGTTCGGGACTGAATCGATCACATTGAAATTTTAAAATTTTTCTTTCAAAACAGGGCACACGCCCGTGTGGCTAGGACGTGTACCTCACATAGCCATGCCTTAGACCATGTCTTACCCCGTGTGCAACACTGACTTGAATCACATGGCTGTCACATGCCCGAGTGTCCGGCCCGTGTGCTACACTGACTTGAATCACACGGCCTGTCACACGCCTATGTGTATGGCCCTTGTGCAAGTCTGACTTGCTTCGCATTGGGACAATGAAGAACACGGTCGAGACACACGCCCGTGTGCTCAACCGTGTGGGCAATTATAGGCCATTTACAAGGCCAAGTTGCCACGCATTTTGGGTCAATCCTACAAGCATCACTCTACACTCAATTCACGCCCAATTAATGGTCAAAACCCTACTAAAACATGCATAATTCATGCTACAATATCCTCATCCATTTCCATATACAATTCCAACTCAAAACATGTCCATTTCATGAACCAATTCCATACCAAAAGCATATGATTCACATTTCATTTCAAACCAATTTAAACATGCAATATATTCACCATCACAACTACCAATTCAAGTATGAAACATACCATTTCTATTTCACCAAAGCATACCATAATGACCATTCACACAAGACCATATATACACATCACATACACCATTTTCACATAGCAAAACATATACCAAAATCAATCCAAAGTCCAATCCATTATCAAGCAATATCACATGGCAAGATTTATACATCTCAAAACATTCCACAACTTTACTAGCCTATACATGCCATATACCATATATATACAACTTTCAAAAAGTACCAAAATAAATGTCCGATAGTGTGATTAAGTCGCTGATGATCCCCAGATCCGAGCTAGCTTTAAATACCACTGTAAAACAGAGAAAGACTTCACACAGTAAGCTTTAAAGCTTAGTAAGTTCGTAATATAACACAATTAGCTCAACAATTCTAATTCAATATGTAAAATTAACTACCACTTAGTTCAATTCACATCACTACTCAATCTCATCCATGGCTATTACTCACTTTCATACCATATCTATAGTTTCGTATACAAGCATTTATAATGCTACTCAATCTAACTCTTTACATCATTCATTCACATAATCTTCCATTTATCTCATACACAATATCATCAACCACATAGGTTCTGTACATACCTGTACCATTACGTATTTATCTATCACATTTACCACTTCAATGCTCAATGCCATAATTCATTCAATCCTTTTTAAACATTCGATAAACTCACACACTTAGTGCCAATTAATTAGCCAAAGCTATAATAATATCGCACACTTAGTGCCATCACATAAAATTGAATTTATCTCGGTATCGCACACGTAGTGCGAATTAATACAGCCGATGCTTTCTTTATCTCACACATTTAGTGTCATTCATCACTGTAACTATTCTATTTACGTACACTTAGTGCCTCATATCTTCGAACTCACATTTCTCATTATCAAACTCCACAATCACATTTCTATTAATTTCATCACAAATGAACATTATGTAAATAATACGTATTATATACGAACTTACCCCGGACGTTGAAATAACAATACTAGTCGATCAATCGAGCACTTTTGAAACACCCCAAACCCGGCCCACGAGCTTTGACCAGATTTGGTATGTTCCTCAAGAAAACCGGTTCAAATTCTTTTGCTTCTTAGGAAAAACTTGTGCGATTTTTAAAAAAAAATATTGTTTTGGGTTGGGCTTGAGTTGAAAACGAATTCGATCTTATATTGGAAACCCTTTTTAGTTTTAAGTGATAAAACATATAGAGTATATTCAAAAAATAAATTACTTAATCTTTAACTTAATAAAACTTTGTAAACATAATTAAACAATAAGACAGAAATAAAATAGTTCACTATGGCCTTATCACATCAAATATAACCCAAATTTAAAACCAAAGTACTTAAAGAAAATAAAAGTCCAAATCATAGATTTCTTGCTGTGCATGGCCATCCCTAAGCTCCTGCCGACCCGGTCCATTACTGTTCACCACCTGAAAAATATTCCCCAACGGGGTGAGTCAAACAGACTCAATGTGTAACCAACACTAAAATTTAATAGATTTAGGCATACCATACATATCATGTTCACATAATAATTCAAGATAATGATGCAAACCCGAACCCATACCTAGATGCCATCCGCTACACATCCCCGTACCAACCTGCACACCGTGGGGACTACTAAGTCAACCCTCCATCCGCTACACTCCATCGAAGGCAGTCGCTGCAGTCGACATGCTCATCGCCCATATATAATTCGTGGCATAGCCACCAGATAATTGTCTCAAGAGACACCACATTCAGATAATGTAACCGAAGTTACCACATTCAGATAATGTGACCGAAGTCACCACATTCAGATAGTGAGACCGAAGTCACCACATTCACTTCCCCTTTCTCATATAACCCGAATGCCCCATATTATTAATATCATGCATATCATACTTAAATTCACATTCATGTCACTTTTCACATGTTAAATATATCATATTTCATAATCCTAGTATGAGTAGGAAACTACCTGAGTACTTTGTACCATAACACGGTACCTTAGCCACATTCACATTCTTATAAACATACACATATTAAATATTGCCATAAAACATATTAAGAATTAGTGTGGATTACATACCTGATTTGCTTAACGAATTCCTTGAAATCCCGAAAAAACTGATCTATTGCTTTAGATCTCAATTCCTACATTTGGTAACCTTAATATGTTAGGATAAAGCCTATAAAACCAAATCCTAGTAGGATTTGTATTCTTAAAACCTACCTTGTTGTCGAATTGACTATAGTCAAATCCCGAAAACTTGTATTCCTCTCCTTTGAAATCGGCTACTCACTAGATCCCTTGAATCTGTTAGTTTTCGGCTTAAAACACATAATAATAGATCTAACTACTAAAATAGGCCTTGGCCGAATGCTATAGACACTTACCTTGTGGATTTTAAATCCCGAAACTCACCGAATAACTAAGGAACACGCGACTTATGGTGTACCTTCGGGAAAAGAACTTCTCCTTCCTTGTAGTCGACACTTAGTAAATCCCGAAAGATCTCTTCAAGGTTTCGGCAACAAGATATTAATAGGGTTAGTCCTAGGTTTCGGCAAATCTTAAAAGAAAAAGGATGAAACCGAATGAGATCTTACCCTTACTTGAAGAAGTCGACACACCCTCCTAACACCTCTTCAGAGATTCGGCTTAGAGACTTGATGAACAATCGGCTACGAGCCCCCTATGCATTCAGTTTCAAAGATGAAAGAAGAGAGGAATACTAGGCTTAGAAGGAAATCGACTAGGGTTAAGAGAACCTGCTTTCGGCTTTTGGAAAAAATAGTAGAGAAGAGAGGAGAGCACTAAGAAATTCGGCAGAGAGAAGAGGAGAAACTTTAGAGAATTTCGGCAGAGGTTTTCTTGAAGAGAAAAAAATGAATAAAGAATAGCCTTACTCTTCCTTTTATAGCCAAAATTACTAGGCTAGAGTCCCTTACTTGGCCACCACTCTTCTATTTTGATAGCTTTATCACTTTAATTATCACAAAATAAAAGAATTAATCCAACAATTATCTCTTGAAAATAATGATAAATAAATCCATTATTTATCTCCTATTTAGACGAAATTTAAAGAGAATAAAACTCCTCTTTTAGAAGCCTTGTGCCGTCCACCTCTCTGCTTCTGGAAGCAAAAATAAAACTTCTCTTATTTGCTTCCCATGTGACTCGAACCTAAGCCCAATACCCTTGCATGTGGCATCACCTACCTGGGCCTCAAGTGATATCTTCAGGCCACTTTTCCAAGCCTGTTTGTGTGTCAAATTCCTCCTATTAATTCTCTTAAGGCTACCTTGCCTTAGTTTCCTCTTTTTAAACCTTAAAACTTGACATTTCTTTACATTTCCAAGTTTCCAAAAATTTTCGTTTGCCTCCTTTAAACATAACATTTCCTTACATTTCCAAGTTTTCAAAAATGTTCACTTTCCTCTTTTGAATCATTTCCAAATCATTTCCTTACCTTTCTTAGTTTCCAAAAACGTTCACTTCCCTCTTTTAAACTTAACATTTCCATACATTTCCAGGTTTCCAAAAATGTTCAAAATATATTCATAACACATAAGACATGTCATTTCGTACAATTAAACCGAAAATGCATAGGCCCTTTTCAGAATGTTACAGTTCTACCCCCCTTAAAATAATTTCGTCCTCGAAATTACTTACTAACAGTCGTACAATCCTTCTCACCGCACTATGCTTACGCTGCGCACTTTGGTCTTAATAGAACCATCATACTTTCTAGGCACAATCTTTAAGTTCACGTCCCCTAGAACTCATGTCTACTTCACGATTTAATCTGATTAAGAAGTTTTATGAATTAGCCTTTATTCCACTGATAACCCGCGAAGAAGTTTTATGAAAAGAATTTTAGAAGTGGTTCTTTCGTATTCATACATGCATACAGTCTTTACATTCATACATTTATCAATCAATTATGAACTTTCGTTCATTCAGAGAAATGTTGTAGTTTTCATTGTTGCTGTTTTTCCACTACCCAGGGGTATTTTCGTAATTTGTCCTATAGGGTATTTTCGTAATTTGTCAAAATAAGGTTCCTTGGTGGTTATTTTGAAATTACAGGGGTATTTCGGTAATTTTGAAACTCGGGGGTATTTTGGTAATAAACCAGGGTAAATTTGTAAATCTTACGAAATCAAGGGTATTTCAACATTTGCAAAACTCGAGGGTTCTTTTTGAGCATTTGTTTTCCAAGTCGGTGATGTTGCAAAAATTTTGGAAATCAGGGTCATTTTGGTAATTTTATAAGTTAGGGGCAATTTCGTAATTTTCCAAAATCAAAGTATTTTGATATTTTGCAAATTAGGGTTTTTGGACTTGTTATAAAGTAATGAATTTTTTTTTTTGAATAAGAACTGTGGGTATTTTGGAAATTTCATAAACCAAGGGCATTTTTGTACTTTTACCACTAGGGGTATTTTAGTAATTTTGTAAATCAAGAAATATTTCTGAAAAATTTTATGGGATAGCTTGTATAAATCAAAAGGGTAATTTAGTCATTTTAAAACTAGGGTTTCCATAAAAATGTGGCTAATCCCTTTCGGGTTTTAGTTATTGGGTTTAGCCTGTGATTGAGTCCTCTTGGTTAGGGTGAACCGAAGCTACGCACCAGGTAGGATTCCTGCGAAGAGGAGGTGAGTCACTAGGACTGCTTAAATACCAGGCTCTTTCGGATCCAATCCTAGACATGCGCACAATGGTTACCACACCCTAACTCGGCGACTTAGCCATAGGTTTGTTTAATTAGTCATTAAGTCTTATGTAATAGTTGGGGTAAACTAGTCCTAGGGTTCCAAATACTTATCATACTACTCTGCGTGCCATTCCATTTCTACCCTTCATAATATAATCACATAAAGCACACAAATGGTTAGGGGTACTTACCTGGTGGACTGCGGGTCGGAGACTTAGGTGCCATGCCAGAAAAACCTGCTTACTTCCAAAAATATTTTCATAAAACTCATTTGGGCTCGATTTGAAAACGTTTTGGGCCTTAGACCATAGGCCGAGAGTTTAAAACTGGGCTCTGATACCAAATTGAAACACCCCAAACCCGGCCCACGAGCCTTGACCGGATCTGGTATGTTCCCCGGTGTAAACCGGTTCAAATTCTTTTGCTTCTTAGGAAAAACTTGTGCGATTTTTAAAAAAAATATTGTTTTGGGTTGGGCTTGAGTTGAAAACGAATTCGATCTTATATTGGAAACCCTTTTTAGTTTTAAGTGATAAAACATATAGAGTATATTCAAAAAATAAATTACTTAATCTTTAACTTAATAAAACTTTGTAAACATAATTAAACAATAAGACAGAAATAAAATAGTTCACTATGGCCTTATCACATCAAATATAACCCAAATTTAAAACCAAAGTACTTAAAGAAAATAAAAGTCCAAATCATAGATTTCTTGCTGTGCATGGCCATCCCTAAGCTCCTACCGACCCGGTCCATTACTGTTCACCACCTGAAAAATATTTCCCAACGGGGTGAGTCAAACAGACTCAATGTGTAACCAACACTAAAATTTAATAGATTTAGGCATACCATACATATCATGTTCACATAATAATTCAAGATAATGATGCAAACCCGAACCCATACCTAGATGCCATCCGCTACACATCCCCGTACCAACCTGCACACCGTGGGGACTACTAAGTCAACCCTCCATCCGCTACACTCCATCGAAGGCAGTCGCTGCAGTCGACGTGCTCATCGCCCATATATAATTCGTGGCATAGCCACCAGATAATTGTGTCAAGAGACACCACATTCAGATAATGTAACCGAAGTTACCACATTCAGATAATGTAACCGAAGTTACCACATTCAGATAATGTGACCGAAGTCACCACATTCAGATAGTGAGACCGAAGTCACCACATTCACTTCCCCTTTCTCATATAACCCGAATGCCCCATATTATTCATATCATGCATATCATACTTAAATTCACATTCATGTCACTTTTCACATGTTAAATATATCATATTTCGTAATCCTAGTATGAGTAGGAAACGTAGCTGAGTAGTTTGTACCGTAACACGGTACCTTAGCCACATTCACATTCTTATAAACATACACATATTAAATATTGCCATAAAACATATTAAGAATTAGTGTGGATTACACACCTGATTTGCTTAACGAATTCCTTGAAATCCCGAAAAAACTGATCTATTACTTTAGATCTCAATTCCTACATTTGGTAACCTTAATATGATAGCATAAAGCCTATAAAACCAAATCCTAGTAGGATTTGTATTCTTAAAACCTACCTTGTTGTCGAATTGACTATAGTCAAATCCCGAAAACTTGTATTCCTCTCCTTTGAAATCGGCTACTCACTAGATCCCTTGAATCTGTTAGTTTTCGGCTTAAAACACATAATAATAGATCTAACTACTAAAATAGGCCTTGGCCGAATGCTATAGACACTTACCTTGTGGATTTTAAATCCCGAAACTCACCGAATAACTAAGGAACACGCGACTTATGGTGTACCTTCGGGAAAAGAACTTCTCCTTCCTTGTAGTCGACACTTAGTAAATCCCAAAAGATCTCTTCAAGGTTTCGGCAACAAGATATTAATGGGGTTAGTCCTAGGTTTCGGCAAATCTTAAAAGAAAAAGGATGAAACCGAATGAGATCTTACCCTTACTTGAAGAAGTCGACACACCCTCCTGACACCTCTTCAGAGATTCGGCTTAGAGACTTGATGAACAATCGGCTACGAGCCCCCTATGCATTCGGTTTCAAAGATGAAAGAAGTGAGGAATACTAGGCTTAGAAGGAAATCGGCTAGGGTTAAGAGAACCTGCTTTCGGCTTTTGGAAAAAATAGTAGAGAAGAGAGGAGAGCACTAAGAAATTCGGTAGAGAGAAGAGGAGAAACTTTAGAGAATTTCGGCGGAGGTTTTATTGAAGAGAAAAGAATGAATGAAGAATAGCCTTACTCTTCCTTTTATAGCCAAAATTACTAGGCTAGAGTCCCTTACTTGGCCACCACTCTTCTATTTTGATAGCTTTATCACTTTAATTATCACAAAATAAAAGAATTAATCCAACAATTATCTCTTGAAAATAATGATAAATAAATCCATTATTTATCTCCTATTTAGACGAAATTTAAAGAGAATAAAACTCCTCTTTTAGAAGCCTTGTGCCGTCCACCTCTCTGCTTCTGGAAGCAAAAATAAAACTTCTCTTATTTGCTTCCCATATGACTCGAACCTAAGCCCAATACCCTTGCATGTGGCGTCACCTACCTGGGCCTCAAGTGATATCTTCAGGCCACTTTTCCAAGCCTGTTTGTGTGTCAAATTCCTCCTATTAATTCTCTTAAGGCCACCTTGCCTTAGTTTCCTCTTTTTAAACCTTAAAACTTGACATTTCTTTACATTTCCAAGTTTCCAAAAATTTTCGTTTGCCTCCTTTAAACTTAACATTTCCTTACATTTCCAAGTTTCCAGAAACGTTCACTTTCCTCTTTTGAATCATTTCCAAATCATTTCCTTACCTTTCTTAGTTTCCAAAAACGTTCACTTCCCTCTTTTAAACTTAACATTTCCATACATTTCCAGGTTTCCAAAAATGTTCAAAATATATTCATAACACATAAGACATGTCATTTCGTACAATTAAACCGAAAATGCATAGGCCCTTTTCAGGATGTTACAACTTTGTTCTTGCCTCGATCTAGGTCCGAATTTCTCTTTTCTTGATCTAAATAATATCAAATTCAACTCATTCAATCTCATCTTTACTCAATTCAATTCACAAACACACAATTAGGGCATTTTGCACTTTAACCCTTATAATTTCACACTTTAGCATTTTAGTCCTTATTCCACAAATACATCAAATTCACAAAATCCAATTTAATCCATGATTAGCCGAATTACCATAGTGCCCCTAGCAGCCCATATTTCACATTTATTTCACATTTCAACACAAAGTTTTCACATTTCTAAATTATATCCCAAAAATACATTTTTACTCAAAATTACTTTAGAAAATATGTATATCAATCATCAAACACTTAGTTTTCATCATCAAACATCACAAAGCTCACAAAATCAACAATGGTACTTCACAAAATCTTCAACAAATTCAAAAATTACGACATGGGCTAGCTAGTACTCAAAGCAACGATCACAAAAACGTAGAAATCATAAAAAACCGAAAAAATTTCATACCTCAATTAAGATGAACAAGGGCCGAATAGATGAAAACTCAAAACCCTATTTCTTTTTCTGATTTTTAGCTATGAATGATGATAATATGGCCTATTTTCACTTTGTTTTATTTAATATTTACTTAATAACTTGATTACTCTTTTAACCTTAATATAAAACATTTAATAATCCACTAACTAATGTCTAACCATGTCATTTCATGAATTCAATAGTCCATTTACAACATAAGGACCTCACATTTAAAGAGACTCATCAAATAAGCACTTTTAACTACTAGCACACAACTTTTGCATTTTTCGCGATTAGGTCCTTTTCACAAACCGGCACACAAACGATAAAATTTTCACACAGAACTTTCACACATATTTTATCACATTCTATAAACATCAAAAATAATATTAAATTATTTCTCCAACCTCATATTTGTGGTCTTGAAACCACTATTTCGACTAGGGTCTAAACTGGACTGTTATAGTTACAATATCCATTCTAAGTCCGTGTTGGTTAATAGGGTTACAAATAAATGAATTATTTAAATGGTATGTGAAGTGATATATGAAATTGAATTGTAGTATGCAAAAAGAATTGAAAACGAGCCCTAGGGGTCGAGTGCGAACGAGAGAGCTAATGGGCTCAAAAATAGCTAAAAATAATGTATGAATTTGAACTTGAATATGTATATGTAATGTAGATGTTATGCTATCGATTGGTATGTAACAACCCGAATTAGGAGTTAGTCGGAACAGTGATCTCGGGGTCACTAATCCGAGGTTAGAGAAAATTATTTTCGTGTTATTTTATGAGTCAGAGCATGATTATATTAGTGTATGAAACTTTTGGTGCTTTAACTTTATCGATTTCTTGCTTAATCGCGAAAAAGGACTAAACCGCATAAAGTGCGAAAGTTCCATTCTATTGGCTAAAGGTGCCAAATAGCCATAGATTGTAAATTGGAGGTCTTTAAAAGGTAATTAGCCCTTTGATAGATAGTTGGCCGACCATAGGGGATCATAGGAGACAAAGATGGACAAAATTGGTTAAAGTTGGTAATAGTTGGTGATTAATTTGACTAGTATTAATAAAATAAAGAAAGAAAAGATATCATCTTTTCTCTCCATCTTTCTCCACCGAAAATAGCAAGCAAAATAGGGGTTTTGAAAGCTCAAATTTTCAGCAAGCTCTCCTCCATTCTAGTAAGTGATTTTGATGATTTTTCTTGAAGATAGTTGTACTTTTAGAACCCCTAGAGCTTAAGCTTTCAAATGAGAGGACTAATTTGCAATATGGTGAAAAGTCTAGAGTTTTTCCCTGAGAGCTTTCATTGTTATTTGCTGCATTTATATGGAAGAAATTGAGTCTTAGTTGTTAGATGAACAACTTTTGTAAAAGGTATTGTCATGAAAACACCTAAATGAACCTTGTTGTAAAGGTTATAAAGTTTTTAGTAAATGTGTGAAATGTTGGTTTTTGATGATAGCTATAAGAGAATTAAATGTTCACCTAGGCTTTTTGAAGGTAGAAATATGATTAGAATTGATTTTCGAGCCTAGGGGTAAAATGGTCATTTTGTCAAAATCTACGGGCAAAATAGTAATTTTTCCAAAGCATGATTATTAAAATGATTTTATTAATGTGGTGATTGAAATGAGCTAATTTGCTATTATAGAGCAAGAAGAACCAAGAATTTACCTTGATCGGGGAAAGAACAAAGTCTCGGACTAGACAGACGATCTAGCTCATTTTGAAATCGAGGTAAGTTTGTATGTGATAGATTCAACATTTATGTTAGCATGCTTGAGAATGCTTGGTATTATATTGATGTATGATACTCTACTAAATTGAGTAATTGATGTTGAATAAGATATTGAAGTCCTAGAGGATTATAACGAGTATGAAAATGCTATCATCGATGTAAGACCCAATTTATGCCCGGGCCCATTAACCATTAAAACCAATTAAAAAATCCATAAAAAGTCCATTTCCATTACAAATTTAAGACCCAAACCAGCCTACCCAATTGCAATAAACCTAACCAACCTACAGCCCAAACAAGTTGCCCAAGCCCAATTCTAAAATTGGCCTGATTAGCCCAAAAATTAAAACAAAGCAAAAAAGAAAACCCTAGGCAGAAACCTCTAGCGCCGTAACCCCACCAACAACCTCTCTCGTGCGTGCCTCCATGCGCACCGCTTCAGCAGCCTCCAGCGCCTCCGTACGCTCCCCACGCGCTCGCCACGTCCGCGCGTATAGCCTACACGTCACCAGCGCATAGCCTTCGTACGAGGATCGTACCTGCAAAGAAACAAAATAGCAACAAGCAACAGCAAAGAAGGGAAAAATATATTGTATTTTTATCTATTATTTTTTCTTTTGTTTTCGATTATAAAAAACCGAAAGCAAACATTTGTAGGGGACACAATTGAACACACGATTTTTAGAATATAGAATACAAAAAAATTCAGTAATACAGAATAAAAAAGGTTCCTTTTCGATTTCTTTTTTTCTGCATTTTCTTGATTCAACTGGCTATTTGTTTTCTTTTCATTTCCTTTTTTTAATCGATTGTATACGAAAACCATAAGAGGGGAGAGGCTTACCTTGAATTGGGCCCCGTCTTCTTCGTCGCGATCGAAGAAAAGGGGGAACTTCGAGGCCGAGGTTGGATGCCTACGTGCTCCACCAGTTGCCGATCATGGTGATTGTTTTAACGACTGATCGGAGGGTGTTTGAGTCATCTGATTAGAGGGTTAAGATAGAGTAACCCCTTTTGTCCTCTGTTTTAAAACAACTAAAGAATTAGTGATTAGGGTTATCTTTTTAGTTTTATTAATGCACAGGAAACGACACCGTTTAAGCCTGATTCAGTGGCTCTAAAACGGTGTCATATGGGCTGACCCGTTTTGACCCGATCCGATTTCCTTGAGACCCGCGCGTTTTCATTGTGAATGGGTAATTTGCGCGCGTGGTCCCTTCCCTCTATGCTGATGTTCGATTGGGCCATGTTTGCATTTCTTCCGTTCTTTAATTATTTCCTTATAATTCGTGTACTGTTTCAATTCAGTCCAGTTTGAGCGCTGCGTTTAGGGCTATGGAATTATTTTCTGGTTTAATCCCTAACTATTTATGCACGTTTTAGTTTAGTCCTTAATTCTGTTTAGTTTTTTTATATATGTAATATAGCCTATTAATTTTATTTTAATTTCAATTAGGTATTTTTTTTAGTCTATAAAATTTATTCATTATTTATTTTCAAAATCTATTTTGATAAATTATTTTTAATTATTTCATTGATTCTTAATTAGTTTAAACCTTCATTTATATATTTTTTTATTTTATTATATAAATATGTAATTTCAAAATATTCTTTTATATGTCTCTTTGTCTTAATATTTCGTATAATATTCAATTTAAATATTTTTATATGTATTATTAATTCATACATACATATATATAATTTATATTAAAATCATCTTATTTTATATTTATTATTGATTTCATATTGTTTTATATATGTATTTTCTCGTAAATTTATCTATGTATATATTATATTTTAAATATATATAAATATATAATCGCTCTTTTAAAAGTCTTATTTTAAATTATATTTCGTATCAAACACTTTTCTATAGCTTTTTTATATTATTTACAAAATTTATTTTGAATAAGTATACTTGTTTCTTGATTATCTTGTATATTGTATGTTCTAAATTTATTCTTATAAAATAGTCATTTCACAAATTTATTCATAGAATTATAGTGTTGATTAATAGTTTATTTTTCTAAATTGTGGCATAAAATTGTTAATTTCAAATATTGATAATTTAAGTCCATTTGTTATTATTCAAAGGTTTGTTCTATATCTTATTAGTTTGCCATACGACATTGATTGATAATATCATTTTGAATATGTTAAGTTATGAAATTACCGTTCTTGTACATATCGAATTGTATGTTCATAATATTATTCTTGTCATCTATTTGTATAAACGTTGTATTCGCATATTATTCTTTCATGTTTGATATTGTATTCCTTTTTCTCATGATTTAATAAAAGCATCTTAAGTCGTTTTTAAAATCACTTATTTAAAAGTTTTAAAACAAGGCAATATTTGTACATTTGGAAATTCGAAGGAATCGTGCCCAATCGTGCTGGGTGTGGTTTTTTGTTTGACCAAATAAACGAATATCCTTTCAAATTTCAGACATGTTTTCAAAATAAGGTAATATTCGTGCGTTTGGAAATTCGAAGAAATCGTGCCCAATCGTGCTGGGTGTGATTTTTTGTTTGACCAAATAAACGAATATCCTTACAAATTTTGTCCACATTTTCAAAATAAGGTAATATTTGTGCGTTTGGAAATTCGAAGAAATCGTGCCCCATCGTGCTGGGTGTGGTTTTTTGTTTGTCCAAATAACCAAATACCCTTTCAAAATTTCAATACATGTGCTTGGAGAATTCTGGGGATGAGCTTGGATTCGAGGACTCAGCTTGTCGTGTCCAATCGTGCTGGATGTGATATTCTATTCTTTCGGAACAAGGGAATCTCAATATTCAGTCAAGTTATTTAAAATAAAAAAAAATTTCAAAACCATTTCAAACTTTTCAACATTAGGACATCAATTAGTCAATTTGGTACCAATTTTGGGCGTTGCGAGGGTGCTAATCCTTCCTCGCACGTAACCGACTCCCGAACTCGTTTTCTTCTGGAAATTTGTAGACCAAAATTTATTTCAAAGGTGACCCGATCACACCTAAACAAAAAGGATTGGTGGCGACTCCATGTTTTTAAAGTCGATTCCCATTTTTCAAAACCCGATTTAAAAATGGTTTCGACAATCGAGATATGAAACGGATAAGATTCCGTATAAGACCATGTTCGGGACATGGCCTCAGCACCGAGTTGAGATCCCGCATAAGACCATATTCGGAATATGAATTCGATAATGAATATGAAAATCGTATAAGACCATATCCGGGATATGACATCAACACTTGATGTGAAATTTCGTATAAGACCATATCCGGGATATGGCATCGGCACTTAAAGGTAACTTCATGTAAGACCACCTCTGGGATGTGGATTGGCTTCGTACCTACATTGATGACGATGAATATGTGTCATTGAATATCCCTAGTGATTAATGGGATAAGTAGATGAGTTTAGAAGTAGAAATGGGATTAGTACTAAAGTCATGTGAATGAGTGAATACAGGTACTCGTGAATGAGTCACGAAGAAACGATTACGATATGTGGTATGGTATGTGCTAAATAAGGGCAAGTGTGAGTAAGTATGACAAGAAGCCTATGACTTGTGTATGGTTAGTTAATGCCATGGATGGATTATATTATGAGCTCATTGTTGTTATTTATTTCCATGCAAACTTACTAAGCTTTATGCTTACCCCTTTTCATTGCCCTTTTTCCTTGTAGTATTGCCAAGATAACTTGAGGAACGTGGAACGCTGGAGTTCGGAAATCACACTATCGACATCACTTTGGTATAACAACTTAGACTTATTTTAAGTATGGCATGTATAGGTATTTTGTTAGGTCGTAATTGTTAGCCAAAGTGTTGGCTATGTATGTATTAAATTCATTTTGTAAATGAAATTAGGCCGATACTTGGCAAATCCTTATGCCTAATGAAGATGAATTTCATGAAGTGTATGCCCTTGTGTATGTCTTGATTCTTTTGAGTTTTTAGAGATACCTTTGGTCATCTTATATATTGGAATGTTTTAGAATGAGTATGATTTCTTGATAGGGTGGCAAATGGCTTGGTAGATAGCCACCTAATTGTCCACACGGGTAGACACACGGGCGTGTGTCTAGGCCGTGTATGACACACGGTCAGCCCTATGGGCGTGTTGATCGACCGTGTGTCTCCTTGCATGCTAGAATTGCAAGTTAGTATGCCTTGTAGTAACCACACGAGCAGAGACACGGCCGTGTGTCTCAGCCGTGTGGGAGGCACGGCCTAGGACATGGGCGTGTGCCTAGGCCGTGTGAAGTCTGCACATTAAATGTGGAATTTAATTCCACACACGGTCTAAGAACACGGGCGTGTGCCTTGGCCGTGTGGCCATAGGAAAGTGATGACTTCATAAACAGAATGCCAAGGTTTTGGCACACGGGCTAAGATACGGGCGTGTCAAGGCCATGTGAGGGACAAGGGCGTGTGTCCGGTCGTGTGAAATAAGTCAGTGTCGACCACGGGTGGAAGACATGGGCAAGTCTTAGGGGCACACGGACGTGTCCCTAGATCAACACGGGCGTGTGGCCCCTGTTTTGATGAAAAGTTTTCCAAGTTCATAAAAGTTCCCGGTTAAATTCCGAAACCTCTCAAAGGTATGTTTAGGGCCTCGTAGGCCGAGAATGAGCAAGAGATGGGTTTAAATGAAATTTTATAGCCCAATACGATATGTTTAAGCGAGACAAGTTAGGTAATGCCTCAAACCCGGTTCCGGCTTCGGATACGGGTAAGGGGTGTTACATGGTATGTTGTTAAGAAAGAAATGATACACTTATTGTTGAATAGCACAAATAGCATTGCTTTGGTACCTACTTGGTGATTATAGCATGTAATGAACTTAATCAAATTAAGTAGTAATGACACCTATAATATGAGTAGATGTAAGTTTGATATAAGCATGATTCCATGAAATTGAAAGTCTTTGACATGAAAGAACAATTTAGTCCCAAGTTAGCATTAGAGCTTTTGCAAGCTCGTATAAGACTGAGAATGATTATATGTCATATCATGTGCTTATATTACTTGTACTTTCATGTTAATTAATATTAATTGAATATAATTTGACTTTAGTTGCTTTGGCAACGACCGTGACACTTTGTATCTCAAATTCGACAATCGAGTTGAATATAGGGTGTTATGGGATCAATACCCTTACCGATTTTGGGCTAATTAGTCCAGTTGAAGCTTTTATGATTTTTTTAATAATTTTTATAAGTTTATATCAATTTAATATTTTTACTATTTTTATGAATTCTAATAAATTTTTATTATTTTAATAAATTTATATCAATTTTAATATTTTTAATATTTTTATGAATACTAATATATTTTTATAAGTTTTTATTATTTTAATAAGATTACATCAATTTTAATATTTAATATTTTTTATATTCTTATATTCTTAATTTTTTATGATTTTTAATCATTATTAAACTAAAAGTTGTTATGTATCATCATCTGATTAATTTATCAAATTTTTAAACAAAAGATGGGCTAGATTATTTAGTTAAGTATAATGGCGGGAATTTAATACAAGAACTTTGATTTTTTTTTTTTTTGCATTTTTAAAATTATTTTATTTTAGAGTCTTAGCGGTGTTTATTTGAAGAAAAAGAAAATAGGTGTGTCTATATTATTAAAAAAAAAAAATCAAACAAGCAATTCACACAAAGTTGTATTCTAGTTTTTAAACTTTGGGGCATGGGGATGAACATTTCCAATCACGGACAATGCGTTTTCAGGTTTCTTGTTTGCTTTTCTTAGTTTTTGAATGCTTTTGCTCGCCTTTACGCAATTATGAAATTAAAATTAGTGACCGCCAATGTTTTTGGAAATTTATTTAGTTGCTTATAGGGACATTTCATAACCCTTCTACAGGACTTAATACACTCGCTAGCAAATAAATGCCAGGATTTTACTTTTTGCTGTCAAGTTTAGAGGTGTATGTCAGATATTAGCTACCAATTTAATCACACACTTGTCTGAACGGAAAGGTCTATGTCACACTAGTGGACTGGCTTATAGTTGCACAAAATCTTAATGCAACATCATCGCCACCTATAATAAGTGAATGTTAACTTTGATACTTACCTCAAAATTAAAACAACTCTCTGGTTTATTTTCTGTTATCTCCCCCACCTTTCCTCTCTCTGCGGCTACCCAACTGAAACTCACATGCCCAATTCGTCAGCAGAAACATCTCCCCTATTTCACTCGCTGCACCATCTCCACACATCTCTTACATCTTTCCACGTGTCAATCATTAATAAGGCGGTGGTGTCCACATGTGTCCTCCATTATTCCCTCACATTTTCACCGCCCAACTCATGGGCTTTACCCGACCCGAATCACCTCAACCCGCAATAAACCCGGTCAAGCCTTGGAATCCCAACTTTGGCAGTCATGTCTCCCCACGTGGCATATCCCTAATGGTGCACTCTCTGGAATCCGATGCCACTTTTTTTAGTATAAAATACCACGTTGGCCTTACCTTTGGTTTGCAGTATCAGTTAAGCATTACGAGGAACAACCAACTAAGCTAGCCCAGTCACCCCCTCCCCAAAGGAAAATATGGCGCCAAAATGGTTCTCATTTCCGGGGATTTTCCCTGCACTTCTCGCCTCCTCACTTGCTTTACTCCTATTACCGACTCCAATCATAGCCGTCCACGACTACCACGATGCTCTCCACAAGAGCATTCTCTTTTTCGAAGGCCAAAGATCCGGCAAACTCCCACCCGACCAACGCGTCAAATGGCGCCGCGACTCCGCATTGCGCGACGGCTCCACTGCTGGCGTATCTACTCTTCTCCCACATCCTACATTTTCCTTTTTTACGACACTAGGAAGTCCTGTTAAATCGTTCATGCCTTTTGATGTGTATTTTGTTTTTCAGGTGGACTTAACGGGAGGTTACTACGACGCCGGAGATAACATAAAGTTTGGGTTCCCAATGGCGTTTACCACGACTCTATTAGCTTGGAGTATCATAGATTTCGGGAGGAACATGGGACCGGAGTTAAAGAACGCCGTTAAAGCGGTGAAGTGGTCGACGGATTATCTGTTGAAAGCAACGGCAAAGCCTGGAGTGGTGTATGTACAAGTTGGAGATGCGTACTCGGATCATAGCTGTTGGGAAAGGCCGGAGGACATGGACACGCTTCGCACGGTGTACAAAATCGACAATGCGCACCCTGGTTCTGATGTGGCAGGTGAAACCGCCGCTGCATTGGCTGCTGCTTCCATTGTGTTTAGGTCACGTGACCCTGCTTACTCGAGGTTGCTCCTCAATCGAGCCGTTAGGGTACGTCGCTGTCACTTGCCCTAGTAATTATATATTTTTATTATTTTTACAATAAATGTTTACTTTAGAAGATTCGACACTAAAATATTGAAGTTTATTTTTTAATTCTAACCTTTGTCGCAATAAAAAAAAGAAAATGTACCCGAGTCACGGGTCAAGAATGTTTTTAGTCAATTGCTCAATCTCGAATAGTGAGTGTAATAATGAATTTTAGTTGTTGCTATGGTAATATTTCAGTATAGAAATTAGGTGGCATTTTTAATTTGATTACAAAAGAATAAAGTATAGATTTTATCGTGGTTTATGGTAAAATGGAATTTTACTATAGGTGTTCAATTTTGCTGACAAGCACCGGGGTGCCTACAGCAGCAGCCTGAAAGCTGCAGTCTGCCCTTTTTACTGCGACGTCAATGGCTACCAGGTGAGATAGGTCTTTTTCACACATAATATGAACCGTTTGATAATCACTTTGACTGGCTGATAAGGTAAAATATATTTGTAGGACGAATTGCTTTGGGCAGCGGCTTGGTTGCACAAGGCCTCAAGGAAGCGCACATACAGAGAATACATAGTTAAAAACGAGGTGGTCTTGAGAGCCGGAGATACCATTAATGAGTTTGGATGGGATAACAAGCATGCTGGGATTAATGTCCTCATTTCCAAGGTAAAACTATAAATTAAACAAATAAAAAAACCCAAGCTCTTAATTAATCCCTGGATTATATATGTTTTGGTTCAATGATTATAATGATACGAATGTTTTTATTATTATTTAGGATTGAGTGTGTTTTCTTCTGTGTTTTATTCTCCTCGTCTTCTGTTTTTTGTTGGGGAATGTGGGATGTTTTTCTCACTTGCAAGAAAAAAATTGATAGAAAATGTGGCTCGGTGTCACGTGGTTGGGGAATAACTTTGATCATATTTCTTGGTGGACCTCACATCTTGTGGAGGAGTTTTCTTCCCCATTTTCAAACCCCCCTTCTTCTTTTTAAGATTTCTTTTAGAGCAACTGAAAACAGTTTGCAAGCTGTGAAGTTTTGGACTTATTATCAATCCAGGTCACGAGAAAAAAAAATAAAGTTAGATTTCATTTGGTCAGGTTTTAAACCAAGGAGAAGTTAGATTGCGATACTCTCTTTTTTGTATAAAATAAATGCTACTACCAATTTCTAACATATAAAATAGATAAGATGGGGGAATGACTTAATAATTATGTGACATGGAAAAAAGGGTATATGATAAAATGTATCTAAGCATAGAATTTGGCTTTCCATGTGAAGCATAATTTGTGCATTGACAACCCAATCTGGACATTCTCTTTAAATATTAAAATAATAGAAGAACCAAGTATTTGGAGCCAAAAGAGGCTAAAACTGTGGTTTGATGGACTGGATTCAAGGTTGGTGTCTTGTTTCCTCAATCATAAACCGAATTTTGTGCTCAACTGGAGGTGGCATCAAAGTCTAAGCATCTTAGTTTAGAGATCTGTTTTCTCGTGGGTCCCCATTCTGTGAGCTACTGCTACATGCATGTGCCTAAAGTCTGGGGCAACGTTTCCCTACCATGCTAACCCCATTATCTTTCACATTTAACTTTTTCTTGAAAGTTGATGACGACTCCTTCGTTAACGACCTCTCACTCTTAAAAAGAATTCCCATAACATGTACATGATTTCTTTCTATTCATGCATTTAATATTTTGTGCATAACTTTAGGATTTACGGGTTTTGCAGTAATAATATATCACGGGATTCAGTATTTCATACATTGAAGCTGACACATATAAGAAACAAATCCAGTTGTTAACTAGTATTGTCTGTGTGCAGGAAGTGCTGATGGGAAGAGCCGACTATTTCGAGTCATTCAAGCAAAATGCTGATGGTTTTATTTGCTCTATATTGCCTGGGATTTCTCATCCTCAAGTTCAATACTCTCCTGGTAAAAATGCTTACTTTCACCTTCCTTTAGTAAAACACAGGATCTCTGGAGAAAAAGGATAACAGTAACCCTTTTATAAATAAGAATAAGAAAAGCAAATGATTAGGTTTGTCACATGTGGTATAAGGCTGGATGAACTGTGTTTGTAATTAAGTGCTTTTTTTGCAGAATCCATGTGGTTTTCTGGTAATTAAGAAACTAACCCTTTTCTTCTCTTGATGGGAAAAAAAAAAGGTGGGCTGATCTTCAAAGCAGGAGGGAGTAACATGCAGCATGTAACGTCACTGTCTTTCCTACTTCTAGCCTATTCTAATTATCTAAGCCATGCTAACAAGGCTGTGCCATGTGGTGAAAGATCAGCCTCCCCTGCCCTTCTCAAACAGTTGGCTAAACGCCAGGTAACAATTTTATCCTTTTTCACCACCCTTTGTTTGTTTGTTGTTATATATCGATAAAGTGAAATTATTTAGCTATAGACATCACCATTAAAAATCAGGGGACCATATCCTAAATCAGACAAAATGAACGGCTAGATTTTGTCTTTATGGTGAATATGTAACTATGTCTGATCTAGGAATGTTTGATATTGCATGATCATTAAAAGACCACACCCCCACGTGATTTTGGGGTCATTTTCTTATCTAAATAGAAAAAATAAAGATGGACCGCAGAATTAATAATTGTAGTTCATTGTGGAAAATATAGGTGAACTACATTCTGGGAGATAATCCACTAGGGATGTCCTACATGGTTGGGTACGGTTCACGCTTTCCTCAGAGGATTCATCACAGGGGAAGCTCACTGCCATCGGTGGCGGCCCACCCGGCTCGCATCGGCTGTAAAGCGGGGTCTCGCTATTACCTAAGTCCGAACCCAAACCCCAATTTATTGCTGGGAGCAGTGGTTGGTGGGCCTAACGTGTCGGATGCTTTTCCAGATTCAAGGCCTTATTTTCAAGAGTCGGAGCCCACAACGTACATCAATGCGCCGCTTGTGGGACTCTTGGCATTCTTTTCAGCGCACCCTTGATTTCTACACTCCAAAACAACAATGTAAGAGGATGATGGCAATTCCGAGTGGTGTGCGAAAATGGTCACCCTGCCCTATTATTGTGAAATCAAAAGATTCCAACTGTTCCCAATTAACAAAAACACTTGCATTTCCACACTTTAAAGATTGCATCCTTTTTCTCTGCCGGCACAACTATTATTGATTGCAAAAAAACAACAAAGAAATTTAACCAATCAACATCTTTATTTCCCCTTCAATGGCAGTAAGGGGATATATATAGATCAAAACATGAGTTACAATGGATTTGTTTCTATGACGAGTACAACCATCATTCGGCCTTAGATAAAACACTTAGATCCTCCATGAGAAGTTAATTTGTTTTTGTGGGTCATTAACTTGTTCATCTGCCTTAGCAAGCCTCGGTCCTTTGAATGACATGCCCCATCACATTCATTACCTTTATTAACACTTTGTACTCTGCCAGCATGATCATTTCCACCACCATTGGAAATATCTCCAGCAAAACCATGAATAGTAGCCTATTTTTCCAATTGTTTCGATACTTGTCATTTTCCTACAAAATTTGGAGTGTAGAAAAACCAAAAATTGATTTATAAAGAAAGAAACTACATTCCTAGCAATTATAAAAAGGCATCGAAATTGACCACAGTATCCATCCATCATAACACTTATTGTTGATACAAGTGCATGGCTGAAATTTTCATTTTTTTTTCTAAGCTTTTCCATTTTTCAGTCCACCATTGACCGTCTCATCATCATCATTTTCCAGGTAATTCTTCCATGTTGCACAATTCACATCCACAATAAAATTGCATTCTTCACCATAATAATTTCACTCTCAAAACTTTTTTCTAAAAAAATCAATGATTTTTTCATCTAATTACACTCTTCTCTTGAGAAAATACCCGTTGATAGTTAATGGTAATCAATGGTGTTTTTTTTTTATGTGATATATTATGATTGTGTCGAAAGTTATAAAAATTTATAAAAGTTATTACAATGTAAAAGAATATAATAATTATTTTTACAACAAATAGGGAATGCAAAAATTGGGCAGGAGACAGATGGAGGTGGAAGCAGCTCTGATTAATAGCTGGCCAGCATATTGTTTGCTGGATTTAGTTTAGTGTATTTATTGGGCTTTAAGACTTCATTTGGTTTGTGCTCTCTTGTTATTTTCAATAAAATCCAGCTGTTGTTATTTTTTTTTTTTAAAATAAAAATTGGGCACGAGACTAGGAAAGCCACTGGTTTTGATTTTTCTTCTTTTCTAATTTTTCCTACAATGATGAAATTACTGTAAGCAGCACAAGATGCGAATATATCAAAAATATTTGTTAATAAACTGGATTAATGATTGAATTAATTAGATCATTAATTTTTTATATGATTGATTTAATTAATCCATTTCGTTTAAAGTAAATAGATTATTAAAAAAATTCAAAAAACAAAAAGAATTATAAAATTATAAAAAATAGTTATTCAACCGCTGTAACAAAAGATTTAACATCTATTTAAAACACAATGATCCAGACTGCTGTACCAAATGGTCTGATTCTTTTTAAATATGATCTCATCTGTTCTTCAAGTCTCACACATTTGCCTTTTACGAAATTAGCCCAACTGCTGGAAAGGACCCACTTTGGGTAAGATATTTTTAATATTTTTTTATTTAAAAACATTTCTTAATATTTTTTATATTTTTATACTTTTTAATATTTTTTTACAATTTTAAAATTCTTTAATATATTTATATTTTAATTAATTTTAAAGAATTTAAAGTTAAAAAAATCATAAATGCCATGGGGCACAACTGTGACGTACTATGTGACAAAAACAAAACAAAAAAAAGGATAATAGTTATAATTAATAGTAAATTGTTAAAGTTAATGGCCAATTCGATTACTTGAGTGTAGTTTCCTTGGTTAAGAGTGCAATTGGGTGAAAAAAAAAAAAAAAATTTAATTGATTTTTTCAAAAATGTTTAAAGACTTTTTGAACTAATGTAGTCAGTTTTGGTTTCGGTCGTATTAAGCACATTCCAATAAAAAAACTGGAACAATCAACTCTTTTTTTTTTTTTTTTTGTACTAGTCAATATCTCAGCTTGTATCAATTGCATTTGTTTATTCCACCCATTTCAATTGTATTGACCAAAACATTGTGCATCAACTGGAGTAGGAATAATGTTAAAAAATATAAAATTATTAATTTTTATATTTTTTAAAATAATAAAAACTTTCACGGTTAAATTTAAAAGTTAAAAGTTTATCGACTTTAAACTTTAAAGTAACAAAAAATAATTTTCACCAAAAAAAATAACAAAAAACATAATAAATAAAAGGAAAGGAAAAAAAAAAGGAAAATCCCTAAAAGCTTAACGAAAAAAGTTTTTAACAAATGAATAAAGGCTGAGACGATTTTTAATGGGCGTCGAAACTATCAAATATAATTTTCTATGCTCTAATCGAATTAAATAGTAGTATAGAGTAGTAGGGTCCATCCCACAGGGACTGAGATTCCTAATTTTCTTGTTTACTTGACCAAATTCTTGAGTCTAAGCAGCTGTCGTGCCCACGACTTGTACGTGCAGAGCTGAAAAATAAATAAGGGAGAATTTAGTTGATAAAGAAAAATAAGTATAAAATAAAATAAAATAATAACAGAATGATATTTGCGAAAATAAAATTAAGTAATTTAAATTAAGTCGGTAAACCAATGTGTAAATGCTTAGCTTTAGCCTCAGTACACTCTGAACTCGAACCGATCCTTGAAAATGGATTTCCTTTCTCTTAACGATAAATTGGTTATAGCGATCAAGGACACCTCAACCGCCAACTCTTCCTTGTGTAGTTGGTTTCTGTACGACTTGCAAACCAATCCTTACTGATTATCTAACCACGTAACACGCATTCGCGATTTAGGATCTTGGCAACCTTGCGATTTAGAAAAGTCCAACTCGAATCAGCAGCCTCAACCGCGTGGGTCATTTAAATCCGATCACTATCTCCCTTGACGGAATCCAACTAGCCTTTTCCAATTTGGACACGCCAATTTGTTCGCGGGAATTCGAACTCGACAGATGACTGTCTCGTTTTCCCAACTGTACGCCAAACAATTCTAACCCAATGCGCGCTTTTTGAATTAAATTGAATTAACTTTAAAGGACAATTACAACTATCCCTTATTTCGGTGAGATAATGAATACCATATTGAAAGGTTTTAGTGCGAGTTCATATATCACAATTTTTGATAGGAATGATAACCGGCCTAAGACTAAATGAGGTTTAGTTGAGAATGAAATTAATCATGCTTAATTGGGGTTTTAAAGTGGATTTGAGTGTAATGGTAATAAGTGAAAAGGAGAAAGGATTTATAAAGCAATTGAACCCAAAAGAAAGAAAAAGAAAGAAATTGGTAGTAAGCTAAAAAGCTAGAGACGTTGGATGAAATGAACGAAAACAATTGTATTTAATTCCATTCAAGTGTGTCTTTTTCATGCCACCAATACAAGGTATTTATGTAACAGTCGTTTTCAGTGGTGTCGAAAATAGTGGATTTGGGACCACAATTTTGATGAGTGAGTAAATATTTTAATGTTTATTTATTGTTTATAGGGTTAAATTAGAGTTGTATTAAATTTTTGTTAAGAAATTTTAAAGTTTAAATGGTTAATTAGGAAAAAGGACTAAATTGAAAAATGTACAAAAGTTGGTAGATCTATAAGGTAATTATGCCATTTATATTGGTGGTGGACAATGATGGACATGGGTTGACTATTTTATAAGTGTTAATTAAATGGTAAAGTAGTAAAACAATAAATAAAAGCATGTATCAGTAAAATAATGCTATCATCTATTTCCATTTTCTTGTGTTTTCTAATAATCACCATTATTTGGCTTGAGAAAATTTAGCCAAGTTTCCTTTGGTGCACGGTGAGGTTTTTGAACCCCGTTTTTAATGATTTTATGATTTTGAACTTGTTTCAGCTTAACCTACTTAGCTCGGGGGTTGAATTGTAAAGTTATAAAAATTTTAAGGTTTTTCCATGAATGATTTAATAATATTTGTGAATTTGTTTAATAGATTATAAATTTTAATTGTTAGATAAACATGTTTTGTTAAGTAATTTTTGATGAATTTGAAGTTTAAGGACTTAATGGTGAAAATAGTAAAATTCATGGTTAATGTTGTGAATTAGAGAAAGTTAGGGGCTGTTTGGAACCTTAAGAATGTTTGGGTATTATGATATTTTATTTTGTTGGTTAAATTATAAGATTTAGATTTAGGGGCTAAACGAAAGAAGTTAAAATATTAGAGGTAATTTTGTAATTTCATGTTAATATGTATTATAGGTTTGAATAGGATAATTGTAGTTAATTGAAATATTTAATTGAGCTAAATTATTATTTAGATCAAGAAAAGAATAAACCGAACTTGAATCGAGGAAAAATGAAAGTCTCGGATTAATTCTCGACTTTTGTTGATACAACCGTTGTCGTCTCGAGATAAGTTCATATGAATTTTATATTTATTAAATGTTATTTTGGTTGATTATTTGTTAATATTATATTATTTACAATTGAGACCTAGGAATTGAGGATTGCTACAGACTTGGCACGGGCATAGGAACAAATGGCCATCTTCTGCGCCTACGTGGAAAGGAGAGACACTACGATAAAGAGGTCCCTGCAAAAGAATACCATAAGGGCTATGCCTGCATTTCCTAACTTCCCCAATGAATTGCACTCAAATGTAGATGAAGAGGAAGGTGATGTAGAGGCCGGTGAGACAAACCCTGTACTACACACCCTGTCACTGAAGGACAAGAAGCACAGGAACCTGCGGAGGATGACAAGACAGAATCAGTTGGTATTGCATCTGATAATGAAGGAGAATAAGCAGCTAACCCAACTTTTGCACCACCTGCGGATGACATTGCAGCTGTCCCACCTCCATCAACTGAACAAATGATAGAGCAAGATCGTGAGATCAATAGGATTATTGATGACCTCACCAAATTTGATGATGCAGAGGATGATGTGCCAATCCATTCATTGAAACGGAAGACGTCCTACAAGCATGTTGCGCGCAAATCCACTTGCTTCAATTAAAGTAAAAAAAATTTCACTCCAAGCATTCAATTTTTATGTCATTTGTTTCTCTTTTCATTCCATCATGCATTCATTATTTTTGTCATATAATTTTCTGTATATATATGTTTATGCATTTATTATTCTTCTCTGTTCATGCATTGAGGACAATGCATCTTTGAGGTTTGGGGATGTGTTGTGCATATAGGATGCATTAGATATTTAGTTAAGTATGTTCATTTTAGTATTTTTGTTCATTTTGTCATAACATAGATAAATGCCAAAGATTGTTAGACTGTGATGAGTATATTTTTTCCTTATGATGTTCGATGAGGAGCTTAATTCTTCACTAAACCTAAAAAATTGTGACAGTGAATTAGGTGAGTTTAGCTTAGGATAGCTGCTTGAAAATTGACCCCTAAATTACAATTACAATTAGTTTATAGTAAGTTTCTTTTAATAAACTTAGAGATTCTTGAAGCTAAGTCAGAGAAATGGCACTACTCAATAATGAATAAAATGAAAAATTTTAAGTAAAATCAAGAGAAAAATCAAAGAAATTCCATGAAACACTCCAACACTTCAATGCTCGAAATTGCCGAATAGGTCAGCAACAATTTGTTTGCTCCATTGTGTTGTTAATTAGAAAAGAAGGTTTAAGTAAGAGTGTGTAAAAATAAAAAATAAAAAGAAAGAAGAAAGTAGTTTGGGGCCACTCCACTGTAGTAACAGGCTGAGTAGCTAAGGAGGTAGTTGTTTGCTCCATCCATCTTCTAAGTCAAAAGCCTTAGCTTCATGAGTAAGTTCCATTCAAATTGTGACATGATAGAACACATGGCAATTTAGTGTATACTCCACTGAGATTGTCAAGTAAAGAAACCATGTGATAAGATGAATCCCCTAGTAAAAATATATGTAATTGAGTTTATGCAAGGCCAGATTTAAACAGGAAACCGAGTTTAGATAAAAGATGAACTAAGTAATTTAGGAGACATTTGCTATAGTCGAAGTTGCATGAGTACTTAGAATTTTTTTTTTATTTTTAGGGCAATATTTTATGCACTACTTTTGCTAAACAAGCTTGTGAAACTTGAGCAAATTTTTAGAAATAAAAGATTGCTGGGAACTGAAGTACAAAATATGCTTTACACGGTTTGGAATTGCTAAGGTAATTATGTTGTTGTGGAAATTCATGCATTCATGCATATTTTGCTTGAGGATAAGCAATAACTCAAGTTTGGGTGTGATAACTCTTGAAAAGAGTTATATTTCAAGCCTCTAGACTTGGTTAATTGTTTGTATTTAAGTAGATGTATTTGCATATTAGGATATTATATTAGTATTTTTAGAACATTGCATCATGAAATTAAATGTTATTATGTTACTTTTACTTATGGATGGAATAGATTTGTTTGTGTTTGAATGGCAGGTGTAGAATGAGGAAAAGAAATGAATGAGTGAAGTTTTGTCATGACAAAAGGTTGGATGAATTGCCAACATTAATGCCATAGCAATTCTAAGAAGACTATAATACCTCGAAAGTTAATACAGTAAGAAAGTGAAATATTGTCCTTGATATAATAAAATAAGGAAATAAAGTGACAAAAAGGGGAATTTTGAGTTATGTCAACAAAATCTGTTTGGGAAGTATATTATGATATATTAATGCAAGAAATGACTAAATAGCAAAAGTGAGAAGTTTTGTGACCCAAGAGTAAATACTCAAAATTTGAGGGGTTAAAGTATAAATATAAAAAAGTTGAAGGACCAATAGTACAAATATTTTAAGGGCAGAATGATCTAAAAACTAAAGAAAATGGATGAATTAGGACCAAATTGAATAAGTGGAAAAAGTATGAGGGGTTAAGTCGCAATCTTATGAAAATAAGTGATGAGTCAATGGAGGAATTTTGAAGAATCATAAGGGGCAAAATGGTCATTTAGCAAGGAAGATAATTTTGAAGAGTAATGATGATGTTGTGATATTTTCAAAATAAATAAATAAATAATAGTTTATTTTTAAGTTTGATATTATTGATATTATTGAAAAAGCATGAAAATGATGTTAGAGTAGAATTTTTTTATATAAGGTTCTATGTTCTTGGTATGTTAGTGAAAGAAAATAAGTGTAACATCCTGAATTTTTGGGCCTATACGTTTAATAGGTAGGATATGTTTAATGTGTTAATTTAAGTGTTAGGGGTCCAAATTGGGCTCTAGGCTTAGGTAGAGGCCTTGATTAAAATTTTCTGTTTGGGCATTATAGGGGTTTAAAAGGTAGTATCTACGTTTAAAATACCAAAGTGGGCTTGTGGCCCAATCTTAGGAGGTGACGCCACATAAGGGAGTAAGGGGCCCAAATTTAAGTTTCATGGAGCCCAATTCTTTTAATTTAAGTTAGCTAAATTTTGGGCATTAGGATTAGGTGAAGTGGATGGCAACAAGGCTAAAATTTAGGGGTTTTAATGTTTAAAATATGTGGATAATAAGCAGATAAAGGCTATTATTTAGGAATTTATTTTATGAGGATAATAAGCAGATAAAGGCTAAAACTTAGGGATTTTAATGTTTAAAATATGTGGATAATATGCTGATAAAGGAGGGAGAAGTTAGAGATAATTAAGTCTATTTTAGATGAGCTAGTAGCTTAAGATAAAGGAGAAAAGATAGGATTTATCTGCAAGGTTAGGTAAGTGCTGAAATTTCTATAAATAGGGGGAATATCTCTTCAATTTCGGCATTTGGGGTTTTTCTCTCATTCTTTTCTCTTCTTCTCTGAGTAAAAGCCGAAAACTCCTAAAGTTCCATCTTCTTCTTCATTCTCTGCAAAAGCCGAAATCTCTAAGCCTATTCCCTCATCTTCACTTTGATTCAAAAGCCAAAACTACACCTATTCTTCTCCTTAATATTCATTGGCCGAATCTCCCTTAGCCATCTTTTCAATTTTTAGTTCTTTCAAAAGCCGAAAGCGCGATAGATCATCTTTCCGGGATTTTTCCTAGAAGCCGAAACGCATAGATCTCTAAGTTATAGAATCGTGTTAGATTCAGGATTTCAAGGTAAGAGGATTTGTTTATTCATATATATAAAATCGGGTAGAATACTAACTATGGCCGAATATAGGAGAGGCCTATTTTCACATCTTTCCGGCTTTTTGAAGCAAAGCGTAGATCGGTTTAGCAAGGGTATCTACATTAATCAGGTGTGTAATACTTCCCCACCATCTAGAACTGATTATTAATATATGTTCATAAGCTTATATGTTATGATAAAAGCCGAAATCTCGACTTAATGTGGGAAGCCCAAAAAGGGTAACGCAAATCGCCAGGTCAGTGAATAATCTGATTAAATGTTATAAGTAATCTGCTTGTATATGATTGCATGGGTTGGGTTGATGAAAGGAGGAAGTTATACGTTATATGTGTAGCGGTTTATACCGTGATCTGTTACATGTTGTAGCGGCTAATGCCGTGATCTGTTATAAGGGCTTCGGCCATAATTTGTTGATGAGCAGCATGACTGCCATCTTGGCGTGTAGCGGTGTGGGTCGATTGTAGAAATCCCCAATGGTGTGAACGGTTGGTACGGGGGCGTGTAGCGGATGGAAACCTAGGCAAACGGGTTGGGCCTTGCATATTATTTGTTATTTAAATGAATGAAATTATTAATCTGTTTTATGGGCCTAAGGCCCAAAATCTAGTGGTGCATGAAGGTTGCACACTGAGTCTCGCGACTCACCCTTTAATTAACATTTCAGGTGATACCTAGTGCTTCGGACCGGGCTGGAGAGGAACGCAAGGTGGCCATGCAGAAGAATACGAAGATTTGGCAAAAAGACTCCAGTTAATTATTTTATATTTTGTTTTTTAATGGATTTTAAATCTCGTTGTAATAAGGCCATGGGCCACTAGTTTATATTTTGTTTTATTTTGGGCTTTAATTACTTTTAGTTATTTAAATTCTTATTGAACTATGCATGTATTTAAATTTGAGTTTTTAATTCATAAAGGCATATTTTATTTAAACTATAAACTATTTTTTTTCTCTCGAATAAAAGAATAAACTTTAGAAAAATATTTTCTGAAAATACGATATGTTTTCCAAAATTTTCTTAGTGACATACCAGATCCGGTCGTGGTGTTTGGGCCGGGTTTGGGGTGTTACAAATTGGTATCAGAGCCCGGTTCAAAACTCGGCTTTGGGGTTTTTGGGCTCAAAACGTTTTCTAAAAATGGGTTTTTGAAACATGTATATTTATAAGTGATACAGGATGGTTTTCTCGGCATGGCACCTGCGTCTTCGGCCCAAGTCCGCCAGGTAAGTATTCTGAACCATTGTGTGATATAAATATGTGGGCTTGATGGGCTTTATGGGACGTAGATTAGTTAGATTAGAACTTGATGGACTCTAGGCTTAGCTGAAACAACTCCTTAAATCTCATAAGACTTAATTTCACTAAACAAACCCATAAACGAGTCGCAAGACTAGGGTGTGGCAACAGGCATGCGCATGTCTAAGATTGGATCCGGAAGAGCCTGGTACTTAAGCAGTCCTAGTGACTCACCTCCTCTTCGCTGGAATCCTACCTGGTGCGTAGTGACTGTTCACCCTAGCCACTAGGATTTGTTGACGGGCCAAAATCTATAATTAAAACCCGAAAGGGACTAGCCACATTATTTTTACAAAATGACCAAAATGCCCCTGATTTGTAAAATTACCAAATTACCCTTGATTTGCAAAATGACAAAATTATCCCTTTGTAAAATTACCAAATTACCCCTAATTTGTGAAATGACCAAAATACCCTTAATTTGTAAAATTGCCGAAATACCTCCGGATTACAAAGTTACCGAAATACCCCCAGATTACAAAATTACTGAAATACCCCTGGATTGCAAAAATTACCAAAATACCCTTATTTCATGAAATCAACAAGGAACTCTATTTTGAAAATTATGAAAATACCCCTGTAGGATAAATTACGGAAATACCCCTAGGTAGTGAAATGATGAAAATACCCCTATGTATTGAATGTGGGTGTATGGATGTTGTCAGTTGAATGTATGTAGTTCTTAGAACTAAGAAAGGTGAACTTGAGACTGAATTGCGAATTCGAAAGAACTACTCTTAAAACTACTAATCATAAGACTATTCGTGGATAATCAGTGGAAGAAAACCAATAATTCATAAAATTTTTAATCAGATAAACGCGAACCGATAGCATGAATACAAGGGGACGAGGACGCTCTAGATGTGAATACCGGTGCGTACTCTACCATAGAATACTAAGTGTTTATTTTGGGTTTAGAATTGGAGTGCGCAGCGAAAGCATGGTAGTGAAACTTAGGTAGTACGATTAATAGTTAGTTGGAAATTTCGAGGACGAAATTTCTTTAAGGGGGGTAGAACTGTAACATCCTGAATTTTTGGGCCTATGCGTTTAATAGGTAGGATATGTTTAATGTGTTAATTTAAGTGTTAGGGGTCCAAATTGGGCTCAGGCTTAGGTAGAGGCCTTGATTAAAATTTTCTTTTTGGGCATTATAGAGGTTTAAAAGGTAGTATCTACGTTTAAAATACCAAAGTGGGCTTGTGGCCCAATCTTAGGAGGTGACACCACACAAGGGAGTAAGGGGCCCAAATTTAAGTTTCATGGAGCCCAATTCTTTTAATTTAAGTTAGCTAAATTTTGGGCATTAGGATTAGGTGGAGTGGATGGCAACAAGGCTAAAATTTAGGGGTTTTAATGTTTAAAATATGTGGATAATAAGCAGATAAAGGCTATTATTTAGGAATTTATTTTATGAGGATAATAAGCAGATAAAGGCTAAAATTTAGGGATTTTAATGTTTAAAATATGTGGATAATATGCTGATAAAGGAGGGAGGAGTTAGAGATAATTAAGTCTCTTTTAGATGAGCTAGTAGATTAAGATAAAGGAGAAAAGATAGGATTTATCTGCAAGGTTAGGTAAGTGCCGAAATTTCTATAAATAGGGGGAATATCTCTTCAATTTCGGCATTTGGGGTTTTTCTCTCATTCTTTTCTCTTCTTCTCTGAGTAAAAGCCGAAAACTCCTAAAGTTCCATCTTCTTCTTCATTCTCTGCAAAAGTCGAAATCTCTAAGCCTATTCCCTCATCTTCACTTTGATTCAAAAGCCAAAACTACACCTATTCTTCTCCTTAATATTCATTGGCCGAATCTCCCTTAGCCATCTTTTCAATTTTTAGTTCTTTCAAAAGCCGAAAGCGCGATAGATCATCTTTCCGGGATTTTTCCTAGAAGCCGAAACTCATAGATCTCTAAGTTATAGAATCGTGTTAGATTCAGGATTTCAAGGTAAGAGGATTTGTTTATTCATATATATAAAATCGGGTAGAATACTAACTATGGTCGAATATAGGAGAGGCCTATTTTCACATCTTTCCGGCTTTTTGAAGTAAAGCGTAGATCGGTTTAGCGAGGGTATCTACATTAATCAGGTGTGTAATACTTCCCCACCATCTAGAACTGATTATTAATATATGTTCATAAGCTTATATGTTATGATAAAAGCTGAAATCTCGACTTAATGTGGGAAGCCCAAAAAGGGTAACGCAAATCGCCAGGTCAGGGAATAATCTGATTAAATGTTATAAGTAATTTGCTTGTATATGATTGCATGGGTTGGGTTGATGAAAGGAGGAAGTTATACGTTATATGTGTAGCTGTTTATACCGTGATTTGTTACATGTTGTAGCGGCTAATGCCGTGATCTGTTATAAGGGCTTCGGCCATAATATGTTGATGAGCAGCATGACTGCCATCTTGGCGTGCAGCGGTGTGGGTCAATTGTAAAAATCCCCAATGGTGTGAACGGCTGGTACGGGGGCGTGTAGCGGATGGAAACCTAGGCAAATGGGTTGGGCCTTGCATATTATTTGTTATTTAAATGAATGAAATTATTAATCTGTTTTATGGGCCTAAGGCCCAAAATCTAGTGGTGCATGAAGGTTGCACACTGAGTCTCGCGACTCACCCTTTAATTAACATTTCAGGTGATACCTAGTGCTTCGGACCGGGCTGGAGAGGAACGCAAGGTGGCCATGCAGAAGAATATGAAGATTTGGCAAAAAGACTCCAGTTAATTATTTTATATTGTTTTTTTAATGGATTTTAAATCTCGTTGTAATAAGGCCATGGGCCACTAGTTTATATTTTGTTTTATTTTGGGCTTTAATTACTTTTAGTTATTTAAATTCTTATTGAACTAATGCATGTATTTAAATTTGGGTTTTAATTCATAAAGGCATATTTTATTTAAACTATAAACTATTTATTTTTTTTCTCTCGAATAAAAGAATAAACTTTAGAAAAATATTTTCTGAAAATACGACATGTTTTCCAAAATTTTCTTAGTGACATACCAGATCCGGTCGTGGTGTTTGGGCCGGGTTTGGGGTGTTACAATAAGAGGAAGTGATGGGAAATATTGTAGAGAAAGGAAATGAGGGTGTTATAAACTTGGTTATCAACATTTTGCCTAGTGAAACAGTGGTTTCGGGACTAGAAATCCGACGTAAGAAAATTTGTTTTATTTATATTTTTATGGTCTACAATTTCGCGGAACGATTTCGTGAAAATTTCGTTCGAAAATTTTGACGTTTGTCCACTCAATTTAGTCAAAAGGACTAAATTGTAAAAAGTGCAAAACTTGAATTCTAGAAAGAGGTGTCAAATTGCTATGAAATTTTCAAGTAGAGGTTCTTAAATGGTAATTAGCCCATTGGTTAAATTGTTGGACAAAAATGGATATGGTATATGTTAGATAAGATATTTTTTTTGTAAGGGCATTTTAGTCCTTTTGTAAATTAAATGAATTAAAAACAAAATTAAAATGCCAAATTTGTCCATCTTATTCATATGGACGAAATTTACCAAGGGAAGACATGGCTAGAGTTTTCTTAACTTTCCAAGCTCATGGTAAGTCCGTTCTAGCCCCGTTTTTCAAGTTATTTACGGTTTTGGAGTCCTGGTAGCTCGATTTAGCTTATGCTACCAATAATTCATGCTAGGGTTCATCTTTGGAAAATCACCCATATGTGAAAAGTGTGTATTTTGATGTTTTATGGTAAAATATGAAGCTTGAAATTATGTTAAACAACTTTTACTAAGCGATTTTAAGTGAAAACGAGTAAAACGACATAATTGGTAAAAATACTTACTTTCCATAAGTGTATGTTAGAGTAAGAATTTGATGTTTCCATAGAAGGGAAAAATGATCAGCATGTTATAAAACATAAGAATAAGGGCTGAAGTTTAATTTTCGAGTATTGGGGCAAAAGTGTAAATATGTAAAAGTTTAGGGGTAAAATTATAATTTTGTAAAAGTTTGAGTTAGGGACTGTTTTGAGTAGTACATTAATTAAATAAGTTAAATGTGATGTTTTAGACCCTAAAAAATGAGATTTGGACCTAGAACGGGAGGAAAATCGAAAATTGAGAAAGTTGGTAAATTGTCGTTTCTGGATCCGAGGTAAGTTGGTGAATTGATTTAATAATATGTTTATGATAAAAGGTGTTTTCTATGACTATGGTTATTATGTGAAATGGAAAGTTGATATGTAAGTAATGCATTTATTTTACTTGTTCAATAATTATTTTGCTAGATATTATGGAAATCATTGGGTGATAACTACAATATGAAAATGTATGGAATGAGAAATTCTCGATTGAACCTTCGGAAAACCTAGAGATATGGACAATATGTAGCTAGGTCACACGAGTGATAAGGGAACTTCACCGTGTGCACAAGAAAGCTACGAGATGGCAAAATTTGATGTGTAGTTAGGCCACATGGATGATAAGGGACTTTCACCATGTGTGCAAGAAAGCTACGGGATAATAATTTCATATGTAACTAGGTCACATGTGTAATACTGTGTGTATACCATGTGTACAAGAAAGTTACGGGTTATGAGTAGCTAGGTCACATGAGTGGTTCCTAGTGTTGGACACCATGTAGACAAGAAAGCTACGAGATGGAATGGCTAGGTCACATGGGTGATAAGAGACCTTCACCATGTGTACAAGAAAGTCGAGTTATGTGTAGGTGGAGCTATGTGCTGAGACCACCGAGTATCGGGTGTTTTCCGAAGGGGTTCAACGAGATAAATTACTAATGGTGATTGGTGCGATCATGTTATGAATAAGTGCAAGAGTGAATGTGATCAATTGAGAAATGTGGCAAATGTACGTGTGAGCAAGGGTGCATGTGACTATGTGTATATGTGCATAATGTGTTTGATATGTGATATGTGATTGAAATTGTGGTAAGGCTGATATGGTGTGAGCGCCATTATGAGTACTCGTAAATATTGGTGATGATTATTCATTTGTATGGCTAGTATTGAACATGCTTGGTGTTATGTGTGCATATATGGAAGTAATATAAAGAAAACATGGGAGAGTAAAATTTTCAGTAAAATAGATTGAAACAACAGCAGTTACGTGATTTTGAAAAATCACCATAAATAGTAGAAATTGAATTATATGTTGGATGAGATATTGGTTTAAATATTATTGAGTCTATTTTCATATAAAAGAAACAGAGAAAGCAAAGGATTTGTATATTTTGAGATATTTAGATTTTTGTGAGACTGGTTCAGAGTGATTTTGAGATCCCCTGTTCTGACTTGGTAAAATCATTAAAAATTGTACAAAAATAATTTTTGGACATAATTTATATGGTTAGATTCCTTATTGAGTATATTTTTATAAGAGTATATTTTTATAAGAAACAAACTAGAACATAATTTGAATTCTGTACGAAAAGATAATTAAATTTTAGCGAAGAATGGTCAGAACTGTTGGACAGCAGAACAGGGGAGACTTTGAAGAATAAACTGTACTAATTGGCAAAACCAAAAATTCTGAAAATTTTATGGTAATAAGATATTTGAGTCTAGTTTCAAGTAAAATTATCAGATCTTAATTTTGAGTTCTGTAGCTCAAGATATAAATAATTTAGTGACTGTGACTCGAGTAGACAGCTTGAGATGAACATGAATAAAAAGTGGAACTATGTGCAATTATGATTGTATTATCTTGAGAACATATTGTGAAGATTTATAAAAGCCTGTTAATAAATCACTTATTATTTACATACTTACTAAGCTTTGTAGCTTACTTCCCTTCATTTCCTATGTCCTATAGGGTTGTATGCTAACTTGAGTTGGAGATCGCCGGAGATGTAATCACACTATCAAGCTATCATCGTGGGGTAAAAGTGAATACAAAACTCTTAAGTTTATGGCATGTATAGGGGACTTAGTCATTTGTATATGTTATAATTGGTTTGGCTTAAAATGTTGGCCTTTAATATTTAGCAGTTCATTTTGTATAATTTGGATGAAATTTTATGACTCAGTTTAATACGTTTACAAGTGTATGTGTTATGGTAATGCCTCGTACCCTATTCCGGCATTGAATACGGGTAAGGGGTGTTACATGCATTCATTATTTTTGTCATATAATTTTCTGTATATATATGTTTATGCATTTATTATTCTTCTCTGTTCATGCATTGAGGACAATGCATCCCTGAGGTTTGGGGATGTGTTGTGCATATAGGATGCATTAGATATTTAGTTAAGTATGTTCATTTTAGTATTTTTGTTCATTTTGTCATAACATACATAAATGCCAAAGATTGTTAGACTGTGATGAGTATATTTTTGCTTATGATGTTCGATGAGGAGCTTAATTCTTCACTAAACCTAAAAAATTGTGACAGTGAATTAGGTGAGTTTAGCTTAGGATAGCTGCTTAAAAATTGACCCCTAAATTACAATTACAATTAGTTTATAGTAAGTTTCTTTTAATAAACTTAGAGATTCTTGAAGCTAAGTCAGAGAAATGGCACTACTCAATAATGAATAAAATGAAAAATTTTAAGTAAAATCAAGAGAAAAATCAAAGAAATTCCATGAAACACTCCAACACTTCAATGCTCAAAATTGCCGAATAGGTCAGCAACATTTTGTTTGCTCCATTGTGTTGTTAATTAGAAAAGCAGGTTTAAGTAAGAGTGTGTAAAAAAAAAGAAAAAGAAAGAAGAACGTAGTTTGGGGCCACTCCACTGTAGTAACAGGCTGAGTAGCTAAGGAGGTAGTTGTTTGCTACATCCATCTTCTAAGTCAAAAGCCTTAGCTTCATGAGTAAATTCCATTGAAGTTGTGACATGATAGAACACATGGCAATTTAGTGTATACTCCACTGAGATTGTCAAGTAAAGAAACCATGTGATAAGATGAATCCCCTAGTAAAAATATAAGTAATTGAGTTTATGCAAGGCCAGATTTAAAAAGGAAACCAAGTTTAGATAAAAGATGAACTAAGTAATTTAGGAGACATTTGCTATAGTCGAAATTGCATGAGTACTTAGAATTTTTTTTATTTTTAGGGCAATATTTTATGCACTACTTTTGCTAAACAAGCTTGTGAAACTTGAGCAAATTTTTAGAAATAAAAGATTGCTGAGAACTGAAGTACAAAATATGCTTTACACGGTTTGGAATTGCCGAGGTAATTATGTTGTTGTGGAAATTCATGCATTCATGCATATTTTGCTTGAGGATAAGCAATAACTCAAGTTTGGGTGTGATAACTCTTGAAAAGAGTTATATTTCAAGCCTCTAGACTTGGTTAATTGTTTGTATTTAAGTAGATGTATTTGCATATTAGGATATTATATTAGTATTTTTAGAACATTGCATCATGAAATTAAATGTTATTATGTTACTTTTACTTATGGATGGAATAGATTTGTTTGTGTTTGAATGGCAGGTGTAGAATGAGGAAAAGAAATGAATGAGTGAAGTTTTGTCATGACAAAAGGTTGGATGAATTGCCAACATTAATGCCATAGCAATTCTAAGAAGACTATAATACCCTGAAAGTTAATACAGTAAGAAAGTGAAATATTGTCCTTGATATAATAAAATAAGGAAATAAAGTGACAAAAAGGGGAATTTTGAGTTATATCAACAAAATCTGTTTGGGAAGTATATTATGATATATTAATGCAAGAAATGACTAAATAGCAAAAGTGAGAAAAGTTTTGTGACCCAAGAGTAAATACTCAAAATTTGAGGGGTTAAAGTTTAAATATAAAAAAGTTGAAGGACCAATAGTACAAATATTTTAAGGGCAGAATGATCTAAAAACTAAGGAAAATGGATGAATTAGGACCAAATTGAATAAGTGGAAAAAGTATGAGGGGTTAAATCGCAATCTTATGAAAATAAGTGATGGGTCAATGGAGGAATTTTGAAGAATCATAAGGGGCAAAATGGTCATTTAGCAAGGAAGAAAATTTTGAAGAGTAATGATGATGTTGGTGATATTTTTAAAATAAATAAATAAATAATAGTTTATTTTTAAGTTTGATATTATTGATATTATTGAAAAAGCATGAAAATGATGTTAGAGTAGAGTTTTTTTTATATAAGGTTCTATGTTCTTGATATGTTAGTGAAGGAAAATAAGAGGAAGTGATGGGAAATATTGTAGAGAAAGGAAATGAGGGTGTTATAAACTTGGTTAACAACATTTTGCACTAAAATAATTTTAGACAGCAGTAGTAGTCTAACTTTGAAAATTCACCAAAAATTTTAGAAATTGAATTAGAGGTTAATTAAAGTTTTAAATTAAAGCCTATTGAGTCTATTTTTACATAGAAGAAACATTATAAGCAAAATAATTTCATATTATGAGATATATGAATTTTTGTGAGATAAGGTCAGATTGATTTTGGGCTCCCCTGTTATGACTTTGGAAAATCATAAAAAATTGTAAAAAAACATAATTAGGGGTTTAAATTTATATGTTTAAATTATTAATGAGTCTATTTTCAAGAGAAACAAACGAAAACATCATCCAAACCTCGTAGTAAGAGATAATTAATTTTTAGTAAAGAAAGGTCAAAGCTGTCAAACAGAAAAATATGGATAAATTTGAAGATTTTACTGTACTTATTGGTTAAATTATAAATTCTGAAATATTTATGGTAGAAAGATATTTGAGTCTAATTTCAAAAACTTCAAGAGGATCTTAATTTATAATTCTTTAGCTCAAGATATAAATAATTTAGTGAATATGACTCAAGTGGACAGCTTTGATATGAACATATAAGTAAATAGTGGAATTATATATACATTAAGGATGTGGAATGGAGAGGAGGAGGAGAAAAATATATATAAATATTAAGCTAGCATGGGTTTACATTAAAAATGGCTAACTTGCATGTTTTAGGCTCAGGGGCTGAATTGAATAAAAGTTAAATTTAGGGGTAATTTTGTAAAAATGTCAAAAATGACCAAATTGCATGAAATGAATTGTTTTATTGTCTAAACTAATATATTAAAATGAATTATTAATATCAAGTGAGTTTAGAGCTTTGATTTTGTTGTATGATGAAATTATAAAGTGATTTTATTAAATATTAATGTTAGTATCAAATGGTGAAAATAGTTAAAATATTAGGGTTTTGTATTAAATTTCTATTTTATTAAGGGTTGTATGATAGCCTAGAATATTTGGATAAATTTTTAATTGAGAAATATTTGTTGATTTGATAAATTAATTAGTTTAGGGACTAAATTGTAAAAGTTGTAAAAGCTAGGGTAATTGTGTAAATTTAAAAAATTGAAGGGTATAAATTGTGAAATAGATTGGAATTGAAATATATGAATGAATAATTTTATATTTTAGATCAAGATTCCATAGATACTCTGAAAAAGAAAAAATAGCGGAATAGTCCCTAAACTCCTGTAATTATTACGATCCAATTCAGGTAAGTTTGTGTAACTAAATTATGTATATTTATATGTTTGAATTGAATGTTGAATTTTTGAATGTAAATGTATACATGAAATTTACCACATATCCGACAATATATGATAAATAATAAGTCCCGATTGAATAAATGAAATTCGATGGATACAGGGTTCCCGTATTGGTTGTGGTCTTGCATATGTTGCGGACACACCATAGCTCAAAAGAGCGTCCCGTTATTAGCCTTCTCGAGCTTCCCATTATATGGTTCTTGCGAGCTTCTCGTTAATAGCTCTTCGGAGCATCCCGATCGGTTGTGATCATGTATGTGTTGTGGACACACTGCAGCTCTTATGAGTGTCTTGATATATGGCTCTTCGTGAGCTTTCCGTTGATTGGCTCTTTGTGAGCTTCATGATTAATGGCTCTCTAGAGCTTCCCGATATCGGCTCACTTGAACTTCCCAATATATGGCTATTCGAAGCTTCCCGTTAATGGCTCTATGGAGCTACCCGTTATTGACTCGCATGAGCTTCCTGATTATGGCTCTTATGAGCTTCCCGTTATACAGCCTGGATAAGCTTCCTGTTACTTGACTCACATGAGCTTCCCGTTATATGGCTCGAGAGAGTGCTTCCCGATTATGTGCTCTAATGAGCATTCCCAAATATGAATTGACAGATTATAGTTGTCTACACTTGTGTGTACTACCCGTGTATCCATTGATATTTTAAATAATTCAAAGGGTAAAATTCTGATATGAAACAATATGAGTATGAAATGAATTATTACCCGTATATGCTTGAAATATATATATAATGATTTGTACATGTTATATGGACACATGATGTGGAAAGTATATGTACATGAAATTTGATTAATGTTGAGTTCAATATAAACTATTATTGGAATAAATGTACATGAAATACATGAAAATGATGGTATATGAAATATTGATATAATGAAATGAATGATATATGTTTATGAAGAAATGATAAGAGAATGATATGTATCATGACATGTACATATATGATTATCTTTGATATGTTGATACAAGAAAATTATGTAAGTTGAGACGAGTAATAAACTTAAGTGTGACATGTCAAGAAAATATGTATATCAATGTTGAATTGATATGAAATATGTCCAAGTACACTAACAAGTGTTGTTGTTTGATGCTTAGACAAGTGTCAAGCTATTGGTTGAATGGTAAAATGTTTATTTATATGATGCATTGAAGTGGTAAGTACTCAAGAGAAAATATGCTAGTGCTTATGAAAAAGTGGTAAGTTTTAAATTGTGCAATTTCTTACAAAATGACTTATCATGTGATCAATTCGAAAAAGGCTTTGTTTAAATGCACTAGCTTGTGGCCATGGTTGAATGGTATTTTTATGACTTATGTGTCATGCATATGGAATAAGTGTGGAAAGTAAAGAAATGCAAATGAAAATAAAGAAATTTTGAAGAATTAAAGTTATTTAAATCTTACTAAGCTTGGGATAATATGTATAAGTGATGTTGTGGATTTATTCACCTTGTGTGTGGATGAATATAGCTTCATGAGTATTCGGTATCAATTTTGAATTATTCTTGATATGTATAAATTTCATATTTGAAAAGAAGTATTATGATTAAAGTTTATACGAGCTTACTAAGCATTCATTGCTTATGTATTTGTTTTCCTTTACTTTTAGATTATCGGAAGCTCGATTGGGTTGGAAGCTTGCCGGAGTTGTGTCACACTATCCATCGGTTCTATCGATACTTTCGAATATTTTGATTTTGGTTATAATGGCATGTATAGGTATTTTGCTTAATGATGCTCTATATGTAATATGTTGGGTTTAGCCACTTATTTTGGCTTGTTGATATGTGTAATGTTGATTGTAGATTAACATAAAATTTGGGTGAGAAATATGGCTTGTAAAATAGCCTATTTTCGTCCACACGGGTAGAGACACGAATGTGTGTCTCAATCGTGTGTGACACACGGCCAGGTGACACAGTCGTGTGTCTCCTGCATCTTACATTTGCACAAAACAGAATGCTCACATGGTCTAGCACACGGGCGTATGACTTGGCCGTGTGACCCAAGTCAGTATACTCACACAGGCACAGACATGGGCTGAGACATGGCCGTGTGTCCCTGTTTCGAATGCCCACATGGCCTGAGACACGGGCGTGTCTCCAAACCGTGTGAGTCACACGGCCTGGCTACACGGCCGTGTGACCCTTGCAATGTTGAAAATTTTAAATATTTTTGAAAAATTTTCTGAGTCTTTGACTTTGTCCCTATTTATTTCTAATGCGTAATTTGGGCCTCTAGGGCTCGTTTAAGGGACAATATGTATGATTTTAATTGGTTTCTAATTTGTAAACTTCGGTAATGCTTCGTAACCCTGTTCCGGTGACGGATTCGGGTTAGGGGTGTTACAAAGACACTGATTTAGCACTCAATTTCGAAGTGAGACTTTCGCGAGTGGAGATTGTTCCGGAACCACGCTTTCATCGATAAATCCATGAGAATCTCTTTTCCTTATTCTATTCTTTATATCTCTTTCTTTAACATTTTTAATTGAATGTTTGTGTAAATATTAGAATCAATTTATGCTTTATACATATTTCACATGTTTCAGCTGTTTTAATCTAATTAATTGATTGATAGATAGAGTTTAATTTAGATTGGTTAGATCTGATTGAATACAATTAAACCCTAGGATTAATGACCTTAGGAAGTCATTTAAGTAGGAATTAACTTGAAATCTGCATTGTCTACCAAACATCATGTAACAGCCCAATTTTAATAGTGTCGGAACAGTGATTCGAGATCACTAAATTTGACGAAAAGTTAGAAAATTTTGTTAATCGATAATTATAAGTTAAGTGTGATTTTAGAAATATTTTAAAATTAGTGAATTTTGTGAACTGAAAGAATTAATTAGAAAAAAATTAGGCCAAAAACGAGGTATTGAGACCTCGAATTCATAAAGTGAGCCATAAATATTTCTAAAAATATTTATGGAATGTCATTAAGTTATTATTAAACTTTCGTTAGAAAATTTTAACGTTTGGATATGTAATTAAATGAAAAAGACTAAATTGAAAAAGGTGTAAAAGTTTCATTATAGATTAAAGAAAGTATAAAGGACCAAAATGGTAATTAAGCCATTTTGTTTAATTGAGGCGGTTATTGTGAAGAAAATCTGAGATTTTTTTTAAGTATATTATTATATTATTATATTATATTATTATATTATATATATATATTATATATATAGAAACAAAAACAAAAAAAGAAGGCAAGGTGAGAAGGGAAACAGAAAAGAAACAGAGAACAAGACGAAAGCAGGGGAAGAAAAAGGGAAAGAAAGAAAAAGGAGGAATTGATGATTTAAAGCTTGAATGTTTAATTGGTAAGTCAATTTAGCCCTTTTCTTCTAATTTTGATGTTTATAAGTTTTAGAACAAAGTTTTATTGAATTAAGATTGAAATTCTGGAAATTCTTAGATTTTTGAACATGAGTTTTGTGGATCAAATTGGTGAATTAGGGGTTTAATTAATGAAATATCTAGTTAGAAATTGATTTTAAGGATTAAATTGTGAAAATGTTTGGAATTAAAGTCTATTATTGGAATTCTGATTTCCAAAGATTATAAAGTAGTTTAAAGTGATAGAATAAAGTTTATTGAGAAAAATCAGCTCAATTGAGAAGTTAATTGAGCAGGGACGAAATTATCATTTATAGAAAGCTTAGGGGAAAAATGGTAATAAACAGTTTGCACTAAACAGCTTTGGGACAGCAGCAGTAGACTAACTTTGAAAAATCACTAAAAATCATAGAAATGGAATTAGAATCTGAATGAGATATGAAATTAAAGCTTATTGAGTCTATTTTCATATGAAAGAAACAAGGAAAGCAAAGGAATTCTGTATTCTGAGATATTTAGATTTTGGTCAGACTGGTTCAGAGTAATTTCGAGATGCTCTGTTCTGACTTGGAAAAATCATCAAAAATTGTATAAAAATAATTTGGAAACATATTTATATGGTTAGATTCCTTAATTAGTCTAGTTTTATAAGAAATAAACTATAAATCATCTGAATATAAAAAGATAATTAATTTTAGTGAAGAAGGTCGGAACTGCCAGACAGCAGAACAGGGGTGACTTTAAAGATAAACTGTACTAATTGGCTAAAAAATTCTGAAAATTTTATGGTAAGAAGATATGTGAGTCTAGTTTCAGTAAAATTAACGGTTCTTCATTGGAGTTCTGTAGCTCTGGAAATAAATAATTTAGTGACTATAACTCAAATAGACAGTTTTGAATATACTTATGAGTAATTAATGAAATTATTGACAATGTTACTTATAGCATGTTATATACATTAAGGACGTGGAATGGGAGGAGGAGGAGGAGGAAAATATGTATGAATATTCAGCTAGCATGGCTAATTGTAATGTTTTAGGCTCAGGGACTAAATTGAATAAAAGTAAAACTTTATGATTAGTTTTGTAAAAATGTTGGAGATGACCAATTACATGGAATGGATTATTTTATTATTGAAAATTGCAAAATTGAATGAAATTATTAATTAGATTAGATCGGTTGAAAAATCGATGAAAATGGAAAATTACCAAAATGCACTTAAATCTTGGTATTTCTGCAAATTTAGCCAGGTAAGTTCGTGTAACTTTAAATATTGATATAGGAACTATAAGTTGATAGTACGTGAAATATTGATATAATGAATTAACTAAATTATGTTTATGAATAAACGGCAAGAGAATGATATTTATCATGGCATGTCAATATGTGATTATCTGTAATATGTAAATAAAAGGTAATTAAATATGTTGAGACGAGAAATAAATTCAAGTAAGTCATGAAATGAGAAAAATAAATATGTTATAAGGGACAATATGTTTGATTTTGATTGATTTCAAATATAAAAATGCTAGATGAAATAAAATGTTTGATAAATAAATTTGTAATTCTGGTAATGCCTCGTATCCTATTCCGGCGTTGAATACGGGTAAGGGGTGTTACACATCACTTATTAGATCTGCTGTTAGGGAATGAAGAACTTAAAAAATTAATGATCCATTGAAGTCATTTTGGTAGGAATTAACTTGAAATCAGTATTGCCTATCCGTGAAAATCTTACCCTACCCCGACCTGAATTGTGTCATCGAGAGGTGAGTAGTTCTTGCCGACTAGTTAGGTTAGTAGAAGGTTAAGACCTGCTAGGTTAATTAGGAACCAACTATTTAGAACCCTACATAAATGGTTAATTAGGTAAAACAATTGAATCTAGGCTAAAGGAACTCAAATAGTGGAAATAAGGAATAAAAGAAACTGATACATGACCTTAGGAATAGATTTAGGTTTAATTCAATTTATTTGGTCATTCTTATTATCATCCTAATTATTGATTAACATTACTAATTCGTGACGCAGGTAGATTAGTAATTATTTTTGGTAATTGGCTTAATAAAAGTTTTCTCCAAACTACAATCTCTTGGGTACGATCCTCGAAATGCTTATCACGTATTTCGTTGTAAACAAACTATATTACAACCTGACCCGTATACTTGCAGGCACCGCTTCAATTTCATATCTTTAGCTGCAGTATTGACACTCTAGACATTAGTAGGTCCAGAGGCGGCCATAGTGAATGATTTTAAATTATCAATTATTAGACTAATTAGTTATACATATTACACTGTGAATAGACATTAAGTAATTGAGTATACCAAATGATAGAGAAAATATAGGGAAACACACATGCTAGTATGGATAATAGGTGACTAGAATTGTGATTATTTAGTTGATTAAATTCATGAATATTGAAATACCTAGGGATGCCCTAAGGCATTTTTGGTATAAACATAAAGCTAGAAAGTAGAACGACGGAAATGCACAAGTGTGCACAATCTCAACAAGTAATAAAGTGACAAGTAATGCCAAGTTATTGTATCTATAGGGACTGTGCAAGAAAATAATTATAAAATGCCAAATTAAAGAATTTGATGTTGGAAAATATATTGGTTTGAAGAGGTTTTATAAAAACTAAAAATTAACTAACTAATTTAACTAAGAAATAATTATAAGTAAAAATATTCCAATACACGATTTCTAAAACATGAGTTTTAATCAATATGACATAAATGCGTTAGATTAATTGTATTCTTTAGCCTATAATAATTAAAGTTGTGATAAAGTGCAGGTGTACACAATCACAACAAGTAATAAAGTGACAAGTAACGTCACGTTATCGTACCCATAGGGGTTGTGCAAGAAAATATTTATGAAATGCAAAATTAAACAATTTGGTGTTGGAAAATATATTGGTTTGAAGAGGTTTTATAAAAACTAAAAATTAACTAAGTAATTTAACTAAGAAAAAATTAAAAGTAAAAATATTCCAATGAACGATTTCTAAAACATAAGTTTTAATCAATATGACATAAATGTGCTAGATTAATCGTATTCTTTAACCTAGAATAATTAAAGCTGTGTTCATGTTGTTACGAATAATTTCACGGCAACTCGGTAACTTGCTAACTAATACACATACTTACCTACTAAAACCCAATAACCTCTTGACCATATCTTTATGTCAATTCAAATGGTTAATCGAATTTTAATAAGCAAATAAAAGATTAAGTGAAGTAACAACATATCTCTATATTGAAACAATATAATCACAATAATCTTGCAAGTTATGCAAGACTAATGTATTGTTTAATACTGTCACTAATTTAACCCTTAGCTACCTTAAAAGATTAAACATGCACCAATTAAACATTGTGTCAATCAATTACAATTTCAATTCATTTAAATAATTAATTCAATTGTCACCTTACAATTAAAATGCAAGCATAACATAAGTATGGTTTTATTTAATTGAACAATTTACTATGACCTAATAACAACACCAAACACATTTTTAATAATTTAAGAGGATAGAATGCAATTAATCTAACACGAAAGAAATTTAAGTCATTTTAATTAATTGAAGAACAATATCACAAATATTCATTTCATGATCAAAACAAAATTAAAACAAAGATTGAGAGAAGGGAACTAGAAGAACAAATCTCGGTGGTTTTCCAAAGCCAGACTAGTGCGCTTCTCTCTTCTCTGCTTGTTCTAATGATCCAATGCCTTCACGAAAACTTGATTGTTGCTACTCCAAGATGTGTGCAAGCTCTTATTCAAGAGGGAAAATCAACAAGGGAAGAAGGGAATTGAAAGGCAACTAGAAGGGAGAAAGGGAGAAAATGTATGAGAGAGAGAGAGAGATGTGTGAAGTGAGGGATGAGAAATGAGGGAGTAAAGTGGGATTTTTATAGTGGGAGATGGCTGCTAAAATTAGCTAAAAATAGCAGCCAATCCCCCTTCCCATGGTCAGCCATGCTAGGTGGTAAGTTTGATCGAATCAAACTTGCCATTTTTAGCTTGTGGCTAAAAATAAAAGGCATGAAAACAGGAGGGGTTTGAATAGCATTGAGGAAAAGTTCAAGGGCTGATTTGAAAGTATAAAAATCAGCTAAAATAAGCTGATTGGTCAGCTAATGTGGACGATTTGGGCTGCCATCTTCTTGATGGATTAGTTGTCTTCACTTAGCACAACTAGGCACATTTCTCTTCATCAGCCTTGTAATTAATGTTAACCTAATTTGTGTTGGATTTAAAATTAATTATAAAACATGTTTAATAATTATTATTGGATCGTCCCTTGGATGGAAAAAATAATCGGCCATGCTTTTGGGTCGATTGGTACAAAAATTGCCTTAACAGGTCAAGCTTCTCAAGGTGCCTGCTGAGCCGATTTTCACCTTTTGTGCAAAAATTGTCGAAAATAAATCAAAATTATGTCAATTCAATATAAAAATAAATAAATTTTAATATGTTCTTAATTTGAGTTTAATTTAATTATTTTATAATTAAAGTATGAATTTCAACAAAAATTACTACGAAACTGCATGAATTAGAGCTAAAACAGAGTTGAAAAAAGTCTATATATTTTTGTGTTTCCAGAAAGCCAACATTGTTCATTAACCTTTAGTACCTATATTTGAGCCAGAAACCACTTCTTGAGAAACCTTCATACAAAACCCGAAGCCAAAATGTTAATTGTACTTATCATTTTTCTTTAGTTCCTGAATTGTACGAATTTAGACGTGGAGCCATATGTATTGAAGGATAAGTAGAGACATAACGGTGGTTTTGAAAAATCATAGTGAAATAAAGAATACATTGTGTGATATAGTAATTATAGGTCAAGTAAAAGTGTGCTAATAAAGAAAAATTTAGAAAAAGACAAAACGAGATGAAAAAGTATTAAATCAAGCAAAAAGCATAGTGAGTGAGAAAAGAGTGAAAAAGAGAAAGTGACCCAAAAACAAAAGGTTACCAAAATAGAAAAACTTAGTCAGTAGTGCACCAAAACTTGTTAAGCTGAATGCAGTTACTATTATTATACTGTGACTCCTAAATGAAGAAATAAGGAAGGTGAGAGAATGAGAGAAAAGGCTGTGGATGGGAAAGGGATGCTAGAAGGGGTGAATAGGAAACAATACGATATGCCAAACTAATTTTGTGCTTGAAATTGTTTTGATGTGCCTTGTTTTTGAATTTCATACCAACCTTAAGTCTCAAAACGTTGCAAGTTGAAAAGTCCTATGTGACCTAGGTAAATCTATTTGTGGATGGACATTGCATTAAGTGATCGCAATAGTTGTATGTATTCTGCTAGTATAATTGAAATCCTATGTGATTTTCTTGATGGATTAATATATTTGATAATATTTTTGCTTATATGCTTTATAATATACTGAACTTAAGTGTTGAGGTTGATAGTGGTAAGTCATTTACATATCATGCAGGAATTATGTGTATTTACAATTACCTGTATCTGTTTCGTTCCTAAATTAATATTTGTGTCATACTTGCTCAAGTCATTTACTTTATATTTTTCCTTTTTATGTTTTCTTTCTTGAGGACAAGCAATGAATTAAGTGTGGGGGAGTTTGATCTGCTGCAATTTGTTGTAGCAGATTAAACTACTTTCTGTACTTAACAAGCTTGTAGGAAAGCAATTTCATTCTATTTTTGTTTAGTTTTCACTTTTAGTACTTAGGCAAAAAAAGAGAGCAAATTTGGTGATTTATATGACCTTGTGGGCCAAGGTAGGCCTAAAGTTAGTCTAATATGTTTGTTAAGTGTGTAGGACATTATTCGAAGGCACAAAGTTAGTGGACTGCTCGTGATGTTGCAACACGGAGCTTGGATGTTGCAACATAACAAGTAGAGTACCTAAGGAGCAGTTTTCCATCAATGTCGCGACACTGTCCTGAAAATACACTCTAACTAGTAAACTATCATCAGTGTCGTGACATAGGCCAGAGGGTGTCGCGACACCGATGTGACAAGGTCACTTAATGGACCAAGGGTGTTTCTGTCTGCACAATGAACTTTAACAAGAAATAGTGAGTCATTTTAGGTGAATGACCAGTTTCCAAACCTAGGCTTATAAATAGAATTGCTATAAACAATTTAGAGGACAATTTTTACTTAGTTTTAATTTTACTTTCAATTGCAATTTAGATTTTTTTCAGTTGTAACTTTTACTTTAGTTTATTTTGTTCTTCGCGAGATCTGGATTATAGATTGATCAACTCCTCACGGATTACTATTTGTTCTATTAAATTTACATCAGGATTCTTCTCATCTTTATTCTTGATATGTTCTTAATGTTTATTTTTCAAATTAATTATATTGCATTTGTTAGATCCATGGGGAACTAATCCTGTAAGGGAGATAAACAAATGGATGTGGGATTAATTAACACTTATGTAGGGTTTCTTAGCGGATCAGTTGGTTGGGAAAAGAAGAACCTAAAACTCTAGGTTTGACGACACTAAGAAGTCATGTAGGTAGTTATGAACCCGAAATCGGTATTGTCTACCGTGAAAACCTTACTCCAATCCGATCTAACTTGTGACATCGAGAGATAAGTAGTTCTTGCCGGCTCATTAGGTTAATGGAAGGCCGGGAGGCCCTACTAGCCTCTTTTTGGTACAATCTTCGGAATACTTCTAACAGTTCATTGTACAAATCTATATTACAGCATGATCCGTATACTTGTGGACATTGTCTTAATACCTATCTTTAGTTGCAATATTCTGACTTTCGATGTTGGTACGTCGGGAGGCAATCATCTCCCTTGTTTATCGTCGCATCGTCGTGATGTCGCTCTCTGTTTGTGTCTTAATTTGACTCAAATGCGAGACATACTCCACATAGTTTCATATTAATATTAATTATTTTATAAAAAAAGATGTTTTTAATCATTTTTAAATTAAATTTATTATTGTTTAATTTATGACATGAATTTAATCAAATGTTTAATATATAATATAGATATAAAAACTAATTTTTTTGGTTAACTAAAACTTCTATGCATCACGTGGTTGACTCTTAATGTATAGATTCATAGGCTCATTAAATAATAATTTTTAAAAAGAAAACAAAATCCATTTCAAGAAGATTAAAACAATATAGAAAGAATATTTTAAACATCTTGGCGACAGATTTGTATGTAAGCATTTAGTCTATAAAAATAAGACAGACTACTTTGATTTAATTGTTTGTCTTTGTCGAAACTGTTTTCGATCCAAATTCATTGTGAATATTGAGACAAATATTTTAATCACCAACACATATAATTCAAGACAAGTATTAATTTTTATTTGAATCTTTAGGTTTGTAACTATAAATGTGTAGTAAAATATTAAAAAATAAATATTAAAAAGAATTTATTAAAAAAATATTAAAAAATAAATATTTTAAAAAGAGAGACACATGGCAACTTTTTTATTTTGATTGTGAAATAAGAAAAAAAGTACACTACAAATAGATATTAACTTTAGGTATCACGATATATATGAACCCTTTTAAAAAATGTTATTTACTATTTAATAGTGTCACCTTTAAAAAGTTTTTAATGATTTTGTAGATATTTTATTTAGAGTTAAACTATAAAAAATAATAAATTGATGTCATTTGCTAAAACAATAAATATTAACTTTATTTAATTCTTCCATTTTGATAATAAAGCATTAATTTAATCCAACCTCACTTTCTAAGTATTTCACCTAAAAGAGAAATATGACAAGTTATTTTCGATTCTCATTCTTATTCATGAACATCTAACGTAACAGTTTTTATCAATATTTTGACAATCACAAACATACATAACTTGAAATTCAATTGGCAAGCCGTACAATCATCCAATTATGGAAAGCAAAGGAATGAAGTGTTACATATAAAGATGATATTATGCATCATCATCATGTATCTATTTGCTCATGCCTTTTTCTACCGCTGGAGCCATCGCCAGCCCTGGGTTCTTCTCCACATTTGCATGCCAACCTGCATATATAAATATACCCCACAAAATTAATGACCTCAAACAATAATTTTTTTCATCAGTACCAACATATTTATTCGGAGATATTTGTTTACAGCTACTCAATTAATATACTTGAAGTTACATTAAGAAAAATTAAAAGGGGTATAATATTGGTATGTAGACATACCGATAGACATGTCGAATCCACTGTTCTGGAGCTCACGATACTCTTGTGTCAAAGCACAAGGTTCGCAGCAGCAATGACGCATGCAATCGCCACAATTGCCTCCTTTCAAGTTATACTGCTTTCTCAGTTTGGATCGGTAGCAGCAAGAATATAAGCACCCACACCCGGTGATGAACATTATTAATGTGTATAGTGCCCCACTTGCCCCGCATGCTGCACCATCCGACAGTGTTTTTCAACATTATTACTAGTTACATAATATCTCTTTAAATATATATATGTCTGCAAACCTAAGGTGATAAGATTTCAATTTAGAAATTAATAACTTACAAATCGACCCTTTATCAACAATCTCAGCAATCTGGCCAAAGGTGATGCATGGGCACCAGTATGAAATGCAACCTGAAATGTCCATATATTTAATTGATAAACTAATTCATATATTTAAAAAGACACAACTGATTTTGAAGAAAGAAGAAGGGGTTACAAGTTTTCAGGTCAGAGCAACAATCGCAGAATCCGGCGGACCAAGGAAGTTCATTTTGAGGCTGTCCTGATGGGTGGTTCATGGTTGAGGAATTTAGGCAGGATAAAGTTGCAATTCAAAATGAAAGAGATGAATATGAAAAGAAGGAATTTGAACTTGTTAATTTTCTATGCATTTATGAAACTGAAGAAGACCCTTATTTATAGATGGATGAAGCAAGCTGGTGATTTAAATTGCTAGAGCAATACAAGTCAACAGCCGCCAGCATGGAGTGCGTCTACTCCCCCGTCTTGAAACCGTTTGCCATTGCCACTAGTCTATTCACTTTTCATAATTAATATCTTCTACCAAAAAGCTTTTCATCAATTAACATAGTTACAAGTTGCACAATCTGCCACTCACACTTGTCGACTGCTAGAGTCACCAAATGGTTAGATCTATTGGTTCCGCCTGTTGATCAGGTCAATGCTATCTTGATAATAATCATAGTAATTAATATATTTAAGTTTTATTTACCCCATATTATATTTTAGTCACTTATGTTTAAAATATTACGTTTTAGTCAATTATATTATCGTTTTGTTATAAAGTAGTCATCTACTGTCAAACTCCGTTACCTTCCCAACCGCAGTCTTACGTGGCAGTCCAAATAAGTTTTAAATACCAACTTGGATGTCCAATTGTTGGGATGAAAATAGGTTTTTAATTAAATAAATTTAATTTAGGCAAGCACGTAGGACATTTAAGTTAGCATTTAAAACCCATTTGGACTACCATGTAAGATCGCCGTTAGGGAGGTAACGGAATTTAACGGTAGAGTGACCATTTTGTACCAAAATAATAACGAAAGTGACCAAAATGTAACATTTCAAACATAAGTGACTAAAATATAATCCGACGTAAATAAAAATGATTATTTTTATAGTTTACTCTAATTATATATGCTTTAATTAATGATAATAATTATACATGCTTCCTTACTTCCTATCTCCGTGGGTAATTGGGATACCTCAAACAGTTTTGGTTTTCATCACTTCTAAATACAAAAAAATAAAAAAAAAGATAAATATTAAAGAACCAAAGGTTTAAACCATTAATCACGTGGCAGATTAATTAGGCTGCGCTGCCGCGTTTGGTATGGGGTCTCTTGACTAAGAGACGTGTGATTTTTAAGGGGGCTTGAAATATCTAAAAAATAGGTTTAGGTTAACAAAATAAAACTAATTTAAAATAGGACTCCAAAATTTAAGACTCTAGCTCAAATTGTTTTTTATATTATGAAATGATATTATATATTTTATAACACATTTATATTAAACATACAATAATAGCAAATATTTTAAAAAATATGTTAAGTACATATAAAATTATTAAATCTTAGATAAAAATAGTATACATCAATTTTATTTTCTAAATCATAAATAAAGTTTTTATTAACATTACTTTTCAAAAGTGTTTTTGAAGTTAAAAATACTTTTAGGACCAGAAACAATACTAAACAAATAACTTTTAAAATTAGGAGTGCTTTTGAACCTAAAAGCAAAATCAGTTTTTTTTTAGCTTTTGCTATTGGCAAAAGTGCTTTCGGCCCAAATGACAGTTTTAACTCTTATAATATATTTTATATAATATTTATATTTTGTATGTAATTATTTTCTTATTAAAATTTATTTTAAATATATAATATATAATATTTATATTATATTTTTCTTATTTAAAATATAGTTTATATATTCAAATTAAATTTTGTGAATAATTAATATTAATTATTTAAAAATATTTAAAATTTATATTTCATATATTAAATATTAACAATAAATTATAATAAATTATTTTTTTATGTTGTTACTAAGATATCATAATATTAACTAATTTGATCATTATTTAAATGTATATTTATTACTTTATAACACAATGTCTAAAATGAATATTTGATTTCTCAAAAGCACTTTTTTACAGCAATACTAAACACTTTTAAACCAAACTTTTCAAAATCAATTTTCCACAGCACTTTTTAAAAGCACTTTTCAAAAGTAATGCTAAACTAGCCTTAAGACTTAAACGAGTTTAGTTTAATCATTTATAAATATGAGTAAACTTGAATAAAAATTGAGTATTTTGGGCTAGGCTAGTATTTTAAGTAGCATAGGTATTAACATAGCTCAATTCGAATCCGACTCGACCTATGAACACCGCTACTAATCGTATTTTTTTTTCCAACCAATAAATATATGTTTAAACAATAGGAGGGCTACCTTCCGATTTCTTAAGTTGTTTAAGTTAAACTTAATTTCTAACCATTTTCTTATAAAGTTGAAAAAAAGATAGAACTAATGATCCTTGTTAATTAGGTTGTCAATTTTGTTGGTTTGGTAAAGAAAGCAAGCCATTTTGGATTGTTTCGACAGCATAATCGGTGTGCAATCGTTCCTAGACAAATAGTGATTTAACTGATAATTATACATATCCATTTTGGCGTTTTCATGTTCACTCTATTCAGTTGGAATGACTGTAGATTAAATAAGCACTCGTTATAACTTAATTATTCGCTGCAAACCTCTTTTTTACACACACATATATATATGTTTATACATTCTGAATGAACAAATTAAATTTCAAAGAAGACAACTTTGCCTTGTTCATCGCAGCAAACGTGAATTGCAAGTATCTCAATCCATTTTTCCACTCAGATCAATAGCTTTCCGCAATTTTATTTTCCAAGCAGTAGGTAATCTGCATGTACTCGTCATCACCTCTTGACATTGGGCAACAGGCTCCGGTCACTGGGATTCCCGTTGCCCCAACAAACCACCAATATCCTACCCAAAGATACACGCCGACAGCCGTGAAGGTCCCTTGGTCCACCGGACTCTATGACTGCACCGCCGATGTTCCAAACTGTAATTAACCTTTTCTTTTCAAATAAAATAAATCGCATCATTAAAATGTTTTTAATTTCATAATGAAATAAAGTTTTCATAGGTTGCCTCACATGTTGGTGTCCTTGCATTACCTTTGGGCATATTGCTGACATCGTCAGCCAAGGATCAATCTGTAAGTTTCTTTCACGAGGAGAACAACGTGTGCATAGATTCTTTACTTGTGTCGTCCAATATTTATGATGGATTAACATAAACATACGTCTGGGGTGGTGCAGCATGCAGAGCAAGTGGGGCCTTCTTCGTATTGCTTAGTATTTTGACGGTGTGTATTTCCAATCGCATTTACTCTTACACCTATCGAGCTAGACTGAGGAGTCAATACATCTTGGAAGAGAGCCCTTGCAGGGATTGCTACCTTCATTTTTGGTGCGAGGCTTGCGCCTTGTGTCAAGAATACCGCGAGCTCAAAAACCGTGGCTTTGATGTTTCCCTTGGTATACACATTTGACGACTTTATGCTTTTGTTCTCAAGTTTTTTTTTAGTTATAGAAACAAACCGGTGACGCAAATCTTACCCTCTACTTGGTAGATATTGTATTTAACCGGATTTTAGTTATGTGCCTAAAGAGCTAATAGGCACCTAAGAAGGAGAATTATGCGCATGGATTTGAGTCCATGTCGTATAGTTTATATTGTCTCTTCAATCACTCAGCTCTAGTAATATTTAATGTTTCGAGGGTCCAACTAAAACAAACCTATAATTTAAGATTTTTATGACCAAAAAGCTTTTTCCTTTTATTTTTTTGGGAATATGTAGGATGGCATGGAAACTGGGAGAGGCAGAAAATTTTGGGGGTGCCAATGCCAATGCCAATGCCAATGGCTCCTGCAGAGATGGAAACCGGCATGAGAAGATAAAAAGGATGACGATTTTGATGATCCCTCCTTATATTGTCATCTAAAGGGATTGGAATGGAACAACGTAATTTACTTCATTTGTAATTTTGATGATTATAAATGTGAAGTTGTTGCTAGTTGGGAAAAGAAAATTATATTAACCCTAGTATTAATATATATTTTTAAGATAGTTAGTATTATTGTTATTACAACAAAGATTTCAATTTGGATGCCCTTAGAAACAAAGGAATTATGAGTAATTTAGAAATTCTATAAAAAATATATTTAATTATATATTTATGCTTTCTTCGAGGAAAAAATTATTTACTATATATGTATTACAATAGTTAAATATAAAATAAAGAATAGTTAGTACCAACTGAATTAAAATTAAGCAAGACTTTTCCTTCTCTTTATTAAAAATAAGTCATAAGAGTGGCTACATATTATCAATTGAATTAATTTATTACTAACTTATATAATAAAGTATGTGTAAAAAATAATACTTCTACTAAATGTAGCATTAAATATTTAATCTATATTATAATTTTGGTTGCTGTAAATTACAATATGACCTAGCTATTCTTTACACTATAGATATTTTTCTTTTCTATCGGGTGCAATTTGCCAAATTTTCAGAATGTTTTTGTTAAAAATCTTCATATTTTTGAGAAATGTTAGCAATAATATATGAGATTGTGACTGAAACATTTGAATAATTGAGGATACTTTTCAAGAGTTCTATTATCCACTTACTATATTTGAAGATATATTGTTTTTATACAAGTTCAAGCGTTAAACATCTCTTCCTTTTTTTATATCTTATCAAAGATGAATTAGAGTGCAATCCTAGATGCATATTTTGATCACATTAGTTAAAAGATTACAAGTCTACAAAAGCATATATACGAGTTAAAAACAGCACAATTCTTTCATTATAGGAGCTTGTTATAGTGCAAAATATGTTAAGATTTTAAGAGGAAAAATTTAGTGGGAGACTAATTTTAGTTGAATGTATAAGAGTGAGGTTGTAATTTGATGTGTGAGGGAACTTGATATACTACTTATTCTATCGATTCATAGTAGATTATTTTCTAGACAAACCCCACAAGCATAGGAGCATAACCAATTCTCGTGTGTTGTTGTTGTTACTTTCCTCTTTCAATTGCTTTTTTTTTTCTCAACCAAAATATAATTTTGTTAAGTCCAAAAAGGATACTACCAAAAAGTTACTAAAACAACAGTCAAAACAAGACCAATACCCATCTACAAACACCACATCATAGGCTCAAATTCTCTAAAGAAAGACACCAAAATTCCTTCGCACTCTTTCACAAAAAATCACACACCAAAAAACGAGTCAAAACCTTCACATAACAACAAAAATACTTAGAATGACAACGGGTTGGATATCTGTAATTTTTAAATTATCTAAATTCGCAAATACAATTAAAAATCTGAATTCGTAAATTATTCACAAATTACAAATCCAAATCTAAATCTAAATCTGAATTAAATATCATTATCCGTCGGATATCTAAATCCCTAAAAAAAAATCTAAATTTAACATTTTCAATCATGTGGATATCTAAATTTGAAAAAAAATGAATCTGAATCTGCGAAATAATATATAAAATCAAACAAAAAATATTAAATAAATAATATTTATAAATAATAAACAAATGTAACTTAACCAAAATAATTGAATAACAATCCAAACAAATTAAACAAATTAAAAGTTCCATAGTATATGTAAAAAACCCAAATTTAACATTTTCAATAATCACATGTGGGATATCTGAATCCACAAAAATTCAAATTTGAATTTTTAAAATAATATAAAATCAAACAAAAAATTAATTTTAAATAAAATTTATTCATAATTATCAATAAATAAAAGTAGTGTCACATCCCGAAAATCAGGTTAGGAGAATCAAGTTTTTAAAATGAAGGTTTGTACATATATCATAAATTAAGGTCGTAAATGAGTAATTAAAATATTAGAGTAACATAATCAAGTTTTTATTTTATTAACTAGCTTAAAAACGAAATTTAATTTTAAGGTCTAATTTGAAAAAAAAATGGATTTTAATTGAATTAGGACCTAATTGGGATAGGGAAAAACAGTGAGTGACCAAAAAGGCAAATTGCCCAATTTTTTAAATTAGTCTCCTACAAGGAGAACACCCACCATCTTCCCCTTCTTTTCAAAACCCCAAATCATTCAAAAAATTTCCAAAACCTAAAATCAGAGAGTTTCTTCAAAATTGATCCATTCATTCATATTTATAACCTTCCAAACACCAAAATAACCCCCAATTTCAAACGAAAATAGTTTTTCTTCTCCAAATTTGTAATTGTTTTTCTTCAGTTCAAATCTCAAATTAGAGTTGTAGATAATCATTTTCATCAAATCAAGGTAGTATTCTGACTTTTTAGGATTAAAGGAAGAGTATTGTTAATTCAAATCAAGTTTTAAACGATTATATTTAGATTTGACGTTTTTAAAATAAGCTTGGATTCAAAAATGACAAATCACATAAGCTTGAGTAAACCCATGTTTTCAAAGTTATTTTTTATTCAATCTAACCTAATTAGAAAGTATTTCACTTCAATTTGATAGTTCATAACCGAATTTTTAAGAATCAAACATTTTCACCTTTTGTATGTTCTTGAAAGCTTGAATCTTTTAGAAATTTTAGAACCAAAGATTTAGGTAAAATTAATGTTTTAGATATGCAATTAAATTATATTTAAGATATTTGAAATCAAATTATAGGGTTAGAAACAATATTAGAAGGTCGAAATTTAATTTCGACAAAACTAGCTAATTTTCGGTAGTGAGAAAGGAGATGCTTGAATTGTGATTTCCTTGTTGTTTGGTTGTGTTAAATGTTGTTTTTGATAAGTTTGGAATGTTTTTTTCATGTGTGTAAAGCGTTGAATCAATCGGGAGCCATTACGAGCAAGTCTAAAGGTAAGGAAAAGCTTGTTTGAGCTTTCGGCTAGTAAGCGGAAGAGTGATCGGTGAGTGTTTCGGAGTTGCTGCTGGTATACGCAATTTGTAGTGTTAATTGGGAGCTTATGAATAGCCTAAGTTCCTATCCTAAGTTTCAAGTGTATGCCTTCTTTATACTTTTACCTTTTTGTGAAATTTTGCCTAATGTATGTCAAGTTGTGGAATGTGAGGATATTATGACAAGCAATGTGTGTGAATATTTGGATGTGATAAACTGATTTTAATGCACATGTATGTGGTCTAATATGTGATGGCTCAATGAGAATTATTGTGGAAATTAAAGTGCAATTAAACTTGAATTCGGTAAGCATGCATTGTGTATAAGTTTGTGATGTAAATTGATGAATATGAACATAGATGATGTGCATTAAATCAGTAATTAAAAATGTGTAATTGTGGATATTTTGGCCTTGTAATCTCTTGAAACCGTTGGATATAGTTGGCATGCCATAGGATTGTGAGTACTCACCTTTGTGTTTGTGATCTGGGCATTAAAGCCCTAAGACAGATTAGAGAGATAAGGGAATGTCAAGCTAAGCTCCATTCATCGGGACATGTTGATGTGATGGAAAGTGTTTAGCTTTATGCTACATTTATGAGACATGTTAGACTCTTTGATTCATTGGTGTGATGGAGATTCATTTATCCAATGTGTGGTGATAGAGTCCACTTTTATGTTTCATAATCTCAAGCTGCCAAATTGTCATTGTAATACCCCAAAATAGGGCCTAGGAGTTTTAGGGGTATTCTAGGAATTTTAGCTCTAGAGTGCTCGAAATTTTGTAGCATGGTAAACTGGAGTTATATTTGACTATGACATTATAACTGTTAAAATAATTTTTGAAAATGATGTCTAGGAACCCTTAATTTTAGAAAAAGGACTGAATTGAAACAAAGTCAAAATAATAAGCATTTATGCTACAATTTTACCAGTTTTTGAAATTGAACCTAAAAATCACCCTCACCTACAATTTTCACGTTATTTTCCTTCCCCTTTAAGTTTGAGCTGCCCCTTGCCATTCCCCTTGATCTTTCAATTGGTTTTGATTCTCTAACCATAACACTTTGATTTCCTATCAATCCCAAGTCAATTACCATCATAAATCTCCAAGAAAAATACCCAAAACTCCATAGATTTCATCATCTTCTCCAAATGTGGGTTTCTTGGATTTACGTCAAAACTCATTTAATCTTCTATCAAAGGTAACATTTCGAATTCCTATGAGTTTTTCAAGATATCTAGTCCTTAAAACTAAATTATTAGCCCCTAAATCGCATGTTTTAAATAAAAGCCAAAAATAAAGCCATTAATGGTGGATTTCGGGATTTCGAGTCAAAACGTGGCTTCAAAGTGTTTTTCAACTTGTTTTAGCATGATTAGAAGGTTTTTAAACTTGCATTGAAGTTTTGTTAATGATTCCTCATATTTTAGTGAATTTTGTGAAAATTGCCTAAAAGATGTCGAAAAATGTTGATACCATGAATTGTGCATTTTAGTGTAATTTAAAGGTTTGGAATTAGGCATAGATAATTAATAAGATGAACGAAATTCATTTTAGTTACCCGTTAGGGTTAAACCTACACGGTAAATGGCCTGATCAAGGCTTAGTGTACATTTATTCTCGAGTCTGCAATACATGCTAGAGCTCAGAACATTCGGGCATTAACTCGTAATCTCGTATACGAGACTTTTAATAAGCTCATCAAAATTTAACCTCAAATTATTCCAAAATTCATAATCACCAACAAATCACTATTTCATAATCAAGTATAACATATCATCAATAGAAATTTAGTTATATTGTATGAACTTACCTGACAAAACCATAGCAATTTAACTAACAATGACTAGTATGCAATTTCCATTTTCTACGTATGTCCTCCGGTTATTGTAATTCTTAATCTGAATTATAATTTGACTCAATTAGCTACTCCAATTATCATTTAGAAGCATATTGAAGTCATATAATAGCTCAATTTCATCTATACAACAATTCTTTAAATTTTGCATTTATCTCAATTTAGTCCCTAAAATCGAAAATACTATAACTTTCAAATTTGAGCTTTGATTTTGAAATTGACCTCAATTCCATCCACCTACATTCCCTTAGAACTCATAATTTCAAAATTTTCATGTACATTTTGAATTTATTGCATTTTAGCCCCTAGGTTCAAAATTAGCAACTTCTACTTTACAAACTAGTCCATTAACATATCTAAGCTTCAAAACTAACCAAATAGCAACAAAAGTTTCAAGAAAGCATCAATGAAATCTTTTAAAAACTTTAAAATTTTTGGAAAATAGTCTATGGGTTAGTTAAATCAAGCTCCTTGGATTCCAAAAACATAAAAGTTACTAGAAAAGGACTTGAAAAACTCACCAAATTAAAGACTTGAAGTTCAAGCCCTAAAACTGATTATTCCTCAAGAAAAAATGTTGTTTTCGTGAGATAAAGAAGAAATGAGAAGTGCTTTCTCTTTCTTCCATGGTTTTCTTATATTTTATTACTTAATGTTTTAATTAATTAAAATTTTTAAATAATAAACTAATGTTTTTGATTTTAATCACTCATCAACTGTTCATTAAAATGTGCACTGGTCTAATTGATGTTTGGACTTTAATTTAATTACTAAATAAGTCCTTAAGCTAATAAAAATCTATAACAATTGACTTGTAACACTTTTACGATTTATTCTTTTTCCTAAATTACTATTCGTTCATTAAAATTATCGGGCCAAAACTCAATATTCTACCATAATATACTTGTAAACCTTAATGTTTAGTACTTATTGAATAAATTATCGGAATACGGGGTTTCGAAACCACCATTTTTAGTACCACTGGAAATGGGTTGTTACAACTCTCCCATAAACGTCTTAGAAATTCTTACTAGTAAACTGATTAGGGTATTAAGTTCACATAGGTTCCTCTGTTTCCCGCGTAGCTTCCTCGATATTATGTCGACGCCACATAAGTTTCACTAACGACACTCTTTGGTTACTAAGTTCTTTTCTTCCTAAGCTGAAATTCTCACTAGTTCATCACTATACGATAAATCCAGTTGTAACTCAATTTTATCAGTAGATATCACATGTGACGAATCTAAGCGATAACAACATAACATCAATACGTGGAAAACATTATGTATCTTTTCCAATTCTGGTGGTAAAACCAAACAATATGCTATAGGTCCAATTCTCTCAAGAATTTCATAAGGCCTTATAAATCTCGGGCTAAGCTTCCTTTTTCTTCCGAATCGCAACACCTTTTCCAAGGTGAAACTTTCAAGAAAACTTTATCACTGACCTGAAATTCAATATCTTTTTGTTTCAAATCGGCATATGATTTCTATTAATCAGAGGCATCTTTCAAACTATCACAAATAACTCTAACTTTATCCTCTGTTTCACGAATCAAATCAATACTGGAGATTTTTCTTTCACTAGGCTTGTACCAATACAATGGAGCTCTACATTTATACCCGTGTAAATCCTCATATGAAGCCATTTTAATACTCGTTTGGTAGTTGTTATTATAAGCAAACTCAACTAAAAGTAAAAATTTCTCCCAGCTACGTTCTGTTTATAGAAACAATTGTTTATTGAGTTGCTTTGCCATTAAATTTGCATAATGAAACATGTTTGAATATGTAATGATATGTTTTGGATATGGATAGTTGATATGGAATTGCATATGCCAAATGTTGGATGGTTGAATTGTAAAATGTTGAATGGTTGATTTGGGTGCTTTCATGCTTGAATTGGTTTAGATTGGCATGGTTTAATAACATTATATGTAACACCCTGGTTTTAGGGGTTGGATTTTTGGTGCTTAGCTCAAGTGTTGGCACACTTCAGTGTGTGGTTGGGTAAGTTTTAGGGGTCCTGAGAACCCTAGGTGATGGTAGAACGTTTTGGAAAATTTTTAGTTTTAGGGGCTAAAAAGGGGAACTTGGATAGAGGGGGTCTTAAGAGAATTATTTGGGAGTTTATGTCACAAGAATTGGGCTGGTGGAGTGGCAAGGGAGACGCCACTAAGAGCTTGGGGAAGTGACGTCTCAGGTGCAAGGGAAGGGGGCCAGTGTTCGATTCGCAAGGGTAGCAGGGGGCTTTGTTTTTGCGTCATCTAGGTAGAGTGTTGGACGGTTTTGGGAGGCTTAAAAGATGGGCAAAGACTTGGTCAATTTTTTTTGAATTTGGCTAGATGGTTTGACTTTTCAAACTTTTAAAATGGATGGAGGGGAGGTGTTTTAGGTGATTTTAGGATTTTTTTTTTTTGGGAGCTTGGGGCTTGGCCGAATGCTATATAAAGGGAGGGGTGGTGCTCATTTTTCATTCACCATTTGCTTTCTCCCTTAGCAAAAAATTCTTCCCTTTATTTTTATTTATTCTTCCCTTCTCCATTGCCGAAAGTTAGTCCAAGCAAACCCCTTTTCCATCCTATTTCCTTGTAGCCGAAAGTAGCAGAGGCTTAACCTTTTATGAACCTATATCCTTCTCCCTTCTCACCTTTTTCTTTTTAAACCTTGCTTAAACCGTAACCATCCATAGAAAACTACCATTGCTGAATATCCCAAACACTGTTTAAGAGCCTTGCCGAATCACCCATTCTCACATTTCTCTTCACTTTGGTTACAAGTCCCTGAGCCGAACCTTACTTCCTTGGTGGTGGTCGTTTCTAGCTGGAGCAATAGGGTGGTTAGCAAGGTCGTTTAGTCAGCAGTTGCAGTGGCATAGAGTAGCGTTCGGGATTCAAGTTGAGTTGGTAAGAGATATTTATTTAGATTAAATGCTTAAGTGGTGTTTTGGGGGTTAACCTGTTACCTGATTAAGCTTTTGATGGAGGCCACAACCAGTCAAAGTGGGCAAGGGAAGGTCCCTATCCCAAAGTTCAAGAAAAGAGCGGTTTCAGCAGTTCGGGATTGGCCACCGGGGTGTGGGCCAGCGGCAGGAGATAGCTATAGGCAGATAGCGGTAGTCTCGCTAGTCGATAGCGTTGGGATCGAGGGTTTAGAGCTCCAGGTTATAAGGTGTGTAGTTAAACCATTGTTTCCGGGATTTGAGTATATCTGTTTATGTTGTATGATGCTAATAAGTGCAGTTAAATGTGAAATGGTACCCTTAAGGGGTATGAAGATGATCAGGTTAGTAGCAAAGTTTGTAAATATGATCACTGATTTTATTATGTGAGTATGCCTATGATTGTGTTTAATATGTACATGCACCACCTTATCATCATTTTATGTTACATGTGCATGGGCGGGTTATGAAAAGAAGGTACGGGTGTACTTCGAGTACGAGGTTGATGTCAGCTTTGTGCTACATCGTGGATTGGCGCTGACTGAGGTCGCGTTGTGGATCTTTGCGATTTAGTTCGCGTGGTTACCTTGATTGATATCGGCTTATGCCATATCGTGGCTTGATGGATTGTTATGTGCTCCATCGTGGTTTGATGTTAGCTATACTACATCGTGGATGGCATTGGTTGCCTTTTGGAGGGAAAAGGAGAGGGTGACTCGATAGTCCCCTGGTGTGGTAGGCTGGATCAGGTGTGTAGCGGATGGATGGACCCTAGGCTTGGGTTGGGTTTCATGATTGCATTATTCCGTTTATGAAATATATGAAAATGGGCCAAGCCCAATGAATAGGTATGTTTTGGGAACATACGTGGACATGGGCCAAACCCAGTGATCAGTGGACTAATGTGAAAAGGGCCTAGCCCAGTAATTGTTATAATTTGAAGGTGGGCCAAGCCCAGATTGTGGTAATGTCTAATAATTATACTTGCATGTTGCATTTGATAATTGGGATGTTTATGTGGTTAGCATGTGGGTGGATTTCGATGGTTTGGTTACACACTGAGTCTGTATGACTCACCCAACTTTTTAAGCATCGCAGGTGACACGTCGATCGGACCGGGTTGGAGTGGACACATGGTGGCCCATGCAGAAGAAGAGATTAAATGTTTTAGGCTTACTTTAAGTATTTGGGTTTAAATAGAATATGTAATAAAGGCCTTTTAACTCTTATTTATTTTTGTTATGATTATATTAGTATTTATTATGGTTTGAAGAATTTGAAACACTATGTGAAGATAAGTATATTTTTTTCCAACCTACTTATTCAATTTGGCTTGTATATATTAATCTTTTAGTATGAGTATATTTTAATAACAAAGTTTTTTAATCATAAGTTTAAATAAACATGGATTTTTCAAAAGTTAGCAAGTTTTAAATTTTTCTAAGTTAAATAGATTTTCCACCGACTTTTCCGCACTAACATAACCAGATTCGGTCGTAGTGAATGGGCCGGGTTTGGGGATGTTACAGTTTGGTATCAGAGCCAGGTTCAAAACTCGGCTTTGAGGGTTTTTGGGCCCGTTCAAAATGGACTTTTTGAAAAAATGGGCTTTTATAAAAAGGTTTTCAGGATATTTTGGCATGGCACCTGTACCTCCGACCCGAAGTCCACCAGGTAAGTACTTCGAACTTTGGAAGTGATTTGTTATTATGAACTGTTATGGGCTTAGTTGGGCTCGTAGTTTAGAATATCAAGGCTATTGGACCCTAGGATTAGTCTACTCAAACACTTGCATAAAACTTAAAGCTCTTAAACAAACCTGTGAAGTAAGTCGCCGAGTTAAGGGGTGGTAACCACTGTACGCATGTCTAGGAGTGGCATTCAGTAAGAGCTTGGTATTTAAGCAGTCCTAGCGACTCACCTCCTCTTTACTCGAATCCTACCTGGTGCGTAGCTACGGTTCACCTTAACCAAGAGGACTTGTTCATAGGCTAAACCGGTTATTAAAACCCGAAAGGGAATAGCCTTGCGGTTTTCTAAATTCCCTGTTTTTAAATTTTCAAATTTACCCTTCTGGTTTGAGAAACCTTAAATCTGATTTTGAAGGATGTTTTCTTTCGATTTACAAAATTACCAAAATGCCCTTAGTGGCAAAATTACCAAAATGCCCCTGTATTGCAAAATTACTGTACTACCCTCAAATTTTGATAAAATGTTCTTTACCTTGCAAAATACTAAAATCCAAGTTTTCAAAATATTAGGATACTCTAACTTGTGGAAATTTACGAAAATACCCCTGGTTGACAAAATTACCGAAATGCCCTTGGTTTCTAAATTTTCAAATTTCTCTCAACTTCTACTGAAATATTCTTACTTTACTAAATATCGGAAAATTCTATTTTGTAAAATGTTGTGATATCTCGATTTTGAGAATTTACGAAAATGCCCATGATTTCCAAAATTACGAAAATGACCCTACTTTCTGAAATTTTTGCAACACACTTTGAGAAACAAAATTTTCAAGATGACTCTTGAGCTTTGCAAATTTTGAAAAATCTCTAAGTTGGAAAAACTATTTTCAAAATTGACCCTGATTTATTACCGAAATCTCTTTAGGAAAAATGACGAAATTACCCCTGGGTAGGAAAGGAAACTTGATTGCTCGAAAGAACTACTCTCGGAACCTTCATTGCATAAAATTGCTCGTGGATAAAACAGTGAAACAATAATTTCTAATCCATAAAACTTTCTAAACAGATTAAATCGAAGCGCTAGAGATGAGTTCTAGGGGACGCGGTAGAGGTAGAATGACAGCTTCGGAACCAGTAGGGTCTGGCTATGGGTCAGAAAGCGAAGTGCCGCCAGCAGTGGATGTAGAGGAACAAGATCCGATAAGTGAAGAGGACGCAGTGTCAGGCTATGTTACGCGTGCTTCAGCAAGTGGCAAGAGCTAGTAGGGGAAATGGAGCTCGGAAGTCAGTGTCCGAGAGACTTAGGTCGAACGGGGCTGAAGTCTTTAAGGAGTGTCAGGAGTAGCTCCTAACGTAGCAGAGTATTGGCTAGAAGGAGTCGAAAGAATTATGGACGACTTGGATTGTGCCCCAGAGGAAAAATTGAAAGGTGCTGTTTCGCTACTTCGGGACGAGGCTTATCGATGGTGGCTCACTGTCAAACAAGGTGTACCGGCAGATCGATTGGATTGGGATTACTTTAAGGAAAAGTTTGAAGGAAATATGTTGGAGCAAGCTACTTAGATGCGCAAAGGAAGGCATTTCTAAATCTGGTGCAAGGAAATAAGTCGATAGCGGAATACGAAGCAGAATTTGTACGGCTAAGTCAGTATGCTAAGGGAATTGTGGCCACTGACTATGAGAGGTGCGTCCGGTTTGAAGACGGATTGCGAGATGAACTTCGAGTGCTGATCGCTCCGCAGAGGGAAAGAGATTTCGCGGTGCTAGTGGAGAAAGCTCGTATAGCCGAAGAAGTTAAGGGACGGTAAGGGAAACCGAGGAAAGAATAGGAACGAGAATAAGAGAAGTGTTGGATGGTCAGCATCGTTTGGAGATGCTCAGAAAAGGCCAAGAGTTGGGAATACGGTACATACACCCGTGCCAGTTGCTGAGAATCGGAATTGTCTCTGTGCTCGATGTGGAAGACCTCACACAGGAGAGTGTTGGGGGAATAGTAAAACATGCTTTCGGTGCGGATCTAAGGCACATCTGGTTAAGAACTGTCCTCGATCAATGAGGGGTCATGGTTCAAGACATGGAGGGAATGGTTCCAGTCAGAATCAACCAAGGAGGTGATATCGGGTAAGCTCCTCTGCTTTGGTGCATGCTCTAATTGCTTTGCTTGCTTGTGGAATAGCTTTTTCTGAGTTGTTTTGAATTTTGAGTGCGAACTTAAGACTATGATTGGAAGTATGTTAACTCTTTAAGATCAGAGTGCGCAGCTATAGCGTAGCGGGAGGAATTGGACTGTTAGTTTAGACAAGTAATTTCGGGGACGAAATTATTTTAAGGAGGGTAGAATTGTAACACCCTGGTTTTAGGGGTTGGATTTTTGGTGCTTAGCTCAAGTGTTGGCACACTTCAGTGTGTGGTTGGAAGTTTTAGGGGTCCTGAGAACCCTAGGTGATGGTAGAACGTTTTGGAAAATTTTTAGTTTTAGGGGCTAAAAAGGGGAACTTGGATAGAGGGGGTCTTAAGAGAATTATTTGGGAGTTTATGTCACAAGAATGGGCTGGTGGAGTGGCAAGGGAGACGCCACTAAGAGCTTGGGGAAGTGACGTCTCAGGTGCAAGGGAAGGGGGCCAGTGTTCGATTCGCAAGGGTAGCAGGGGGCTTTGTTTTTGCGTCATCTAGGTAGAGTGTTGGACGGTTTTGGGAGGCTTAAAAGATGGGCAAAGACTTGGTCAATTTTTTTTGAATTTGGCTAGATAGGTTTGACTTTTTCAAACTTTTAAAATGGATGGAGGGGAGGTGTTTTAGGAGTGATTTTAGGATTTTTTTTTTTGGGAGCTTGGGGCTTGGCCGAATGCTATATAAAGGGAGGGGGTGGTGCTCATTTTTCATTCACCATTTGCTTTCTCCCTTAGCAAAAAGTTCTTCCCTTTATTTTTATTTATTCTTCCCTTCTCCATTGCCGAAAGTTAGTCCAAGCAAACCCCTTTTCCATCCTATTTCCTTGTAGCCGAAAGTAGCAGAGGGCTTAACCTTTTATGAACCTATATCCCTCCCTTCTCACCTTTTCTTTTTAAACCTTGCTTAAACCGTAACCATCCATAGAAAACTACCATTGCTGAATATCCCAAACACTGTTTAAGAGCCTTGCCGAATCACCCATTCTCACATTTCTCTTCACTTTGGTTACAAGTCCCTGAGCCGAACCTTACTTCCTTGGTGGTGGTCGTTTCTAGCTGGAGCAATAGGGAGTGGTTAGCAAGGTCGTTTAGTCAGCAGTTGCAGTGGCATAGAGTAGCGTTCGGGATTCAAGTTGAGTTGGTAAGAGATATTTATTTAGATTAAATGCTTAAGTGGTGTTTTGGGGGTTAACCTGTTTACCTGATTAAGCTTTTGATGGAGGCCACAACCAGTCAAAGTGGGCAAGGGAAGGTCCCTATCCCAAAGTTCAAGAAAAGAGCGGTTTCAGCAGTTCGGATTGGCCACCGGGGTGTGGGCCAGCGGCAGGAGATAGCTATAGGCAGATAGCGGTAGTCTCGCTAGTCGATAGCGTTGGGATCGAGGGTTTAGAGCTCCAGGTTATAAGGTTGTAGTTAAACCATTGTTTCCGGGATTTGAGTATATCTGTTTATGTTGTATGATGCTAATAAGTGCAGTTAATGTGAAAATGGTACCCTTAAGGGGTATGAAGATGATCAGGTTAGTAGCAAAGTTTGTAAATATGATCACTGATTTTATTATGTGAGTATGCCTATGATTGTGTTTAATATGTACATGCACCACCTTATCATCATTTTATGTTACATGTGCATGGGCGGGTTATGAAAAGAAGGTACGGGTGTACTTCGAGTACGAGGTTGATGTCAGCTTTGTGCTACATCGTGGATTGGCGCTGACTGAGGTCGCGTTGTGGATCTTTGCGATTTAGTTCGCGTGGTTACCTTGATTGATATCGGCTTATGCCATATCGTGGCTTGATGGATTGCTATGTGCTCATCGTGGTTTGATGTTAGCTATACGCTACATCGTGGATGGCATTGGTTGCCTTTTTGGAGGGAAAAGGAGAGGGTGACTCGATAGTCCCCTGGTGTGTGGTAGGCTGGATCAGGGGGTGTGTAGCGGATGGACCCTAGGCTGGGTTGGGTTTCATGATTGCATTATTCCGTTTATGAAATAATATGAAAATGGGCCAAGCCCAATGAATAGGTATGTTTTGGGAACATACGTGGACATGGGCCAAACCCAGTGATCAGTGGACTAATGTGAAAAGGGCCTAGCCCAGTAATTGTTATAATTTGAAGGTGGGCCAAGCCCAGATTGTGGTAATGTCTAATAATTATACTTGCATGTTGCATTTGATAATTGGGATGTTATGTGGTTAGCATGTGGGTGGATTTCGATGGTTTGGTTACACACTGAGTCTGTATGACTCACCCAACTTTTAAGCATCGCAGGTGACACGTCGATCGGACCGGGTTGGAGTGGACACATGGTGGCCATGCAGAAGAAGAGATTAAATGTTTTAGGCTTACTTTAAGTATTTGGGTTTAAATAGAATATGTAATAAAGGCCTTTTAACTCTTATTTATTTTTGTTAT